>JAIEZT010000012.1:20691569-21291569 GCA_019594935.1 Periophthalmus modestus | reverse complement strand
GTGTAGGCAAAAAGGGGCATTAGCCTCACTCTTGATTGGCTCTTTGGTTGCTATGATACTAGAGGTCGGAATCCCAAATATGGAACTTGGGTCTAAATTCGCCGCTATAACCGCTCTGGCCTCAATGAGCTTCATTTGACTGAAGGTGAACGCCATGGGTGACATCACAATCACTTAGGTGGAAAAGGAGACAAAGAGAGATGGAGAAAAAGACAAATAGAGAGTGGGAGAGAGCGTGATAGAGGGAGATAAAGAGAGTAAGAGAGAGAGAGGAGGAAAAGAGAGGGGAGAGAGAGAAAAAAAGGGAGAGGAGATATAGGGAGAACAAGAGAGAGATAAAGAGTGGAGAGAGTGAGGAGGAGAGAAAGTGAGAGGAGGATGAGAGAGAGGGAAGAAAGAAAAAAGGGAGAAAAAGTGTGGAGAGGGTGATGAGGAGAGAAAGAGAGAGTGGAGAGAGCAGGGGGAGAGAGAGAGAGAGAGAGAGAGAGGGGAGAGAGAGAAAAAAGGGAGAGGGGAGAAAGAGAGAGCAAGAGAGAAAGAGTGCAGAGAGTGAGGAGGAGAGAAAGAGAGAGAAGATGAGAAGGGAGAGGAGAAAGAGGGGAGATAGAGAAAGAGAGAGAAGGAAAAGAGAGAAGGGAGAGAGGGAGAGAAAAAAGAGAAAGAGAGAGAGGAGAAGGGAGAGAGAGAGAAAAAAGAGAGGAGAGGAGATAGAGAAAGAGAGAGGAGGAGGAAAAGAGAGAAGGGAGAGAGAGAAAAAAGAGAAAGAGAGAGAGAGAGGAGAAGGGAGAGGAGAGAGAGAGAAAAAAAAGGAGAGGTGAGATAGAGAGAACAAGACAGAAAAAGAGTGGAAAGAGTGAGGAGGAAAGAAAGAGAGAGGAGAGAGAAAGGAGGAAAAGAGAGAGGGGAGAAAGAGACAAAAAAGGGAGAGGAGAGAGAGAGCAAGAGAGAAAAATAGTCTAGAGAGCGAGGAGGAAAGAGAGAGAGAGCAATGGAGAAGAGGAGAGAGAGAGACGGCGTGGGCGCCTGTGAAACAATTATTGGATTAGGCATTAGAGCTCTCAGATGGAGTCAGTGCTGGTGGTGGACGTGTCTCTGTGCAGTTTCACACCTGGAGGCTCAGAGGAAATACTAATCACACTCAACACACTTAAAAAGTTTGGGAAATTTAAGAACAGGCGATAACACAGGAGTCAATTCAATACGATGTGTTTATGTAAAAATAGTGACTCCATGTGTCATTGTGGCAAAATTTTATATATTCAGTAAATGTAGTAAATGTAGCTTCAACAATGTAGTAGCTTCATTATGGTTTTTCAACATGAACTAGTATGTGTCATATCTAGGACATTTTATTTTACACATTTTCACATTTTTTATTTATTTTTTATTTTTTTTGCCTGTTTTGTTTCAGGCGACTATATTTCAACCACATTTACAACCAGTGTCATTGTTGTTTTTCGCAATTTTCATTGTGTTTACTACATAGAGTTTGTCGCTAACATAGAAATAATTTAAAGTTTAGCCATGTAACTTTTCTGATGGAGTGTTACTACCCATCTAACCATCTACCCATTTCGTAAGTGTTTTTTTTTACAGCAAAACAAAAAAATACATTGGAAAACATGCATTCTTATTCCGAGCCGCTCGCCTTCACAGATACACACGAGTCTAATGCCGTATGGTGGAACATTCCAAACCACAGTTAGTGCACCTTTAAGCTTGTATTCAATATATATGAAAGACGTTGTAAGGACTCGATAATCTCATTAAATTACCAGCACTATATGGCAGAACTTTAAAAAAAAAAAAAACCACTTTTCTTGTGTATACAGGATTACATGTAACTGGAGCAGTGTGCGGGTTTACTACCATGAGAACGGACAGGTTTATTGACCAAGTATCTCGTGTTCAAACCCAACTGACGGCTTTGTCTCATCGAGCTCCTCAGTCAAAGAGAAAGAAATCACCAAGGTACTTAACGGCTAACGCAAACGGCTCCTCTGTCTGCAGCGAGGTTATTGGCCGTTTGGCGAACTGTTTCCGCTAATAGAATTGGTCTTATATGTACAGCCGTTTAGCTCGTATTTAAAAGCCTCGGACCCGATTTTGAACCATGACTGAAGCACCGTTACCCTTGCTGACTTTGCACCGTTAAACCAGCGTGAAGAACTGGGATAATCACGTGGAGTTGTTTCCACGTGGTTCTCATCCAGCGACTTCTCTGACTGGCTAAAATTCTCCGTCCTTTATAGTAGCTTCCGTATGGTTCTCATCCGACAAAATGATATCGGTGATTTCCGTCTACCCTTTTTTCTTTTTTTTCAAATAGTTATTTCAGGATTTCATTATATTCTTCTGAAATTCTGTTCTAGATTTAGAGGCTATGCTGATCCCGAGTCCTGATTCAGTCCTGGTTCATTTAAACAGTAAATAGTCACATTTGAAAGCATGATTTTTGTGTTATTACTCTTAAACCTTGTGTTGAATACTCTGTGTCTTAAACATTGATCTTGTTTCTCAGTAAGAATGCGACACATACTTATTTTAAGATGTCTACACTGGAACCTGCTACTTCGGTTACATGATATGGGTATTCATCTTTCGGTTGTAATACATCTTTTGAGTGACTACAAGCATCTTTTAGTGACGTATTCTACCTTCCTGTAAACAGTAAACGGTACATCCATGTATGATCTTGTATGGACAGTATGTAAATAGGACCAGCCTTCTATAGATAATATGTTTCTCGGGGGTATAAGTACTGGATGACTTCTTTGTAATGTAACTCACACACCCACATGTGCCTGCTGTTTGTATCTACACTCCTCTCATATCAGATAAACTTCTTTCTACTCTCTACCTAATCTGGAATCGCTTCCTTCACCATTAAAACATTTTTATACAGCACTTTTCCACCTTCATGGCTCACTCGTTCACACACACCAGTCTACAGAGACACTGGGGGCAAGCTAGGTTAAGTGTCTTGCCCAAGTTCACAACACAAAGTGGGATTCGAACCGCCAACCTTCACATTAATGGACTCTTCCAACTGAGCTACCTGCAGCCCGTAAATATTTCCTCAATATGTCGGTGTAATCCCTCAGTCGTCCAGGTCCGATCCTTAGCAAAAGATGAAGTTTAAACCTGTCAACTGGACAAATCGTTGTCGGAGTGAAGACGTTTCGCTGCTCATCCAAGCCGCTTCTGGTCAGATTACTGGTGGACAGCTGAAACTGAAGAGAATAGCTGTTTAAAGTGTCAGTGTGGTTAGCCCCTCCCTTCAGACAGATGTCAGTGTCCACCAGAAGAAGCGGCTTGGATGAGCAGCGAAACGTCTTCACTCCTACAACGATTTGTCCAGTTGACAGGTTTAAACTTCATCTTTTGCTATTTACTCAATATTTAAGCCACAGACCTCACAACCACCAGGCAGCGAGAACAAATTCTCATATAGCAAGGCTGGGTGAAGTGCCTTGCCCAAGGATACAACAGTAATGTATGCAGATTACGTTTTTTTACGCCAACATTTTGCTGAGAAGGTTGAGAATGAAGGATTACATTAACATAGTAGTAAATAGTAAAATCATTTTGTACCAGTCATTCCAGTGTTCCAGCATCTTGGGAATTACATTTTGTTACATAATTTGCTTTTTTGAGATCTCCATTTCTTTCCTACGCCTCTGTAGCAATAACGAACATAATTTGCTTCGAGGGGCACAATCATCCATGTCACGTTTTTTGCCCAGTTGACATTATTAAAGTGATTTGACTACTTTGCGTTACTACATAATTCCATTCATCTTATTCCATATATTTGACGTCTTCGGTATGTGTCTAAAATGTAGGAAAAAAACGAAAAAACGTTGAATGCGATGGTGCGTCCACATTTGTATCTCGCAACGTGTTTTGATACTTTGAGATCTTAACATATAAACTAGGCCGCGACCGCTGACGCTGTCCGCCGTGCCACGAAGCAATGCACTAAAAGCAGCACAATGAAGCATAAACAACTCTGGATGCGTTCACAGACACACAGAAAGAATTGGACACGTCATTACTTTAAAATCATAATTGAACGCACCAAAACGCTGATTGCTTTAATGAGTATTGCATTGTGGATAGCTTGTTTACGTGACCCCGGAACAAAAACTAATTGACTTTGAGGTTAAACTTTGATTAGAAACGCAGTCCTGCTGGAACATCCCTCAGGCGAAGTCCTCCAACTGGGACAAAGTTTAGTCGGGAACTTTTTAAATTACTTGTACAGTGTAAATAAATAAACAAATGCATTGCGTTAGTTGCAAAAAAAAAAAAAAAACGGCAAACAAAACATGATTGACGGGATATTTTGTGTCAAACTCTAATTGTTTTATGTCGCCATGACGATTGTAATGGCCGATTAACAGGAAGCAATTAATAAAGCAATCAGAAAACGTAGACAGCCGTTAGCGATGCAGCAATTTTTGGAAAGAAATGTGAATGGGGTTTTAAGCTAATAGTGGTTATGCTAAAGATTATGCATCAAATAAGATATAACTGTCTATTACTTAGCTTCTATTAATTGAATTTTGGTTTGCAGACTTGGCCTGTGGGAAAGAAATAGACTTGCAAACTGACACAAGAAATCTTACATCTTATTTCTGTATTTTCAACATAATCAGATGATATTCTTGGAGTTAAAAACAGGGTGGCCCAAAAGTCACTGACAGTTTTAAATCTTCAATAGCTCCTATAATTCTTAAGTTATACTCACCAAATTTTAGCAGTAGGTAAACTGAACCTTCCGAGATTTTTGGCAATATATAGGGATATAATTGTTCACTTACACTTGAACTTATCACTACTTAAACTAGAGGAAGTAAAAATAATGGTTTATGGCTCTTATTTGATCCTCGATATTACGTTTTAAGTCATTTATTGTCTGAGGTTTATTCACAAACACATTTTCTTTAAGATAGCCCCACAGGAAGAAATCAGGACTAGTCAGGTCTGTGGAGATCACATACTGCCCCCTGTCTTTGAAAACCACTTATTGTTCCTTTAATGGCATTTACACTTGGGGCATCTCTGGTATTAAAATGTCGACGGTAACACCGCTGGGTTTCTGAATTTGACTCATGTGACTCAAAGTACCACTGTGCAATGAGGGTTCGTTCCTCGATGCTATATTTGCTGATATTAATGTCGGAAGGGTAGTTCTGAATGCTCTAAAAAAATAAAATTAAAATATTTAGAAACAAAAGAGTTATGAATTTTTTTTCAACTGTCAGTGACTTTTGAGCCACCCTGTAGAATGTTGGTGGCAGTAGCTCAGTTGGTAGAGCGTTTGTCCACTGATGCAAAAGTTGACGTCATTGGTCAAACATCATTGGTCATATCTCTTGACCCGGTGTAATTCTAGCTCCCACAGATGAATGTTTTCGTTGTGTCCTTGGGCAAGACACTTAAGCCACCTCGCCCCCAGTGTCTGTGTACACTGATGTATGAATGTGTGTGTGAATGGGTGAGTGTCTCCTTGATGTAAAGAGCTTTGAGTGTCTTGAAGGTGGAAAAGCGCTATATAAAAATGTGACCATTTACCAAAGTTAAATCCGTACTTCAGAACATTCTCCATGGAGATAGAGACGTTTTATCCCATACTGTGGAAGATTATAGCTAAAGGAGCAACACTGCCATGGTGACAAGCATGTGAAAGCCCTCCTCCAAGTCAGAAGAGTCGGGTTTGTGGAGATGCAAGGACACACGTTTTAATATATATGCATGTACTGTAACAGAGAAGAAAAAAACATACTAAAAACATAACTATTTTTAGCTAAAGAGTTATACAATGGGGCTTTAAAGTGGGATTAAACACATAAACTACGCCCAAAACCAGATTTCAAATAGAGCTGCTAAACTGAACAGTGCCTGTGGACTAAAGAAGAGAGTGAGGGTGGAGGAGGGGCGGGGTCTGGAGGTATAACAACAGTGTGATTGGTCGAACAGGTATCCACATTTTAAACTTCGCCCCTGCAGCCAGATGTTTGTAACAAGAAACAACTGGCTGTAATCAGGGCAGTCTTGCTTGATGTCACCAAGTACTTGAAATTGGCGTGGTCACTGGAGCCAGGACACACTCACTTTTATAAGTTTTTGACCACAAACCTGCAAATTTACCTACTAAAATTGCCAAAATATGACTAGATGCAGTGGATAATGCTATTCAAACACCATCTATACATTTTAGTAGCAAAAAGGTTGATTTTATTTTATTTTTTTAAACAAAACCTTTACTCATGAGTACTGTCTCACTATCAAAGATGTTATTCAAGTAGGAATAAAATTGTGGTGATTGATTGTGTTTAAATGTGTGCACTCTGTGGGTCCTCTTTATTTGAGGGAGTTACTGCAGCTCTATACTCCACCCAGAGCTACTCCATCTGTGCCCAAAGCCAGGCTCAAGACCAGAGGTGTCAAAGCCTTTTCTATGGCAGCGCCCAGACTATGCAACAGCGCCCTCTGCCTGTCAGATCCTCTCAATCTTTAACGCAGTTTAACATTAGACTGAAAACCCACCTCTTCTCCTTGGCATTTAATACTAGACAGGATATCTTGGTGTTTTATTGTACTTTTCCTATGTATCGTATTATTTATTTGTTTTTTCTTAATTTTTCTATGTGAAGCGCTGAGTAGCTGAGGTTGTATTTAAATGCTCTGTAAAGATACAATTGACCTGAACTGAAAATAGTCTCTGACATCTACTCCAAGAAATACCAAACAACAAAATAAAATAAAAACCGTTTGACCAAACAGCAAATACTAAGTCCTACCCACCTCTAATTGTGCCCCATGTATATCGTATATCCAATCGTGAGACCTTGTAATCCCCAGCCCTCTCTGAACGTTCTGGAGAGCTGATAAAAACATGTCCGTGTTAATCCAGCTCTCCCTGTGATAAAGGCCCACTGCTCCTAATGCTGAGAGAACAGAGACGTCTTTAGGTCCGAACGGAGACGATAATTGAATCGGATTTTCAAACTTTCATTACAAAAGCGACCTTAAAATGAGTGTAACCTGGAAGTCCTCACAACGCCGGCTTAAAATTCCACACATCAGCATCCGGCTTTGAACTTTTTGGAGTGTTTTTTGAGAATAGAGAGAAAGCCCACGGGAGGCGAATTAGCATTAGCCCTGGTCATGTAAGGTGCTGCATTTGAAGCGTCATATTTGATTACTTCTTTATCTCTAATATATCAAAAACAGGAGGTGAGAACGCGCCGTGCATGCGATTAAACACAGAAGGATGGTTATTGCTGTGTCCTTGCCGTGGGTTGTGTTTGGGTGACTCACGGAGCTGCGTCGTGCTTCAAATAGCAGACTCAGGTAGTTCACACCGACCCACTGACGCTGCTGACACCTGGGTGACCTCTCTACTCCCGCCCCTCCAACCTCCACGGAGCTTCCCACGTCTTTGTCCCATTTAAAGCCTTTGATGCTCAATCCAGAGACAAGGTTTGTGCAGATGTGCTGTTACAGACTCTCAACCAAAAAGGCTAACAGTTCCTTAATGGGAATGTTTGGAACCAGATCAAATTGCATGCATTTTACACTGATAAACTCCAACCCACAGACTGTATAAAGAAGTGGACTACGTGAGTGTGACGTGTGGAGTTCCGTATCTGGAATTTTGACCACGAGTATCATAGCAACCTTACCCTCTCCTGCCCGTATCCCTGGTTTTGCAGGGGGCGGGTGCTTAGCAACGCTGTCAATCAAACCCGTTACTAACGCTACTGGGAGCGACCTTGGGAAAAGAAACTGCCTGATTTGTCTGTTAATTATGTTCAAATCTAATTTCATGGACAAAACAGTCAAATAAAACACTAGGATCATGTAGAGTGGGTTAATATGAACATTTTAAGACCAAAGTGACGAGCCTGACGACAGCAGTTACAGAGAGAGAGGTGGCAGTTTTTCAATAGAAAGTGAATTGGAGCTGGTGGAAAAGGAAGTGCACCCATGTTCACTTCCTATTTGGAACGGCTAGCAGGTTAACTATGCCCATTTATATCAGGGCTGTTCAAACTACGGCCCAGGGGCCAAATACAGCCCTCAGACTATTTTTTGTTGGCCCTCATGCCTCCTTCTAAACTGGCCCAATTGATCAGGAAGTATTTTTTACTACAAACTGAAGAGATTCTACCTCTATAACATCACACTGCATTGTGACACAGACCTAAAAATAATCTTTCGAGTCTTATTAAAAGGTACAGTGTCTCTGTCAAACCTGTGTTAAATGCACCATTTGACTCCCTGTATCGACTCTGGTTTGTGGCCCTCTGCTTTAAATATGTTTCAGTATGTGGCCCTCGGTGGAAAAAACTTTGGACACCCCTGATTCATGTACACAGTCTATGAAGCCAATACAATAATCAGCACAAACGCAGAGCAGGCAATGGGTGAGAGATGTGTGCATAAAAAAACACAGTTAGCATCCTAATATTAGTTAAAGTGAGTTCTCACATTGGTTTCTGTCACATAAATAAATATGAAAAGAGCCTGTCTTTCGAGCAGCTCTTTGACATAAAAATTCAGATCCCATAAACGAGCTGAAAGTCTCATCCCTAAAGGTTCGCAATGTCACAAATGAGCCAGTGTATTCTCATGATATCTGCAGTTCTACCACGTCTTGCATAGGGTTATTAATGATGTACCTAACCTGGCTACCGGCAGATTTATATGTGTGCTGATACGCTCTCTGAATTGATTTGTACACATTTATCAATCTGAAATCACTCTGGCAGAAAGCGGTCGGGAAAAGGCCATGACAAATATTTGAAGCTAATTGCTTGAAGCTGAGTTTGTGAACTCACAAAAATCCATCTTACCGGCCAGCTTACAGCATTAGTAGTAAGCATCTTCCACCACTAATTCCACCACAGATAAGGCAAGAGAACATTTATTTGTGCCACAATGGAATACAAAAAAATACAAGATATATAACGATTCAGAAAATACACCTTAGATCTGCTCAAACTTGACTGTGTTTTATAGCCGCATGTAACAGGTCTACAGTGAAACTATGTGAAAAGGGTTGAAAATACCATCTGTGTAGGCTGACCTCAGCACACAGGAGGTTTTTTTAAAGCAAATTTGAAAGCACAAATTAAAAGTCTTTCTGAACCGACTCCTTCAAACGAGACATAACAGCCCCGGAAATATACTGTGCTGGTTGTCACTGCACAAATACAGATGCATGTTTTCTAGGTATTTAAATGGGATACACGCCTACGTGTTCGTGTCATGTGTCAGAAAATAGGTTGAAATAAAAAATAAAAATAAATCTATGTACATGACGTGCTGCTCCATGTGGGCGCCGAGTGTGGACGGTGTGTCCCTGCCCATTCACTTTTAATGCAGCCTGAAAAACGTGCCCAAAACATGCAGTTTTTGTACATTTAGGGTGAAATCAGTGTGGAGGGTGCCTTAGGCTTAATGGTTTAAAAATATACTACAACCTCTCTAGTCTGCCTGTCTGCCCCCCTTGTACCAGTCGCCCTCCTGTAACAGTCTGTTCCCCTTGTACCTGTCTTCCCCTCCTTTATGTGTCTGCCCCTCTTGTACTTGTCTGCCCCTCCTGTACCAGTCTGTCCCCCATACCAGTCTTCCCCCTGTACCGATCTGCCCCCATGTATCTGTCTGCCCCACTGTACTCGCCTGTCCCCTGTAACAGTCTGTTTCTCCTATACCCGTCTACCTTTCCTGTACCCGTCTGCCCCTCTCCACACTGCCTTAGTTGTGCTTTTGTCGTCCGCCTGTCTCAGTCTTTGATACACCTCCTCCTAAACTCTCTGCTGTGATCCAGTGTTTGTATCTTCAGAGAGACGTGGGCTGCAGAGCGCTCCCCCTCCGCTGCATGTGTCAGGATAGTTCTGGGCCAGTGCTTTTTATGTGTAAACTTCCATCAACATGGGCGTGCATGGGAGTGAAAAGCTACATTTGCTGTATAAATGTCTGAGGATGCACAGAAACATATTATGAAGTGCCGTGGCGTCACCATCTGGAGCCATAGCACGCGGAGTGACAGACAGCTTGGAACAGCTAAATGAGGACGATCCGCTGCCAACTAACAAGTCTGTCAACATCTCCGAAATGTATTTTCTTTTTGTAAACATCTGATATAACTGATGGGAAAACTTTGGAAATTGGCAAAGACTACATTAGAATTAGATTTGATCTTCCGCCTCTTTACTGCAAATAGCACCAGCGACGAAGCAGCAGGGTCTCCCCGACCTCTCCATCGTCTCTAATTCAGTACTTCGATGTCATTAAAGGTGCACTCTGTGACTTTTATGGTGAAGGGTCAGCCCGATGTCTCCAGGAAGATGTTATTGCTTTGCCTGGTACGTGTCACAACATGGCATTAAAACTTATACAGTGGTCCCCTCACTATATCTCGGTTCACCTTTCGTGGTCTCGCTGTTTCGTGTCTTTTTATTTTTTTTGTGCATATTTACATGCTATGAACGAGCATTGTGTTCTGCTTCCTGATTGGTTAAGGGACTGTAGACCATTGTTAATCTCCTCTGTGCTGTGTCTCCTGTACAGTACAAAACCCCAAACTCTGTTCATTGTTTTATTCCAGTTTCTTGCCCTTTGCTTTGTACCATGTTTGTTCATCTTTTTTTTTTTGTCTGTTTCTTTGTCTCCTTTGCATGTTTCTATCTCTTGTCAAGTCCTGTTATGTTTTATACTGTACTTTTCTTATAAATAAAATTATAAAAAAAAAAAAAAAAAAAAGAAGAAAAGAAACATGTCAGCTGACTTCTGACATGAAAGAAAGAAAACTGCAGTGCCTAATGGGAGCTTTTATTTTTTATTTTATTATTATTTTTTTTTTCAGTGCTACTAAAACGGGACGCTGCTGAGTCCTAAGCATATAAGTGAAAAAAGGAAATAAAACTGAAGAAAAAAGCAAGTACAGACCAGTGGGCGTATGCCAGTGGCGGTGAAAACGGAGATTGATCGACAATATTGTGTCTTGAAAGTAACCGATTAAAGAGGGTAAATGAGAAGGAAGCAACTATAACATGATTAAAAGCTCTGAAAAGATGATTTTGCATTACCGGTCTGCCTCAGCCATTATGTTTGGACGTTGGAACATGCTGTTACCACTTCTGTTACATGAGCATGAATTTTTTAAAGTTTTTTAAGTTTTTGTTTGTTTCCTGTCTCTTCGGGTTGACCTCTGTTGTAGCAGATACACTTGACTGCACACATTCTTAAATCAAAACTTGTTTTTAGCGCAAAGCAAAGATCCCAGCTCACAATTTGTTTTTCTTCTTGTGAATACAAAGTTAAGCCAATGTCTGATCTCCACTTTAGACCAGACTGTGACAGCGAAGAGGGAAAAAAACAAAACACAACTGCACTTTGTTTTATGTGTTTTGCAGACATCACAGAGGAGAGGAGTTTGTGATAATAGGACCAAGGTTGTATAAATATGAGACTGTGAAGAAGGCACAAAGTTAAAATACAGCAAACAAGCTGAAACATTACAAAAGGACTACTGTGCGTGGCTGCAGGAAATAGGGTCAATGTTTTCACCTAACCATGTACCAGTAAGATCTCTAACGCTTTGTCAAATGTCATATAACCATCATGAAAATAAAAATCTGCTGCTTGGTATGATGAAATGCCACTACTAACGGTATTACGCAAGAGCTATATTACACTAAACTGATTCTCGTGAGGTTTAAGACATGTTATAATGCTGTTTTCCAAGCAAAAACAAACTCGGAGTTGTGTTTTGCTTCATTCACACATGTTTGAGTAAGCCGTTGTTATTAGTTTCTCTACATCGCCAAGCTCAAAGTGCTCTGTTCCACCTTGTGATGTCATAAAGTGGTAGTTTTCAAGTTAACAGCTACCTTTTGTCTGTAGATCTGTAGACATTTCCAATTCCAGGACTGAAATGACACCACAGTGGAGCACTTCCTGTATTACCACATGACATCACAAGGTGGAGCAGAGTGTTTTCTGTTTGAGAGAAGAACATGATGATTATTTGTGATTATTTATGTTTTGATTGGTTGTATTGTGATTTTAATCCCTTTTTAATTCTGTAAAGCACTTTGATTTACCTCATGTACAAATTGTGCTGTACAAATAAACTTGCCTTGGTTTTACCTAAGTCAATGGACCTGTTTTTGTTATTAAGCTGTTGTAGATCGATATTGCAGTTTACAGTGAACAAAATGTAAATCATGAACTACAGAACACTAATAAACACCTGAAAAAAGAGGTTTTCAAGCCTGGTTGTGACTCGGTTTAGACCTGGTTTAGACCTGGTTTAGACCTGGTTTAGACCTGGTTTAGACCTGGTTTAGACCTGGTTTAGACCTGGTTTGGACGTGGTTTAGACTTAGTTTAGACCTGGTTCGGACGTAGTTTAGACTTAGTTTAGACCTGGTTTAGACCTGGTTTTGACCTGGTTTAGACCTGGTTTAGACCTGGTTTAGACCTGGTTCAGACCTGGTTTAGACCTGGTTTAGACCTGGTTTAGACCTGGTTTAGACCTGGATTAGACCTGGATTAGACCTGCTTCAGACGTGGCTTAGACCTGGTTCGGACCTGGTTTAGACCTACTTCAGACCTGGTTTAGACCTGGTTCAGACCTACTTTGGACCGGGTTTAGACCTACGTCGGACATGGTTTAGACCTGGTTTAGACCTGGTTTGGACCTGGTTCAGACCTGGTTTAGACCTTTCCCATTGCCGTTTTAGTTGGAATGGCTAAACAATGAGTCACCATCCTTCTTGTCCAATAATAATCAGGCTCTATTTTATCTCTGATTTTCAAGAACCTGCTAAAAAGCACATAGGAACCTAAAATCTGGCAGTGTGTGCTTACCAACATCTCCTGTGCCGATAATGGAACTCACAACAAAGGCTAATCAACCTTTATAATGAAGAAGCTATTGTTACAAGTACATTTTCATGCCAGAGTAACTTTCCAGTCACTACAGCCTAACCCCCGCATCTAAAATCTTCACAATTACCACAACTACTACCAAGCAGCACTCTTCCCTCATTTCAGCTGCCGTAAATGCATACTTCCAAAAGTGTTGGAAAATTAGGGCTCTGCTTGAGACCACCATGATCCTGACAATGAAACGCAATTGTACATGAAAAGCTGAGATTGGACGATTACGGCAGAATGGGGAACAGGAGCAATTTTGGAGCGTATAAGGTGTGGAGAGGGTGAAGTCTTCCATCACTCGAAAATGTCACAATGTTCTGAAGACGGAATATCTGCTTGTGCGTTGGCCTCCGAGTTCAAACGTCCTCAACCTGCTGTTAGAGTTTGATTATACACAACACTGAGAACAGTCCAATGAGGTTAATCTAGATCGTTTTTTTTATAAAACAGGAAGGCAATCGAAATTCGGAAACATGTCTAATGCTTAGATCTGTCACTGTAGCTGCTATATCAACTTATCGTTCATTATATTAGAAACTGAATCATTTTTGAGGGTCAGTGTTTATCGTTGGTACTTTTTCTTTGCACAAGTGGGAAATTTTGGGTTATTTAAGAACTAAAAATATACAAACTGATTACTTAAGTGTTGCATTCTGCTATTCATTTATACAGCTATACAACAATATTAAACACTTTTGTACATTTAGAATAATTTTTGTGAATACCTTACAGTTTGGTTTCAATATTATCGTGTATCTATATTGATTTCAGCACTTTCGCACAAATTTGTTACTGTGACAGGCCTACCCGTGGGACTTTAAACTGGGACGAGGGGGCCTTTTTACTCTCACACACCTTGGACACTGTTCTGATACGCTCAGACTGAAGGTGGCGCTGCCGTTCTGCCTCCACCGGTTGGAAGATAGCACCAAAAAATGTTTAAAACAGCTGACCAGACACATCACAGCATCACTTGGTCACTCTGAGGAAGACTGCAAATGAGCAGACCAAACAAAACCTTGGTCTGGAAAAAGAATCGATTAAAATAACATTGAGAGTTGAACACATTTAAAGACACGCTATGTAACTTTTCTGGTGCGCAGTTTGGCACCACCATCAGAAAAGTTACATGTTGCATCTTTAAACTTAACAAATTCAGTTTTTCCATCTTTTCCAATGTCACAAAGTTAAAGTACATATTAATATCACAGGCACTGGTATTGGCATCTGCATCTTGATCGTCCTTGTTAATGCTATTCACCAACCTCCTTCACCTCACTGTTGGAAAATCTCACACAGAAAGCAAAGATTTGAGCATTAGTCCATATTTTTTTCTTTTAAAATCTAGGTTACAATGTCCCAAAGACTACAAATTGTTCCTTTTGTACGTTTGTGTTTGAGTTCAATCACTGTATGCTCTAGTTTACGCTGTATTGCAATTCTCCTGTAAAACCTGCAGGTCGATGAGGAGCTCCCTATGGCCTTGAACACATGTTACATCGTCACTACAGAGTGCAGTAATTACTTTTTACACAAATGTATTTAACGCTTTGGTTTAACAGAGCACAGCATGTAATTGAATGAGGCTTGTAAAGGAATAAATCTATATTTGTCAATCAATGTAGACGGGTTTAATGCAGCCCTCATGAAAGTAAGGCTTTAGTGCGGGTCATAATGTGGTGTAAGGTTGTGTAGGCTGTGAAACATTTAAAAGTGCACTATGTAAGTTTTATAGTGACGGGTTTGCTACGTGTTTGTCTCCATGGAGATGTCGTTGGCTTGAACATGACTTCCAGATTTCGGTTGTATTGTCTCGATTTCTAAAGCAGGACGACTTTTGAAACCTTGGATCATTCCTGGTATGTTCCACATGTATGTTTGACGTTAAAAGGTGCAAAAGTGGACTCTTGTGAACTTTAAACCATGTTAGAAAGTTGTTTCCTCCTCAAAAAACACACCTGGAGTTGTGTTTTGTTTCATTCACACACGTTTGAATAACCCTGCTCCACCTTGTGATGTCATCAAGTGGTAGTTTTCAAGTTAACAGCTACCTTTTACCCTTCGTTTAGTAAAGACTGGAAATTCAGGTCTGAAATTATCCAAATAATTCTAGTGAAGGCGTATGGAGTTTAAAAACACAGTGGAGCACTTCCTGTATCACCACATGACATCACAAGGTGGAACAGAGCGTTTCTGAGTGAAGAACGCAGCCTAAATATGCAGGGTTTGTGTGTTAAACATGAAAACGAAAAAAACACAACTCTAGGTATGATTTTGAGGAAGAAACAACATTGTAACATTGTGACGCTACAAGGCCAAGTTGCAAGTCAGATCTGCGGGGAGGCGAGCCACCTCATAGTAAGAATCCATCATTTTCTGTAGCGATAAAAACAGCAGCACAGTGCCATAAGGCGGAACAAAGCAACAACATCGCCATGGAGACAAGCAGCTGGTCTTCCCTCCACCAGGTCAAGTTACAAGTCTGGTCTGCGGAGATGCAAGCCTGCTCACAGTAATATGTATATTTAGTTTTTTTGAAGGAACAAAATACAGGTGTAGCAAGGTCTACAATAGATGCCATACTTTACATAAAACATATTTTGCATTTCCGTAGCTAAGAGATGGACATTGTTTAAAAGAGAGACAGAAGGTAATTAATGGTGTTTCATAACTATTTCCCAAGTAAATATGTTTTCCTGTGTTGTGGTCCCATCCCTCACCATATGCTGGCAGCCTAAGTCTTGTTTGGTGAGCGTCTGTGCACTCCAGCTGAATCTTAACTAAACAGAAACTCCTCACTTGATTGGTCTTCTTATCAGCGACAACACAAGAGCCGTAATTAAAAAACAAAAAAGTTCGCCACACATTACTGCACAAAGATGGCCGACAAGATTGGATCGACCCATCTGCGGGAAAGAGGGGCGGGCGTAGTGGGGGGAAGTGCTTATTATTTACCGGGCTCTTAATGTTAGCATGCATCACTTTCATCAGTAACATTTTAATTACCATAACAACACGCTATAATCGTTTTCAGTTTGCGTTTTTATCTTCGCCGCTATTAATAGTCTTTGTTTGGGGCGATACCTCAAGTAGAGCGTCTGTAAAACTAAAAGTTGTTCCGTAGTGGACCAACTCAAACCACTGGCCCCTTCACCACCAATCACACACACCACATTAAAGAAGTCGTTCTCCATGTTTTCAAGTAATTAAGTACAATTTGTCTTGCTCCGGAACAGATATATTGTTAAAAAAAAAAAAAGCTCTTAGGGTCAACGCCAGACTTCCGTTTGCTGTCTGCTTCTAATTATTAAGTTGTTTTTTTTATCGTACAGATGTTGTTAGCAGTGGAGGAAAAAAACTGTGAAAATGCACTTAGAAACTCATCTCCGTGAATAATTAGGATACTAGGAATGTGGTAAGACAATGCCGAATAAGTCTAACAGACAGTAAAAAGTATGCATTTAATATTAGGCAAAGTGGGCGACTTGTCTTGCCCAAGGATAGGGTTGTCAGAAGTGTTAGAGATCAGATACTAACACTGCAGAAGCGAAATTGAAACAACACCACAGCGAATGAGTGCCGTAATCAAAGCTAAAGACGGTCCAACGAAATATTAGAGTGTCTGACCTTTGTGTAGTGTAGTACCGATACTAGATACTCACTTAAGCAGGTGTTCATACTAAAAAAGTCCCATTCACAGGACAGAAATGAACCTTTCCTGGACAGCTTTAGAATGATCTCGAGCTGTATCAGAACAAGTATAAGACACAAAGACTAGTATACACCCATGGACCACTATGGAACCTAGTGGACGACTGAGGGATTACACAGATATAAGGCCACAGGGTAAAATAAAATATAGTACTACTATTTAACATTGAAAATCACATTCTGGTGTCAAAAGATTTTTTTTTTTTTCATTATCATTGTGGTATCGGAATCGGTATTGCGTCTTGAGCCTACTCATTAGCAGCAGCATTACCTGGTCCAAGAGAGAATCGATCCACTGACTTTCAAGTTGGTGGGGAGTAAACTAAAAACAAAAACGACGTCTTAAACTAATCAGATTGAATCAAAACGTGTCCGAACTTAAAAAAAAAACTTCCAGAGAACCATCTTTATTTAGTAGCTTGTGTATAGGGATTTGATGTGTATTTCCAATTCTAAAGATGAAACAGAAACGAAACAAAAATCTTCCCCCAGGTATGTTTTTTAAAAGTCAAATTATCATTTTTGGTTAAAGCCGGTTGAAAGGACGGTTTAGCGTAGCAGAAGTCTTTTGAAAGTGAGTGGGTACAGAAGCGGGACTGTGTCGGTGTTTTGATGCGGCGGAGGGCTTCTGCGTCTGAGCCGTGGCCTTGTTTACCTCATGTTAATGTGAGCGGGCTCCAGGGACAAAGCTCCTGTCTGCTCCTCAGACACAGAGTCAACACATTATGAAGTGAACAGACATCTGAAGAAGTCACTGTTCCTCCGCAGACCGAGGCAAGGTCCATAAATACTTCAGGGCTGCAGCTGCAAGTCACTGCAGAAGAGACAGTGTAGTACTCCAGTTTAAATATCCACATTTCTCGCTACTAAACTGTATATATTGTGTTTTAATAGCATTATCTACTGTTCCGAGTCTCTTTTTTTTGTCTTGCAGCTTTCTGTTCAAAAACTTTAGCCACTGCAAATAGTTGGTGACATCACACAAGATAGCCCTGATTAAAGCCAGGTTTTTTTCTAAACACCTGGTTGCGGGGGTGGAGTTCGACTGTTCGACCAATCACACTTGTTCTTATAGCCCCAGACCCCGCCCCCTGTCACTATTTTTCTTTAGCTAGCGCCCAGGTTAGCATTTGCAAAGTGGTTATGGGAGGAGATCTCAGGTGTGTGTAGTCCCACTTGAAGGACTGTTGGCTGTTTTTAAAGCCAATTTAAGAAAACATTGTTGTTCCTTTAGCAAAAAATAAAAGCGAACTCGTGTTTTGTTTTATGAAAATCTGTCAAACATTTTTTTTTAAATCAGAAGACACTTGTTCTTACCGCATTTTGCTGATTTTTACGTGATAATTCAAAACTCCACTATGCTTCCTCTGCTGCAGTCACATGACTCTTTGCCGCTTGATACGATGGACTGGCTGATCTCATTCAATAGTCACTGAATGGCAACTTTGCAACTGGAGGCACTGCTCCGTCTGAAGTTCTGCTACTTAGGTTAGCGTCAATGTTTGTTTTGACGCACTCTGACCATAAAGAACTGACTTAGCTGGAACCAGAACAGGTGAGCTGATTTGTTCTGTTTAACAAGTCTCTCCCAATTTAGCATTACGGTCACAAGCTAGCTAGCGTTAGCCAGCAGTTTTTTTTTGTTGTTTTTTTTTGTTAATAAGCAAAAACACTTAAACACCAGGACCATGAACACTCACTCACACGAAATGCTTTTTTGGCAGCGTTTACTAATGCTTCCAGTGAGTCGCCATGGTAATCGCTGAACATTCTGCCATAGACATACATGCAGAACACCCCACAATGCAATGCCACTGCAAAGTATCAAAAAGCAGAATTTAAACAATTTTAACCGAATCTGTTTAGACATCGCAATGAACTATTCGTGCATCTAAAACCTTGGGTTGAGTCAACATTTTAGCCACTCAGATCAAGTTGTACATTTTTGTCTAATCTCAAGGAAATACTTCAGTTTTATGCATGAGTACTTTCCTCACAATTATTAATCAGGGCCAGCCAGATGTGGATGTTAATTCTGCTTCACGCTGTATTTAACGTGAAGAACAAGAACACTTAAGAAAGGGCCTATACTTAGTGAAATAGTTCAGCGTAGCAAAAAAAAAAAAAAAAAAAAAAAAAAAAAAAACTTCATACCTGCTCTTGCCAAAAATGTAGAAAAATCCCCCTTCGCCTCAGAAATGACCTTTTAAATGAAAAGTAAAATGTGAACGCGTACCAGTCTGACCCTAAACCTGCAGGATTCCATCAGTGTAATGTCTGCTGGGGCGCTGAAAAAGATGAGGCTAAACTTTTTTTTTTTTTTTTTTTTGTGTGAGAAGGCAGAAGTCCAGATGTAGCAGGTGCCTTTCAGACTGGTGGAGAGGTATCATTTGTACTGGATGCCCCGGAGAGGAGGGTGACATATGGCCTAAGCTCTGTTTAAGGAGCCTCACAGTGCAGCCAAAAACATTTGCTCCCACTCGCTGTCTGTCTGTGGACCTGGCTCCCTTCAGGCGGTCGGACTTTTTCTCTCACTCCTTGCCTGTTCACTCTCTCTCTCTCTTTTCCAATCCGTCTGTTCACGCCTCTCTCGTTTTCTCTTCCTTCACTTTCTGTCAACATCTACAATTCTCTCTCTCTCTCTCTCCCCCCTCTCCTTCAATCTGTTTTCATCTCCCTCTCTTCTGTCTCTCTTTTCTCTCTGTGTCTCACTCTCTCCATCTCTCTCTTCTCTCTCTCATGGTGCAGCCAAAAACATTTGCTCCCACTTGCTGTCCTTCTGTAAGCCCTGCTCCCTTCAGGCATTCAAACTCTTTCTATCTCTCATTTTCTCTCTCTTCCTTCACTTTCTATCTCTCTCAGGTTCTTCTCTCTCTTTCTCTCTCTCTCTCTCTTTTCTATCTCACTCTTCCCTCCCTCCTTCTCTCTGTGTTTCTATCTCACTCTCCATCTATCTTTCTCTTTCCATCCCCCTATCTCTCTCTACCTCCTTTTGTTTTAATCTCAATTTCTTCCTTCCATCCTGCTGTCTGCCTCAGACAGAGGATTCCTGCTCTCACTATCTTCCCTTTCCCTTCCCTTCTCACCCTCCCCTCTGCTCTCTCTCACCTCACTCTCTCTCTCCTTCATCTATCTCTTTCTCTCCACCTTTGTCCCTCCTTTCTCACTCCCGCTCTCACTGTCATTCTTCCTTTTCTTCTCTCTCCTTCATCTCTTTCTCTCTCTCCGTTTTATACATTTGTCTCTCCTTTCTCACTCCTGCGCTCACTGTCTCTCTTCCCTTCCTTCACTCTCTCTCCCTCCCTGTTGTTGTCCGCTCTCTCACTTCACTCTCTTTCCCTTTCATTTAACCCCTTTTCCCCCCTCTCCCCCCTGCTCTCCATCTTTGTCTCTCCTTTCTCACTCCCGCTCTCACCGTCTGTCTTCCCTTCCTCCTATCCCTTTCATCTATCTCTCTCTCCCCTTCACTTTCTATCTTTATCTCTCCTTTCTCACTCTCGCTCTCACTGCCTCTCTTCCCTTCCTCCTCTCTCCTTCATCTATCTCTTTCCCTCTCTCCCTCTCCCCTCATTCTCCATCTTTATCTCTCCTTTCTCACTCCCCGCTCTCATGGTCTCTCTTCCCTTCCTCCCCTCTCTTTCATCTATCTTTCTCTCTCTCTCCTTCACTTTCTATCTTTATCTCTCCTTTCTCACTCCCGCTCTCACTGCCTCTCTTCCCTTCCTCCTCTCTCCTTCATCTATCCCTTTCTCTCTCTCCCCTCTCCCCTCACTCTCCATCTTCATCTCCCCTTTCTCACTCCCTCTCTTCCCTTCCTCCTCCATCTCTCCTTCATCTATGTCTTTTCTCTCCCTTTTCTTCACTCTCTACCTTCACCTCCCTTTCTTTCTCTCCCCCCCCTCCTCCTCTCTCTCTCTCTTCCCCCTCCTTCCCTCCCTCCGTCTCCCTGTTGTCTCACTGGGGAGCCCTTGTGTCCTGCCACTTCACCTCCGAGCAGCAGCAGCAGCAGCAGCAGCTCTCGCTCTGGGGCTTTTCCCCTCTCATCAAATACTACAAAGACAAACACGACAACACTTTTTTGTTTTGAACCGTGATGTTCCTCCTTTGTTTCTAAAATCAACTCTTTGATTCTCAGGAAATAAAAAAATCTCGAGCGCTGGCTTCCTGTGCGTTGTCTGCCAGCAGGATTAGGGCACGGTCTATTTTTGTAGTTTTAATTCCTGAGAGATTTGAGAGAAAGAAAAAAAATGAGCACACATGCATCAAAGCAGTGCGCCTAGGTCAGCACATCACACACTGAGTCTTATCCGGGAATGCACGAAATTCCATGATTCCAAACCGAGGATAGACTGGAATTTTCCTTTTGAGTTTAAAATACATCCCATATTACGCTATTTTCTAATCTATGGTATAACGTTTCCTCATGAAAAACATACCTGGAGTTGTGTTTTGTTTCATTCACGCATGTTTAACACACAAACCCCCCAAAAAAATACTCTGTTCCACCTTGTGATGTCATGATGTAATACAGGAAGTGCTCGATAGCGTTTGAAAACTCCATACGCCTTTGCTAGAATAATCTGGATGATTTTAGTCCTGGAATTGCCAATCTCTACTGAACAAAAGTTAAAAAAAAGTAGCTGTCGAACTTGAAAACTACCACTTTGTGACATCACAAGGTGGAACTGAGCAGTTTGAGCTTTGGAGATATAGTGAATGAAGCAAAACACAAGTCTAGGTATGTTTTTAAGGAGGAAACGGCATTATAACATGGATTAAAGATTACTGGAGTCCATTTTGCATAGTATAGGTCCTTAAATACACCATCTTCAGATTTCAGATTAATACTGTCATTGTGTCCTTGAGCAAGACACTTAATCCGCCTCGTGCGTGTGAATGGGTGAGTGGTTCCTTGATGTAAAGCGCTTTCAGTGCCTTGAAAATGGAAAGCGCTATATAAAAATGTGACTGTTTAGCATGATAATTTACTATAGCAATTTATAATACAGATTAGACAGATTAGAGATGTGTTTTACCCAAGATGCCTGTCGGATACCAACTAGCACAGGAGTATAAAGCGTGTCTGACTACTTTGAGATTTGAACCGATCATCTTCTGGTTGCTGGGCGAACGCTTAACCCACTGTGTCACTACCAACCCAGAGAGTAATGCACAATATGAATAATAATCGTTGTAAATGGTCTCCTCTGTGACAGTTTCATTGGCAGCCCTCCCTCTGCTGCGGCGCACACTCTTAAAATGCCCGTCATGGCTCAGAATCAGAGTGAGACGGGAACCAAGACCAAAAATAGAACAGTCTTAAGACCAAAAAGGAGCAAAAAAAAACAACAACAGCTGAAACAGAGATCAGGCAGTGTCTAATGTGTTCAAACGACGCTGCAGCACGACCTCTCGCACCGCAACTGACGATCCCGGCCCCGCTCGTAACTATGAATAAACACAGCGCGCAGGCACAGAAAATGGCAACGGTGGCACTTTGCTGATGGAAAAAAAAAGTGTCCCCCGGTACTCCTGAAATCAGCCCACAGCGAGAACCGTTTGTGATCGACTCCCGAGGACGCAACAACAGTATTCACTAGAGCGGCTTCCAAGATCACACAAGAAAAGGAGATGCAGTGGTCCCTCGTTTATCGCTGGGGTTATGTTCTAAAAATAACACGCAATAGGCGAAATCCGCAGGCTGTGAAACCCCTCGCCACACACTTTATACACTTTTCTCACACAGGCATTAACGTTTTCTCACACTTCAAACACTCTCAAAGTTCAAACCGTCGTAGATTTAAAAAAAAAAAAAACTACAGTAATATAAAATAAAACCAAAGATCAAGACCTGTTTTCAGGCCCAAACATAAAAAAATAAAATATAAATGTTTTTCTATATTATAATAAAAATGATAGCTTTTAGAAAATACTGTAACAAATTTAATTTTAATTATCAACTTACCAGGTTGGACCCATGAGAGACTATTAATAGTGACTTATGTGTATTTCACAGTTCCTCTGACTGCTCGACCTCTTCGTCCTGGCACCGCTCCTTTGAAGTGTCTTTTTTCCACCGATCGAACATTTGTGTAAATTTGGCTGAACACATTCTGTACTGTTCAGGAGACACGGCACAGAGGAGACTGATGGGCAATGGTCTACAGTCCCTCAGCCAATCAGGACGCAGAACACTACACGTTCATACGCTGCAAAAAAAAAACAAAAAATGCAAAAAAATTGCACGAAACAGCGAAATCGCGAAAGGTGAACCACTGTAAACCCAGCTAGCTTAGCACAAGATCTGGAGATGGGTCAGGTTGCCCCAGCAGAATTGAAAGATGGGTCAAATGCAGAGGACGCATTTCCCTACAGGTAGAATATTCCATAATCAGGTAGGTCACTACAGATGCAGACTTCTCCTGACGAGCTGTGCACAGGGACTGACATGGGTCTGTCCACATGGGTCTGTTCACATGGGCCTGTTCACATGGGTCTGTCCACATGGGTCTGTCCACATAGGTCTGTTCACATAGGTCTGTTCACATGAGTCTGTTCACATGGTTCTGTTCACATGGTTCTGTTCACATGTGTCTGTTCACATGAGTCTGTTCACATGGTTCTGTTCACATGGTTCTGTTCACATGAGTCTGTTCACATGTGTCTGTTCACATGGATCTGTTCACGAGCCTGTTCACATGAGTCTGTTCACATAGGTCTGTTCACATGGGTCTGTTCACATGGGTCTGTTCACGAGTCTGTTCACATGTGTCTGTTCACATGTGTCTGTTCTTATGGGTCTGTTCACATGGGTCTGTTCACATGAGTCTGTTCTCATGGGGCTGTTCACATGGGTCTGTTCACATGGAGCTGTGCACATGTGACTGTTCACATGGGGCTGTTCACATGTGTCTGTTCACATGGGTCTGTTCACATGGGTCTGTTCACATGTGTCTGTTCTTATGGGTCTGTTCACATGGGTCTGTTCACATGTGTCTGTTCACATGGGTCTGTTCACATGGGTCTGTTCATATGGGTCTGTTCACATGGGTCTGTTCACATGAGTCTGTCCACATGGGTCTGTCCACATGGGTCTGTTCACATGGGTCTGTCCACATGGGTCTGTCACATGGGTCTGTTCACATGGGTCTGTCCACATGGGTCTGTTCACATGGGTCTGTTCACATGGGTCTGTTCACATGAGTCCTCCTGCTTGTTTCCATGGCAGTACTGCTCCTTTGACTATAATATTCTACAGTATAGCATGAAACATATTGATGTTCTGAAGTATGGTTTTAACTTTCTATTTCTGTAGAATCATGGAAAGTTACACCTTGCTGCTTTCAAATTTGACACTGTCCACATGTTGCACAGTGACATCCAAAAATCTTTTAAAGAAGAAAGTAGAAAAAAAAAGTGCACTGTTCCCCATGCTTTCCTGAGAGCTCCTTTCAAATCCCGGTTTAAGCGCAGTATTCTCGCATGTGTTAGAGTCCTTGTCATCTCCTCCTCCCCACCTCCTTAAAGCCTCCTTTATCACCTATGGCCTTCACACTTCACTCTCTCTCAAATCCTCCTCTCCTCCGCTCTCTCATCCTCCTTTCTCCACCATTGGACCACTGCCAACAAGTCACGCTCAGCTGTTTCACCTCCTTAACATCCCGCACTCCTCATTCACAATGGAACTTTCACACTTCCTTTCTCTTTCTCTCTTTATTCCTATGTTGCCTCGATTTCTTTCACTGTCTCTCTCCCTCTCTATCGCTCTCCCTGTTTCTGTTTCCTCTCAAATTGTCTCTATTTTTGTCTCTTTCTCACCTCCGTTCCTCCTTCTCACTTTCTCTTGTCCTCTATTGTCTCTCTCCTTCTTTCTCTCTCCCTCCCAGCCTGTCTCATGCTTTCTCTCTTCCTCTATCGCACTCTTTTTCCTGCACATGCTAAAATGATCATGCAAGAAATGTACTTTTAAAGTCAAAATGTCTGTTTCTCTCTCCATCTTTTTTACCCCTCTATCTTTCTCTCTATTTCCCCCTCTCTTTCTTTATCTCTCCTCATGTCTTTTTCAAAGTATGTCCATAGCCCGATCGCCCATCTGCCCACCACGATCATTAGCAAATATCTTCCATCTCTCTCTCCCTTGGCTCCCTTCGGTGTGTTACATGAACTTTTCTGTATCATTTTTACACAGACGTGACCACCATCTTGCCACAAATGAGCTCCAGTAGTCCAAACGGAGAGTCGTTTTGTACAGATCGGTGCGATTGCGATGTTAATGATGCTAATGAAGCTAATGGCTAGCCCGCAGGTGAATGTCTGCTTGTGTCCATCTGTGGAGTAGAGCTGATTTATGAAACCTTATGTCCGCACAGTTACTGCAGGGTGGGCAGTGTTTTTTTAGGTTTTTTTTTTGTTTAAATTTGTGGTGGGAGGTATTTTACTTCAAACTGCGAACACATACCATATTTAGATGACCATGCTACTTTTTGCGTCCCCCATCTCCCTTTGCTCTCTGTGCTAAGTCACTTCCCTTCAGAGCGCCATCGCAACACGTTCAGCATGCGTCCCGCTAATGAAACTACTGCACATCGCATCATGTTTGTCAAGTTGATGAGTACAATTTTGTATCACGCTTTTATCCTGAGGAGCTGGAGGAGGTGGGTGTGGAAAGGGAATTTTGCGCATCCCCGCTCAGACCACTGCCTCCGCAACCCAGCCCCGGATAAAAGAGGAAGATGGGTGATTAGAGTGTCAAAAATATATATTTTAGAAATCAAATGGAGAAAGCGCTGGAGAAAGAAATAGACTAACTTTGCGGTGACATCATGGTGGTGGGTACTGCATGTATGTCTATGGTGGAATGTCCAGCAGTTACCATGGTGACAATGCACATTCACATTAGCAAACACTGCCAAGTAAGTCTAACGGTCTAAGTTTGAAAACTAATTTTTAAACGTATCAATATTTAAACAATACATTTTACATTCATCGACACATTGGAAAAAGTGAGTGACTAACTAAAAAAAAAACAAGTGGCTAACGCAAGCTAGCTAGTGACTTTAATATCATTAGAGAGGGACTTGTCTAACAGCAAAAAAAGTCACCTGACCTGTTGTAGTTCCAATAAAATCAGCTCTTTATGGTTAAATTGTGTTAAAACAAAGCTCAGATTAAAGTCTAACTTGTGTAACAGAGATTCAGACACAGCAGTGCCTACAGTTAGCGTCACAACCCCGGGCGACAGTTGCGAAGTATCAATTGTGACATTATGAAAGTGCACAACATTTCCAGAGCGTAACCTTAAATATATCCTGAAACATCTGAAACACAAACTTCCTCTGTGTGAAGGGTCTGTGTTAAACTGTTGGCTCATTTCTTCCTACAATGATGAGTAATGTGTGTAAAGTGAGCGCTGTGACAGGGCATCTGTATTGTTAATGGGCACTTTAATGGGATCAAAGTTCACTGGAACCACACAAAGGAAGGACACGTCTTTATCTCTGCGCAGAGCTGATGCAACAACAGTCAGCTGGAAATGGGAACAAGACTTTCTTCAAAATATTACTCAGATAGATAGATACTGTTACTATTGTGGCTAATGCTAAATGGCGCTATTTTTATATAGCGCTTTTCAACCATAATGGCACTCAAAGCACTTAACATCGAGAAACAACTCACCCACTCACACATACATTCATACACCAGTGCACACAGACACTAGGGACAAGGTTGGAGAGGCGGGTTAAGTGTCTTGCCCAAGGACACAACGGCAATATAATTGCTGCTTGTATTATATTTTAAGCAGGGCGCTCATGGAAAGAAAGAACCCCCAACCTTCAGATCACTAGACAAACACTCCCAGACACCACCAACCGAGTGACTGTCGCCCATTATTTGTCAAAAAGGAGACATATTATGCTAAATCCACTTATTATTTTAACCTTGATATAATTAAAGTTCCGTTATCTTACTCCAAGTAGTATTTTGGTTCATATATGTTTGAGTAATCTTGTCTTGTCCTGTATTAGAAGCTTGAGTCCTCAGATTTTTTATCACCTACCCTTGATTACTTGCTTGCCATTATAGATATTCAAAAATATAAACTATTAACCAAAATTAGTGTTTTTCCTGTGAAATACCACTAAAAAGGGGTGGGGCCAGCAGCACACAAACAGTTTTGCATTTCAGTCAGTGGACCTGTTTCTGTTATGAATTAGCTTTATATCTGTACTGCTGTATTAGAATTAACAAAATGTCAAATTATGATCCATATATGATGGTTTATTACTAAAAGACAGAGAAGAAAAAGCATAATATGTTTTCTGTAAGTATATTTATGTAAACTTTTTTACTTCCCACCACAGTTCAACAGCTGTAACCCTCTTTTGTATCCATGGAACACTGCCAAACCCTTATGTAAGCGAACATGGCTGTAGATATATAGGCTGTTTTATAATAATTCAAAAAGTCATCTTGTGATTCATATATAGTAACTTAATTACTGTTTGCACATTGACCCCCCCATTTTCCCTGATAAAAAAAACAAAAAAACAAAAAGAAATCCTCAATAGGTTTCCAGGGCTGTGTAGTTGTTAATAATGTGTTAATATAGACTTATCCTATGCTGCTCTCAGGGAGAATGGGAAAAAGTAGGAGGTGGTACCGTGGTTACTGACCCACAATGTTAGCTTGGCATCTGTGGATTTGTAAGGCCAACCAATCATAATTCAGACTGACATGCAGAGAATAGCGCAGTAATGAAGTCTCCACAACATATACATGATTAATGCCCATTATCCGCTGCTCTTTTGAACCAGGAGCTGGTGGAGTGTATAGGAGGCATGCATATATACTGGATGGTTACAGTTTTAAAGTTATAAAAGAAACTGATGTGTACATCTTATAATATAGTTCCACATAATTCCTATTTTCTATATATCTATAATCTGTCTGTAGCTCTCTGTCTGTCTGTACTTCTAAGACAGACATGGGCAAACTACGGCCCGGGGGACACACACGGCTCTTTGGGCTTATTAATCGGGCCAGCCGAAAGTGACTGACCACATTATATTATAATAGGTAAAAGTACACCTTGTTCAAAGTTATTCTGCTGTGTTTATAAGCAGATCTATTATGCAAAATCAATTTTTAGGGGATTTAACCATGTTATAGTTGTTTCCCCTCACCAATGACTCAGCCCAAGTTGTATTTGGAGTGATTTGTACATGTTTGAGTAATCTTTAATCACTTATTTTCAAGACGCCATATTCCCAGTCAACCCTGGTTTTCACTGCCACAAACATATGCCCTCTGCTCTGTAGTTAATTTGTTCTTCAATTAAATTTTCTTAATCAAAGATATGAGTAGGATTCAGCAGTGTCGCATAGTCATTTTGGTACAAATGAAAAAAAATTAAAAATATCCGTATCTTGCTAGTGTCATCTGCAGGTATCCATAGGAGGTGCTGACAGCTACACAGCTCTTTGTTGTGATGATGTTTACGGCGACGGCAGAACCCGCGGGGCTCTGCAGTTTTCTGAAGCAGTCGTAACAGTCGTTAAGTCATCTTAGATGAATACTGCGATTTTAAATGTGCAAATTATAACATAATGACCTACAGGTGTCACAGATTCTAACTATAGAGCAGACACAAGCACAAAAGGTCTTTAAAGCAGCAATTTTCCTATTATGTTTGTATGTGACCTTGGTTCAAAGGAATTTCAGCTTATCTTATAACTTAGCTAACTCTTTCAGCACATTTCCATTGTTACAAAATCTGTGAACAATAATAATAAAAATTGCACTGCCTTCTTTTATGTCTACTAAAGCTTTAATAATGATAATAATTCACTCCATTTATAAGTCACTTTTCCAGATGCTAAAGTCTATGCAGTTTCACACAGTATTCGTTCAAAATCCATACTAGATGGCGGTTCGCTTAGTGGAGCGCTACAGTAGTAATAACAGCCCTGGGGTAGTGACAGAAGTGAGGCTGCCAATCTGCTCAATAACCACTCATGCACTCTATTCATATAGCACAATCTGAGTGAAGTCAGCCATGCTCCCACACGACAAGCAGAGAGGGCTTTCTCCAGCCCAAATGGGCCTTCAGTAGATCTAAGAGAGCTAAAAAACAGGACAATGGGGAATCTGAACCTAGAAAGAAAGGTGTAACTATTCCTTAAACAGCTGGCGTGTCTGAAAAGCTTTAGAGAATTTTCAGACAGTAGGAGATTCCAGTCTATTTCAAACCTACAAACACTTTAAGACAGAAACTGGTTCACCCAAAGAACAAACCCCCAAGCCACAAACAAAGCAATGTAGTCTACTCCATTCAGTGTAGTGAAGAGTGCAGTGAGCTTTACACTGTCGCAAGAGCTGCTCGGGACAACAGTCTGCCGTGCATGTCCATTTCAGAGCCACTAACCACTCCTTTGAAGACAGTGAGGTTCGGATCTTAGCCAGAGAAAAGAAATGGTTTGATATTGGAGTTAAAGAAGCATTTTTTTGTTAGGAAAGACATAATCTCCTATCTAAAACACCACCCTCAGACCCAAATCAAAACAAAGAAAACAATAGGGCTTGAGAGCACCCATTAGGAGCCTGAGCGATTACGCAAAGTACGGGTCAGGCACCGTTCACGCTTACTGTCGCCCATTAGACCTCGCCTACGAACACAAACTGTGAACAATAGGTGTGTTAGTTTCAGTGTAGTTAGCTTTTCCGTTCAGATAGATATAAGGCAGCGTCCACCAGTGATCTGACCAGAACATTTCGTCCAGTTGACAGATTTTTCTTCTACTTTGGGTCAGACCTGGACGACTGAGGGATTAAACAGACAGTTCGCCAGTTACAAATGTATAAAAAGCTAGAATTATTGTTTGGAATCATTTAATCAGCCCCATTTCGTGAAATTTCTATGTATATATAAGTACTCAATATTGTTATTTGTGAATGGGTGAGTGGTTCCTTGATGTAAAGCGTTCCGAGCGCCTTGAAGGTGGATATA
Organism: Periophthalmus modestus; assembly: GCA_019594935.1. Taxonomy (NCBI): domain Eukaryota; kingdom Metazoa; phylum Chordata; class Actinopteri; order Gobiiformes; family Gobiidae; genus Periophthalmus; species Periophthalmus modestus. Next base: position 21,261,892 of record JAIEZT010000012.1, on the reverse strand, counting down.
TATAAAAATGTGACCATTTACTTTCCAAAAAGACTCTCTCACAACAACACCCTTTTAGCTTACTTACTCTGACAGTGGAGAACAAATTGTCTTCTGCGTTTGACCCATTCACCCCTGACCAACCGCCCGGAGCCCTGAACAAGCGCAATGTAGCCTCTAAGAACACTCCTCCAGTATTTGCTCCCGTGCATTAAAACACACATTAACACATCTCCTAATGAAGTGTAAAACAGGAAAAGGCCAAGAGACACATCGTTGGGGCCAGAATTGCTGCATGGCTATTTTAACAAGACAATTTCATGCTAACGTGACCAATGCTTACCATGCTAGAAAATTATAAACAGCTTGGCCCAGCACTTCTGAACAGGACAGATGAGAGGGGAGGAACCCGGAGCGCAGAGCCAAAAACTGAGACAAAATGTTTTAATTTCCGCTTCGAATAGGTACATTCACATTCTCGAAGAGGCGGTACCAGATGTTTTTCATGCAATAATGCTATAAAGGATAAAATGACGCCAGTACAGATATATCATAAAGGTGATTCTTGGGTTAAAATGAGACTGCAGTTTAATCATCCGGCTGGTGCACTGGTGGCAAAACTCCGCCCTGGTCTCTGGTAACTGTCAAAAGTGTTTATGTAGGAGCTGCTTGCCTCTCTATACGCAAACTTTGAAGCCACGGACCTCTCCTGACATTGGTGCGCTCCTCGAACTGGCATCTGATCGACTCCTGGGCCCAGCGCTTGATTGGAGCGACGATCCAGAGCCTGTGCCAGTCCTGGCTTTCCACCTGTGGCAAACCTTAAAAGGACCTGCCCCCTGCCACTCCTTTCCTTTCTGCTGGATTTCAGACTGTCCATCTTACTATTTGTGATACTGTGAACTTTAAACCTTGTAAAATCTTGTAGCCTCAAGACTTGCTGTGTAATTCTAAGTTTCTGGTTATTGTGACATCCTTATTTTCTTAATTTTTTACCATTTTACACCCTAGGTCGTGTTACTTTTTTTTTTCCTTTCCTTTCAAATAATGTTTTTTTTGCGTGCTCTTTAAGCAGCAGGTCGGCCAAAATGAAATATCGGCCTGTGCTGGAGATTTAAGGCCGGTTGACAATGCACTAAAAGGGAAAACATCGTCCGGGTACATCGGTTGGCGCTTCTCTAAGTATAAGATTTAGTAATTAGTTGTTTTTGTCAAATTTGCTTACCATTTCGTTTTGGACCGATACAACCTGTTTTAAGGGAACCAGTTCTGTTTTTCATGTTTTTTAAGAGTAAAATCAGGTTAGAGCGGCTCAATAAGGCTAATCATTAAATCCTAACACACGATTTTCTCAAGCCTTTTTTGTATTTTGCAAAAAAAGAATCACTCAGTTTGTGGAGGATTTCAAAAAAAAATCTTCTTCAAAAGCTAAAAAATGGACCTATTGATCCAAAAAGAAGTTACAGTGAGATTCTTTCTTCCCACAAAAGCCATTCGTGTTGAATTTGGCTTTGCTCTCAATTTTCCTGGTTTATTTTCCCCTTTCAAGCCGCTTATCAAACGTTCCTTGTAAGTGAGCAGGTGTACTACCACTCACAACTCAAAAGAATAACGGGCAGCTTTGATTGCGCTGACGACAAAACGTCACCCACCGAGTCCAAGGAGAAGGTGTCGCAGAGGGAAAAACGAAAAAAAAAAAAAAAAAAAAAAAAAAAAAAAACTCCTTTTGCATCGACTAGTCACGAAACTCAAGGCAGAGATGGGGTTAGTGTGAAAACTGTATTCTAAATTGGTTACATAGATGTGAACTATTTACAGGTGAACTATGTGCCTTTTCTGATTGAGGGTTCACTACCTGCTCGTCTCCGTGGGGGTATTATTGCTTTCCCTGTAATGTCCCAAAGTATGGCATTGACATATCTAATCTTGTATTTTTTTGGATTGCAGGTGTTTCTATTTCTTAAAAAGTCTTGCGTTCTTACTGTGAGCGGGGTTGCCTCTCCACAGATCTGACCTGTGACTTGGTCTGAAGGCATAACCTTAGTCTATGATTTTATAATAACTGAACTGAATTCTCTCTATAGGGTTATGGCCACAGTTAGTTCTCTGTGTGGGTCTTTATCTGTGTTTTTAAAAGATGAAACTGAGCTGAACTCTCTCTGGGGCCCCAGTGATGGACAGGTCTATCTTCTCTGTTTCATTCTTCTCCCTTTTCTGAACTTAGAGCTCATATATTCATACATGCACAAGAGTTATACTCCACCCTGAGCCCTGAGGACACCTGGCCAGCTCCTGCTGACTGTGCCCGAAGCAAGGCTCAAGACCAGAGGTGCCAGAGCCTTTTCTGTGGCAGCGCCCAGAAAATGGACTGAAAACCCACTTCTTCTCCCTGGCATTTAATACTAGCTATACAGGATAGCTTGGTGTTTTATTGTACTTTCCTTATGTATTGTGTTACTTTTATTTTTTTACTTTTAGGTGAAGTACTTTGGTCAGCTGAAGTTGTTTTAAATATACTATATAAATCAATGCACTTGAATTGATAACAAAAATGCAATGCTAATTTAGTCATTTGGCCAACTAAATCTTTATTTTAATTAATGATAAACTATATATCATTGCTTAGTGGGAAGTGTACAGGTGTGTGCTTGGACTTTGAGTTTGTTTAGGCTCTGGTTTGGGGCTCTGGGATTGAAAACTGGAAAATATCAGTATGTTTAGTCGATGAAATATCCATTTTCAGTCATTACGAATGTTTTTGTATTCATTTTCATCACCAAAAATACAACATTGGTAAAAAACTATGATAATATTTCCTTCAGTGAAATCATCCCTGGCTAGATCCACTTACTTGCATGTTTTAGATTTGACCCCAGCTTCCATAGGTGAAAATTTGTGTCATGTCCTTGGGCAAGACACTTTACCCACCTCACCACAGTGTCTATGCAAACTGGTGTATTAAAGTAATACAGTAAAGCGCATAGATTTGAGACACTTTTTAAATGTCACCACTGAATACAATTATGAAGCAAAAAGAAAGTAGAGAGCAGAGAAACACTGTATTGTCCAAAGCATTACAAACAAGTCAAACAAAGTAAATATTAAATCATCCATCATAAGGCTTTGAATTCAATTTGCTGATATTGCATTTGTCCAATTCTAAAATGTATATGTAGAAAATTGTATTCCAAAACGTGTTACAACGATATGAAAAAATGAACAATTACTGAATATTAAACCAGTCAAAGGACCCATAATACACCAACCCAATCCCATTTGCTGATACTGTCAAACCTAAGTCTTCCCCACAATACAGCAGGATTACACTAGTTTTCCTTGTTCTTTTTCTCCCATTCCTTGTTCTTTCTCTCTGCCTCTCTCCTCTCATCCTCTTTCTCCCAAACATTATCCAGAATAATGGGATATCGACGGGAACGCTTCATTGTGCTTTAGACGCACACAATTCAACGCAGAGACGAGACTGCCTCCAAAAATGGAACCAATGTGCCAGTAATGTGTGCGAGAGGATGTGAGCGATTGAATATTGCAATCTAAATCTTATCATTTGGTGAGGTGCCTAAGGGAATCCCTGATGAGGGCGCCACATAGAAACAGGGAGACTTTTTCCACTTTTTTTCACCGAATTCCAAATAACTCTAAGTCTGTTTGAACCTTTGGAGCGAATGTATGAGCTGACATTCACGATTTGCACCCAGCAGATAGGAACAGGAACAAACAGCCTACAAAACACATTTATTTGTGACTATACGGTAAATGGTCACATTTTGATATAGCGCTTTTCCATCTTTAAGACATTCAAGGCGCTTTACATCAAGGAACCACTCACACATTCATACACCAGTGTATGGTGGGGGTGAGGTGGGTTAAGTGTCTTGCCCATGGGCACAACACCAGCATTCATCTGTGGGAGCTGGAATCGCACTGCCAACCCGTGACTCAGCTGACTTACTGCTCGGCCAATGATGTTTTTATGTTGTTAACGGGAAGACCCAGGACATGTTGGAGGGACTATGTCTCTCGGCTGGCCCAGGAACGCCTTGGGGTCCCACCGGAGGAGCTGGAGGACATGTCTGGGGTGAGGGAAGTCTGGAAGTCCCTGCTTAGACTGCTGCCCTCACGACCCAGCACCAGATAAGCGAAAGAAAACGGATGGATGGATAACAGGATCCAAACCATCAACCTTTGGATCAGTGGGCGAACACGCTCTACCGACTGAGCTACTCTCGCCTGTATAATTGCCCCCGTAATTGCAGCAATACTCAGATTTGAAATGATTTACGTTTTCAAAAGAATTACAAGGGCAACAAGATCAATAAAAAAGTCCTCCAGATGATGCTGATGATCCATCTGGAGAAGAGTCCATTCGCGAGCAGCTGTTGGGTTTCAGATGACATCACAGCATCTATAGGCTGATAATAACAATACAGATGGGGGACAGCTAAAATTTAAAATAGTCGAAATGCATTTTTTGTTGTAACACAGTGAGTCAAAGGTCTAGTCCCTAATCCCCAATGATCAGATTCAACATTTCTGACTATTTTCTGTCTACACCGAGTATGACCTAAAACCACCAAATTCGGCCAGATTAAAGTTTCGTGCATTATTCATTGAACTCTTACTAAATGTTGTGTCACTGGGCCCTCGAAACCACTACCGTCACTCACTTACAACAATCGCAAGGTACTAGGCCAAGTGGGTGAAGTGCTTTGCCTAAGGACACAACAACAGCACTAGAGCCACTGCTGCCCCACTGTGCCACCTGCAGTTTCCCATCCAAGTATTAGGTGAAGAAGAAGAAGCAGAAAAAGAAGAAGGAGAAGAACGAGAAGGAGAAGAAGAAAAAGAAGAAGCAGAACAACGATAAGGAGAAGAATGAGAAGGAGAAGAAGAAAGAGAAGAACAAGAGGGAGAAGGAGGAGAAACGGAATGATAAGGAGAAGAATGAGAAGGAGGATAACAAGAAGATGAAGAAAGAGAAGGAGAAGGAGGGAAGAAGAATGAGGAGAAGAAGAAGAAGGAGGAGAAGATGAAGTAGAAGAAAGAATAAGCAGTAGAATGAGAAGGAGAAGAAAAACAATAAGGAGAAGAAGAAAGAGAAGAAGAAGAAGAAGAAAAAGGAGAAGAACGAGAAGGAGAAGAAAAAGAAGAAGCAGAACAACAATAAGGAGAAGAATGAGAAGGAGAAGAAGAAAGAGAGAAACAAGAGGGAGAAGGAGGAGAAGCAGAATGATAAGGAGAAGAATGAGAAGGAGGATAACAAGAAGAAGAAGAAGAAAGAGAAGGAGGGAAGAAGAATGAGAACAAGAAGGAGGAGCAGAAGATGAAGTAGAAGAAAGAATAATCAGTAGAATGAGAAGGAGAAGAAAAACAATAAGGAGAAGAACCGTAAGGAGAAGAAGAAGAAAGAGAAGAAGAAGAAGAAGAAAGAGGAGGAGGAGGAGGAGAAGAAGAAGAAGAAGAAGAAGATCAGCTCCAAGGCACCTGGCAATGGTTGTCAGTCATCTTAAATGTGCGTGAGGAGAGAATGAAAAACTGCAACAGACAAAATACACTCTGTTTAATTTGATCCGTTTCAAAGTATTGATTTCATGTATCCTTTTGGTCTTAATATGAACGGCCATCCATCCAATATCACTTCCCCAACACTTAATAAAACACGTGTTTGCATTTTCAGTAATTGTATTTTATCAATGAGCACAACACAAACACTAATCAAATAACATGATTGTCGCAGTGATGTGACAATGTGGCTCTTAGCTTTCCACAAATGAGTTAAGTCAATAAACGGCTGACACTGATTCAATCCACTGAAGCAGAATAAAGGTAAAGTGTTTCGCTGTGTTCACCAGTTCAAAGGTCACAAATGAGAATGTAGTGAAACGAAGAACACGATGAAATTTCAGCCAGGCAGAACATAAAGACATGAGCCAATGAGCTGTGAGAAATACTTCGTAGAATGTATATATCTGCACGGCAATTGGGCAAGTGATGAAGAGGAGGAGATAGAGAGGCAGATGGTTCTTCTGCCGCGGTGGAGCTGGGAAGAGGAAAGTTGCAAAGCGTTGTGAAAAGGAAGAATGAAAAATCCTGCCTTTTTTGATAAACATAAGGGGACGTAAAGCTACTGTCTGGGTCTGATAGACGATAAACTGAAAATGTGTTGGGTTTGGGTTGATACATCTTTTTTCAAAGCTTTAAGTCATGTTATAATGTTTTCACCTCCTCAAAAACACACCTGGAGTTGCGTTTTGTTTCATTCACACATGTTTGACTAACTCTTTATTATTAGTCTCCAAACCTCAAAATGCTCTGTTCCACCTTGTGACGTCATGAAGTGGTAGTTTTTAAGTTAACAGCTGCCTTTTACCTTTAATTTCGTAGAGATTAGAAATTCCAGGGCTGAAATGATCCAAATGATTCTAGTGAAGGTGTATAGAGTTTACAAACAGAGTGGAGCACTTCCTGTATCACCACATGACATCACAAGGTGGAACAGAGTGTTGAGTGTTTTCTGAGAGAAGAAACTCAACCTAAACATGCAGGGTTTGTGTGTTAAACATGTGTGAATGAAACGAAACATAACTCCAGGTATGTTTGCGATGAGGAAACATCATTAGCATAGATCAGAAAATAGCGTAAGATGGGCGCTGTAAGGACTTTTTTTTTATCGTTCTAAAGTAAAAGTCTAAGTTTGGAGTACAACATGATCGTGAAATGTTGACTTGACTAAAAATAAGTGGGTTACGGCGTTCCCTTCTTGTTTGGCCGTTCTCTTTGGATCAGATGATTGACAAAAAGAAATAAACGAGGTAACTCTGAGGGTCCCATTAGGCCAAGTTACAGGTCAGATCTACTGAGAGTCAACCCCGCTCACAGTCAGAACGTTTCTAAAGGCATTTCGGCGCAATGTAAGCACCTTAAATACAAGGTAAACAGATATATTTAACACCACACTATGCATTCCAAACAAAGCGATGACATCTCCATAGAGACGTAAATATAAATATGCTAAACTACCGTCTTTCCTCCATTTCACGTTCTTCCAACCATTGCATGTAGTTTTGCAGTGTATGCAGAGCTATCATTTGTGCTTTTTAAACTCTCCTTTTACTATGTTTTCATTTTTCCATCAGTTCATCCATGCACAAACCTCCCTCCATCCATCTATCCATCCATCCATCCATCACTCCATCCATCTTATACCACTTTTTCACTTACCCCTGTGTGACTGACTGAACAGAATGATTTGCAGTGATCATTTTCATTTTTGATGTTCTTTCAAACGGAGCGTCCTGCCTTCTGCTCCATCTGCCCGTCCCTAGCTCAGACTTCAATACACTGTCTTGTATTTAAACCCTCCAATTCCTCATTTTTATTATCATTACCGGGCTTGTAAGTGCTGTGCTTATGACCGGGTACTATGCTATATTGTTGTGAAAAGATGGAAATGGAGGTAATGAAGGACTAGCGTGAAATTAAAATCGGGTAAAATGACTGGAATAGTTATTATCACTGCCCATACTGAGACCATTCAATACTTTCAGCCAGTCACAGCCTGCTACAATTGCCTCTCAGCCAATCACCTTCCAAGCCGCTCACAAGAGGCTCCTCACACTGCAGCTCCACCTGTTTCCACTGCAGCAGTAGAACAATCAGGATCCTGAGCCTCTCCATGCCCTCTCTTTCTCTTTCAAAGTTATTTTTTTTTTACCAAACACCTCTTCTATAGTCCTCCAGGTACTACCCATTATAGCAGCTCAGTTTGAAATGTGTTTAGCCCCACTTTAATGTATACTACAGAGTGGCCCAAAAGTCACTGACAGTTGAAGAAAAAACATAACTAAATATTTGTCTTTTATTTTTTTCCAGAGCATTTAGTACTACTCTTCCAACATTAACATGAGCAAATTTAGCACCGACGAACAAACCCTCATTGTACAGTGGTACTTTGAGTCACATGGGTCAAATTCACAAACCCAGCAGTGTTACCGTCAACATTTTAATACCAGAGATGCCCCAAGAGTAAATGCCATTGAAGGAATAATAAGTCATTTTCAAAGACAGGGGGCAGTATGTGATGTCCTGAGACCTGATTAGTCCCAATTTCTTCCTGTGGGACTATCTTAAAGAAAAGGTGTTTGTGAATAAACCTCAGACAATAAACAACTTAAAACATAATATCGAGGATCAAATAAGAGCCATAAGCCCGAAAATGCTTTCAAATGTTGTGCAAAGTGTGTTGGATCAGGCTATTCAGTGTTAAACTGAAAACGGTGGACACTTTATTAACATTTTTTTTTTTTTTTTATTAGGTCATTTTTACATCCTCTGGTTTAAGTAGTGATAAGTTCAAGTGTAAGTGAACAATTATAACTGTATGTATTGCCAAAAATCTCAGAAGGTTCAGTTTACCTACTGCTAAAATTTGGTGAGTATAACTTATGAAGTATAGGAGCTACTGAAGATTTAAAAGTGTCAGTGACTTTTGGGCCACCCTGCAGAGAGTTTTCCCACCTTCAAGGCAGTCAAAGCTCTTTACATCAATGAAACGCTCATCCACACACACATTCATACACCAGTGTACGCAGACACTGGGGGCAAGGTGAGTTAAGTGTCTTACCCAAGGACAGAACAACAGTATTCATTTGTGAGGGCTGGAATCGCACCACCAACCTGCAGCTAAGAGGATCTGACCGCTCTACGGACGATGTTTATTCAAACCGCAAACCTTGAGATCAGTGGAACGCTAACCAACTAAGCTTCTGTCGCCCCATGACATTCATAAACGTGCAATAAAAATCAATCTGACCTTTTAAATATGTGATTTAAAGTTAATGAAAATTGTTTCCCATTGACTTAATCAAGAATTAAGTGGTGCCATTTAACATACATAACTCCACATACTTTTACAGACAAAATATCACCAGTAAACCTGTCGAGGAAAGAACGCCAAGCTGATCATTGACAATAAGAAATGATTTAATCTCAGTTCTATTAAAGTTGGATTATTTGCACAGCCCTATGTGAATGTGCAGGTACTTTCAATTGTCTACCTCCTTGTCAAGGGAAAGTACCGGCCATAGCATCGATGAAACACAATGCATCCAACGATTATCTAAATAAATATAACTCAAACCAGTATCTGCTTGTCTAATACATTTTATATAGGGCCCCACACAGACAGACTCATCTCTGGTCAACCTCTAGTTATAGCATGTCCACTGTATAACTCCCCATGACACCCGGGTACCGCAAAACTACCACCATTTTGATCGTTATATCCCTTTTTCTGTGTGCACGGAAGTTCATTGCGTATGTATCAGCCTCTCCCAGACTCTGCACAACCTCGCTGCAGGTAGTCAATGAAAGAACAGGAAACACACGGGAAGCAAATCCAATTTCATCCAAAAAATGTGCTGTTTTTTTAGCCTTTTAAACGGTACGGTGATGCCCGAGGGAAGGAAGAGAGCGATAGTGTCAAACTAATATGACAGAAACAATGTTAACACAACTGCAGACTTATCCCTGTTAAACAACCTGGAGCTTTTACCAATGTGAAACTGATGATAATAAGTTGAGCCGGTTGAAAATACTCGCAGAATTGCCAATGTTTATTCTTCCTAACGTATTCTACATTCCCTGCCCCGTCTCGCGCTTGGTTGGTTGTTTATATTGAAAGGTGCTATGTCTGATTTTCACAGTCTTTAAAAAAAAAAAATCTGCCAAAGCAAGGACATTTTGGCATAAGCATGTGTCATATAATGTAGGGGTGAGGTGGGTTAAGTGTCTTGCCCAAGGACACAATGACGGCATGTGTGGGAGCTGGAATCACACCGTCAACCTTCGGATCAGTGGAGCAACACTCTACCACCTGAGCTACTGTCACTCATTATAATATTCACTAAAATATAAAGTGAGGTCTTGTGTTGGAGATGTGCAAAATTGAGTAAATTGTCAATTTTTGTATTTAACTTTTTTTACGTGTAAAAAATTAACATAGCTGTAAAAATAATGACTGAAAAATGAAATCCAATAAAAGATACAGTATAATGATATTTCTGTGGTTAACTTAACAGTACTTTTTTATGGATTTGCAATAGCCCAGGCCTGTCCAAACTACGGCCCAGGGGCCAAATGTGGCCCTCAGACCGATTTTTGTTGGCCCTCACACCTTCTCCTAAATTGATCAAAGTATTTTTTTTTTTACCACAAATTGAAGAAATTATACCTCTATAGCCTGAATAACATCACATTGCATTGTGACACAGACCTAAAAATAGTCTTCTAAGTCTTATTAAAGGTTGACGCACCACTGTATCGACACTGGTCTGTGGTCCTCCGCTTCAAATATCTTTCAGTATGCAGCCCTCTGTGAAAAAAGTTTGGACACCCCTGCAATAGCCCATTCATGATCGAAAGCCATAATATCTAAATATCTGCTAAAAATATTGGGATTTTTGTCAAATGTTTGTGCCAGATTTCATCAGTGAGATTTCCATAATTTCATGCATGGAAAATACAAGTACAAGTAGTGCAAGTACATGTCTGCTTTTTGTTGCATGAGTAAAAAGCATGAAAAAAGAAGTCCTTCGCCAAACCTCATACATAAAACTTACAACTCCTTGGTAAAATTCCAGCACTCCTCCAAGGCTCCGTCAGCTGAATTCAATGACCTTTCAGTCGTACCACTTTCCCAGCACTATTTCACGAGGTGCTTCAAGGATGAGCCATAGAATAAGTCCCATAGTCCCATTGTCCCACACAAGGGTAAACCCAAACCTTTCTACAGTACTTGAATGGTAAATCTCACATTTTTAGGTTTGCTCCCTGCAGATGGAGGTCGCCTTTTCTGAATATCAGTGGTTTTGTGTGTGCGGTGGTGACAGTGTATAAAAGAGCTTATTTGAAAAGGAAAAAAACATGTAAACCAGGCTTATTTGAGGTTTTTTTTTTATTTGTACCAAAATGACTACGCAACACTGCCGAATCCTTTGTGTATCATGATTAAGAAAATAGAATTAGAGAACGAAGTGAGCACAGAGCAGTGGAGGTGAAAACGGAGATTGATCATCAAAATGGCGTCTTGAAAATAAACGATTAAAGATTGCTCAAACATGCACCAGTCTCTCCAAATACAACTTCAAGAGAGAAGGAAACAACTACATGGTTAAAAAGTCTATTTTGCAGAATGCTTTAACGCTATTGAGGCGGATGCTATCATCGCCGATAGACTCGCGGTTGTGGACTTTCTGTTACTCTAACTCTGCAACCAATTGTGCTCTCATGTAAGTTCAAACGGGATCTCAAAGCAGAGATATAGGGCTCTTTAAATATAGTCATTACGGTAATGTGCTTTTTCGTCCCTCGAAGACGACCAATCAAAGCGCAGGTGCGGCTGGGATTCTCCCAGTCAGATATTTGATGCATCAAAGGAAAAATAAGGATGGAAAATAGAGGAAGTAGTGTGAAAAAAGGCAAACGTACATGCTGATACTTCCTTTAACATGATTGTTATGGCTAAAAAAAGAATAAAAGTCTAGGCGAGCTATAATGGTCTATAATGTGCTCGGTGACATATGTCCATTTAAAATTTTGATATGGAAACATGTGACATCCTATATTTTAAGAGGGTCAGTATTTCATTCAGGGAGCTACCATACCAGGTTTTATTGCTAGTATTTACTTGCATTAACGTGGCCACTAGTACAGCTTTCACATGGTTCTTTCTTAAAGTTTGCAAAGATAAAAATGTGTTGTAATTAGTAGAAGACATTGTGTAGTGGCCTGATTTTTGTCCCAATCCTCTTTGTTTTTAGAATACAATACGCATTCTGGGGAAAAACAGTTTTTTTTATGAGAAAAAGTTGTTTCTTCGAGGTGTACTTCAAAGTCTGAAAGCACTGGACAAAGCAGGTAACCCCCAATCTCTAAACATCAATGTAAAATGTGAATGAGTACCTATGGATTATGTTTTCAACACAAAACTTTAAGAATCAAACCAGCATCACATGATCTTTCCTTCTTAAACTCAACACTCAAAGCACAACTGTCAACCTTTGAATCAGTGGACAAACGCTCTACCAACTGAGCTACTGCAGCTGTCGGTTATATTTTTACAGACAACTTTCTGTACATATATCCCATTACCTTACAACTACTAATGTAATTTAAGTTAAAAAAAAAAAGAGAAAAGTACACACAATAAACATATTCACCACACATATGAAGGAACCATAATTCTGTTCACCTGCTGTCGTATAATAACGGCTTGAATGGAGCCGTGTGATGTGTGAGAGATTACAAAGGCTGTGTCTGTACTGCGCAGGTGGAGAACAGGAGGTCTCACAAAGACTCCAGTCAACAAAGGAAAGGCCAAATGAGGAAAAGTACACCCGCAGACAGCATGTGTGAATGCTCCTGGTACAGTAAATCGGCCTCATACGTGTGCAGAATGCAGGCGACTCCCCTATGGGCGTAATAACACACTATACCAGGCATTCTCAAGCTTTCTATACCCAACCGCAGCTGAGATAATGTTTAGCTTTCATGTAATCTCAGAAGTACTTGGATAGGAGACCAGTGGGAATACCAGGGGCCACAGTGGGGCGCCAGTGTGTCCTTAGGCAAAACACTTCACCCACATTGCTTAGTATAAATATAGTGTGTGAGTGTTGCTGGTGGTCGATGGCGCAGATTGACAGTCTCGCTTCAATCTGCTCCAGGGCAGCTGTGACTACAATTGTAGCTTACCATCCGCGAGTGTAGAGTGAGTGAATAATGCTCTTTAAAGTGCTTTGGGTGAAAAGCACAATATAAATCCAATGATGAATGAATTAAATGCAGGCTTTAACTAAATTTAAGGTGTTTATAATAAGGTAAAATACCAGTCAGTCAATGTTTTTGGGAAGCAAATGGTAGCTACTAATATATGATGTCTTCTGTATGAATTTAAAATGTAGAAAGTAGTAAAAAATGATTAAATAAATAACATTGAACGAGAGGGTGTGTCCAAACTTGCTGCATGAACAATATAGAAATCAATGTGAAATCAGGATGCAACTAAACCAGGAATAAGTCTGACCTTATTAATGCTGATAAAACCAGAACTAAACCAGGTCTAAATCAGGACTAAACAAGAACTAAACCAGACCTGAAACGGAACTGAAGCAGTACATAACAAGAACTAAACCAGGCCTGAAGCATAACTAAAGCAGGACTAAACAAGAACTAAACCAGGCTTGAAACAGAACTAAAACTGGCGATAACAAGAACAAAAAAAGGCCTGAAATATAACTAAATCAGGACAAAACAGGGCCTGAAACACAAATGAAGCAGGACTAAACTGGGCCTGAAACAGAACTGAAGCAGGACTAAAGAAGAACTAGACAAGGACTAAACACAAATTAAACCAGGTCTGAAACACAACTAAAACAGGACTAAAGGAGAACTACACCAGACCTGAAACAGAACCAAACTAGGACTGAACAAGAACTAAATCAGGACAGAATCAGGACTTAACAACATTCACACCAGGATTAACGCTGCCTTCGTCTGCTATGGAGAAGTTGATCCTTTCCACTTGAAGTGAAGTGGTAATTATGAGTGCGTGTTGGTAAAATGAGTTTGAGGTATTAGCAAACACGTGAAAACACACTATCTCGACAAATGTACGTGTATACAGTGTAATAACATAAATTATCTTCACACCGTGGTCTACAGATTGCTTAGGGGAAAAAAAACAAAAACCAATAACTGCTTTTTACTTAGTAACGCTAAGTGAAAAAAGATGTACATTAAACTCGTAAATGCAGCATAATCACACAGGCATAAAAAACAACCAGATAACACATGTAAAAAATCATTACTTTTTTTTCTCAGCTTCAAACTTGTTTCCTAGCACGACACATATGCAATTTTCCACTGGACAAGTCAGATTTACCATCGTTCCCAAAGCACATGAAGGCAGCATAAAACAGGAGAAGATCAAGTCAAGTTATGCTACATCAGAGGCCTCATCACAGACTCATCATGGACTGAGCCAGGATTTCCAAACTTCTGAGGAGAGGAATCCCAAAAATAACTATGCACCAGCCCAACCTGGGACCCCACAGCAAAAACAAACTGATGCCGGAAATATTTTCAACTTGTAAAACCTGGAAAATAAGGTTCGTTACTGTTTATTTTAAGGTTAAGATTAGTGTCAATATTATCTCTGCATTTGACCCATCCTTCTGTATAATAGTGTTAATTGTATTATTTGACCTGATTTCACCAAATTACAGCTCACGACCCCACTTCGGAAAGCACTGGATTAAACTAGGACTGTATAGATGTTCAACTGGAACTAAACCGAGATTAAAACCAGGATATAACCACATGTGCACTAAACCAGGCTTAAATCTTTACTAACACACTAACTAGAAGGAGAATGGGGACTTAACCGTACTGGTAACACATTCAAACTAACTACCTTAAGCGCCAAATCTAAATTCATCTAAACACGTTCTCCAGCACACATACTAATGAGCGAATTAAATAAATACTCCATTTTCACATTAGCCCAACAGCTGCAGATATATCAGATAGTGTTTCCAGATCAAATTCCTCTGTTCCCGGCTGGTACCTCGACACTCTGTGCCAAGGAGACTGTGCTAAAGGTTGCCAGATCTGTGCCTGTGTTGCCAGGTGTGGGGATTAGGGGGTATTGTTTACGCAGGAACAAGTGGATTAGTACAGGGAGCGAGACAAAGACAACACAGCCCCATAGTATTACACTGACTCTCCTCGCAGAGCACGGCTGAAGAATATGCTATTGACGAGAGCCGTTTAGGAGCATTAGGGATGTGAAGTTGGATCCAAGAGATATTGGACACGACGACAACGACGACGCTCTGTATGGAGTCAGAACAAGTCAACACTGCCATATGTTAAAGAGTTATGGTGCATGAGCCTGTTATATAGTGATAATCTGTGACACTCGGGGATCATTATGCTATAATTTGAATTCATCTAAAACGACTTAATAAACAAGTCTGCAGATTTCTGGATTCGAAAACCGTGGTGCCCAACAAAGAGTCGGCACCTAGCGAGCGGCGTTTTTTTTTTTTTTTTTTTAATTTCGGGGTGAGAAAATGGTGAAGGAAATGACTATGACGTAGTTAAAAGCTCTGAAAAGTTGCTCTTGGCATAATAGATCTGCTTTAATAGGAAAGACTACCATGGGTTTGATTTAACATTAAAAAGCACAAAAATATATAAATAAATAAAAATAAACAAATAAATAAATAAATACATACATGAATAGATGGATAAATAAATGAATAAAAAATAAATAAAAATACATAAATACATGAATAAATACACGACTTAATAAATAAATAAATAAATACATGAATTAATTAATAAATAAATAAAATAAATAAATACATAAATATTCCAGTGATCTATTAAAGGAGCAACATGTAACTTTTCTTTTAGAGCGTGTGGACCTGCTTGTCCCCATGGTGATGTTATTGCTTTGGCTGGAAAGTTACGCAGTATGGTATTAAACGTATCAATCAGCATGGAGTAAGAGCTTGTGTTTTTCAAGGTATTTTACAGCAATAAAAACACCTATAATTAAAAAAATGCAATATTGGTACGTTTCATTCTATACTGCGGAACTTTACAGAAAAAAATAATAATATCTCCATGGAGACAAGCATCCTTCCACCAAAAAAAATAAATTAAAAAAAATGTGTGAGCAAAATGCGTAATGTAGCTACTCTCCAACCACCACCAACTATTGTCACACTCACAAAGGCAAGGATAAAGTGTCTTGCCAAAGGTCTCAATGACAGTAGTAGGATTGGACCATCAACCTATAATACATTGGCTGACATCATGAACACTTGCAAAATACAAAAAAACACAAAAAAAAGTAAACTACTATTCCACTGTGGTAGTAAGAGTACAACAATGACTTCAAACACAGGTCCACTGAAGCCTGTTGATTTCAAAGCGTGTGGTTATTTTTGCCCACTTCACAGTTTGAAGGCCTCTGTCCCATAACCAACAGTGAATCTCCAGAGACATCCTCTCAGGCTAATTAATGCTAACATGCACTAAAGCAAAGAGCGATTAAACAGACGCGAGCGGACTTGAAAGGCCGTGGAATTCGGAATCACATTAAATCAGTTCTTACGCAACGAGCAGAGTAAACAAGTCCGCTTTTGCATTTTGTGTTGTCTTTTACTTTACAACTGAAAATTAAGCTGTTCAAAGGACCTGACATCAAGGAACTTTAGGCAGTTTTACACGAGGTCACGTTGTTCAAAGTCACATTACGGAACATGCAAATATAAGTAACACGCAATGACGCAATGACATTCATGACGACAGCATTAATATCTCCATGGAGACGAGCGTAGTGGATTTATGGCTACCACGTACATGATGGTAGGACCTCTTCGTACGTGATGGTGGGACCTCTTCGTACGTGATGGTGGGACCTCTTCATACGTGATGGTGGGACCTCGTCGTACATGATGATGGTGGGACCTTGTCGTACGTGATGGTGGGACCTCTTCGTGCGTGATGGTGGGGCCTCTTCATACTTGATGGTGGGACCTCTTCGTACGTGATGGTGGGACTTCTTCGTGCGTGATGTTGGGACCTCTTCGTACGTGATGGTGGGACCTCTTCATACGTGATGGTGGGACCTCTTGGTACGTGATGGTGGGACCTCTTCATACGTGATGTCGGGGACCTCTTCATACGTGATGGTGGGACCTCGTCGTACATGATGGTGGGACTTCTTTTGGTTGGTCCTGCACAACCATTTTGATTCCACATGATGATCCTCTGTATTTCTTTTTTCACAAAGGAATTCAGGGTTGTGTTGGCACCTATTCTTTTTTCAATCTTTCTGTGTGTTATAACTGATGAAAACTGAAAATCCTATGGTGGTTTTGCAGTTATTATGATACATTGTCACATTTTTATATAGTGCATTTCCACCTTCAGGGCTCTCAAAGCTCAAAGAAACACCCATTGACACTTTACCAAGTGATCTACTGTCGCTCTACCCACCTTAGAGGAGAACATGAAATGCTAAATAGATTTTTACAAGCTTTTATCAATGCCCTTTTTGTGTTTCCCTTACTGTTAGCTTTCTCTGAGCTGTATTTTGACATATTCGTGCATGTTTGAGTATTTCTATGTTTCCATTTTCCCCATACTCCCTATCTCCACTTTTTGACTCTGGTTCATAGGGTTTAACAAATTTTCTTGGCCATGTTTCAAACATAAAATAAGCACAAAAATGAAGAGATGGGACCTGCTAAAGCAATTTAGTTCTGTAGTCTTTAACCAGCTGTCAATAGAACTGTTTTTATAGGTTAGTGCTGGATGATCATCTCCAGAAGGACAACTATCTGACCCTGTTCCTGACCTTAGCCAGTTCCTGAACCTAAACCAATTCCTGAACCTAAGCCTGACCCTGTCCATAATCATATTCATATGCCTGTTTGTAACCTTCATCATTTCAAACGCCCAATCTTCCCAATCATCACAACAGACCGTCCCTCCAGAGCGTACTATCTAACACCAGTCTTTCTAATAGTAAGGTAAGGTATTTGAGAGCAATATTGCGGTTTATAATTAACAAACTGTAAAATATGAACCTACATACTGTAAAGATTATCACTAAAAAGCCTACTAGAAAAAAACATTAGTGAAACAGCAGCTGATTCAGTGGCGCTGTCCGGGGTTCTGAAAATGAACTATGGAATCGCTACGTTTCTCAAGAACGGAAATAGCTACTCAATTTTATGCCAGATTTAACCAGTATTTTCCTTTTCCGTTTTTTTTGGCTTCGAGCATCTTTTAACCCTCCACCCGTAGCTGTATAAGATATCCACACTTGTGTAGCGTGAAAAAAAGGGAGAGAGGGCACGGGCTGGCCTCCAAATGTCTATATTTAGTCTGAACTGACGCCAAGTGAGTTGATTCTTCCCACCAGCGAATCACCTGAAATACAGTTCACCAGCCTGGTTCTACCCACGGCACCAGCTGTCTCCCCCCATGTGCCCTCCCCATCAGGCGGGCACCGTGCCAGCCTCTGACTCACCACTCACTTGCCACGAGGAAGCACAAATCAGCTTAGACAGGCAAACTTAGATTAGAAGTGGGCACACGGAGTGGACCTAATTTATCAAAATGTGATGTTATTGTAAGATCACAGGAAACATTTGCCTTATATAGCCTAAAATGGTGGTTCTCAAACTGTGGTACGTGTCCCATCAGTGGTACCCAGACCCTTCTTTTAGCTTCTTTAGCAAACACAGTCAAAAACAAATACAAAATGGATTTAAACAACACATTTTCCGGAGCCTGTGATCAATACAAGTGTCTATAGTCGTGTTTAGATGATTTTCAACCAAAAAAATGACTGAAAAACTGTTGGGTAATGCTAGCTAGCGTGTGACTCTTATTTTATGCGTGAGAGACCTGTTTAAGAGCACGAATGAGCTTACCTGTCATAGTTCTAACTAAACCAGCTCTTTCTGGTCAGATTGGGTTAAAATAAAACTCGAGATTAAGGTCTAACAAGGCTCAGACAGAGCAGTGCTTACAGTTAGCATACAGTTAGAAATTCATTGCATTGCTTTTCTAAGGGACTCAACATCACAAACTGAACCCGGAACTAAACCAGGACCAAAGTCTACTTTTTTTTTACCTTTCTAATTCAAGAGCAACACAGTTCTAAAAATGTATCGTTACTCGACCCAATATATTTACACCCAACTCAACGATCCTCCTCGCGCTCCACAAATTCTAGCAGCGGAGTCACCCAACCCCACTTGTATGGAAGAAAGGCGCATCTTGCAGAACTCTGACCCAGCTCGGCGTTGGTTCGGCTGCTCCGCTCGATCAGCCGTGGTCGGATTTACCAGCGTCAGCCACACAGGTGTTGTGTTGTTGTGGTAACGCTCAATGCTTTGGATGTGCACAACAAGGATACTTCAGTTAGCTATTCAGAGCCACCGCGAGAACCTTGACATCCTGAGACCTGTAAACCTGATGAAAAAAATCAAAATCACTGCCCAGACAGGTCACTGGAGCTGGCTGGGCCTTTGTGCGCTCTGAGATATTTTTAACATCTTTTTATGGAGGTTTGTGAAGGCCAAATGTGATCGCAGTTTGGACATGTGCTGTTTAAGTATCGTTCACACTCACATGAAAAAGGAAGAAAAAGATAGCTTCTTGGCATCTCCAAAACATAAAATCACGGAAGATTTTTATTTTACAACTTTTCTACCTTCGAGACTTTATTATTTGAGACCTGATGAAAAGGCTGAGGGTTTATTCTGACACTTCAAAATATGAGCAAACACAAAAATACAAATAAAAACAGCCAAAAAAAAAACCCAAAACAAAACATAAAAAACAAATATTGATTCAATTGTTTCAGTTGAAAAAAAATCAGCATAAATCACTACATTTGAAGCTTTATTAAATCTCAACAATTTTGCAAAATACTTTTATATTTTACTCTTTAAGTACATTTTTAAACTGGTAATGGGTAACAGGTAATACTTTTTTTTTTAAGTATTTTTATTTTTTTATTATGTGATACTTTTACTTCATTATTTTTTTATATTATGTTATATACTTTTATACTTCATTATTTATTATATATTTATTTATTTATATTATTTTATTATAGTTATTTATTATTTTTTGTCTTTGGTACTTTTACTTAACAAAATTGACTAATTTTTCCACCACTGCAGAAGACTAACTAACTATCCAAATTAAAACTGTCCAAGAAAAATAACCAGTAAAGCCATATCATGTGTATTGTTTCATTTCTTTTGTAACCTACCCGCCTTTCCATAGATCTGGCTGGGTCCCGTTTCACAGTATCCTGCCACAGTTTGAAACATGTTGCCAGTCAGTGTCGTAAGTGTCCTCCATCGCTCCCTCTCGCCTCACTGGCTCTGGTTTCATTGCGTCTGTTGAATGAGTGACTGATTGGGCAGATAATAGAACAGAGCTGCTCTAACTGTGAGGGCGTGTTCGCTTACACACAAACAACCCAATTAATCCGTGAAAATAGATGGAGAGGATGAGCGCTCGGTTCATTAAAAACAATAAAAAGCTAACTAATATTGTTAAAAACATAGAAAAAGTTCATTATAAACAGCTTGCAGTGGTCCAAAGTCATTCGTCACTTTCTTAAGGCATTTGTCAAATCCAAATGATTCACTATGATGAATTTATAAGCACTTTTGTGAGGTGGACTAAGTGTCTTGCCCAACAACACAACAATAGCATTCATCTATAGGAGCTGGAATAGTACCGCCAACCTGTGGGTCGGTGGATCTTACCGCTCTGCCACCGGTGTTTATGTCAAGAGCGGGATTTGAACCGCCAACCTTCGGATCAGCGGTCAACCAACTGAGCCTCTGTCGACCCTGCAACAACTAGCATGCTAAAAGCGCATTTCCTGGTTCATAGAGGTAAAAAGGCTCTAAAATTAGAAGTAGAAAGTAAGTAGTAGTTAAACCTAAAAGCTGCTTCAATATATCTGCACTGGAAAAAAAAAAAAAAAAAAATAACTAAATTGGTGCAAAGTAATGTACGCAAGACATAATTTGTTTCATTTTCATTTGGAACAGTTGCTGACAACAGTGAGAAGTGATTCATTTTGAGTAGACATATTGGGAGCATGATTATTGTCAACATGATGCTAACAAATGGGTGCTTTGAGGATAATTTATGAGCTGATGATCAGAATGATTCTGCAGAAGGGGCAGAAACTACATGTGAGAGGCACTACTTAGGTACAGTGGTGGAAGAGGTACTCAATTTTGTTACTTAAGTAAAAGTACAGGTACCAGGGGGAAAAAAAAATTCGAGTAAATGGAATAATATGGAAAAATCAACTTAAATAAAAGCATTAAAGCACCTGTTTAAAATGTACTTAAAGAGTAAAAAGTAAACGTATTTTGCGGATATTTTTTAGGTCTAATAACGCTTCAAATAAATTTTTTTAATTTATTTATTTTTCTTCAAAATCACTACAATAGAAACTATGTAATAGCATTTCTTTTTTATCTGTTTTTATTTATATATATATTTGTTTGCTCAGTCTATTAAGGTGTTAAAAATAAACCCCTCAGCATTTTCAGCAGGTCTACTTTTACTTTTCAGTCTTGTTCAAAAATGTAGTGGAATAGAAAGTACAGATACCTGCTCTCAAATGTGGTGAAGTAAAAGTAAAAAGTACCCACTTTTAAATTGAATAAAGTAAAGTACAGATACCTATAATGTATACTTAAGTACAGTACTTTACTACAAAGACATAATCTGTCACCAATCTATAATCCCATCCTCAGACCCAAAGCAAACAAAAGAAACAAAGAGAACAATATTGCGAATCAGTAGGGCCATTAAAGGTTGAATAGGGCCATTAAAGCTGAAACTGGAGACAATAGCCGTTTTCAGTTTCAGTGTAGTTAGCCCCTCCTGTCACATAGATATAAGTCAGTGTCCACCCACAATCTGACCAGGACTGAAGTGGTTTGGATGAGCAGCGAAACATCTTCACTCCTACAAAGTTTTGTCCAGTTGACATTTAACTTCGGCACTTTAGGTAAGACACACTTTATTGTACCATAGGGAAATTCGACCTCTGCATTTGACCCATCCTTCAGGCCTGCTGGGGTAACCTATCAGGAACAGTGGATCTATCTGCAGATGCTGTGCTACGTCTTGATCACGACTTAGTTTACCTTACCTGTAGTGGATGATTTGAGTAGCACATCTGGAGAATCGGAAGAAAAACCCGAACAAAAAAACTTCTACATCTGTTAGGAAAGTCCCTATAGAATATAAGAGCTGTATTATTTGAAATTTAGCTGGTCGTGGCCCTCACCTCTCCATCTGAAACATATGTGTAGTAAGCTGCTCGAGCAAACTGCACTTACATAGTGAAAGAAGCAGCTGTTGCAGTGTAACGATGTGGTCTGTTCACTGGTCCCTGGAGAACTGTGCTATGCTTAACTGTTCCACCTCAAGACGCCCATATAAATGCACGAAAGTTAGAGACCGAGAGAGTGGAGAGGGGCTATAGAAAAGAATACGGTTCAAATTAAGGATCATGATCTTCACGATTCAGTTTCTATAGTGCTGCAAATGTGGTTAATTAAAAACTAATAAAAATTCCAAGTCCTATTAACAATGTTATTTAAACCCACAAACTTTTAGCAATAGAACGTGCTTAAAGGAATAACTGACTGATCGGGTAGATAACAGAGCTGCCCCTGCCTGGCTCTAACTGTGAGGACGTGTTCGCTCACACACAAACAACCCAATTAATGAATGAAAATAGATGGAGAGGATGAGCGCTCCATTCATTAAAAACAATAAAAAGTTAACTAATATCGTTACTTTAGCTTACACTATAATTTAGCTGAGGAAATTAGTTAAACGTTTGCCCATTTTAACATTTAAAGGCGCTGTAGCTGATTTTTACTGGCTTAAAAATGTGAAAAAAACCAACTTCTTGCAATAGAATATGCTTAAAGGGAGTTTTTTTTTTTTTTTTTTTTTTTTTTTTTATTAATCTTTATTTATACAGGAAGACCCAATGGCAGCATAGGTCCATTTAAAACATTAAAAACAGGAGCAGGTGTGATTATAAATGTGTATCACCAGATTATTAAAGTGCATTAGTGGCACCAACGTATCCAGTTTTGCATGTCCTTGAAATGTATTTAATTTCTGAGGAAAAAAAAACAAAAAAAAAAAAAAAAGTTTTTTTTTTTTTTTCACATTTTAGTTGTAGTGTGGCCAGTTTTAGACCTAGACAATCATGAGATCTTGTATTAAAAGTTCAATGAGCAAGTGAGATATTCAGGCAGTGCATGAATTAGTCCCTTATAATTATATTTGATACAGTGTATAGTTCTCGTCTGACAGACAGCACAGAGTGAACAGTGATGGGTTTTACATTCATCACCTGTTACGAAACAAAGAGCTGAGTGAAAGAGTGGATCTGAAGGTTTCAAAGTCGAGGCTGAAGTCTGCATGTTTATTATATCTCCATAATCTAGTACAGAAAGAAATGTTGCTTGAGCAATTTATTTTCTGTAATTCCGTGAGATACGAGATTTGTTTCTGCTTGTTTTAAACGGTTACATAATTTCGAGATATGTTTTTATATTTTTAAAGGGTACGTTTTGTTCCCAGATATGAGATACGTGCGTTTGAATCAAAAATAGCTTTTACTGGTAAGAGTTAAATCAGCATTTATTGTTAAGAACAAAAACACTGGACATGACGGCCAAGTTGTTAATGTTCTCATTTGGGGTTTTCTTTCTCAAGTGTATTATCCAATTATAAAGTAAAATGAGCTACTCACTTTGGGTTGCCAGATTCTATGACTGAATCCAGCTGAAAAGAAACCTAAAAAGAGTGAATGGTCAATACTTTAACCTCAGCACCTGCAGTCAATCGTTCATCAGTGCTAGTGCAGCCTCTGCGGATCAGTGAGCGAATTTTGGAGATTCTGAGCTTGAGAAAAATGTGTATGTGTCCTCTATGTGCAGGTTAAGGCACTGGCAACCTAGGTAGTGTCATTATGTTGCGACATACCCATGAAGGTCCTATATTACGCAAAATTGACTTCAAGTTGTTGAATGCTATTACCTCCTCAAATACACACCTGGAGTTGTGTTTTGTTTCATTCGCACATGTTTGAGTGACCTTTTATTATTTACCTGTCTACATCTCCAAAGTTCATAACGTTTTTTTCCACCTTGTGATGTCATGTAGTGGTAATTTTCAAGTTAACAAGTTAAAAGATTATAGTGAATAGTGAAGATGTGTGGACTTTAAAGACACAGCGGAGCACTTCCTGTATTACCACATGACATCACAAGGTGGAACTGAGTGTTTTCTGTTTGAGAGAAGAACTCACTCCAAATATACAGGGTGTGTGTGTGTTAAACATGTGTGAATGAACAACATAACAGCTCATAAAATACTGTTATATGGGCCCTTTAAACTCAAAAAATGTTGCTTTAATGCAGCCACACAGCTTTTATAGTCAGTGTTTTGTTTTCCTTCAAAATGAAATAGACTTTAAATTCCAAATGCCTCCTCTGTGTCTATGTTTAACCCTCTCATCTTGCGGATCACACAGTCAGGGCCTGTCATGTAGAATGCCAAGCTCCCCATCAAACTGACTCATTAGATCCATATGAATCCTACTGTAATGTATGCACTGACATGAGCCCCCTCCCTCACGGCTCTGTGTTCAGACCTCCTCTTTATTTATTATTAAAGACATTATGGAATATTGATGTCAGGTTGTCTCTCCAAAGCCCAGTGCACACCGTCGTGTATTCCCCGGGCGTGAGTTATCAACCACGAGATTAACCGCACACAGAGAGATGTTAAAGGAGACGTATTGTGAGCTTCTTCAGTTCATTAAAGACTCGTGAACTTATTTGGACTGATATTTCACATGAAAAATTAAGAAGGAGAAGCGTGTTCAGGAGCTCAGGCCATAGAGCTGTTGTCTACACATCTGTCTCTATCCATCCATCCGTCTGTCTGTCTCTATTTATCTCTATCTATCAGCATCTAGCTTTTGATTTCACAGTGAATGTTCCAAGTGAATAATGCCCTCTGCTGGTAACGGTGGGTAGTGAACCACAGTAAAAATGTAAAAAGCAGCATAGCTTGGTTTGGAAACATAAGTCTTGCCGTGAATGTTCCACTGTATGACTTTAGACTGGGCTATCTCCATGGAAACAGACAGTGCCACAAGTCTGAGTTACAGATCAGATCTCACAGTAAGAACGCTTATTCAAGGTATTATTTCAACAATAACGATGTAATGAGGACACACAGTTGATGTTCTAAGTGCCTAATGCCCTCTGCTGGTAGTAGTGGGTAGTGAACCACATTAAAAATACAAAAAGCAGCATAGCTAATTTTAGCAAAACGATGATAACAGACAGATATCCGGTGTTAAGGACAATAGAATTATCTCGTGTCATTTGGTTGTAAAGGAAACACTTGGTTCACATTATGACATGATTTAACATCCAAACAAGTCAATTTTGAATGTTTTTTGCCCAAATCGCCTTTAAAGTTGATTTTTAAACCATGAAAAGAAAAATACACTTAAATCTATTAGACTCCTAGCTCTGACAAACCCTTTGGCTCATCGCTAATATCCAAATGCGTTCATTTTGGAGGCGTCAATCTCAGTGATGCTTTTGGTTCTTTCAGTTGGGTTTGTTATCAATAAAACACTTTGTTGTTACATCCAGACAATGTGCAGCGGCTCATTTGGTCCGTACTTTAAACTTTATGGGGGGGAAATGTATTCACTCATTTGCAAGACCCCACCTTAAAAAATGTCCCTATATTCATGGATTTCAGAATGATGAAAAAGTACAACTGTTGCTTTACCAATTAACAATTTAAAACTTTTGAATGGGTTCTCAAAGTCCTCAAATATGTTGCACGTGACAGGTAGTTGAAATCCAATTGGTACAACCCAGCTCGACTAGGGAAAGGGGAAGTAACAAAACAAGACGGAAAATCATGAAACTAAAGTTATAACTTATTAAAAAGAAATGTGAAAGTAAGAACTAACAAAAAGAGGCTCTAAACAGAGTAATTCAGTGTACAACGCAAAGGAATACAGCTAACAAAACCAAAAGTACAAACCAATCTCAGAACTAACCAAAGATCTACGTGTGTCTCAGTTACAAAGTCAAAATTACAAGAATCACACAGACAGAACAAATGTGGCATGCTGTTCCTGACAGAACCCAGCAGCCAGGAGTGTCAGGGGCCGGGTCCTTTTAAAGGGGGGCTGTCAGAGGACGAAGACCAGGATCGGCCAGGCTCTGGATCGGTGCTCCAATCACCGCATGTCCCTGGAGTCAGTCAGATGCCAGCTTGAGGAGCGCACCAAATCCAGGAGAGGTCTGTGCCCTCAAAGTTTGCATATGGAAACAGGGATCAGCTGTAGGGACTTGATGTATGTGGCTGTTGGAGGAGCTGGAGGCCTGGGACTGTAACTCCAATTAGCGTATTTTCCGGACTATAAGTAGCTCAAAAAATGCATAATAATGAAGAAAAAAAAAACGTGGTTATCAGGTTGTCAGTGTGACCGTAACGATGTGAAATTATATACTCAGATGCAACTTATATGTGGAGTATAAGTCGCCAAACTATGAAAAGAAAAAAAAAAGTGCGACTTATAGATCAGAAAATACGGTAATGGAATCCTGCAATAGTAAGTGGTCACACATTTTCATTTTTATATAGCTATTTTCCACCTTCAAGCCACTCAAATCGCTTTACATCAAAGAACCACTCACTCATTCACACACACACATTCATACATCAGTGTGCACAAACACTTCGGGCCAGGTGGGTTAAGTGTCTTGCCCAAGGACACAACGACAGTCATTGTCTGTGGGAGCTAGGATGTAGTGTTATGCTAAAAACACATTACCTCAGATTCTGTCAGTTTATCTATGTGACATGCCCTCTCCACGGCCCACCGCTCCCCTGAACACTGTAAGCTCACAACACCATAGTAACAGACCAGACAATCCCTCTGGACACTGCAATTAGACAGAAATCTACGCTCTATCCTCCCCGCTCCTAGACGCCTCTCAAGTGTGGGATTCGCCAAAAAACATAGCCGGTCAGTTGGAAGAAGTTGAGTTGTTGGGAGCCTCAGGGAGCAGTTTTTGGACAGCACTCAAAAGCGTTAATTGGAACTTTATAGCGTTCTTGTGGGGATTGAGACGGGTGATAGAGGGAGTAATAGACTTCTGTGTGTTGTCAGTGTTAGTGTGGAATTGTGTGCACCAGACCAAAGGGTTCGGCGGAGATGCGAGTCCCCAGATCGGAGCTAATTAGTGAGCACTTATTGGGAACAGTTGGAAACCTCCCTGCAGCTGATAATGCTATTAGAACGTGCTTTTGTTTAACTGTACTGTCCAATCACCAGGATCTATTCAATTAGGAGGTTTCAGTTATTTCCACTAGAAACTTTAATTTGTCAAACACCAACTATGACAAAATCGGAATCGAGAAAATTGTCAGAAATAGGTTACGTTTTTCCTGAACAATAGTGATAGTGATTAGGGTTGTTAAAAGTATTGAAAATCTGTTAGAAATTGGTATTAACACTAGTATTGAAACTAGATACTCATTTGACGACTGAAGGATCACACAGATATAAGACAACAAGGTAATATAAAAGAAACTACTACGATTTAATGTTGAAAATCACACTCTATTGTCAAAAGAAAGTGTTTTTTCACTGTGGTATCAGAATCCGTATTGGGTACTGAGTCTATTCCTTAGTATCAAAATCGAGTTTAAAATTTTAGTGTTGTGACAATGTTGTGATGGTATGAGATTTGTAGTACTGTTTATTACTGTTACGCATTTGTCTGACTTGTACTAAAAAAATGTCCCATTTTGAAACTTAAAGGTAACTTCAAGTAACTTTTCTGGTGGAGGGCTTTGCTTGGAATGTTCCTCAGTATAAATGTATCTACTAAGCATTTCAGTATGGGTGTTTTTATTAGTCAAAATATGCATTTGGCAGTTTGCTTCTCCACAGATCTGACTTGTAACTTGGCCTGGTGGTGTCGTCAGCTTGTCTCCATGAGGATAGATACGTTTCATGCCATATTGTGCAATTTTCTTGTCAAATGTAGCTTGAGCTCTGTAGACGGGTCCATGAGTGCTGGACTGTGGCGCCCGCTGGTCCTGGTATAACCACTTAAAGGCATTTTAGACCATTATAGCTCACCTTTTTTTTCTTTCTTTTAGCCATAAAAATCATGTTAAAGGAAGTATCAGCATGTACTTTTGCCTTTTTTTCCACACATCCACCTCTATTTTACATATCCATCCTTATTTTTCCTTTGACGCATCAAATAACTGACTGGGAGAATCCTGGCGGCACCTGTGCTCTGATCATCTTCGAGGGACAATGCCAGCACATTACCATAATGACAGTAACATATTTAAAGAGCCACATGTCTCTGCTTTGAGATGCTATTTTGAATTTACAGAATAGCAGAATTGGTTACAGAATTACTGTAATTGAAAGTCCGCAACCGCAAGTCTATCAGTGACGATAGCATCGCCATAGAGTTAACCCAATTGAAGGCTGGGTCAAATGCAAAGGACAACTTTCCATATAGAACCATGAAGGATCCATTACACTTAAACTGTACAAAAACGCAGGCCAACATCTTGCTTTCAATTGCTGCTGTTGAGAGATGAAACTGAGCTTAATAATATCTCTATCTATTATAAATGTGCACTGCGTAACATTTCTCTACCTCCACAGCGATGCCATTGTTTTGCCTTGAATGTTCCACAGGATGACATTAGACCTGGCTATCTCCACAGAAACAGGTAATACCACAAGGCCGAGTTGCGGGTCAGATCTCACAGTAGGAAGGGTTATTTTTCAAGGTATTATTTCAAAAAAAAAAAAAAAAAAAAAAAAAAGAAGTGAAATAAGCTGTTGAGCTCTCAAGACTAAGGAGGACGGTCTAGAGCAGGCTGGTGTAATGAGGACCCACCTGGCGTCACAATGAAACAGTGAAAGGCGCAGGGTTTGAATTGTGACAGCTCCATATAAAAGCATGAGCACATTTATAAAAAGACTGAAGCTCAGAGGAACATATCCAGCACTGCCAGCGCACATTAGCACACCTGTCAGCTTCTGTGTCTATGGGAGATCTAACGACCTTTTGATGACAATGAAAGTGCATATGACAGGTAAGACCACCAAGTTCACAAAAACATAGCTAACAGGATTAAACTTCAGCGTTTACTAAAAATATACATTATAGCATTTTATGAAGTTTATCGCTTTACTTCCTGGTAGCAACCGTAACGTTCACATAAGGTCACATTTTAACATTCAAAGAAGTCTATTTCGGAGTTTTTTCTTAAAATTCCTGATTTTATTAAGTATAAATTCATACACCGGAATACACAGGCACTGAGGGAGAGGTGGGTTAAGTGTCTTGCCCAAGGACACAACGGCAGGATTCATTTGTGGGAGCTGGAATCGCACCGCCAACCTGTGGGTCAGTCAATCTCATCGCTCTTCCAATGATGTTGGTGTCGAGAGCGGGATTTGAACCACCAACCTTTCGATGAGTGGACAAAGACTCTACCAGCTGAGTTACTGTCGCCACAGGTGGAGGAATTCTGTTTAAAAACTCAGCATCACTTTCTGTCTTTCTTTCTTTCTTTCTTTCTTTCTTTCTTTCTTTAGCAGGGAGTTTCCAGATCATGTAAAACAGTACAGAGAATAAAGCGTAGCCGTTCCTTAACAAGTTTTCTTACAGCTCAAAGACAACTTAACAGCCTTTCAAGTATTTAGTGCTTTGACTATTGGTATTATACTACAAACGCATGTTAATTCTACCCCCCGTGTTGAAGCTCACCTCTAGAAGCAAGATGTCTACTGTCAGAGGATAGCCATTATTTTAAAGGGCCCATATTACGCTAGTTTATGATCTATGGTAATGTTAAAAATGTTGTTTCCTCATCATAAACACACCTGGAGTTGTGTTTTGTTTCATTCACACATGCTCTACACAAAATGCTGCATATTAAGGCTGAGTTCTTCTCTCAGACTGAAAACACTCTGCTCCACCTTGTGATGTCATGTGGTGATACAGGAAGTGCAACATTACAGGAAGTGCTCCATACTGTTGCACAAGAATAATTTGGATAAGTTCAGTCCTTGAATTGCCTAACGAATAAAATCGATAAAAGGTAATTGTTAACTCAAAAACTACCACTACATGACATCACAAGGTGTAATGGAGTATTTTGAGGTTTGGAGCTTATAATAAAGGGTTACTCAAACGTGTGTGAATACATAAAAGACAACTCCAAGTATTAGAACATGGTTTAAAGCTCACAAGTTTGTGTAATAGAGAAATTCAAGAGCATGTTTTAAGGCCAGTAGCTGTACAACTAATGCGTAATACTTCTAAAAATCAAACCTTCCTTGAATAAACATGTCTGAAAAGCTAAAAAGTAATAATTCACAGCATTAGCCCAATCAGATTCCATACTCTGACAGCAGCCCACACTGTCTTCTGATGTCGGAGATGTACGATGTGTGTAGGTCTGTTTGTTCACACATGTCGGGTCAGCCCTCTGCCCCCTATCAGTCTCCGGAGTTTACAGCACAAACGCCCCCAAGCCCCTCACACTGACTCATTAGCCTCTCGCTGTGTGGACAACACGGCCTGTTTAAAAGCGTGCACGGCTCACACTCGCACGCTAGCATGCTGAAAACAAACACGTTTTATATGACGAATGGGAGTGAGATGTACACTGGAAATGTTTGAGGTTGTAAAAATGCGATATAACTCTGGACCTTGATAGTAAAAGAAAAAAAATAATTCTGTCAACTGGACAAAAGCTTTAGAGAGAAGACATTTCGCTGCTGGTGGACACTGTCTTATATCTATCTGAAGAGAGATGCTAACTACACTGAAACGTGATTGTCTTTCTGACAAAAATTGCTTCTTTAACTCCCCTCTCAAACCATTTCTTTTCTTTGGCTAACACGTGTACCTCACTATCTTCAAATGCGGGGCAAGTGGCTTTGAAATGGGGCTGTACAGCAGATTGGGGTCCAGAGCTGCTCTTGCGATGGTGTTGGTACATTTTACCAATCTGACCAGAAATGAAGAAGCTACTTGGATACTTAACTCAAAAGCCAAAGCCAACCCCGACTCTTCTGAGTATTCATTCAATACAAGGGTTTGTTAGCATGTCAGACACCAAAAAATGTATTATTTTCTTGCGTGATGAATTACCACTACAGCCAACAGAGGGCTAACACCTTAATGAAGTGATTAGGGCTGTTCGTTCGTTTTCTCTGTGGAGATGTCATTTCCTTGCCTGAAATGTTCCACAGTATGGTGCTAAACTAATCTAACATTTTTATTGCTGAGAAATACCTTGAAAAACATACATTCCTACTGTGAGCGGTGTGACCTTTCTGCAGATCTGACCTGTTTGTCTCCATAATCTCAATGCCATATTATTATATTCCAGGATAAGTAATAACGTATCCATGGAAACTAACAGGACATGGGCCCTCAACTGGTGTAGTGTACAAGAGTACCT
Organism: Periophthalmus modestus; assembly: GCA_019594935.1. NCBI lineage: Eukaryota > Metazoa > Chordata > Actinopteri > Gobiiformes > Gobiidae > Periophthalmus > Periophthalmus modestus. The sequence continues at coordinate 21,230,680 of JAIEZT010000012.1, read as the reverse complement.
TTAACTGTCACTGTTCAATGGATATTATTGCTCAGACTACTTACATTTTATTGAAATGTAAGTAGTCTGAGTGGTAATAGTTTGAGTGCCACCACAGAAACTTAACTGGCCCTTGCTGCCGCCCTTAGTATTTCACAGAAAAAGCCGTCGTTTACATAAAATCGTCACAAAAATACAAACATTACATCTGAGAATTTGCGAATCATTTCTAGAGACAGCTTGCAATGAATATGTATTGAATGAGCCATCTCTCGTGGTTGACTGTACAATAACTCATTCATATATTCACACAAAGACTATACTGCATAACTGAAACATATTTATTACCACTAACCTGACCTACACGCTTCAAGGTCTCATGTGAACAGCCTCAGACCTTTCCCGGACCTCGGTGTAACTCACTAATTAAACCACAGATGGAAAATCAACATTTTAATGCATCAATGAGACTAGACATTTCATATTCCACATTATGCAGAACAAGGTTTGTGTGTAAAGCTAATATTATAACACTAGTGATCAAAGTGTGCACGCATGGGCTGCCATTGCATTTGAATGAGAGGAAGACTCCAGGGAGGACGGTGCTTGAATGTCATGGTTAAAAGCTATCCAAATCTCTGGAGGGCTCTTGATAAAAGCATTCTACAAACAAATCAATTAGCATATGTAAATACAGAACATGTGAGAGAGGAGCGGTAATGGGACTAATGGGATCGCGCACTGAAGGCTGAGGAACATTATGGTAAGTTTATCATTTGAACTGACTTTTATTAATTAACTTGTCACAAAAGCTTAGTTTTAGCAAAGATGGCAAAATAATAATTTATTTAAATAGGAGGTATATGCGAAATAGACTTTTTGGAGCTTTCTGTCATTGTTCCCTCAGCAAAAAGATGTCTGAAGTGGTTCACTATGTCATCCATACGTGTCTGAGGAATCTAGCAGTCTCCCACGGGGGCCCCTATTCGAAACCTCATTACAGTCAACAGTACGAGCCTGCGCTTCTTGTACACATATCAGCCCACAGCTTGGGCTATGAAGTACCAATATCTACAGCAGAGACCTTGGAGAGGAAGGTTAACAGCCATCTCAGAAGATGGTTCGGACTTCTGAGCCGCAATCACTCTCCAGTGCCATCAGCATTCTGGGCATCGAGGGAAGGAGGAGGCAAACAGCCCTCCACAACGCCTCAGAAGCTGCAGTGAAATTCTCAAGATGGTTGAGTCTAAAGAGAGGGGAACCACAGGGACAGGGTAGCAAGGGAGCCATCTGGTCACAAACTGAGGCCTGATCACCCCCGGCTGGTCGCCTGCAGGAGAGCGTATGACGTTGGAAGACTCAAAATATTCAATGAATCCAAGAACATCACTGAATATGTGACCAGAAGCCTCAGTATAAGTATTTCCTCAACTTGTATACAGTGTTTCCAGCGAATATAGCATTTTCCAAAAGGTAAAATGGTGATCTAAATATGTTATGTGTTTGGAGTTAACACCCCATAGAAGTGTAAATCCGCCTCTTTAAAACAACTTCAACTTCCTGTTCAAGACCTTGCGTGATCACAGTCACATTTCACTGGAGCAAGAAGCAGATTCAATTTGTGCTTTTATTTATTAATAGGTTTATTTATTATTTATCTTGAAACGGCCCCTTTGGCATCAATTAATACTTGGATTACCCCCTCACTGTCTTCGAGGTAAAAAGTATCATTTTAAATCATGATTTTGAGTCTCCTCAAAATCAGCCTCCTGCCTTGTGCCGCCGTCCTCCTGCTGCTGAACATGGCTGTTGGTGATAGTTGTTGTGAAGTGCTTGATAACCACTAGTTTGGGGCTGCATAAATCACTGTGGTTGCATTGCACTCATTGACGTGAGAAGGAAAATAGACATTTTTCTAAACTGAAACATGTCATCAAGGACTCATTATGGAATGCCTTCAGGTTGCCCGTGACAACCTGCCCACTCTAAACCAATGGCAGATGATGAAAGGGCTAATTTGGCACAAGAAAGTACCCACATCAGCTCGAAAAGCACAAACTCAGAGAAGAGACATAAAAAAGTGATAAATATTGGCGTAAAATATATGGAAGAAAGCAGCAAGGTCTGAACACGCAGTTGGGTGGTAAAGGAGAAGTCCACAATTTAAGAGTATTAATATAAATTTTAGATTATAACGATCGCTGTTATGATGTGCTATTGACTGGATAGTTATTATCCCTTAATGCAACACCGTGTAACTTTCTGGAGGTGGCACATTATGAGCATGATTCCATGGAAAAAGCCAATAATAATAAATCATATGGAACACTCTCTATGGAGATATGCCATACTGTGGGAGATTATAGCTAAAGGAACAACAGTTCTATGGAAACAATTACCTGGATACCCTCCTCCAGGCCAAATAAGAGTAAGGTTTGTGGAGATGCAAGACCACTCACAGAAAAGCATGTTTTCTATATTTTTCAGTGCAAAAAACACAGGGAAAATGAAAAGGCATGCTTGATAAAAAGACTCTTGTGAGCTTTAAGCCATGTTATAATGCTGTTACCTCATCAAAAACATACCTGGAATGGTGTTTTTTAATTTATTTTTTTATTCACACATGTTTGAGTAACCACACATTATTAGTCTCTCTACATCTCCAAAGCTCCAAATGCTCTGTTTCACCTTGTGATGTCATGTAGCGGTAGGTTTCAAGTTAAAAGCTACCTTTTACCTATTATTCAGTAGAGATTGGCTATTCCAAGACTGAAATCATCCAAATTATTCAAGTGAAGGAAACAACACACTTCCTGGTATTACCACGTGACATCTCAAGGTTCAAACAGAGCATTTTCTGTTTGGAAGGAGATTGGAAATTCAAGGACTGGAATTATCCAAATGATTCTAGTGAACGTGTATGGAGTTTAAAAACACAGAAAACCACTTCCTGTATTACCACATGACATCACAAGGTGGAACAGAGCGTTTTCTGTTGAAGAACTCAGCCTAAATATGCAGGGTATGTGTCTTCAACATGTGTGAATGAAACAAAAACACAACTCCAGGTCTGTTTGTGACGAGGAATTAATATTATAACATAGATCAGAAAATAGCATAATTTAAAGCAGTCTGATATAAAGTCGAGACATGGTTTAAAATAGGTTAAGGCTATAGGGGATGTTTAAGGTTTGGCGCAGGGTCCAAAATGTGGATGTAAGGCAGTGTCCTCAAAAACCACGGAACCTCGACAATACTATGCTATGCTAGCTGTAGTTGTTTTAGCTTCAGGCACTGTTACAAGTTGCACAATAGCCACAATAGGAGCATGTACACTCATGCTCACTCAGACAGTGGTTTTTGAGCTGCGGCTGCTCTCTCCTATGCCCTCTTCGTAGTTTGGATTGGCCCCGCAGTGCCTGGAGGATGTCAGCGCAATTCAAATGACAGCTACATCTCCAAAGGCTAAAGGAGAGTGTTTTTCATGCAGAGAATGCTTTTTACTTCAACAAAAACAAAACCGAAGAAGATACATGGTCCGATTGAGGGTCTGGGTCACTGCCAGGCCAAGAGTGCCCCCAAGGAAGCACAATATTACAGTGCTGGCTTTGTATCATCAATCTCGCTGTATGCAAGAGACAGGAGGAACTGTGTATTTTTATCTTAGGAATCTTATGATTAATAGGTGGGATATTGTACATTAGATTTACATAGATGAAAGATCGATTCCACACATAACATACAAGAACAATGTATTTTTCTTTTTTTTTTTTTGTAATATTAAAGGTGCTGTACCTGATTTGTACAGCTTAAAAATGGTGAAAAAACACAACTAGTTCATTTTAAACAGTTTGCAGTCGTCCAAAGTTATTCCTCACTTACCTTATGCATTCCAGTCATCATAATTAGTCACCATGATGAGTTTATACACGCTTTTCACAACTTTTAGTACTCAGTGGACATATTTTGAACTCAAGAGCTGCTTATACAATACATCTGTACTGGGGTAAGACAATTTTTCTTCAAATAAAAAAAAAAAAAAAATCAGGCACAGGGCGTTTATGTGTTGGCAGAGGGACTGGTGGTAGTTCAGACAGAGTGAGGATGGACAGGGGCATGGTAGACCGATGTGGTGCCATAGATCTATATTAAAATCTGAAAGATGAATGAAGTTGCTGCCGCAGTTGTTTTTAGTTGTCAAGTTCAATGGTGCGTGATACAAAAAAAAAAAAAAAGTTTTTTATTATGTCATGTTGCCCGTAGAGCAAGGACAGACTGAAAGTTATTAAGTTACTGTCAGACACCAAACGTCTATAGAGATGCATTAGCAAAAACAATATAAACAAGTGGAACAAACTGATAAGCTACCAGTACATTTTTATTACTTTTTAAAGGTGCTGCAGCTGATTTTGACTTTAAAATGTGAAAAACAAAACTTATTCATTTTATATGGTTTGCAGTGGTCCAAACTTATTCCTCACTTGCAATGCAGTCCAAACATCTTAATTATTCACCGCAATGAGTTTATAAGCACTTTTTGCAATTTTCAGAGAGCAGAGTTTTGCGGTCACAGTAAAACTAACAACTACCATGTTAATCGCACACTTGTATTTTTAATATTTTATAATTAGATGCAGGTACTACACAACAGACTTATTTTGACTGCTTATACAATATACATGCACTGGGGCATGACACATTTTGCTCAAATAAAATAAATAAATAAATAAAAAATAGGGTACAGGGCCTTTAACATTTAATGCTCTGTCAGAATACTTTTGAATGAACATTAAGTTTAGTATATAGCATCTTAAATTCTCTACTGGTTAAGCATCAGGCTAAAATATTGAGAGATATGACAAAACAATCACAGGCATCACAGACATACAGATATACGATTACATTTTTGAGGGTTGACAAATGATTTCTATTGATATTTTGTTTTGAATTGTGAAATGGATCTGCGCACAATAGTGCCGGGTAACCTCACTGTTAGTGTTGGTGCCATTTTATCTCTATGAGTCTTTTGTTGAGTCATATTAAAATTAATAAAGATTTACAGATGAGGCAGTGGACAGGAAGCTGCAGGTGGATGTCACTGATAATATTTTAAATACTACACACATAAAATGAATACTATAGCGGAGGAGACTTCTGTGTTTAAAAGAGAGATGTTTGTGTCTCAATGCTAGCACTAATGCTAATGTTGAGGCATAGTAATTATTAAACAATTAAAACAAAACAACTATCAAGTAGTCTTTATTTAATTAAATTTTTTTTTTTAATAAAAAAGTTTTTTTAAGTTTCAAAATACAGTTTAGCTAGCATTGTGTTTTTTTATATTCATTGTACGTTTTTAATAAAAGTTAGCATAAGCTTCGAAATACAGCAAGCATCAGGACCCCATAGGATTCATAATAAATAAGCAAAAGCAATGGTAAAGCAGTAGCCTGGTGAAACCATACAACCATAATACATTGACAAGCAGGACTTGTATGTAAGTGAAGATAAGCTAGGTGTGCCCAAAGAGTTTAAGGTGAGACTGAGTCAAGGTTGCCCCCTGAGCCCACTCTTGTTTGTCGATTTGATGGACAGGCTCAGATATGGGGTCAGACAGGTGTACCCATGGATGAGGTATCTGCACATGACATCGTGATCTATACTGATCAGGGAGCTGGCTGTGTGAGAGAACAGAGTGAAGAGGGTTAGATGAAGTCAGGAGATTTAAACCCCAAAAATGAGAAGAAAAGTGTGCTGTAACACCGGGACACAGGACTAGAATTATTCATAAGATCTCTGTATCATCTTTTGTTTGAATATTATATGCAAATAACTGTCAAGTATGGCAGCTGTCTCAGGTGTATTACAATAAAGATCAGATTTCTGGGTTATACCTATCAGATAAAAAATTCACTGAGGAAATTCAGCGGCAGAGGTAAAATTTTCTTTTGACAGACAAACGAGAACCCACTTGGACCAAAACTTTAAAAGAGAATTATTATGCTTTTTTTCCTGGCTTTTAAAAAATACTTGTATATATTTGCAGTTGTCTTTATTATTTTCTTCATTAAAGTTAAATCCATACTTCAGAACATTCTCCACTGAGATAGATACATTTTATACCATATTTGTGAAATGACGCAAGCCTGGTCACAGTAAGGACGTATGTTTGTCTATGTTTTTCAATGCAATAAAAACATCCAACAGAAAAAAAAAAAAAAATGTGTATTTATTTTAGCATTTTTTTTTGCAAAATGTATCCTATAAACATTGAAATTACTCAAATAAGACACAGCTCCAGGTTTGATTTTGAGGGAGGATTATTTCTACCATATTGGATAAGTTTAAAATCTCCTTGCAGAGTGGCCCAAATGACGTGAGCTAAAGTCGTGCAAAAGTTCTGCAAAAGGAGTTAAGCACGGCGCTCCCTGGTGCTCATCCATCCATCAGCCGGAGCTCGTCCATGTCGGGGTGTGCGTTCTTGGGCTGAGCGTCAGCCGATTCCCCCCTCTGTCCCTCCATCCGTCAAACTAAGCAGCATTAGAGGAAGCTGCGTGTCCCATCAATTATTCCCTCAGCACATCCATTATTGATGAGTGCTCCTTAAAATAATGCAGTGAAAGAGTGACAAGGCACAGAGCTAAATGAATTCTGGGAATTGGAGTCTTTCTATTGTGTGGAAGTGAATAGGTGTGTGTTTGCTTGTGTTCTATGTATCATTGCCGACAATGTGTGAGTGACAGCGGATTGAATTGCCTCTGACAGCGAGAGTTTTTATAGAGAAGAAAAGTTCAGGAGTTGATGATTGGGTGGGTTTGTATTATTTGGGGGATAAGAAATGAGATTGGATATTTTTCTTATTTCATAGTTGACAAAATTCGGACTTTTCAGAATATGGTAAACCAAGTAACCCTCGAAAGTGTGCGCTAAACTGGGGTAAGAATATCCAAAAAAAGAGCGCATCAAAGCATTCAAATTCTGCTGTGGAGGGTGCAACCACTGTACGTTTCCATGGAGATGTTATTGCTTTGGCTAAAATGTCCCACAGTATGGCATGTAACTTGAGTGTCATTGTGACTGCAGCTAGCCATCAGCTAAGAGGATAGCCAGAAACCCCTGTAATTCAAAGTCTGAATGAAAATATGAAAATATAACAACTTACATATCCATAATTACACTGTATTTTGCCGTAACTACAGCAAATACAATGGCTTTCACTATGGTTATGGTTTACACTATGGTTATGAAAGTATCGAAAACAGAATAGACAGAAATGAACCTTTCCTGAATAGCTTTAGAATGATCTTGAGCTGTATCAGAACAAGTATAAGACACATAGACTAGTATACACCCATGGACCACTATGGAACCCACCTGGACGACTGGGGAATTACACAGATACTGCATTAGGTCACATGGTATTATAAAAGTACTATGATTTAATGTTGAAAATCACAATCTATTGTCGTGGTATCTGCATCCAGTATATTCCTTAGTATCAAAATGAAGTTTGAAAGTTTAGCATCGTGACAACACTACAAGACACACCTGCTAAAGTTCAAACCAGGATTTTGAACAGAAAAGACATTGAGGATCTTTGGATGTAGCTGTGCTTTTGGTGCCACGGGGCTTTACATCTGAAAAAACACTGATGTTCTGAGATTTTCCACACACAACAATCTCTACGCTTCACTGAAATAGTTCCCAAAGAAAAGTGTGTTTCAAACTAGCAGCAGCTCTGTGGGCGAATCTTTCCTGTTGATACCAGAGGTCAGAAGAAAATGGCCAGACCTACTATAGATAGAAAGAACAACTCACACAAGCACTTATCTTTAACTTTTGATTCACAACACACTGAACCTTTTAGCACAAGATTTATGAAGGGGGCATGGAACGTAATACTCTACTAAATATGTAACTAAAGCACAGAACTACTAAGTACTATAAAGAAATATAGTACTGGAACAAAATCAATATGAAGGAAATAGTATGTACGAAGAATGAAGGCTATAGCAAGCAGGAACCATGTTTAGCATTTTTCTTAGTAATTCATAAGTGATATTTCTCTTCTACCACGATGCCATTATGTCCTGCATACATAACTGTACTATGGCCGCCCACTGTTCCTGAAAGGTCACCCCAGCGGTATTGAGGAATGGGTCAAATGCTACAATTTAGAGTTAGAAATCAGGTTTAGCAATCCGTTCACTTTTTTCTCCATGTCTGGCCCTAATTTTTAAATGGAGGAAGATTACATATTAAAGCTCAAGCAATTTTCTAAACTGAACTTTCGGTCGAAGCAGGAGGTTATAATTAAATTAATTATTATAACCAATACTAAAGGAGCTAAAGGGTTTGCTCCAGACTAGAGGATGAAAGACTCGCTCTTTTCAAACAGAGTGGTACAAAATGGTAAGAAATTTAATTATGTCAATCCACTGAAAATTGGGAACCAAAATAAGGATTAAAAAAAATACAAAACAACTTGCTTTTTTATTTCATACTATTAGAGCTATTTCATACAGACTTCAGAATTTTTTATTTTGAAATTCTTTTTTATTCTGGCCCCAAGTCACTTACTGGGAGAGAAACTGGCCCGGGGACAAATTTACGAGGACAATAAACTCTACCATAACCTTACCTTAAAGCAGACCTATTCTGCAAAATCAATTTTTCAGAGATTTAAACCATGTTATAGTTGTTTCCTCTTCTCATTTACACTCTCACAGCAGTATTTGGTGTGATTCATGCATGTTTGAGCAATCTTTAATCGTTTATTTTCAAGACGCCATATCGCCGATCAATCCCCGTTTTTCACTACCACCAGCGTGTGTCCACTGTGACGTTCTTACTTTGTTCTCCAGTTTTATATTTTTAATTGGTAGGATTCTGGAGCATTGTGGTGCCATTTTGGTACAAATGAAAGAAAAATCTGATCTGCAGCTATCCATCGAAGGTGGCGACTTTTTGTTGCGATGCCGTTTATGGCAACTTCAGCTCATTGGTCACTGGAGTTTTCTAGTCAGCAGACGTTCTTTTATTAAGTCGTTTTAGATGAATATTGAGATTTAAAATGTGCAAATTATAATTCACGGGTTTGTAACGATATAGCAGACATGTCGGTACTACGGGGCGACAGTAGCTCAGCTCAGCTTGTCCACTGATCCGAAGGTTGGTGGTTCAAATCCCGGTCTCGACATAAACATCATTGGTTGAGCGGTCAGATCAACGGTGCAATTCTAGCCCTCACAGATGAATCCTGTCTTTGTGTCCTTGGGCAAGACACTTAACCCACCTCTCCCCCAGTGTCTGTGTACTCTGATGTGTGAATGGGTGTGTGAATGGGTGAGTAGTTCCTTGATGTAAAGAGCTTTCAGTGCCTTGAAGGTGGAAAAGCGCTGTATAAATATATACATAAAATATAAAATATATATATATATATATTTTTACCAATAGGTCTTCTTTAAAGGCGCTGTAACTGATTTTTAGCATCTCAAAAATGTGAAAAACCGAATTGTTTCATTTTAAGCAGTTTGACACATTATGTTTCAATTAGATTATGCATTCTGAGCATCATAATTACTCACTGCAATGAGTTTATAAGTGCTTTTCGAAACTTCCAGAGACCATCACTGTATAGCTAGCAACTCACTAACATACTAACACACCATTTTTGCTCAACTACATGCACAAAAATCATGTTTAGCCATTTTAAAGTACAATAGTGTGCAAATAAAGAGCTGTTTGGACACTTACCCACACTACAACAATGGTGCATTTGCCGACATTCTCGCTGTGATCCATTATTTTGAATAAGCGCTCTCAGTTCCATGTCCTCAGTCGTCACCTCCCACACACGTCCTCCTCTCACTGTCTGATGGCTCCCAAGTGTCATCCTTTTGTACCAGTCCAAGCCTCAAATACAGATCAGCTTTGTGTTCACCCAGGGATGTAGGTAAACAATGGTATTTTTTCTTTGCCTATGTTTGGTTTGAGAAACAATAGAAACGATGATGCACTCAAATTTTAATACGGCATATGGCAGAAGAAATATATGTTCTTATTTTGGGGTTTATTCATCAAAGCTAGGATGAAATGTATATGTGTACAGAACTGTGAAGTAAATTTCAAAGGTAAAGCCCAGTTAAAGGTTCACTATGCAACTTTTCCATGTAGATGTTATTAGTTTGTCTTGAATGTTGCACAGTATGTCATTAACCGTATGTATCTCCATGAAATTTTGTATTTTGTTTCACTCAGACATGTTTGGCCGAATTCTTCTCTCAAACTGAAAACACTCATCTTCATTTGGATATTTCAGCCCTGGAATTGCAAATCTCTATGAAACAGGAGACAAAAAAATTTAGCTGTTAACTTGAAAACTACCACTTTATGACATCACAAGGTGGAACGGAGCATTTTGAGCTTTGGAGATGTAGACAGATTAATAATGCAGCGTTACTCAAACAAAAAAAAAAGTGTGAATGAAACAAAACTCTTACTTAACATAGCTTAAAGTTCACAAAAATCTATTTTATGTAATTTGGGACCTGTTCCACAAACACTGCAGAAGGTAATCTGTGCTCATAGAGAGTCTAATCATTCTAAAGTACTGAGGTTGAGTGACTTTTTTCTTGCACGCCCACTCACAGTAAGAATGCATGTTTTCCAATATATATTTAGCAATAAAGCTCCAGTAATTTGATAACTGCATGCGGCTTAAGCCTCATGAGGAAAGCAATAACATCTCCATGGAGACAAGAAATGATAAGAAGGTTTAAGGCCTATATATGTTGGCAGGTTAGATTTAGATTTAGTTGACTTTTTACCACAAGATATGCAATCAAACAGAGTTGAAACTAAGGTTCAGTGAAAGAGTTTAGATACAAAAGTGAGCCTCGCTTCTCACTGTTCTACTCCGTATGTTTGCTCCAGCCAGCTCCTGTCTGCTCCCTGCATCTGCCCCTGTGTCTGCTCCTGTCTGCTCCTTGCGTCTGCCCCTGTGTCTGCTTAGGCCTGCTCACTGTTTGCTCCTGTCTGGTCCTTGCCAGCTCTTGTCAACTACTGTCTGTTCCTGCTTTCTCCCTGACTGCTCCTGCCTGCTCCTGTCTTCTCCTCCCTGCTCCTGCCTGCTCCTGTCTGCTCCTGCCTGCTCCTGTCTTCTCCTCCCTGCTCTTGCCTGCTCCTGCCTGCTCCTGTCTGCTCCTGCCTGCTCCTGCCTGCTCCTGTCTGATCCTACCTACCCCTGCCTACCCCTGCCTACCCCTGCCCACTCCTGCCTGCCCTTCCCTCCGCTCACCTCTGTCCCTTTCCCTCTCTTTCTCCCCGTGTGGCTCCCGTGTCACAGGTGATCCATCACTGAAGGTGGGACTTATTATTGGCCGAAGCCCCTGGGTCCAGCCATCCTGACGAATCAGCGGTAAATGCCATCGTTCGCCCTGTGCTCTGATTGGTTTGGACAGGCACAGCGGGCCTTATGCCAGCCTAATGCCCCCTAGCCCCCACAGACCCAGGTGTGTGCAGATGCCCGCTTTAAATGTGAGTGCGTGGCACCTTCTTCACACCCTGCTGTTATTACGTCTTTGCACTTGGTTTTTAAAGCATATTTGACAAGTTTTCATGTTTTTCTTTTTGGTTGGTGACTTGGTTTGGTGGGATAGTACCTGTGGCAAATATTTATCATAGTTTTACATCGGTTAAGTGGCAGTTTGTGGGAAAAGTTGAGAAGAAAAGTACAAACACAGGTAGCACTGAGTTTTACCTCTGCGTATGTGATCAAAATTCCACTAAAAACGCAGAGACACACATTTTACTGACATACTAAGCAAAATAAAGGTGTTCACTCTCTCTCGGTCTCACCTCTGACCAGACTGCTGAAGCCAATCCCGCTGCGGAGACTCACGAGTTTGCCTTTTTTCATCTATTTGTGAATGAGACATGGTTACTTAAATGAGGCTGGCAATAGGTGAGGTAAAAAATAAGAAAAAAACTAGAGCGCAAAAGACTTCAAAGATCAACTATGAAAAAAAGCAGGAGTGCTCACTCTGGACTTATTATAATCAACTGCAAAGATTATAAAAAGCACAGACCTCTCACACGGACTAGTTTTTGAGGCCAAAATGTATTCCATTCTAATACTTACTTACGTATATAAGCTACTAACTCATCGCATCCGTGCACCTAATGTTAGTCTGCAGCTCTGGTTATCATTTATTTTATTAGTCTAATTATAACTGTAATTTAAACAAGCTTTGGCCCTTCTTAACATTACTGCTGCTAGGTAACAGCTGTGTAGTTACCTCTGTGTATGTCATATCTGTAAGAAAAATAAATCATACACTTCAACAAAAGAAAAAAAACATGGATTTGAGGTAAAATTTTAAATACAATGACTATTTTAGTGAAATGGTAAATTGTCATATGCACTTTAATCACAAAACAGCTCTGAGCAATAGAGAAGGAACCAAGTGTAGTCATGTTAAGGTGACAGTCTGAAGAGTCGATGCTGCGTCAGAGCTTTTCAGCCAAAATTTGCACAACATGATCCTCTGCCTTTGCCCCATTTCACTTTTCTGCTTAGCACAAACTTTGTTCAGCCTCCAGTTCAGTGTTGTCAAATTATTGTTGTGATTACCATGCAAATTCACTTTTCAAATGACTTGCTCTTTTGAACAAATCATCACTAAACTCTCACGAACAAGAACAAGGATTAGTTCTAGTATCTCCAGCAGTTTGGAGTTAGTAAAGCATCATAAGTTAACAAAAGAGTTTTATGACTGATTCAAATTGCATTAAACAGTTATATGGAATTTTTAAAGGTCCTATATTACAAAAACTGACTCGAGTGTGCATTAAGCCATGTTATAATGTCGCTACCTCATACCTGGAGGTATGCAGATACTACTAAATATGCAGATAAACATGTGTGAATGAAGCAAAAACCAAACTCCAGGTATGTTTTTGATGAGGAAACATTATAACATACATAAGAAAATATTGTAAGATGGGCCTTTTAATAAAACCGTTGACCACTAATTAGCATTTTTGGTTTTTAACTTGAAGAAGAAGGCCACTATGCCAACCTAATGGAAGATAATTATGAAAAATTATAGGTAATAGGTAATTTTGTTGTGTACTTTAGTAGCATTATAGTGAGGAACAGTATGTCCATAATACGCACAAACCTACGCCCCGAAACTATTACCCTAAACAGGATTCTCCCTCCCATCTTAATCTCAATGTCTAAAGGAGAAATATGTACATGTTCTGTAGTAATGTCAGCCACCTGGTTGTCTCCATGGAGATGTTATTCGTAAAGTTTGACGTTTTGGCATTAAAAATACAAGAACCAGGTTTGATCTGCGGACAGGCGACTCCCCTCACAGTAAGAATGCCTGCTTTAAAGTGGACTTAAACTCCGCCCATAACCACATTTCATACATGAAGGACTCAAGAAAAGAGTGGGAGGAGGGGGTCAGGGGGGTATAAGAAACAGTGTGATTGGTCAAACAGGTATCCAAACTCCGCCCCTGCAGCCAGGTGTTTGTAATCAGAAACATCTGGCTGTAATCAAGGTAGTACTGTGTGATGTCACCAAGTACATAAAATTGCAGCAGCTACTGGAGTCAGGACACACCCATTTGTATATGATTGTGACCACAAAGCTGCAAATTGACCTAGTTAACACTAAAATTACCTAAAAAGCACTAGTATCAGTAGATAATGGAATTAAAACACCATACACACACAAAAAAAGAATAAGATTTAGTGTCGAGTTCCTGTTTAAAGTATTTTTAGCAATGCAAACTCTTGTCTGTGTAATCACTCTGTCATCCAGGTTTGATCCAGAGCAAAAGCCAAAAGTAAAATCTGTCAACTGGACAAGAAGTTGTAGGAGTGAAGACGTTTCGCTGCTCATCCAAGCCACTCTTATAACTGAATAAATACAGACACAGAAGTTTATTGCTGTATTGCGGAACATTCCTGGCAAAGGAGACAAACAAGTATTGGCCTCCCAGCAGAAAAGTTACACAGTCCACCTTCAAATGATCTGCTCTGTCTAGTTTTCAAACCATAGACACCAGAATCTCTCCTTCTCCACATCTACAATACGTTGTTTGGATGGCATTACTTAAGTTGCCGTAATTATTTCCGTTGTCATTTCTTACTTTCCGTCTCCGCTCACACAGACCGCTTCTTTGCACTCAGCGTTGGACAGTAGTATTAGCATATTAGCATGAATAAAGGCAGATCAAAGGCGTTCGATTTTCATTTTCCAAAGCTTTCATCCATGGCCTTATCATCTTGTGACGTTAAAGCGCCGCGTTTAGTGCTTCTCCTCATTGACAGCGTAATGGAACAAAAGGCCTGACTAATTTTAAGGGCTACGTTTCATCCCCCCCTTTTCTGATGGGTAAAAATAAGCCTCATAATCCTGGCTATTACTGTTATTTATGAGAGGTCAAATGCTCCGGACAGGATGGGACAGTACATTAGCAACACTTGTGTCCAGATACCCTTTTGTCTATTGGTGTAAGGTAAAGATGCTATGAGAGCCATGGATTTATAGCGGGTCGTCGCCTGGAGACTGGGGTCAAACCAAAACCAGTGTACTATGTGTTCTTGTCTTTCGGTTCCTTCCTTCTTTGGCTTACCTCCTCCCTCTGTGGAACCATATATCCTCTAGAGCCAGAACCAAACAAATCCGTGTGATCAGATTAGTTTATTTCAGTGATGCATGTGAGCTCATTGGTCCGTCAACATTTACAAACAAAATGACATTTCTCTCACCTCAGATTAACAGTTTTTCAGTGATTCGCTCATTGATTCTCCAGATATCCCAGATGTTTTTTCAGTCCCTTATAACCAGTGTTGGGAATCTTACTTCAAAAATGTAATTAGTTATAGTTACAAGTTACTTCTCCCAAAAAGTAACTGAGTTACCATCTCAGTTACTTTTTGGGAGAAGTAACTCGTTACTAGGCAAAGTAACTATGCCGTTACTATGTAAAAAAAATTAAACACAAATGATGTGAACCTTTAACATTTATTTCACTTTAACAGATTGTAATTATATTGCATTTGTTTAAAAGTGATCCATATCTGACACCAGCCTGGACACTTTCAGTCACATTTAAACATATGTCCATATCAAATATGTGGTAGTAGTTTGTGTAAAGTTGGAGGAGGAGGCAGCTGTGCGTCAGGGCGTCACGTTTCTGATCAAAACTCAACTCGGACCCAATCAGCTGTCACTGCACGTGTGACAGGACACCATTTCCCATCATGCATTTAGCGTTTGTAGTCCATGCAGGCGCCGCAGTCGGTGGAGCTGCTGCGCTCGCCTCGCTCAAAAATTGCGGCCGTGTCTCAATTCGCCAAATGCGCCATGTTCTGTTCGAAGTGCGGGTCGAAGTACCGCCCGACTTAAATGCGCCGTTCGAGCGGCGCATTTAAGGGACTTTGGTTAATTGAGACACGGCCTGCGTCGGACTCGCTCTCACGAGATTATCTGCGCCCGCCTCGCTCATCTCTAACAAGCCTCTCACCCCGAGCCTCTTTCACCAAAGAAACACAACAGCAGCTCCTCGTCTGAGAGACTCTGATGAAGAGCAGAGTGAACTGAAGTAATAGTAACGCGCCACGTTTTACTGTAAGTAACGGTAACGGAGTTGGGACGCTGGGAAAAGTAATTAGTTAAATTACTCCGTTAGTGAAAAAACAAAACGTTACTAACGCCGTTATTGTTTAACGCCGTTATTCCCAACACTGCTTATAACATACATATTTTTCCTTTTATTTTCCTCATCAGCTGCCATATTTGTTTTGCTACAGACGGACCATGCATGTCCCTGATTGGCTAATCCACCTGTCAATCACACCCATCTGAACTCACAGCTCTGTAAGGTGTGTATTCTGGATCCCGGGAAATATATTTATCTACATACTTCTCTCTGACACCATCTCTGTCCTCTTCTCTACGTCTGTAAATGTGTAAACGTCCCCTTTGGTCTTACGCTTCCTCTGAGAGTTCATACTTCAATGTGATTGGTTAAATCCACCTGCCAATCATTCGGAGCATGACAGAAGCTGACCAACTGATACGCTGCAGTGACATCGCGCTAGGGGTGTTCATGTATCTCTATGGTGGAATGTTCAGCAGTTACCATGTTAACACGATGCCCACATAAGCAAACACAGCCTAAAAAGCTTTAAGATTGTCTGAAAACTCAAGAAAAAACACAAAATGCATTTAAAGAGCAGATTTTCCGGAGCCTGTGGTCAATACGAGCGTTCATGGTCCTGTTTAGATGTTTGATTTTCAGCTACAAAGGTGAGTGAGAGTGGCTAACTGAAAAAACTGTTGCGTATGCTAGTTAGTGTCTGACAGAAATGTGATGTTTTTAGTTCCAGCTCTTTCTGGTCAGATTATGTTCAAATAAAACTCAGATTAAAGTCTAATAGACAGTAGTGCCTCTAGTTAGCATCACACCCCCAGGGAATGTTGACGACATCAGCTGCTAAGTATCAACCCGAAGAGTGGGGAAAATGACTGTCTGAATATAAAGCTGTGTTAAATCAGATTGGCAGCCTCAGTTCCATCAGTCTACCCCATGGCAGCTGTGGCTACTATAACAAGTACAGAGCATGGAGTGATAAATATATATATATATATCATGAAAAGCCACACATGAGACAGGCTTTATATTTTTACATCACTCATTTTACGGCATCATCGGCCACTGGAGCCAGGACACACACATTGTTATATGACTGTGACCACATAGCTGTAAATTGACCTAAAAAAAGTACCTAAAAAGCATATTAACAGTAGATAATGTATTTTCCGGACTATAAAACACACTTTTTACATAGTTACTCTGATGCGATTTATATGTGAAATATATGTTTTTTTCTTCATTATTATGCATTTTTTTGGCTGGTGCGACTTATATTTTGGAAAATACGGTACACAATTTATCGGAAAAAAAAAACCCAAAACAATATTTAGTGTCCAGTTCCACTTTAAGATATTTTTTAGCAATACAAACTCGTATAATTGAATAAAAACAGGATAGAGAAGAGAAATGTATTTTTGTATTGCGGAAAATTACACACTACAGCATCTACAATATGTACGTAGACCTATTATACTGTGAAATATGAAACAATCACTAAAGTTTTCAAAAAGTTGTAATAAAGTAAAATAAAAGAGCTTTGAGGAAAAAAAATACATTCTCACAACCTCCTCACAGAAGTCCGCAGCGGTTATTGTGAGTCAGTATCCGCCCACTCGACCACATGGGGCCTGCCCTACGCACTGGTACAACAGGTACAAGCACTGATTATAGAGCCACGCGATAATACACACTTTACTCTATGTGCTCTACGGAAAAGTGGAGGCGACGGACACAAAAGACTTACTCAGAACATGTTTAAGCTACTTTAATGAGCTTTTAAGAATGGATGTGTGACTTTACTGGTGCTTAGAACATCTGGAAAAGCTGGCATTCTAACGCGAGCGGGGTAACTTTTCCACAGATCTGACCTGTAACTTGGCTTGGTGGTGTCGTGCGCTTGTCTCCACGGTGATAGACAAGTTTGATGCCATACTGTTGAACATTCCTGGCAATACAGTTGTCTCTCGCTGTTTCGTGGATTTTTTTTTGTGCAATTTTACCTGCTTTTTTTTCTTTTTTTTCAGTATATGAACGTGCATTGTGTTCTGGGTCCTGATTGGCTAAGGGACTGTAGACCATTGTCGGTTTCCTCCGTTCAGCCAAATTTAATACATGTTCGATCGCAGTGTGACTCTTAAGTGCTGTATGTTTGCAAGTTTTCGCTGACAAAGACAAAGTTATTTTTAAAGTGAGGGACTACTGTAATGGAAACAGGTCTCAAAGGTGGTTTTTGGTGGATGGTCTCAAAGAAGAGGTTATTATTTTACCTGGAATGTTCCCTAGTATTGCATTAGAGCCTGTATCTTGCACGTATTTCTATTATAGGTGTTATTATTGCTCAAAACATATGGAAAAAAGAGGAATTATAACTGTGAGCGGGGTAACCTCTCTACAGATCTGACCTGTAACTTGGCTTGATGGTATCGCATGCTTGTCTCCATGGAGATCTAAGTTTAATGCCATACCGTTGAACATTCCTGGAAATTGACTGCAGAACAGATTCTCTTCAGACGCAAGCAGCAGATTTTCATTTGCAACTCAGAGAAAGCTAATGGTGAGGCACAACCATATGACTCCCATGGATCATTAGGTTATATTTTGGACATTTTAAATTTCAATATTGATCCAAAATTACTTCATAAAAGAAACAAGTCTGACTTCCCGGTTGGAATATTGCGAGACCCGTGGATCCGACTCCCAACTGCCTCCTAAACGCCACCGCAACAGCGCTCCACATGCTGCCGGCCCCTCCTATGCATAGCTGCTGCAGATATAATTTGAGCCAAAAGGTCTATGTGACGCTGCCAAATGCTACATGTTTCACGATTAAGAAAATAAAATTGAAGATGGTGCTTTTGCCTACTCTTTCTCTACTATAATCAGAATATAATCATGAGACCTGCTCATAGTGAGGCCAGTGTTTCAGATTACAGATATGACGGACAGATGGAGCCTGTGACGTGAGGAGGAAATGAAAAGAGCCCAGACTTAAGCTGGAAGAATAACAGTGATACAGAGAAATGAGAAAGGGATAGAGCTGCGGCAGTATGACCAGTAATGTCAGAGGGAAAGAAAGGATAGGTACCCCTGCTTTTAGATGATAATACGAAGAAATATGGCCTCTATCTTGCACACTAAAAACAACAATATGTAATCTGGTTTGAGCCTTTTTTAAAATTGTTTTTCTTTTTTTCTTCAAGATTAGCATGTTGTAAATGAAGCTCCTCTATGTTTTTAAAGTCCACCCACCTTCACCCAGCTTATCCACTTTATTGACAGG
This sequence comes from Periophthalmus modestus, assembly GCA_019594935.1. Classification (NCBI taxonomy): domain Eukaryota; kingdom Metazoa; phylum Chordata; class Actinopteri; order Gobiiformes; family Gobiidae; genus Periophthalmus; species Periophthalmus modestus. Next base: position 21,211,741 of record JAIEZT010000012.1, on the reverse strand, counting down.
TGGATAAGCCAGGGACACTCATGGTCCGTAGCAAAAGAAATATTGCTGCTAAGAAGAAATAAATAAAACAACTGGGTCGACCAAGGACCACCACACTCTCTCAGGTCTGCATTTTCTTTTTCTTTACCTTTTATTTATTTTTTTTTTTTATCTTGATATAGCCCTTCTTGTGATTTTTTTTCATTTGAGCTCACCCCACTTTCTCACTTTTTCTCTCTTCCCTTCAGCTTTAACATGGTTTACCTATACACAAACACTCACTCATAGTTTATTTAAATTTACATTTATTATTATTATTAAATGTGTATTTATTATCATTGTTGTTAATAACATAATAATAATAACAACAACAATAACAATTATTAATAATAATAATATTAATTATTATTATTATTATTATTATTATTATTATTATTATTTATTTATTTTTTATTTTTTTTTATGTATTATTTTTTTTTCTCTTGTCTACAACCTGTCCCATTATGCCTGCTGTTGTTATTTCAATCACTACGTCTTGTTAGTAATATGTCTTGGACCTACAATCTTTAATCTTTAATATGTTAAAAATACTTAACTTGTATGTCTGCTTGTCTTTAAATAAAAAAAAAAAAAAAGAAATAATAATAATAAGACATTGTAAATTTATGTAGAATAGAAATAGAACGCACATGTATTGTAATCTCATTGTCACATGCCATTGTTTTATGTATGCATTAGTGTAGAGTGTAAAAGTCGTCTCCTCTCAGGTCGTTCTGGGTGGTGCTTGATGCTTCGGGCCTGACTGATCTGCTGGTGCTGTACAGACATCATCAGTGTTGTGGTCTTTACTTTATGACTCATCTGCGCTACGTCACCACCCTCCCACACGCACACGGCTCGTTCATTATCGTCCCTCTCCTCCACTCCTCTCTGTGCTCAGCGGGGGGCCACAATTTTCGGAACGTCTGTGTCAACCCTGGACCGAATCACTCTGTATCTCTCTCTCTTCTATGTAAATGCCGGATTAAAACTACAGCCAAAGTATTAGTGAGGTACTTTTATATCTGAGATTGCATTTTGAAGTTTTCATTTTTCACTGGACAGAACCTGAAACGGGGGTGTGGAGTGGGGAGAGACATTAAGCTGGGAACTGAACTCACAATAGGCACTCAAGACCTAGTACAGATCACCCTCGGTACTATGAGTTATTATAATTATATACAGTAATATCATAATATCAGGCCATACAGTTTAAACATTGTCGAGTTTTTACATTGAATATTAAGCTCAAAGGTCTAAAATAAGCACCAAACTCCATTGACCATGATCCTTTGCTCAGTTCCAATACAATTTTACCTATACTGTAAGACCACTATAAAAATCATCTTGCTACAGTATTATCTTTAAAATGAAAGAACACTCTATTGTAAATGTAAAATGTATTGCTTTCAGCTTTCGTCTAAAAAGAGACTACACTGACCATGATCCTTTGCTCAGTTTCAGTGCAGCCGATGTGATTAATAAACTCCCACAGGCCATGTCTTTGTTTATCCAGCTGGTTGGATTTTGTATAAAGGATATGAAGTTGTTGAGCAGCCCAAAGTGTCTGTTAGCATTAGCAGTGAGGCTAATTAGACTGTTAGCAAAAGAAGTGGCTAAAAGGTCACTGTCTGCTCTCATCACGGTAAGATAACAGGTTGTTCAAGAGAGTTAGGTTTAAACCGAAAGGCCAGTGGACACGAAACACATCATTAAAACCAAAGCAAAGGTGAAGTTAAAGACGGACAGTTGCATCGTTGTCCAATTATATACTCCCAACTGATTATATGGGTACTTTGGGCAGGTATGGGCTAGTTTTATTTTTATTTTTGTATCTTTCTGTACCTTTTATTTCATTCTGTACTAGATGTCTATGTAATCCCTCAGTCGTTCTGGTCTGATCCATAGTAAAACCCGAAGTTAAATCTTCTTTAAACAGGAACAGAGGCCTGAGACATAATCTCTCCCCCATCTACAACCCCATCCTCAGACCCAAAGCAAACAAAAGAAACAAAGTGAACACTGGGGTGAGCCAGACGGACCATTAAAAGGTTGAATAGGGCCATTAAGACTGAAACTGGAGACAATAGCTGTTTAAAGTTTCAGTGTAGTTAGCTCCTCCTTTCAGATAGATATAAGGCAGGGTCCACCAGTAATCTGACCAGAACTGAAGAAGCGCTTGGATGAGCAGCGAAAGTCTTCAGTCCTACAACGATTTGTCCCATTGACAGATATAACTTCAGCTTTTACCATTCTGTTCAAGCTTATGGAGATATAATATACATGCAGACTTCAGCCTCTACTTTGAAACCTTTACACTCTTTTATTCAGCCCTTCGTTTCATAACAGGAGATAGATTTAAAAACCCATCAGTGTATTCCCTATAGAGAAGTAGGCTGGCCGTCGCTATCTGTCAGACGAGAACAACACTGTATAAAATGTATTTATAAGGAATGACTTGATGCACTGCCTGAATATCTCACTTGCTTGATACAGGAACTTTTTAATACAAGATGATCTCATGATAGTCTAAGTCTAAGGACAGGCCGCACCAGAACCGAGATGGGGAAAAAGAGCCTTTGGGTGTTTTTCTTCACCAAAATGGAATATATTTCAAGGACAACCAAAATTGGATACTTGGATGCCACAAATGCAATCTGGTAACAAGAGAAGATTTTACCCTTAACAAATCCATATAATTTTCTGGCTTCAGTATCTGCTGCATTAACACATTTTCCTTCCAACCTCTGATTTTAATCTATGGCCTTTTCTAGCTCAACAGAATGAGATTAATGGCTGGTATATGCATCCGCAATCATTATTTTGTAAGGTGCAAACTGCTTTAAAAATATATTCTTTTCTTGCATTTTGTAAGTCATAATCGGTCTGTTTCATGTTCTTAACTCTCAAAGCAGGAAGGATACAAAATGTCCACAGCTTCTTTCTATGTAAAATAGGCAGACACACACGCACACATCAACACTCAACCACAGAGGAGCTAGCAAGCGACGTCTAAAGCAAAAACGCTACATTCAAAGCTACCACAGTAGGAGTAAGACCTATTCAACAAAGAGGTTTTCTGCATGTGTTCGGGTTCAGGTTGCTTAAGTTGTTGGTATTCATTGAGGCAGTAAAAAAAAAAAAAAAAAAAAAACACAATATTTTAGCAGCGTCCAAACCCCAGAGTTGATTATGCAGCTAGATCCAGTGCTTTGCTTACAAGTCGTTTCAACCTCAGGGCTAATTTAATTATGGAATACATCAAAGACTAACACCAGGGAATGAAAGGAGTGGGGCCACTGCCAGCGCGACTAGCCTGCACGCGTTTTTATATAACCTCACTGCAACACACGGCACCAGGGAGGGAACCGGATTGGCAATATTATGATTAAGGCGTTTTAGAGACAAAAAGCATTCAACAAAGCAATGACCCTTTCCTCAGTCCTGCACATGAGCAGTGCTGGGTGTCACACGACGTCATAACATTCCATATCCATCCATTCATCCATCAGTTTTCTTACGCTTCATCCGAGGAGGCCCAGACTTCCCTTATCACACACACACTTCCTCCAGCTCTTCCAGAGGGAACCTGAGGCATTCCCAGTCCAGCTGAGAGACACAGTCCCCGCAGCATGTCCTTGGTCTTCCTCAGGGCCTCCTTCCAGTGGGAAATGCCCAGAACATCTTTCCACGGAGACATTCAGAACAGAACAGATGCCCAAACCACCTCAGCCAGCTCCTCTTGATGTGGGGGAGCAGCGGCTCTACCCTGAGCTCCTCCCGTGTGACTGAGCTCCTCACCCTATCTCTAAGGGAGCGCCCAGGCACCCTGCGGAGGAAACTCATTTTGACTTCATCACATCCTACAATCTGAAAACCACCAATTGTACGGAGAAGATAAAGGTGGTCTATGTAACTTTTTAGGTGGAGGTCTCCGTGGCGATGCTTGATGATAACTTTGCCGGTAATGTTGCACAGTATGGCATTAAACATATCTATCTCCACTGAGACAAGCAGGTGAAACTCCAAGTCTAAGTTATAGGTCAGATCTGAGAAGAGGAGCAACATTTTTGAGCAATTGAGTTTTTTTTCATACATCGATTGCCCATTGATCTCCAGTTTAATGTGATACGGTGGAATATTACAGACAAAGCAATAAGATCATGCACATGAGTGGTTTGCAGATGTCTCACCGGAAAAGTTGTGTAGTTCACCTTTACGAATAAAATATATTTTCCTCAAACATTTAAAGCAATCCAAGTTAACAGGAAAGAAGTCCCTAAATAACCAGCAGATTAATCAGCAGACAACACCCGACAATTTAAGCACAATCGCATGAAAAACTTGACTGTTCTTACCTTTAAATGTAAAGACAGAAGAATGCGGAGGCCAGACACGAGATCCAAGGCGCAGCGGAGAGGGAGGAAGAAGAAAAGACAAAAATAAACTCCATTAGATTTGGAAAGTTTCATTAAAACTATAACATATTATATTATCTGGTGGAATCAGAGTTTTCACATAATGATAAACTAAATATATGCAAATGTGAATGAAAAGTGCATCTGGAGGGAACGACATTATAACAGGATTTATAGCTTGTTCAGCATTATGAGGTCTTTTTAAAGAATGCCATTTGTGGAAAAACAAGTATAGAAGCAAACAAAAAAGACAATATAAGAGAATTTAACATGGCTTTTATCCATTTTAGCTGTTAAAATCTGTCCTATATTATGCAAAATTGACTCTTGTGAGCTTTAAGTCATGTTATAATGTTGTTAACTCCTCAAAAACAGACTTGGAGCTGCGTTTTGTTTCATTCACACATGTCTGAGTAACCCTTTATTAATATTAGTCTACATTTCCAAAGCTCAAAATCCTAAATATCCAGGTTTTGTGTGTTAAACATGTGTGAATGAAACAAAACGCAACTCCAGGTCCAATGCACAAAAGGAGAAAGCTGAAGTAAAAGTACGATTAAGAGCCCCATTCCCACTTTAATGCTCTACAGCTGTGAACTTCTGGCATAAGCATCACACAGTAAGTTAAAGCGCCATACATTTTGCCGTTTAGAGCCCCAACTAAACTAAACTAAATCTTGCTCAAGACTTGGAGAAGGGCTGCACTAGTCCTGAAAAGCAAACAAATCTTCCCAAGTCCTCCAGTGTTCCAAGTTTACCTCTCGTCTATAATAGTCCAACATTCATTCACTGCTCAGTCTCTGCTGCCAGACACAGATAGTGACCTCTTTGCATGGCGATATTGAACCACCAACCTCTAGGCTAGAGGGCTAAGTATTTGCAGCAACTTTTTAACCTTTTTGTGTTTTGTTTTTCTAATTATCACTTGGTTTGGTGGGATTGTACCTGTCGTCATTAGTTTGTAGCAGTTTGTGAAAGAAAAACTTGAGAAGAAAAGTGCAAAAAATTACAAGATGCACCAGAGTTTTAGAGGAAAAACCTTGAATTAACAAAGTAAAGGTGTCGTCATTTATTTGTATTTGTCTAATCATAATTGTGTAATTTAGACAAGTTTTGGCCCTCCTTACCATCATGGTTGCTAGGTAACAGAGCTGAAATTACCTCTACAAAGTGATGGAACGTAACGAAGTAAAAGTAGTAAAGTGAGCTACTTAAGTACATTTTAACGTGGGTACTTTTTACTTTTACTTCACTACATTTGAGAGCTGGTGTCTGTACTTTCTACTCCACTACATTTTTGAACAGAACTGAAAAGTGAAAGTATTTTTTTTAAATTATTACTTCAGACGTGCTGATGAGGCTGTGGGTTTATTTTTTAACACATTTGTATTCTGAGCAAACCTGAGTATATTTTTACTCAAGTGTCTGTACTTTTACTCAAGTAGTACTTCTTCCACCACTGCCTCTATGCATCTCATATCTTCCGCCTATGTCCAACTAAGAAGTAAAATTATAAACTTCACCAGAACGAAAAGAAAACTAGACAAAACTTTGCCATATTTGTTGTAAAATTGCAAATATAACGATGTTAACTATGTTTGCGTAAAAGCGTAGTCTAACCTGTCACTTTAAAAGCTGGACACTATTTCTGTTTCATGGAAAATGTAATATGTCATAGTATCACAGTATCTCCGGGGGAAACGAATATGAATCTAAATATGAAAACAATGCAGCGGCCGTGTCCTGTGCCATATGGACGCCTCTGATGAAGCTGTAGAAAATTCCACGATTATTTAAATGTAAATAATGCCAGATGGTATCGTATTAGCCTTAGCTGGCCCCGACATGCTGTAGCTAATCTACTCATTACTGACCAGTCCCTTACTTTAGCATAGCCTAGAGTTTTCTAAGCTTTTACACTGTGGCTTTCACACTCAAACTGTAATTAACACAAATAAATCAGGCTAATGCGGTCGTGGCAGCTTTCCAAAGACTCGCCAGTGTTGGTTTTCTAGCACTTTATAGCCTCAAGGGCACCGGAGCAGGCTGGACAATGTGCATTTCTCAGCCAAAAAGACCCGTGTTGTGTATGACCTCCGGTGCTCCTGGATCTGCCTTTTCATCATCCAAATATAACAACAACTGTGCAAAAGCCTGTACAACCAGCAGTCAAGAACAGAACATGCAGTCAGGGTGAATACAATGACACAGGTACAAGAGCTATGTCAGAGTTAACCACACTTTTTATGTCAAATAAGATACTGTAGACACTTCTCGTGTTTCAAAACAGAACTCCTGTAGCTCCTGTACCTTAGCTCCAATGTATTTTCAGTGGTAGAGTTAGCGCTAGCCTCAAAACACTGCAAACCATGAAATGTCGTCGCTTTGGTGACTCACAATCACTTGACCAAACATAAGTAGCACCGGAACATTATTGCATGTTGCAGTGTTTAGCGTAGTTTATTGAAGTAGCTATTAGCATTGGAATTAACATAAATGCTAACAATTGCCCAATAAATATTTCTTAAATATTATGTTATAGTGGAGAAATCCTACCAGAATAATAATACTAATAATACTGCTAATAATAATAATAATTACGTCCTTCCTTAAATTAGTGCACTTTAGAAAATGGAGATGAAAACTATGATTAATAATTATGATTAGCCTATTCATTGGCAAACATGATTCATTTTGGCTGCTTCATTAAATTTAATTGGATACAATGTTTATATTGTAGTTTATGGTTTATTTTGAATCCAAATGTTTTATCACGCTGAAACACATGGATATAACATGTCACTCATGTAGAACATCAATAACACGAGTGATGCTGAAATTCTGAATCACGTCACAACATAAACTCATCTGCACATTTAGCACAACTCGCTAAACCAATATATGAGAGATTTCATTTGTTTTCCTTCAATTTCACACAGAAATCCAACCCAATCAGTAGTTACTCCCTGGACACTACTTAACTAACACAGTCTGGCCATTCTCCCAGCCTCCATCATCCAGCCCTCATCTTGGAACATGACAGACTCTTTGATTCTATGCAAAATGACTTTTTGGAAGTTTCTACCATATTATAACATTCTTGCCTCATCAAAAACATGCCTGAAGAGGTTTTAGATGTCATCCATGTATGTTTGAGCAATCTAGTAATCTCTCTATTTGAACCCTCCTTATGGTTGGCTGTACAATCCTACCCAAAGCTCAGCCCACAGGCCGACACCACTGATGCTTCTACACAGCTAGTCTCCATAAATATACAAAAATATGACAAAAAAACAATAAACTACAACTTCACAAATCTGGTGCGATTTGCAGTAGTTTCAATAGCAGGATGCATGCTGATTGTAATGTGATAGCGCTCTGAAGGGGGAGTGGCAGCGTGGGGTGTCAGCTTAATATTACTACACTGTTTTCTGTGAATATAGCATTTTCAAAACAAATGGTGATCTATACGTGTTAGCGATTCGCAACACTCCACAGAACTGTAACACTCCCTCTTTAAACAGCCCATTACAGCTGCATTACCCAACTGTTCTCTTGTAACTTTAGTTGTAAAAGCAGTTATATATGACAAAAAAGTTTAAAAGTCCAACAGTTTAAAGCCCCTGTTACTCTTTTGAATCTTGTAAGAATAGCGTGTTGTCATGTGAATGGCATATGACAAAAAGCTTTGTACCATGTTGTATTTCTGTGCTGTGTGATCAAAAAGCTTTCAAGTTGTCACCACAGCATAAGTGGTACGTGACCGAGCGGGTGTCAAACGCCCCTTTTGTCAAATCTAATCTTTGAATTAAAATGTGAATAAGACCTGTGCATCATCAGGGTATTACAAGGCAATGTGAGTGTGGTATTTTTACTTTTTAAAGCTTTGCAGTTTTCTATTTTTCAGAGTAAAGTGCAAATGTTTAATATACGATGATAGTTTGAAAGGTTTGTGTAGTTATAATGAGCGAGGAAACAGATGTTAAAGGTGCACCATGTAACTTTTCTACTGGAGGATATGCTGTCTGCTTGTCTCCATGGAGATGTTATTGCTTTGCTTGAAATGTTCCACAGTATGGCATCTATTTGTTAATGTCCCGGAGTCTTTTACAATGTGCACTCTGAACAGAATCCTTATCACAACTGCAGTACTTCTGAGGAAAATTGTAATGAGATTTTTTCCCCAAAAAATGTGCAGCCGTAATGTATGGTTAGGGTTAGGGTGCAACAGTATTTTTAAAGTATTTTCTGTACCACTTTACTTTCTCCATACACTCATCATGTGCATTATAGTGAAGTTTCAGCACTGCCACATGGACAGCTCCTCTGCTCTCTCTATCGGTGGTTTTCAGATGTGATGATGTCATACTCACAGATGGGAGCCAGAGCCACTTTTACCAATTGATTTCATTGTACTTTGCCATTTAATATCCAAAATTTAAACGCACAGATGTTGAACCTAATCATTTCTATTGGTGACAAGACCCAAGAACTCACTGCATAACAAAACAGCAGGATTATCATTTTCTGTTTCATCTGTACCACTTTCCTCTCTCCATACACTGTGCATTACGGTGAAGTTTCAGCACCCACAAACAACTCCTGTGCAGTATGTAGTTTCAGCACCATGGACAGCTCCCACGTGGCATGTAGTTTCGGCACCCACGGACAACTCCCTGCGCAGTATGTAGTTTCAGCACCATGGACAGCTCCTATGCGGCATGTAGTTTCAGCACCACGGACAGCCCCGCGTCGTATGTGGTTTCAGCACCACGGACAGCTCATGTGCGGTATGTAGTTTCAGCACTGTAGACAGTTCCAGTGCTTGCTCCTGCCTGCTCCATGGTGAGGTTTCCGCTCTAGCACTGCTCTCTCCATAAGGCCTGTGTTTTTGGGACAGCTCCAGTGCTCGCTCCTCTGTGCATCATGGTGAGGTTTCAGCACTCGCACATGGAGAGCTCCACTGCTCTCTCCATAAGGCCTGTAATTATGGGACAGCTCCAGTGCTCTCAGCAGAGTTTCAGCACCACGGCCAGCTCCCACTTCACCTCAGACCCTTCTGGTTTAAAGGCTTTTTCTCAGAACTGGACAAAAGGCATGACTTCAAATTCGGTCAAAGTAAAAGAAACCCTCACACAGGTTTGCCAGTTTGATTTGACTTTCTTGTAGTACCTTCACCTTTTTGTTTTATAGTACCTTTATCTTTTTGTCTTGCAGTACCTTTCTCTTTTCCTCCAAAATACTAGCCTAAATCACTGGAAATATTTAACTTTTACACAGTAAGTTATTCATATAATTTGCACAACCCAATTTTTCTTAGTTTTTTTAATTTATTTTTTTTTATCTTGAGTTTTTTGTCCGTAATTGCACAGGAGTAATGGGTAGAGAAAATGAGCTGCAGTCTAAACCACTGTACTACTGGTCTGTATTTTAAGCCCAAAGAAAAGTAATACATACAAAAATCTAATTAGATCATTTTGCTTTCGCTCTGAAGTTCATTTGTGTTATTACCGCACGTTTCAGGACCTCCCGTGGGGACAGCTCCTGTGTTCTCTACAGCTTCAGGACCATGGACAGGGCTCTGACTAAACTAGGCATTACTCCTGTCATATCAGCATGACAGATGCACTGTCAATACTTTCTCAAAACGTTTTCTACTTGAAATCTCAGTCAGTGTATTGACATTCTGGTCATGTCTCACTGTTTTAAATGTGTTTACAGGTGCACACATGGGGAGTTTTCTGTGTGTAGATATAATCCTGCGTCAATGTTGGTCATATTAAGCCTTCTGTGCTGCTCTGGCTCTGATAATGGCCTCTCTGCTCTCTCTTTCTGTCTGTCTCTCTGTGTCTATGTATCAGTCTCTCTATCTCTGTCTATGTATCAGTCTCTCTATCTTACACAGCCGCAGAAAGATGCAGGTCTGATTACAGGTTGTGGCTCCGACGCAGTAATGGGGCCTTTCATTCTGCCGTCCTGTGTCACTTAACAACTTAAACATCAGAAAGAAAGAGAAGGCAGAGCAGGAATTCTTCTACATGAAAGTTGTGTATGTAAGGTTTTTGTTTGAGGCGCATTCATTTGCATTTGCGAACATAGAAAGCCTTGGTATTCTAGTATAATTTTTGTATATATATTTATTTAATGTAATGTAATTCAGATGTTTTGATTAATTGAGTTCTGTCATTGTGTCTTAAGGCAAGACATATCATCCATCTTGCCTAAACTGAAAGTGGTGTGTAAGTAAGTGTTGGGGGTGGTTGAATGGGCTGATTGCGCATATTGGCAGCCTTGCTTCTCTCAGCCTACCCCAGGGTGTGGAGTGAATGAATAAAGCAAAGTGTAGTGTGTTTGAGTGTCTTAAAAGGTGCTATATAAATTCAATCATCCATTGTATTATTATTATTATTATTATTATTAATACTGGTTCATCAGTGCTGGTCTGACTTCAGGACCTGCCATTTGGACAGCTATTTCAAAAAATGATTCACAAAATATAACATTATTGGTAAGATTTTCTGTGTGCTGCATTCATTCTGGATTTAGTTATTTATATTAAGTGTGGGATGTCAGGCAATCCTCAAAAATGTCATAATGTATGGAAACTATTTTTAATTTTATATTGAAAAAAAATGTCTATACCCCAGTTTGACTGTGTTTCATTTATTTTATTAATATATTCATTATTATTATTATTATTATTATTATTATTATTATTATTATTATATATTATTATATTATTATATCATCATCATCATTATTATTATTATTATTGCTACGCAGGTCATATGGAACAATCATTTGTATTTTTATTTATTTTTATTTACATTTTTATATGTAAGTCAGATGATGCAGTGTATTTTATTGGTTATTTGGCACAGTGTAAAAGCTTAGAAAACTCTAGTCTATGCTAAAGTAAAAGACTGGTCACTAATGAATAGATTAGCTGCAGCATGTCGGAGCCAGCTAAGGCTAACAAGATACCATCTGGCATTATTCACTGAACCAGTATTTTAAGAGATTTCATTTGTATTTCACTTTGTATTTCACACAGAAACCCAACCTAATCACTAAAAACTCCTTGGACGCTGCTGCTGCTGTTCAACTAACACAGTAATCTATTCTTCCAGCCTCTTATTAGAGTACCCGACCCTCATCTGGGATATGTTTATGGAAGGCGACAGATTCTTTGATGCACAACATTGAAAACATGAAACAATGAGATGTGCACGTATGCTACTGTCTGTAGTGCCTCTAACTGTAAACGCAGCATCCTTTCATGTTGCCAATCAAGCGAACAAGTAGTGAACCGCGTCATGTTAAGGCCCCCCTCATATGTAAGAAGCGTGTGGAAGATGAAAGCCCTCGCAACTACGCTCATGTCAGGTTTATGATCAGAAAACCAACAGAAAACCAAAGTGATCAGACAGGGCAGACATGAACAGAGTGTCAAGATTTAGCCTGTCGGGACATTTTCAATTGCGTTAATAAAGAAAGCACACTTACAGCTTGGCCCTTGTTGACATGTTCTTGACTAGAACGATACCTGATCCATTAGTTAAACTTACTATTGTCACAGTTCTGCCTGTTTGCATGTTTATCCCCAGTCTGGCTCCGTTTTCCAGCCTGTTCCGGCCCTTCTTTTGTTTAACCTCCCTGTTTTCCATGTAGCTGCCTCTTCTTTTGTTAATCAGCCCAGGGTAGTCTATATTTACTGCTTCTGTTCAGTCAGTTCTTGCTAGATTGTTGGTCAAAAGCAACACACGAGCTCTATATCTGAAATACCATGTTTGCATTTCTGAAATTCTGAACCTGCATTTATCCCTGTTCCTGAGTTTATTTCCCCACCCTGAATCCCCAGTGTGGAAGAGATTTTGTTGATATTAAAAAAAGACGTTATTCCTCAGCTGTTTAGTGCCTGATTTATCATATTCAGTATTACTTTCTGTTATATTCATTAACACATTTGGTTGCACTCTTTGTGTTGCATTTGAGTCCTGTGTCCTATGTGATAACTATATTACAAAAAAAGGACTCTCGTGAGCTTTAAGCCATGGTATAATGTTGTCACCTCATCAAAAACATACCTAGATTTATGTTTTGTTTCATTTCATTTCATTTCCAAAACTCAAAATGCTCTGTTCCCCCTTGTGATGTCATAAAGTGGTAGTTTTCATGTTAACAGCCACCTTTTATCTTTTGTTCAGTAGAAATTGGTAATTCCGGGGCTGAAATCATCCAAATGATTCTAGTGAAGGTGTACGAAGTTTAAAAACACAGTGGAGAACTTCCTGTATTAACACATGACATCACAAGGTGGAACAGAGTGTTTTCTGTTTAAGAGAAGGACTCAGCCTAGAAAACAGTGTAATACAGGAGCTTTAAATGCATATGGTTTTCATGCTTTTCTACGTATTACTTGGTTCGCTGTGATTGTATCTGTGTTAAATATTTGTCATAGTTTTTCACTAGTTAAGTGCCAGTTTATAGAGAAAAACATGGAGAAGAAAAGTACAAAAATTCAGGAAGTCGCTATGAGTTCAACCAATGTCATCAGCATATGCAGGGACAATGTACACACAAAGAACACATTTTTCTGACAGTTTAAAACATCATTTAACAAAATAAAGGTGTTGTCATTTATTCCTGTTAGTCTAATCATAATTATAGCGTAACTTTGACATGTTTGCTAATATTGCTAGGTAATAATTATGTAAATACCTCGACGTATGTCATATCTACTGCCCGTGTCCAGCCAGGAAGTACAATTATAACCGTCACAAAAATGTAAAAATAGAAGAAAAATTATCAGTTCAACTTGTCATATTCACTTTAAGCACAGAAAGATTTAAACTGTCCACAGTATATTCAATGTTCAGGCTCTGATATTAAATAAACTCCTAAAATACATTGGATTTTACATCTTTCAATACACCCAAAACGGTTTACTTTGCATTAGACCACACCTTCACGCCAGTATAGCATGTACCTCTAATACTATGAATCCCAGAATACTTTGCAAATGTGTTGGTGACACTCATTAGCATCTGTTACCTGTCGCCTTACGTATACATGAGCATGTCTACATTTATGTGACACTGACAGTGATTGGCTTGCTGAAAGTCTGAAAAATACAACTAATGGTGCCAAGTAGTTACATTACTTAAAGGTACATGTATGCAACTTTCTGGAGCTGCATAATTGCATGGAAATAAAAAGTTAAAAGCATACTTCGAAACATTCTCCATGGAAATCAGTACGTTTTATGCTTTATTTTTGGCTAATAAGGTACACGCCATGGCTGGAACAGCAGTGCGTTTGCACTTAGGATAGTAGTTTTGTTTAAAGTAAAATTGTACATCAAACCCTTTCAGAACAAAATCACAAATGTGGACAGTGTGTCATTTTTCACTGACTGCATCACTCTTCAGCTAAACTGCTAAACTCAACATAAATCCATTAACTAAGTGGAGTATCAATATAAAAATACAACTCACAAAATCACAGCACTCATCAAACAAAGCCACGCAACTAATGCATCACTTTGTAACATTTTCCACCATGGACCTTTCCCCTCTGCATCTCCATGGCCTTCTACACTGATGAGAATGTGATCTGCAATATCTGACAGATGACAGCCACTGCAAAGACGCCACAAAAATCTATTTCTCTGTGCGGCAAATGCATCTGGAATAGGCAATCAGACTCACACGAAGTCATCAAGTGAAGGAGCGGGACGAGACAAACCGGGAACACTATACAGCAAAGGCAAAGGGAAGTGAATTCTGAGCGTTTTCAATCCAGCCACCTCCTGCCCCCTTCAGACGACCGAGAGCACTGCAGGGTCAATCGCTCGCCTACGTCGGTAATGCAGACATGATCGTAAAGAAGACTTATTCTGTCTTCTGTCTGCTATAAATTATTATTATTATATTATAATCTATCTGTGGATCATTATGTTCAATTTGCACATTTTAAATCACAATACTCATCTAATACGACTTAATGAAAGAAACACATCTGCTGACTAGTCACAACAAAGAGCCGTGAACTGTCGGTCCCTCCTATGTACCGCTGCTGATCACACTCAAATAACAGATTTTTTTTTCATCCATCCATTTTCTTCCACTTATCCGGGGCTGGGTCGCGAGGGCAGCAGTCTAAGCAGGGACTCCCAGACTTCTCTCACCCCAGACACGTCCTCCAGCTCCTCCCGTGGGACCCCAAGGCGTTCCCAGGTCAGCCGAGAGACACTGTGTCCTGGGTCTTTCCTGGAGCCTCCTCCCGGTGGGACATGCACTGAACACCTCCCCGGGGAGGTGTCCAGGCTGGCTCCTCTCGATGTGGACGAGCAGCGGTTCTACTCCAGGCTCCTTCCGTTTGATTGATTTTTTAGCAAAATGACGATACAACACTGTCCAAATCCTACGTGTATCACCGATTAAGAAAATAAAATTGGAGAACAAGTAAGTACGTCACAGTGGCCATATGCCGATGGTTGAGAAAACAGGGATTGATTGACAATATGGCATCTTGAAAATAAGCGATTAAAGATTGCTCAAACATGCACGAATCGCTCCAAATACAACTTATAAAAAGTAAATGAGAAGGAAACAACTATGACATGGTTAAAATCTCTGAAACATGGATTTTGTAGAATAGGTCTGCTTATGTAATGTTTTATTGCTTTAACTAGGATGTTGCGTAGTGCAGCATGATACTAATTAAGTTATTATTACAGGTGTTTTATTGCTAAAGAAATACCTTGAAAATCAATATTCTTGCTGTGAGTGGGGTTTAAAGCCAAAATAATGTTTGATTTTTTAAACCAAATCAAGGGTTCAAGTGTCAAAATTAACCTAAGCTTTAGAATGGTGAAAAAACTGAACTGTTGCCATAGTGATTCAACATGTTCTGAAATTCATATGATTCTTAATTTGTTTAAGTCTGTTCTCAAACGTGAAAGCTTTTGGACATGATTCCAAAAAAACTAAATCTGAAAATCAAATTGCAAAACCTGTCAGAAGAATCGCTACTTGATGTGTCTCAAATTCCTTCAGCCCTTTGGACATTGTTGAAGAAAGGATCAGAAAATATATGAAAGGAAGAGAAAGAAGAGATAGTGAGACATTTTTAAAGTTCTTCTCTTGAACAGAGCCGTGAGCTGGAGCCATGAGAGAGGGGCCGAAATAAAAGGCAGAGTAGCCCTGAGCGTGCTGATAAGGGGAGGGCTTAAGCAGCTTGTTTTTATCAGGCCATGCAGAAACAAGCCCAAACAGCACTGCTCCAACACACGTCTGCACACACACACACACACACACACACACACACACACACATCTGAACACTATAATCACACTGCCTTTGTTTAAGCTGAGTAAGCAAGTAAAGTTTGGATGGTTTTATCAAGTAACATTGTAATAATTTGATGAGACAGAACTATTTATTCATATCTAAACAAGCGCCAATAAACGGCAATTTAGCTGTTTTCACTTTCAACATCCAACGCAATGTTCCGCAGCATGGCATTTTTAGTTTTAGCACATCTCACGCACTGCCCGTCTTATTCTCACTTGTATTTACCGCTGCTCACATGTTTGACAAAGACCGATTGCAGACGCAGTGAGAAGACGGCTCAATCTGCCGAGACTCCAGCATATCACGCCGACTTGATGTAAATCTCTCTGTCTCGGGACGTGCCTTTGTCCTGAACCTACGACCCGTGGTTTTTCCATCTACGATTCAAGACTTTCCCCATGATCAGAATTCGTACATTACAGACAGACAAAATGGTGTAGTGGACACTGTGGCGTAGAGTCGGTGTAGTCGCGTGAAGGTTTACCATTAACGACATGGGACGACAGTGGCTCAATGGTTAGAGCAGCGGTCTCTCAACCTGAAGATCGGTGGATCGATTTCCACTTGGACTGAGATTTGTTGTTGTGTCTTTATGCGATGCACTTCCCCCACCTTACCAGTGTGACTGCGGTGTGTTTTTGTGTGTGACAGCAGGAGGGGAAAACTGGTGCAGATTGGCAGTTTCCGTCAGTCTGAGGCGGTGTCCGAATTCCAAGGGTGCCCTGCGTTTCCATGGAGATTGGCCGTGAACGAGGCATGCATCCGAGCACACTTCGCACGCCGTTATATCTCATCATGCACTGCACGTGACTTCTTCTACAGGAGAAACGACGTATATGTTCTTAAAGTTATGTAATACTAGCTACAATTGGGAAAAAAATTACCTTGAACATTATATTTGCCTATTCATATTCAAAGGGAAAGATTAATTCCTTACTTCATTCAATCTGAACAGAAATAAACGCCTGCGAAGACGACACCTTGACTCTTCTTCTATGAAATAATAAAGACTTAAAAATGTCATAACTGTCATAATTTCAGTGTCCATTTTACACCTTTAGGTCATGAGTCAACAGCCTCATTACCCAGCAGCCGTCATGGTTGCTAGGCGATGTAAACTATGTAACATAAGCGCACAGACAGTGGTTGAAGTACGCTCTGTGGTGTAGGCCTGTCTCATTTTGGAAAGGCCTTTGCAGCCAATGAAGGCTACACGGAGGAGTACCCTTCGTCAGCGGGTACTTCGAAAAGTACTTTGAAGTGTGCAACCATCGAATTGTGACACGGCCTAAACCAGTAGTTACAATAGTAGCATCACAGAGCACGGAGTGAATGAACAGTGACTATAGTGTAGCTCTTTGAGAGGCTTCGACAAGCCTGTAAATCGCATCATAGGTGTAAGACGTCATTACTATTCTAAAATACGATTACGATTAAAAAAATGGTCAACGATTAGGACTATTCCGTTTAATCGTTGCAGCTCTACCGGTGGAGTCACCTGTTTTTTTCGTCCTTGGAGATACACAAATGTAATGCCATTAAGACAAACAGATGACCTCTCTCAGAAAAGTTACATAGTACACCTTTAACCTAAACCAATCTTGTGTTGAGTATAAGTCCGTCAGAGTAATTGGCCTTGCGTCCACTCCTCCCCGGTCCCAGTGGTGTTAATGTGAGTCATTAGGACCAAAGGAAAGTGCACTAGACGAGATGAGGCGGCCCCTGGGAGAGAGACTATTTACTGGGGGAGTGGAGAGAGAGACGGAGAGGGAGACGGAGGGAAGGAGGGGGGGGGGGGCTTCTGTAGCTTAATTAGCCCAGTGCTGAGAGAGGGGCACATTCAGAGTCTTTGTTGTGCTGTTGGAAAGATGAGAAACAAGGCCCCTCTTAGAGCACTCATATGTCCAGTCGTCAGTGATCAGCTTGGGTCTTTTTAATGGAGAGGTCCACAGCCAGTGAAAGCATGTGGTTTGGAGCAGACGCAAAACTTTGAGAAGGAATTTGACTGTTTTTTTGTCAAAAAGCAATGCACCAAAAGTCTGTATTGTTTAGCTTCAGGAAATTAATATTGTGTTTGTTTGTTAGAGGAAATGCATGTGACCCGTATAGCCATTTGTAAAACCATCTGATGCTGGTGCAAAGAAGTGCAATTTTCAACGGACTTTTATGACTAATTAACAAAAATCGCTTCACAAAAACTGGATTAAAAAACCTTAAATAAACCTTCCATTACAGCCCGTTACACAATGATGCAAATTTAGGGTCAAAATCGACAAATGACCTAACAATTTGGAATAATTGAAGGCACTACTTTCTGAAGTTATTGTGGAAAATGTTTTTACTTTTGTATTTATCCAGACAGAGAGGACGTTGAACTTTGTGCCAGTTTTTGTTTCATGTGAATAGACCCAGTAATAACAGAGATATTAGCCATAAACCAGGTCAACAAACAGAACATTCTACCATCGAATTCTTACCTTCCACCCACTCGCTTTGAATCTATAGAGATTCAATATGAATCGCAGACCTATTGTGAGCGCTCCCTTAAATCCCGCAATAACCTCACTCTCCGCTGTCAACTCTCGGCTAGCAATGAACCCAATTTTAGCAGCAGCAGCAGTGTTAGCATGGATGAGAAGAAAGCAATCCATCCAGAGAAAAACAAAGAAACCTCCCTCACTGTATGTTTGTGCAGCCCTCTCTGAGTGTTGACAGAATTGGGGCAACCGATGTGGAGCTAAAAGAGCCTCCAAACACCACAGCAGGAGCAGCCAGTGTCTGGAAGAGTGGAGTTACAACAGGTGAAAGTGGAAGAATCCCATACACCCCTATACGCCAACTGGACGCCAATCAGATCTGATAAGTACACACGAGAGCAGGGGATGGATCGACATAAAAGTAACTGTACTGTACCTGATTTTTACTGTCTTAAAACATAAAAAAGTGACTAGTTTAAAGGTCCTTCATTATGCAAAACTGATTACTGTGAGCGTTTAGCCCTGTTATAATGTTGTTGCCTCATCAAAAACACACCTGGAGTTGTTTTTTTGTTTCATTCACACATGTTTGAGTAATCCTTTATTATTAGTCTGTCTACATCTCCAAAGCTCAAAATGCTCTGTTCCACTTCGTGATGTCATGAGCTGGTAGTTTTCAAGATAACATCTGTCTTTTATCAGCTCAGTAGAGATCGGTAATTTCAGAGCTGAAATTATCCAAATGATTCCAGTGAAGGAGTGTATGTAGTGGAGCACTTCCTGTATTACCAAATGACATCAGAAGGTGGAACCGGGTGTTTTCTGTTTAAGAGAAGCACACGGCTTAAACATGCAGGGCTTGTGTGTTAAACGTGTGTGAATGAAACAAAACACATCTCCAGGTATGCCTGTGATGAGGAAATATTATAAAATAGATTTTGTGTAATATTGGACCATTAACTGTTTGCAGTGATCCAAACATTTCCCTAGCATCATAATTATTCACCATAATGATTTTAAAAGCACATTTCATAACATTTAGAGGCCAGAGCTGAGTTTTGCTGCTGCATGCTAGTTGTAAGATGCAACAACTAGCATGCTAACTGAAGAAATGTTTGATTTCTAATTCCAACTCTGACACATTAAAGTTTTAACTCTAAATGAGGTGAAATTTGAATTTTTAGACACATTTTCAGTCGCTCTAGTTTAGCCAAATACTAAATGAGATATCAAAAATCCCCTCTGCATATAATTTTGTATCTAATATGTCAATAAAATGAAGCATGAACTATAAACCTGGCTCTTTTCATGTTTCTGTTTTGAATATCATTAAAACATTGCATGATGACAAACTTAAAACATTTTTTCTTACATATACGTGAGCAAACTACAGAAGATGTTTCAAATAGATGCCTCTAAAATTTAAGATTTGTTCCTATTCACCTGCAAAATCTCAGCTTAAAAATCCACAAATTGGCAAAACTTTCCTAAAATCCCATTGTTAAAACACTGAAAGAAATGAAGTGTTTTGTTATTTTACTGTGTTGCTTATCTTTTGCCGCAGGCTCATAATGAACAAGGTCTATATCTGAAGTCTATTCTCATAATGGAAAATCTTGATTTAACAACATAAATTAGATATCGCAAAACAGATCAATACTATATGGATTACTGGATAACAAAGCACGATTATAATCTCCCAACGGAATCTCTAGGTTATTTTCAATTTACTTTAAACCTCCAATATTGACTTTGTGAGCTTTAAGTCAAGTTATGATGTTATCTCATCAAAAACATACCTGGAATAGGGTTTTGTTTCATTCACACATGCATTGTTCGTCTGTCTACCACCAAGCTTCAAATGCTCTGTTCCACCTTGTGATGTCATGAAGAGGTAGTTTTCAAATTAACAGTTACCTTTGACCTTTTGTTCAGTAGAGCTTGGTAAATGCAGGGCTGAAATGATCCAAACGATTCTAGTGAAGATGTGTGGAGTTTAAAAACACAGTGGAGCACTTCCTGTATTACGACATGACATCATAAGGTGGGACAGAGTGTTTTCTGTTTGAGAAAGGACAGGATATGCCTAAATATGCAGGGTTTGTGTGTTAAACGTGTGAACTGTATGCTTTTGATGAAGAAAAAACATAGTAGTAACATAATAGTAACATAGATCATAACATAGTAATATCGTAATAAAATGGTAATAAAATGAAAATACCATAAACAGTTTGGTAACACTTTATAATAACTATAGCCTCTTTAGCCTTAATAAAGCATGAACAGACACTTAATTAATAATGAATCATGCTTAATAACTATTTAATTACGGCCTTAATTAACAGTTCATTAACAAGTGTTTGCGTTAATACTTAACTAACCATTTGTAAATGCTTATTTAAGGAGTAATTAAGTGTGAAATAAGTATGAGTAACTGTACACAACACAGGCCAATTAATTGCTAATTCAGTGTTAATTAAGGTTGTAATTAAGTAGTTGTTAAGCATGAATCATTAATTAAGTGTTTCTTCATTATTGATTAAGAGTTTCTTCATTATTAATTCAGTGTTTGTTCATTATTAATTAAGTGTTTGTTCATGCTTTATTAAGGCTAAATAGGCTATACTTTTTATAAAGTGTTACCAACAGTTTTGCTAGTTTTAAATCCAAAACATACCTACAACAGTCTCCCTTCACTGCTCAGATTTTGGGCCACTTGAAGGTTGCAAAGTCAATTCTATCGACACTTTTATTTTCTTGATAAATTCCTCTGATGATTTTGTTACACTTAACATTTTGAAGGCCTAACCTTTGTAAAAATAATCACGCACTCCAAGTGTTTAAAACCCTCAAATGGTTTCTTTGGAGAGGCGAGGGTCGGCGCTGGGGTCAGAGATACTTAATTGCAGAATGAGAAGCGTGGTATTTTGGTTTGTTCCATTTTACTTAGTCCAATTTAGCACAAAGCAAAACATAGCTGTGACTAATTGAACTGAATGCACTGGCCAGAGTCAGGAGTCATTTTGCCCGGTTTACACTAAATGAGAGTAATGATTCTCCTGGAATAAAGCTGTTTAGGAGGTTTGGTGTAAAGACCTGGACCAAACACACGATGGGAACATTCCAGTGCATGGCTACATCCCGTTTCTCTTCGTTCTCCTCCTTCAGTTGTCGGTTCCTCAGCTGTCAATCAGCCTGAGAAAAGGGAGTGAACTGGAAACAACCTGCCGATGGCGTCACCAAATCCAGAACAATGCCTCCCTGTATTTTTTTTTATAAAGAAGGATATCAGTCTGGTCGCCACTTCCTCTGTCACGTCTCCAACCAGAACCAAACATGATCATGCAATCAGATTAGAACCTCCAGAATTCACTTCCTGAGCTGCAGAGGCTGCACTAGCACTGATCAATGACTGGCTACAGGTGCCAGAGTCATTTTAGCTTTAAACCCACTGGATTTCAGCATTGAAACTGGCAACCCGAATGACAGACTGAAATGAGGCTTGTTTTAGCATTCTTTAACCTTTGTGATCTCTTATGACGCACGGGTGTATCTCTTGTCCGTTTGCCTACGAGACGATGTGCCCAGCGACCTCCAACCACTTCGATTAGACTAAACTAGTATGATTGTTTTGGTATAAATACATTGTTTGCATGTTCATTTGTCAGCTGAGGGCGAGACACACTATTAGAAACAACAGCTCTTTGACACTTGTGCAGAATTGATTCAATAAATCAGACTTTTTGATTCAAGACAACTTCTCTGTTGATTTTATATTTTTAAGGTTTTTATTAATAGAAATCCTACAAGCTCATTCTGATTTCTGATGGTCCTGATGTCCAGAGTTTTTATAATTAATAATAAATCAGCAGTAATAGTTATCAATAAAATAGCAGCTACATGTGATTTGAATATGTTTATGTCATAACTGGAGACATGGTTAGATCAGTTTTATCCGTCCATCCATTTTCTTTCGCTTATCCAGAACTGGGTCACGGGGGCAGCTGTCTAAGCAGGGACTCCCAGACTTTCCTCACCCCAGACACGTCCTCCAGCTCCTCCGGTGGGACCCCAAGGCGTTCCCAGGCCAGCCGAGAGAGATAGTCCCTCCACCGTGTCCTGGGTCTTCCTGGGGCCTCCTCCCGATGAGATCAGGTTTATAGAGTTTAAAATCAAAATCTCACATATGGTTTGTTTAAAATGGCTAAACATTGAATATCCAATACTATCCACTATTCCTCTCCTCTTGTTGGATTATTGTGAAGCATTTGGGAGTGTGAAGTCTCAGAATGACCCTGTACTTGTCTGTCTGCTCTCGGCTGCATTTATCTGACAGAGGTTACACTCCATCTGCACGATAACGCCCAGCCAAACAGATAAGGCCCACTGCACCACTTAAACTGCCCTCTGCAACTTACACTTAAAGCTCAATCTCGTATTATGTAACGTGCTACGGCGTGAGAAAATTATACACAAACGTTTTTAGTGGAGGTGATTGCTGCTGCCTTCTTGTTACCATGGAGAGGTTATTGCTTTGCCTGGAAAGTCCCATAGTATTTCCCTGACCAGCCACAAGTCCCCACAGACCTCTGTTCTGACTCAGGATGACCCAACCACGGCAGCTAATTTGTAGCACGTGTCGCTCAAATGTGGTGGACAAATCGTCTTGAAAAAAAATTTGAAATTAAATATATAACTTGTTTTGACCGAAA
The DNA here is from genome assembly GCA_019594935.1 of Periophthalmus modestus. Lineage (NCBI taxonomy): Eukaryota > Metazoa > Chordata > Actinopteri > Gobiiformes > Gobiidae > Periophthalmus > Periophthalmus modestus. Next base: position 21,188,759 of record JAIEZT010000012.1, on the reverse strand, counting down.
CAATCTACCTGACAATCACATCTTTTGAAATTGTGGAGACAAAGTGTGTGGTTCTGGTTGTTCTTTGATGTAAATGCTTTGAGTGCCTAAAAGTTGGAAACGTGCTATATAAAAAATGCGACCATTTTTAAAGTCAGATCTATGGAGAAGCAACCCTGCTCACAGTAAGAACTTGTGTTTTTCAAGATATTTCTGAGCAATAAAACATCTGTGGTTGAAAAAAATGCAAGATAGATTAGATTAGTCATACTGTGGACCATAGTAAAGCCATAGCATCACCATGGAGACAAGGCAGTGGAACGCCCCTTTCCAAAAATCTTTAAAAAGCCTTTAACAGAAAGTAAATTATATGTACTTATGTGTAATCAGTGGCTTTATAATGCTGCATGTACTTTTCACTGCACCATTTACCAGCAGGGTGTGTACTGTATGTACACGTGCTCCAAGTCAATGCTAATCAAACTCCAGGTCACTGTTCCACCTGCAGAACTCAAAGTACAGTTAAGTAGCACAATAGCACCACGATAATGTTGTGTTTTTATGTACCAATCTGTTTTTCACTTTGTGCCGTGGCTACTGCGGCAGGTTTATGAAGTGATGCCATCTTTCCATAGATCTGACAATAAATAAGCGTAATGCCATGCTATGAAACATTCTACACACAGCTATAACATCTCCCTGACGACAAGCAGACAGCAGCCCCTCCGCTGTAAATGTTACATAGTCAAAGCACCACCAAAGCTATGTTTTTCCATCCCCTATGATATGTTTTTTTTTCTTTCTTTCTTTCTTTTTTCCTCATAAGCAGACATTTGTTTTGCTATGGACGAACCATGCGTGTCCCTGATTGGCTAATCTACCTGTCAATCACAGTGAAAACAGGGAACAAATCTTCGTAAAGTACTGTAGCAGAAGACGAAGTTTAAATCTGTCAACTGGACAAATTGTTGTAAGACTGAAGATGTTTTGCTGCTCATCCAAGCCGCTTCTTCAGTTCTGATCAGATTGTTAACTCCTCAAAAACATACCTGGAGTTGCGTTTTATTTCATTCACACATGTTTGAGTTCCTTTATTATTAGTCCGTCTACATCTCCAAAGCTCAAAATGCTCTGTTCCACCTTGTGAAACTATTATTTGGTGAACGGACGGGGGGAGACTTTCTGGTGAACTGCCACAACACATAAGTACCTTCATTTCATGCAATCAAATGTTAAATCTCTCAACAAGTATTTTTTTCCACTTTACCAGGCAACACATTCTGATTTGATCTTGCTCTCTGGCTAACCTTCTCCTCATCGTCTAATTTCAGAGCTTAACGCAGCGCAGAGGAAATCACTTCAGACAACTAGTCAGAACAATTTGCATACAGCCTATAAAAGCGGCCTTACATACACGGTTCATTCATATTCATGGGGTCAGAGCGAGTGACCTCATTGGCCCCCCCGTCACCGCCGAAGTCCCGCCTCTAAGAAGACGGGTAACAGCGATTGGACAGTTTTGAACACGAGCACCCGTCTCCCAGCTAACCCAGTTGCTAACACTGCAACTCAAAGTCCGCAGGTACAAATTATGGGAGGAGAGATGCTCGTGTTCAATAGGCCAGTGCGTGCTAAAGTTAATGATGTAAAAACGTGATACTAAAATCCACTGATGGTTTTAAAAAGCTGGTTTATTTTACTAGTTCTTAAAATTACACTATTGTCACCTGCTTGCTTCCATGGAGATGTGATTGCTTTGCCTAAAATGTTTCAAGTTACAGGTCAGATCTGCAGTGAGGCAACCCCGCTCGCAGTAAGGATGTTTGTAAATGGTCACATTTTAAAATAGCGCTTTTCCACCTTCAAGGCACTCAAAGCGCTTTACATCAAGAAACCCCTCACACATTCACACACCAGTGTACGCAGACACAGGGAACGAGGAGGGTTAAGAGTCTTGCCCAAGTACACGACAACAGCATTTGCACGTGGGAGCTGGAAATACGACCACTACACCAATTGTGTTTTTAGGTCGAGAGCGGGATTCGAACCGCCAACCTTCGGATCAGTGGACAAACACTGAGCTACTGTCGCCCAATTGTAATTGAATAAATGCAAGATAGATGTTTAATGTCATACTGTGGGGCATCGCAAAAAAAACAAAAAAAAAAAACCAATAGCATCTTCAAGGACACAAATAGGCGTAACCTCCACTAGAAAAGTTACATACTGCACCTTTATAAATAGCTACAGAGAACACAGCCATTTGAGTTTAATGCAAACTGTCAGAGGATCTGGCAACTCAACAGCCCGTCCTGGTTGTTGTTTTTTTTTCTTTAACACAAGGGCTACCGTAGGCCGTAACCCACGCCAAAGCAAGAGCAAAACAACAGCAGTCTCAACTCACTAGAGCCAGTCTCCAAAACAGACCAGTAACTGACGAACCTTCACATCAACATGTCGGCATAGCAACCAAGTGTCACATACAAAAGCAGTAACATTAATAACACATTAACAGTCACATCCATCCAGTACTGGTATAATTACTTTTGTTAATATTCGTCTATATAAAAAAGCAACAAAGGCAAAAAGCACAACGTGAGTGTAAAAGGTGACTCTAAATATGTGAAAGGTCGTGGAAAAAGTCTGTGATCTGCCTGGATACATAGAGCAGTAGCTGTAGTTTGGCGTTTCACATCTCTGACCTTTCACAGTCTTCCAGTGGCAGCAGCAGCGTTTTACAACCAAGCACAAGTCTACTGACACCTCCTCCTCTCACAACAGCCATCAGCAGCTCGGCGCTAAAGGTCTGGGATCATGTGATCTCTATAGGGCTCAAACATGAACATATCGACAACCTGCGGATCTGACCCCTCAACCAATGATATTTATGTCGAGAGTGGGATTCAAACCACCAACCTGCTCTTATTTGAAAGTTGTCCCATGCATTTTCATATTTAGTCAGTTTTTTTGCAGAATTCTTGTCATAAATGATGTAATTGATATTGAAATGTTGCATATCCCCCAAAACAACGTTCATTCTCTTATGTATTGCATGTTATCTTGTGCTAATCCAAAGGTCAAAGTTCACCATCACCGCACCCTTCAGATTTTATTCATTGCTTTAAAATGACTTAGATTGTTTAGGATAACTCTGCCCCTATGGGAAAAGTGTCTTCTGTAATACGTTTAGTGTTTAACCTTGCATTTTTAATATGAATTTGAACGCAGTCTCTAAACCTATGCCTTGCTGTACCATAATAGTGGTTTCTTATTAACGCCTCAGAACATTGTGCAGCAGAAAGTGAGCCACATAACTCCCTCAGTAAAAGCACTTACACCTTTTGGATAAAAACGCTAGCTCGCTATTTGTGGGTGGTAATTGATTTTAGGCAGTAGCCAGATAATGCGTTTTTTATGCCTTGTTGGACCATGCAGAGATGTTAATCAGATCAGCTTTATCACACATAAAATATATAAATTATACAATACAACCGGCCTGAGAATGTAATGACCAAGTCTGAAGTACTGCGGCACAACTAAGATGAAATATTACAAAGGGAAAAAGATGTACGATGTCTTTGTATGGGTAATAATGGAGTAATATACAGAGGAATTAGTCACGACTTGAGAAGGGCAGACAGGAAAAAAAGCAATGTTCTGTATGAGAACAAGCACCGTATTTAGTGCGAACTCCTGATGCCATGTCATAAACGTATTTTTTTTGGTATCAACATGGGCAATATATGGTTTTCGATATTGGTATTGGTGATATCGACAGGTTTTCACACTTGAAGATATTTCATACAGATATTTTGCATACGCTGAACAGAACAGGAGACAGACACAAGGTCATTGAGAGTTTCTGTCATATCTATAACATTTATGATTCCTTCCAGTTTGATGATATTGATACACTTCAGTTATGGCAAAATTAATCAATGAATCAAACTGAAAACAGAATGGACACAATTGGCAAAATCTTCATACATTTGTACAAACATATGTATATAGCACTTTTCCACCTTCAAGGCACTCAAAGCGTTTGCATTAAGGAAACATTCACCTATTCACACACACACATTCACACACCAGTGTACACAGAAGTGTCTTGCCCAAGGACACAGTAACAGGATTTATCTGTGAGAGCTGGAATCACACCGCCAACCAAAAGTGATGTTTACGTCGAGAGTGGGCTTCTAACCGCCAACCTTTTGTATTCTTATCAGTTACTGAACAGAATCCTCTTATTAACATGAATTCCGTCTAACCTAATTGCAAAAAAAAAAATTCGCAATTTTTTTTTTTTTTTTTCAAAAAGTTTCCGCTCTATCTCTGCATCACTCACACCAAGCAGCCCTATTTGATTATTACTCAATACATTAATACAAAACATATTGCTTTTCTGTATTTTTTATACAGATTAATATCAGTCCGGTCTCTGTTGCGTCTCAAGTCCAGTCAAACGTGATCGTCCTACCAGATTCATTTTTTTCAGTGACACATGTGAAACAAAGGAGCTCATGGTCACCTATGATTTACAAATAAAATCCAATTCATTTTGCCTCAGATTAACAAAGTTTAGTGTTTCACTCACTGATTTTTTCCAATATGGACCCTGATGTCCCTGATTGGCTAATCCAGCACCTGTCAATCACACCCATCTGAAAACAGGGAGATTCACCATTGACCCGACTCTTCATAAAGTATTGAAGAAGTGTGTAATCTGGATGCAAGGCAACAGGCAACAGGCAATACCTACATAATTCTCCAGCAAAAGGTTTCCAACTAGTGCTAAGTGGATTTTTACAAGTCCTCCCCTAAGCTCAAATAGCTCCCTTTCACTCTCTCCTCTCTCTCTCCCTTCTTTTCATTCTTTTCTTATCTCTCTCGCCCCATCGCTCATCTCCATGTCCTTCTTCGCTCAGCTCTCGCTCTCCTCCCCTCACACATCTCCTTCTTATCTGCCATTTCCTTCATCTCTTCAATAACTGCAATTCCTTCTGCGAACAGATTTTCGCCATAAGTTCCACACGTACTCCCAATTTTTTATCCCTTAATTTTTTTCTCCTTTTCCCTCCGTATCCCATTTTACAGCTAAGACGCCAATCAGTAGGATACGTTTCATTGTAGCTGATAAGCAGTGACTAAAGTGCTGCTTACATTGATAGCGCCGGGTATAGTGAATCGTGTTAGGTAAAAACCAATTACTCTCGTGTCAGGTCATTTCGAAGCGATGGATGGAACACAACGAAGAAAGACGAAAGGAAATGCTTGTATGAATTCTAATGCACACTATAACAGCTATCGCAATGGTCATCTGGGTTTGGACCACGCCTTAATTCATTCTTGTTGTGCAGCTACAAAAAGGAGCTTTCAAATAAGGGAGTTGTCTACACTACCAGTCAAACATTTGTACACGCCATCTCATTAATGGTTTGTGTTACTTTAGTTTAAAAGCTTTGTACATTTTGTATACATACGGAAGACATCGAATATATGAAGATTTTGTTGGGTTTCAGATGACATCACACTATTCTATTGGCCAATCATATTAAATTCAGATGCTGATTTTTGTTGTAATCCAGTGACTTCTTGGGTCTAGTCACTAATAGAAATCCAGATCCTCAAAGTAAAACATCGTTGGTAGAGCAGTCAGATCCACTGACCTACAAATAGGTTGTCATCATGTCCTTGGGCAAGACACTTAAACCCACTTTGCCCCCAGTGTCTGCGTACAGTGGTTGTATGAATATGTGTGTAAATGGGTGAGTGCTGCCTTGATGTAAAGTGTTTCGAGTGGTGGAAGGTGGAAAAGCGTTATATAAAAATGGGACTATTTACTACATCAGTAAATAATAATGCACTGGATTTAGAGATATCACCTTTCAAGATTCCCAAGGCTCTTTATATTGCATTGCATTGCTCGAGTGTGACTAGACTGACAAAAGTGAGGTTGCCAATCTGCGCCATCATCCACTTCTAACAGCTAACAACAGTCACACACACCATCCATCCATTTTCTTCCGCTTATCCAGGCCTGGGTCGCTGGGGGAGCAATCTAAGCAGGTAAGCAGGAAATCCCAGACTTCCTTCACCCTAGACATGTCCTCCAGCCCCTCAGGTGGGACTCCTAGGCAGTCCCAGGCCAGCCAAGAGACACAGTTCCTCCAGCGTGTCCTGGGTCTTCCTCGGGGCCTCCTCCCAGTGGGACATGCTCGGAACTCCTTTATAGGGAAGCGTCCAGGAGGCATCTTGAACATCCTAAACAATGCCCGAGCCACCTCAGCTGGCTCCTCTTGCAGTGGCTCTACTTTGAGCTCCTCCCGTGTGACCAACATCCTCACCCTATCTCTAAGGGAGCGCCCAGCCACCCTGCGGAGGAAACCCATTTTGTTAGCTTGTATCCACAACATTGTCCTTTCGGTCATTACGCAGAGCTCATGACCATAGGCGAGGGGAGGAGTGTAGATTGACCGGTAAATTGAGAGCTTTGCCTTTCGACTCAGATCCTTCTTCACCACAACTGACCGATACAGCGACCGCATCACTGCAGACGCTGCACCAATCCACCTGTCAATTTCAGTCTCAGGCAGTCTCCCATTCAAGTTCTAACCAGGCCCAGCCTTGTTTAGCTTCAGAGATCAAACAAGATCAGGCATTGAGAAGCCAATATTACCCAAAGAATCTTGTCATGCCCAAAACTGACCTAACCTAACCCCCAAAGCCTATTATTCTTTACTTTCACATTGGTTGGCGGATACAGCCATCATGTTTTAGTACACCAATCCATTCATATTGCATTAAACTGCCTGTATAGCTTCTTGAGTGCTATGAGTTGCCTTAACAACCCGTAGTGTCATATGGAGTGCTCTCTGAAACAAGCCCTGTACCATCAACACTGTCAGCCTCCCAATACCTTTAGCCTTTTTAGTGGTTTAAATGTCACAGCCAATGACAAGCTGCTCCCCATTCATCTACATAATAACTGCGAGGTGCACATACATAAGGGGGACATATGAATACAAATGCATTCTGGGATATTAAAGAAAGGGTGGGGAAAGGGGGGGTTGATGGCAGCTGTAGCCTCTTCACATGCGAGCAAGGCCAAGGGGGCGCTCTTCAGTTTAATATGCAAAGTCCTGCCACTCACATGCTAACAGAGGTGAGAGAGGCTAATCACGATGATGATGGCAAGTGTTGTTACAGGCGTCATAGAAACCGGATACAATGGTCAACGTGTGGGGCTTATAATGATCTGTAAGCCTGAACTTCACTGTAATTTCTTCCATGTTTTGCAGTTAAACAGGAAACACATTCAGAGTCATTTTTTTTTTTCATTTTGCACTGGTAAATTTAAAATAGTGTTTTTTTGTTAAAGTAATCCTGCAATGTTAATTTTCTCAAAATGCTCACTGCCTCCAGGAAATGTCAGAAAATTATCTTAATGCAACCTGTTTGTATTACTTTGTCTTCAAATTGTTCACTTAGGACAATACAAAATATTACAAAGCATTTACCTGGCTACAGTGACTGAGGGTTTAGGCTAAAGTCAACCAATTATAATAATGAACCCGCATGCTTCCTTCTGTTTTGTATGCACAAGATTCAAGGAATTCTGGAGGTATTACAAAGAGGTAAATCATAAAAAGAAGACTCAAGTGTCCTGTTTAAAAACTCTGAATACTCATACTCCTCTAGTCATACCATTCTGCACCAGTGTAATAACTCATCACCAGAGGGGTAGATGAAGTGCTTCACACAGTAACAATGTACCATACCCGTAGGTCGGTTTAACTACCAATCGTAAGAAATAAATGCATTATTCCATTTTGGCATTTGATTAATACTTGGATGGAGAGGATACCAGCCATCAAAGTGGGGCACTATTCGCAAAAACTGTCATTGTGTCCTTAGGTAGGACACAGTAAAAGCAAAGTTTTGTCAACTGGACAAAACGTTGTAGGAGTGAAGACGTTTCGCTGCTCGTCCAAGCCGCTTCTTCAGTTCTGGTCAGATTGCTGGTGGACACTGCCATATATCTATCTGAAGGGAGGAGCTAACTACACTGAAACTGTAAACAGTCTCCAGTTTTAACCTTTAATGGCCCTACTGACGCACTCTATTGTTCTCTTTGTTTGCTTTGGGTCTGAGACAAGACACTTCACTCACATTGTCTAGTATGAAAGCGCTGCGTGTGAGAGGTGTTGGTGATGGTGGGAGGGGCCAATGGCACAGATTGGCAGCCTTGCTTCTATAAGTCTAACCCAGGGCAGCTGTGGCTAAAATAGTAGCTTACCACCTCCGAGAGTGGATTGAGTGAATAATGTGCGATACTGTAAAGTGGAACTGTGGAAAAATGCTATATAAGGTAAGGCATTATAATGTTTTTATTGGTTGTTGTTAGCACTACATGATCGATAAACTCCTCTCTGATCTCTGAAAGCTGTGAAAAGAGCTTAAAAACTCATCGTGGTGAACGACTAGGAAGCTGGAAATGTGTCAGTAAAGTGAGGAATAAATTTGGACCTCTGCAAACATATATATTTATATATGAACTTTTTTTATGATTTCAGATACATTGCCTTTACGTCTCTCCATGATATCGATGCCAGTGTGAATTACCGAGGCTAATTCCATCGTGTAAAACGGCGTCTCCCTGTGAGTGAATCAGATGCGTACAGCCAATGCGCAGATCCTGATAAAGCTCCAATGATTAATGCTCACTTTACAATCGAAACATCAGGCGGTGCTAGGTCTGCGGGGACACTCACACACTTTAAATAAATGAATACTCGAGCAGCAGGTGCTTAATATTGACTACATGTCCCAGAAGCACTTGGGGCATGGCCTTTTTTTTTCTATGGGTACCAATTCGCCTCTTCGCCTAGCGAGTCTTGGGGTGTAAATAATCCAGCCAAGGCACAGGCGAATAATAGCTTTAAACATGAGCTCCCATGCAATTAACTGGGACTCGGCGAATGGACTGCAGTGTCAATAGCTCTTGTAGCGCTGACAGGGGACGTAAATAAATAAGAAAAACAGCCCCTTATGTGTGTGTGTATGTGTGTGTATGTGTGTGTATGTGTGTGTGTGTGTGTGTATGTGTGTGTGAATGGGTCTATAGGGATCTGAGAACATATTTGCACATTATAAAAGCATAATACGGAATGATGGCGATGGTACATTGCAATTGATTAAACAAGAGATACAGAGGAGGAGTTACTAAATCTTGAGTATAGATTTAACGTATGAAATAAAACAGACATGTCAGACTCAGGCCCATGGGCCAAATTTGGCTCTCGAAATAATTATATTTGGCCCGCAAGATCATATGAAATGTATATTAGAGCTGTGAAAACATATTTACACTTAAAAGGAGCTAAAAAGCTACAGAAATAAAGATATATTATTTATTTTAAAATGTATTTCTCATTTGTTAATGCTTGTTCTGGATTGTTTAAGCAAAATTATTATTAAACATTTATTTAAATAAGAAAAGGATTAACATTACATATCTCAAAAGAAGAGAAAACATGCAGATGTTGTTGAATTTTTTTCAATAAATATTTAGTTTGGTCCACAACTTAGTCCCACTTTTTAATTTTGAGTTTGACACCCCTGAAATAGAATATTACAAGCATGAACAATACATATTTACTGATTTTAAACTGCACAGACGTGACCTAACTGTGTCCCCAGATACAAGGTAAGCATGTTCAAATCAAAAATAGCTTTTACTGACATCAACTCATGTAAATTTACTCTTAATTACTAAAACATTGGACACGATGGCAAAGTTTTTATGTTATAATTTGGTGTTTTGGCTCTTAAGACAATTATCCAATCAGAAAGCAGAATGAGCTTCACATGAGTCTCTGATTGGGGTTGCCAGTTTCAATGCTGAAATCCATCCATCTATTTTCTTCCGCTTATCCGGGGCCAGGAAGCGGAAGCAGCTGTCCAAGCAGGGACTCCCAGACCTCCTTCACCCCAGACGCTTCCTCCGCCTCCTCCTGTGCTGGAATGCAGTTGGTTTAAACCTAAAAGGACTCTCTCTTTGATCTGAATCCTCACCATGTAAACCCCAGCGCTTACAGACCTACCAATTTACACTCCACGCACTAGATTGTAAATAATTTGTCTACGCCTCTCGTAGTCGAAATGTAAATTAGAATATAATCACCATGAATCTTAATTTTGCCTAATTCTTGTTCTCAATACACTTTTACGATGGGTGGTTCCCACATGGCGACAGTCTGAATTACCTCCACCCTCCACTGAGCACCGCATTAACTGTTAAACCGCTGCCTCTCCAGGACCTTTGCATGATTAGTTTTTAAAAGAACAATCAGGAACATATCCGTCAGCGTTACTTCCTGCACCGCCACAACATACATGTCTCATTCCAAATTCAATCCCAGCTCTATAGCACGCTGTTCGGATTAGCATTTGAATATGATTTGCATGCTAATTTGTCTCTTGTTTCAAAATGCCTTCTTTGATCATTGTTTTGCTTAGACTCGTTCTCCATAAATACAATAAACGTGCTAATTTATATGTGAACGTGTTTGCGCTAGGAGGAAGTATACCTATTTAAAGATTTGCGCAAAAACGTCTCCGATATATTCTATACGCATCCGTGTCTGCTGTGTAGAGTCAGACATCTAATTAGAAAGCGTGATATTGTCAGAGAATGAGGAAGTTTGTGGTTAGCATGCTAGTTGTTGTTGGTCAAAGAGCCTATAAACTCATCGCGGTGGATAATTAGGATGCTCAGAATGCAGAGGCAAGGAAAAACTTTGAACTATTTAAAATGAGCTCGTTTGGGTTGTTTCTTGAGCTAACTGTCCCTGTGAAATAGTGCCGTTTGCAGAGACAGATTCATCCCAGTTCACAGGACCTTGGAGGACACTTACTTGGGCAAATCAAGCCGCTCAGGAGCCTGGCTGCAGAAATGAAGTCTGATTGTTTTTTATTCCTCCTGTTGTTTTGTGTTACAGCTCCCCAGTGGGCCAGGAGGGCTAGTCACTGTAGCACAATCAGCTCTAACTATGGCCTCATAGGGCTGGGATGGACTGAAAAACAAGCCGATTTTTTTAGGCACACAGCAATAATGTTTAAGAAAAATCAGTGGGAGATGATAGAGTGTGGGTGTGAGCTGTATTATTGTAAAGTAAGCTTGCTAACCTTTATTTTTTATTGTAGGATATTAAGTAAAGGTGCCCATGCTATAGCTTTAACAATATCACTATGCACGTTAACTCTAAGGTCATTTTCACACGTTACTGCGTTCTGTGGACCGACCCCAGTGCACGCTACATTTACTTCTGTTTACTTCACTCAAGCGATCAGAGCACGCACGTACTCACTTCCCTCGTGGTGTACGTACATGGTGGTCTTCTCTTTTACCTGAGGCCAAACACACCATAGGCGAGAGCACGATTCGTACACAAAGTAATCCAAAGTGTTTTAGAGAATAAGAAAGACATTAAAATCACAATGCAACAAGTCAAATATAATCATCATAAAATTAGCATTAAAAGAGAAGAGTGCCTTTCAGTCAACCTTCTATTCTCTGAGCCACAGGAGGCAGTGCAGAGACCTGAACACTCGTACTTCCTGGTTCTACTCAGGACCCAAGCAGCAGTGTTCTGGATGTACTGCAGCTGTCGTAACGCTCGTCTGGAGAGGCCAGTGAGCAGGATGTTACAGTAGTCTAACCTAAAATTAAAATATTTAAACATAGCTGTCAGGGAAAAGGTAAACATTTTAAGTATCAGTCTTAAAATGTTTTCTCTAAAGATATAAAAAAAAACATTATTGCAGGAGAAAGTTTCATTTCAGAGGCCTAAATTTAAATTTAGTTTTCAAATTATTATTATTATCATTATTATCATTATTATTAGTAGTAGTATTATTAAGTTTTTATTTAATTATATTTATTTTTTATTTTATTATTATTATTATTATTATTATTATTATTATTTTTTTTTTTTTTTTTTTTTTTTAACAAAACCTATCTGATATAACAATATTTTATTTGGTGATTTGGTATTGCAGACTGGCTGTATATCTTACAACCGTTATGTGATGATATTAGCCTTACGAGCCATGTTTCGCCTATCAGTTCAAATCCCGAGGAACCCAACTTTAGTCCCGTTCCAACTATCTGCCCAAGTGTGGTCTACTGTAAAAATAGCTCTAACACAGAAGAAGAGATGGTGAGTGGTGCGGACACATCTACGCGGGTTAAAGTGCCTGTCAAACGCAGTGATGAAAGAAGTCAACATGGTGAACAAAACACGAGCAGAGCCAAGACAAATGAACAGCGGCGGACGGGCTATGGACTACAGTGTCAGAAATAATAGTGGACCAAATGTAGACGTGTGGGCGAGCGGGCAAGTGGAGAGGAGTGGAGACCAACCCAGACAGGAAGACAGAACAAGAGGGAATAAGACATCATGTTTGGATTCTCTGCTGCGACCGCCAGTTTTTCAAAGTACTATACACCACTAACTCTCCTCAAAAATCATACCTGGAGTTGCTTTTGTTTCATTCACACGTATTTGAGTAACCCTTTACTATCTACATCTCCAATGCTCTGTTCCACCTTGTGATGTCATGAAGTAGTAGTTTTCAAGTTAACAGCTACTTTTTACCATTAGTTCAGGGAGAGATTGGCAATTTCAGGGATGAAATGATCCAAATGATTCTAGTGAATGTGTAAAGACTTTAAAACACAGTGGAGCACTTCCTGTATTACCTCATGACATCACAAGGTGGAATAGAGGGTTTTTTTGTTTGAGAGAAGATTTGTGTATTAAACGTGTGTGAATGAAACAAAACTCCAAGACAGATCAGAAAATATCATAATCTGGGCCCTTTAATAGAAAAATGTACCAATACTGCTCATACAATGCAAAAAGTCATGTCTAGGGAAGTAAAGTAAGAGATCTTGACTTGAAATCAGTTTGCACTTAAAATGATCTTTTAAAATTTTCTTTTAAGAATTCTTGAATGTTCTGCTATAAATGGTAAATGGCCACCTTCAAGGCACTTCAACCACTCACCCATTCACACACACATTCACACACACATTCATACACGGTGTACACAGACGAGTACGAGTGGGGGCGAGGGGGGTTAAGTGTCTTGCCAAAGGACACAACAACACCATTCATCTGTGAGAGCTCGAATCACGCCGTTCTACCAATGTTTTTTTTTTTTTTTTTTTAAAGTTGAGAGCGGATTTCAAGCCACCAAGCTTCAGATTAGACAATAAACCCCCTACCAACGGATGTCCTATAGTGAAATTTACTCCATTAACATAGGCTTATCCAGTGTATTTCTGCTTGGTAGCCTTATACTTTGTGTTTTATTATTTAAAATGATATACTAAAAGAAACTGGAGAATATAGTTTTGTCTGAAAGGTTTTATTCTGCATTCTTCTGTTTTAATGTTAATTTTATGATGATTATTTGTGATTTTATGTTTTAATATGTGTGATTTTAATGTCTTTCTTATTCTGTAAAGCACTTAGAATGACTTTGTGTACGAATTGTGTGATACAAATAAACTAGCCTCGCCTTGCCTTGTCATTGTGTCCTTCGGTGGTGGTTGTAGGGGGGCAGATGGCGCGGATTGGCAGCCTCACTTCTGTCAGTCTACACCAAGGCAGCTGTGGCTACAATAGTATTGTATCACCACCGAATATGGAGTCGTGTCTTGTAACGCACATAACAAGTGTAAGGCATTATTAAGATTATAAAGCCACATTGTTAGCCACTGCAGTATGCTAAAACCATAATTAAATAAAGTAAAGAAGTGGATCTCGGTAACGCCTCCCAGTCACTTGATAATCTTCTACTGTAAAGAAGCTAAACCTTTATTGACTTGAGAACTCTGCTCACTTGGGACCCTAATAGACAGGAAACAACACAGACTTAAACACGTGAATGAAACAAAACGCGACTGCAGATATTTGAGGTTCATTATTATACTCAAAAAGTGGCCTCCTTTAAGCCTATACTTAATCCTATTGAGCTCTATAAAGCAGTATTTGTTCTGTTGAATGCGTATTTGTGTTGATACAGCTGAAGAAAACCTCTCGTCAGTTCTATTTCAAATAAAGTGTTTTTGTGAATAAAGCCACCTCTCGCTGCATTGTTTTGAGCAGCCAAAGGTCCTTGTTATTCCATGTTTATGCAAATAATAGGTTACTAAACATGAAAGCTTTTCCAGACGAAAGTAATATCCATAATTTGCGGTTTTCAAAGGGAAATCTGCAATGCTGTTTATAGCTAAAGTGGTTTGGTTCAAGCAAAAAGGCTTCGAAAGGTCAAATAGAGCAGCACTATAGGATTCCACTGTCATCAATGAGCACAAAGCTATTTTCACTTATTTTTCACAGAACAAACGGGACACAAACTTCTTAAAAAACATGTTCGAAGTGGAAACGTTGATTCCTCATTGGTTAAAAATCGCGAATGACCCGCCCATTCTTTGATGAAGCCTCTATGGATTTGAACCGGAGAGGGGAGTGAGCGCATGCGACATCGAGAACTGGAACGGAAGCTTACAAAAACAGATAAAAAATGATCAATAAACCAGAACGTGTCAATGGAAGACGGAACCGAGAACCAAACCCAGACCCACCTCTGCCGCTTTTGTGTCGTTAAATCGTCTATGTGAATGGAGAAACGGTGCTAACATGGGAGCTAAAAATGATTGCCTGACAAATCCAGTTATCTCAGTCTGAGCCCTACACCCTCTGACAAACCAGAACCGAAATACATTCATCCAATCAGATTTGTTTATTTCAGTCATGTAAAATGAAGGAGCTCATTCATCATTTTGAATAAAGTTACAACAGTTTATTGCTTTGCTCTTTGATTCTGCAGAAATTCGCCGTGTTTTTCAATCCCATGTGATATTTTTATTTCCTTTTCTTTTACCTAATAAGCAGCCATATTTGTTTTGATATGGACAGACCGTGTGGGCCCCTGATTGGCTAATTCACATGTCAATCACATGCCATCTGGACTGAGATTCAACAAACTACGTGATCCACTCGATCCTCTGTGAACCGAAATTGCATCGTTCCAAAAAGATCCTGGGCCTTTGCTCAGGCAGCTTTTTCATTTCAAACCATCAGCTCCAGATTGTCTGAAATTGTCTGTATATTTGAATAAGTTTAATAGAAATTTGAAAAATCAAACGTGTCCAGATTAGTCGAGTTCATTTGTATTATTCTGTCTCACTGTAAAAACCTGCACATAATTGATTTTTAAATTGGTTTGGACTGTTGGAAACAAACTGTGTTGGACATGGGGATATTTATTGTATTTTACTGTTAATGTTAAAGATGAACCTTTGTCTTATAATGTGATTGTAATGAAATGTGTATTTTTAATGTGTTCACCTGCACGATGAAAGGAACAGTCGATAAATCTGAGACAAATCACCTCTTCTTTTGTAAGATTAATGGATGTGTGCATGGTCCCTGACAAATAAATAAAGAAAGAAAGAAAAGAAGGCAGAAAGAAGGAAGAAAAGAAAAGAAAGAAATGAGAAGACAGAAAGAAAGAAGAAAGGCAAAGAGAAAGCAGAAAAGAAAGCAGAAGAATGAATGAAAGAAAGAAAGAAAGAAAGAAAGAGAATCAGAAAAAGAAAGGTAGGAAAAGCAGAAAAAAACGAAAGGCAGAAAGAAAGAAATGCAGAAAGACAGAAAGAAAGAAAGGCAGAAAGAGAATCAGAAAGAAAGGTAGAAAGGCAGAAAGAAAGTCAGAAAGAAAAGCAGAACGAAAGGCAGAAAGACAGAAAGAAAAAAGAAAGAAAGGCAGAAAGAATGAAAGTCAGAAAGAAAGAAAGAAACGAACGAAATGAAGAAAGAATGAAAGACAGACAGAAAAAAGGCAGAATGAAAGAAAGAAAGAAAAGACAGAAGAAAGAAAAGAAAGAAGAAAGAAGAAAGAAAGAGAAAGAAAGAAAGAAAAAGAAAGAAAGGTAGAAAGATAGTCAGAAAGGAAGAAAAGCAGTAAGAAAGACAGAAAGAGAGAGAAAGAAAGAAAGAAAGAAAGAAATAAAGGAAGAAAGGAAGAAAGAAGAAAGAAAGAAAGGCAGAAAGAAAAAGAAAGAAAGGCAGAAAGACAGAAAGAAACTCAGAAAGAAAGAAAAAAAGATGGGTGGGTGACCAGACTCACATCTTCAAGGGATTAAATTCAAATGCTTAAGTCAAAATGATCAAAGTTTCTGGGGACAACTCACCGAGACATTTGTCTCAGTGAGTGACTGGGCTGGAGCAGCTGCAGGTCTGAAAACTTTTTACCTCGGCCTGTTGATATAATGACATCTCAGAGAATAAGTTAATGTTAATAAGGTCTGCATTTCCTTCAGCAATACATCGCACTTCAAAATTTGTTATCATGACAGGTCTGTCTCTCAACCAGTCCTCACCGCAGCAGCAGAAATATCAGCCTCCTCAGCCTCTCCAGCTCTCCCTTTGCCAATTCGCCCAATTCACAAATCCGTCACACCTCCCTTTGCAGGTTTAATTATCGCTGCATCGAAATGGCGTTATATCTCCATTGAACAGTGGCAGCCCTAATTCAAATGCATTGATCTCCAAAGCATGTTCTAATGGCCCTGTAAAAAACTATTACTGGTCAGGTCTACGCAGCGTCCAGCATCAGACAGACGAACGCTGTGACGGGGCTGTCCTTTTGCACAAATCCCCCCTGCGACACAGTGCAGGGCTATAAAATGTGTCCAGATTCATAATTTACCGTCTCCCACAATATGACCCCCAATAAACTCCAATACCCACAATTCCCTGCGGCCTTGTGTCACGCCTTATTGGCTGGCTAATTCACAGACAAAGGGAGAAGTGGGAAGAGACGCAGAGCAGTAACATCATTAAATGGCTTGAAAGAGGAAAGAAAGAGAGCTTATAGGAGGAAATTATGCCGCGCAGATAGAAATAAATGAAGGGTTATCAGTAAAGCGTGAAACTACAAGGGTATTATGTGAGCAGAAGCAGCCAATCAGGGCGCAGGAGAGCCAAAGGGGCCGGATTATGGCTGGCATTCAGGCGCGGGGTGAGTTTTTGGCCAGACCTCTTTAAAATGTATTCATGCATGGGCACACTCTCTATTTTACATTTCCTAAAGCCATGGCAGCAGAAGTGAGGAAAGTTGGAGGTGTCAGAGTCTGCGACAAAGAAAAGCAATTTCATCTTAAAGCAGTAATCATTTCGCAGTATGGGTTTGATTCCTATTTGACGCTGCGTCGTTATTATGTTCTTGAGCAAGACACTTCGGTCACCTCATGTGGTTGTAAGAGGTTCAAGCAGTGAACCTCAAACCCGAAGGTCAGAGAATCGATTCCCGCTCGGACCAAGTTCTGTCGTTGTGTCCTTAGGCAAGACACCCCATGCAGGTATGACCGTGATGTGAGTGATCGGTGGTGGTCGGAGGTCCCGATGGTGCAGACTGCCAGCCTCACTTCCGTCAGTCTATCCCAGGGCAGCTGTGGCTACAATAGTTAATTAGTTTATCACCAGCAAGTGCGGAGTTGAACTTAAATCTGAGCTTTGTTTGACACAATCTGAACTGAAAAAACTGACTTAGCTCGAACTATAAATAACAAGTGAGCTGATTTAGTACTGTTAAACATGGCAAAATTACAGTCACAAGCTAACTACCCTTAGCCAACAGTTTTTAAGTTACTGTAAAATTCAGACAATATCTGTTACTTTTTCTATCTCTATATCTGTTACTTTTTGTGGGCGACTAATTAATAGATTTTTACTGGTTAACAGCCACCGGGGGGTGCTCTCTCTAGCAATAAATGCAAAAGTGAGACAGATGTGGGGAAAGATTATGACTATTGATTCTGAAGTGTCATTTTGCGAATCACGCACCCACCCTCATCATGGAAAACACACAAATGAATACATATGATGCAGCTTTTAAGTTAAAGGTAATCAATCTGGCATCAAAGAAGGAAATGGAGCCACTGCACGTAAGCTTGGCATCAATGAATCGATGGTGCGACGTTGGAGGCAGCAGTGGGCAGAACTTAGTCAATGTAAAAAGACGACAAAAGCTCTCAGAGGAAATAAAAGCAGATGGGCTGTGTTGGTGCTGTTTTATTTTCTAAACCTGCAGGTATGTTCATCCCGTGTTGAGGGCGTGTCAGTGCCGTTCTGCCCATTTTCAGGCACAGTTTGAAAAAAGCGTGTCTTAAATTAAAACTCAAAAAATCCTCTGTATACCGTCTTTCTGTGTAAATATCATATTACAACATATTCGTGACATATTCCAGTGCAGCCTATACATGTTAAAAATGTATTTTCTTTAAAAATTTTAGTGGTGTATATTCAGGTGCGCTCAATTTCGCCATAGAAATGTACGGTATTTGAGGCCATTTGAAGCCATCTAGAATCAGCTTCATTTTTCCCTGGATCTCCCTCCCTGCAGCTGCGTGTTAGACCGGGCCCAGCTGTGTCTATCAGTTTGGCACAGAGTATGAGTCAGTGTGAGGATCCAGGAGACGCAGTGGTGTGAGGAGTGATACTTCCTCTTCACGGTGTCGGGGAGGAGGCCGAGTGTGGCTGCATCTGGAGCCCAGAGAACACAAGTGTGGCTATTGGGTTTGGAGTGTGCCATCTGACAACGGGGAGCATGACGACAGACTGAGAGGCGCCCTGAAATCTGACGCTATGGTCTGTGTGTGGAGGAGGGAGGGGGCAAGGGCTGGAGCGGGGTGTGGAGTTGCTTGTTGCATGAAAGATGACTACAGTTTATCTTTCTATTTTTTTCAATTTTATTTGAATAGGGACAGATACAAAAAAAACATCAACTAACACATCAGAAACACAGAAGTCAACTGCGTCCATCATAGTGTTTGGAGGTGGAACCAATTTGCAGCAGTTGTCCCTTTTCTACATTATGTTAAATTAACTATTTTGAGGGTCCCCGGCTTCTTGTTTCCATGGAGATGTTACTGCCTCATCTGGAATGTTCAGCAGTATGGCATTCAACTTATTTATCTTGCATTGACTCAATCACAGGTGTTTTAATTGCTAAAAGGAAAACTACTCATTCTTACTGTGAGCGGGACCCCTCTGTAACTTATCCTGGTGTCACATGCTTTTCTTCATGGAGACAGATACGTTTAATGCAATACTGTGGAACATTCCAGGTAAAGCAACAAAATTTCCATGGTGACAAGCAGATGTTATATAGTGCACCTCTAATGCCAAATGCTAGTTTTCTAGTCCTAACCAGCTACCCCATTGACCCTGGGTGATGTCAGACTTAAACTGAATACCTTCTGGTCGCAGGGCAAACACTCACTAACTCTGCCACTGTCTGTACTGCCTTATTACTTGAAAAATGCACGTGGAGGGTGAATGGTCACATTTTTATACAGCACTCAAAAGCTCTTCACATCAAGGAACCACTCACCCATTCACACACCAGCGTACACAGACACGGGGGGCGAGGTGGGTTAAGCGTCTTGCCCAAGGACACAGCACCAGCATTTATTTGTGCGACCCGGAATCGCCAACCGAGCCACTGTCGCCATATCGCTGAATATACAGAATAACTGGTTTTGTCTGAATGAGTGAGAAAATCTGTGCTCTCGCCTTTGTTTTATATTAAATGGTGTTGGATAGACTGTGCCGCCGCTGCATAAACATCAGTTGTGGGAGCGATGATACGGAGCGTGCCACTGATATCATCGCAGTCACTCACACATTACACGGCTCCCATGGGTGCTGTCTCTGCTCAGCCTTCAGCGGCTCGTATCATTTCAATCAATACACACTGCCAAATGCGCACTTAAGCTTATTTAGATCTATCAATAACGCGATCAGACTTCTATCATTATTCTTTACATATTTAATCGGTTGCATTCACGTGACGACATTGTAGAAAGCCTATAGTTTGAAATGGAGGCGGAGGTCGGGTCGGCGTTCTGCGGTGGAATACTCGGTAGATTCCAGATTAGCTTGACCTTGTTTATGGTTAATATCTCTGTAATTACTCGGCCCGGGGGAGTAAACGGGGATGCAGAGGAAGGTGGGCAAGGGGGGGCCGTGATCTGTATTGATGTGATGTCATTGAACGAGTCGGCTCTTTTGAACGGTTCCTTAACATGAACATATGGAGTTTAAAAACACAGTCGATCACTTTCTGTATTACCACATGACATCACAAGGTGGAACAGAGTGTTAGAGTGTCAGTTTTAGAGAAAAATCCAGCCTAAATATGCAAGTTTTATGTGTTAAACATGCGTGAATGAAACAAAAAAGACGAAAAGGGTGTGTTTGTGATGAGATACTGATACTGAGATATCAAAGCATTGATTCAAATGCATTTTTTTTTTTTTTTTTTTTAATTCAAATTGTAATGTTTTTGAAAAATAGCGTTATATATTATATTTTAGTTTATCTGTGCATATTATTTATTTATTCATTCATTTTCCATACTGGGGTGAAATGAAGATAAGGTAACATTATTTTAATACAATATTATATTATAGCGTGTGACCTTTTTTTTTGGTGGGGACTTTTTTTTTGGCCAGGCAGTGTATTATATTATTATTATTTCTTGGTATTCGCCCAACATCACTCATCACTTGTTGGATGGAGCCAATCCCTCAAAAACAACGATAAGACCCAATGTGTGTGAATCATAAGTTTGGATAGTTCTTACAAAAACACTGAACCTCCCATAGGATTATAGAAGCCCCCACACTCCATCTGAAATTAACGTGAACACAAGTTATAAGTGGAAGCTTGCCAAGATCTCCCAGCGCTAACATCGCTTAGTTACGGCTGTTCGTCTTCGGCAGTCCATAATTATATGAAGTTAATAGCATCTTCACAAGAACAACCCACCCATCACATGCTCATTTACATTCAAGCCCGGCCACTCCAGCAGCCCTCCATCACCGTGCTAAATGTCAGAGATAGAGGGAGGCACGCGGAGGGAGGGTCCGGTCGTGTGTACGGGGGTCCGGTTGTGTGTATGCAGCCGCTCCCATTGAGGATGGAGTGAAGCTCGGGCCAGACAGTCCATAAAGGTTAATTAATATAGAGACAAGCAGGAGATCGGCGCCGCGGCCTCCGTCTGAACAAAGGCATCGCTATTGTAGTCACGGTAACAGACCACAGAGACACAGCGCTTGGATTTTGTTTTGTTTGTTTGTTTTTTTTAAAGGAGACATATTACACTATTCAAATGTTTTAAAAATGTTAATGTTTTTGTGCATTGTCCCTGATAAAATAAATAGCCGACATTCTAATTTAAAATGATAATAAAGTTTCGTCATGATGACTGACCTCAATTTTGCTATTCCTCTTTTTTTGTGTCTTATTAAAAAAAAAAAAAAAAATTTCCTTATTAATATTCTAAATAAACACAATACAGACTTTCAAACATTGTCCTTTAAAACAAAAAAAAAAGGTGAATTTGTTCCTCCGAAGTCTGAATTGTGCTCCAAAACCACATGCTTTTACAGACAGAGGATTGAAAGACTTGGTTTAGTCCTGGTCTAGTTCTAGTTATACGTTTAGTCCAAGTTTAGAACAAATTTTGATGTGGTCTATGCTCAAGTGTGAACACATCCTGAACATAAGTGTCTAATTCAAAAATTTTGCACAAGTCAGGAACATGAAGTAGCCTTTCTTTCAAGATCAAAGCAGAAATCTTGCTATTGTTTTAAGTTTTAACCATGTAATAACTGTTCCCTTATGAAAACAAGACTATACTATACACTGTTTTGATTCATTCTTGCAGGTTCGAGACAACCTGTTCAGTGATGTGCATCGTATTCACCTCCACAGGATTTTATTGGATTACTTAAGTGCTTCATGATGTTATATCTGCTGCTCTAATATAAGTCATTAGATACAAAATGATGCATTCGATATACAGCGTTTTTTCTCTTATATTGAAAGTATAAATCCAATCAGTCATGCACAAACCATTCCACCTCGAGTACACATGGGGATAAGGCCTTTGACATTTGGACATAATTACATGTCTCTGTGTGCGTCATGTGGAGTAATAGAGTTGTCATAGCCTATAGAACGGCATTGACAATTTGGCCCCATGTAAGAATAGAGCCATTAAATCCAAACAAGATGATCAGCTCAACTGCTGCAAGAGATTTTCAATTTGTTTTTCCTCTTCATGAACACACACGAACACTTTGTTTCTACAAGTATAACTTCTAACTTCTTCTTAACTTTACAGGTTTGTGCTTGTGTCTGTTATATAGCTGTAATCTATGACACCCATGGATCAGTTTGTTAGGTGATTTGCAGTATTGATCTAAAACAACTTAAAAAAAAAACAAGTACACTGACTTCCTTGATAAAAAAAAAAAAAAAAACTGTGCATTTTCTTCTGCTTATCCGTGGCTGGGTTGCGGGGGCAGCAGTCTAAGCAGGGAATCCCAGACTTCCCTCACCCCAGACACGTCCTCCAGCTCCTCCGTTGGGACCCCAAGGCGTTCCCGGGCCAGCCAAGAGACATAGTCCCTCAAGCGTGTCCTGGGTCTTCCCCGGGGCCTCCTTCTGGTAGGACATACCCGAAACACCTCCCTAAAGAGGCGTCCAGGGGGCATCCGCAATAGATGCCTGAGCCACTTCAGCCGGCTCCTTTCGACATGTAGGAGCAGCGGCTCTACTCCGAGCTCCTCCCATGTGAGCCTATCTATAAGGGAGCGCCCAGCCACCCTGCGGAGGAAGCGCATTTCGGCCACTTGTATCTATGATCTTGTCCTTTCGGTCATTACCCAGAGCTCATGACCAGAGGTGAAGGTAGATTGACCGGTAAATCGAGAACTTTGTCTTTCGGCTCAGCTCCTTCTTCACCATGACAGACCGATACAGCGACCGCATCACTGCAGGCGCTGCACCGATCCGCCTGTCAGCCTCAAGTGGAGGAGTTCAAGCATCTCGGGGTCTTGTTCACAAGGGTTTTTTTTTTCATTTGTGCTAAAATGACTACGCAACAGTGCCGAATTCTATCACTGATTAAGAAGATAAAATTGGAGAACGGAGTAAGTACATCACAGTTTGCCTATGCCACTGACAGTGAAAATGGGGGTTGATCTGCAATATGGCGTCTTGAAATAAGCGATTAACGATTGCTCAAACATGGACGAATCACTCCAAATACAACTTTGAGAGGATAAATGAGAAGGGAAACAACTATCACATGGTTAAAAGCTCTGAAAATACAATTTAGCATAATAGACCTGTTTTAATAAGCAATAAGAAGGTTAGTGATTTGTGTTGATACAATGCATTCAACCACACCAGACATATTCTAATCATTTCAGCAACGCAAATGGAAGAGTCTAATCTAATGGATTCTTGACAATAAGTAAAGCAAACCGCTCGGGTAAACTACAGCTTGATTTGTCATTATCGACATAAATTATACAACTGAACAATTCAAATCAGATGGAGAGTCGTGACCTGAACCGTTACGTCACTTTGAGCAAACCTGACCTGCATTTTTGGAGGTAGAGGAAACCATAGCAACCTGAGGAAATCATGGGGAGAACATGCAAACTCCAGCCAAACTTGAGAATTGAACCCAGGACCTTTTCCTTGTAAGGCAAGTGCACTAACCACTCTGCCACCAAGACATTTTTGTCCAGTTTAAGTCCATCAATACTAGAAAACTTTCTTCTCCTCTAAAAGACAAATCGGAATAAAAGCTTACATAAACTAAAGGGACTGTACTTTTAAAATACTAAAAGGTCAAAGTCAATATTTCACCGCCAACAAAAACTGGAGAGGAGAACAATCAATGACTGACTCCATTTTGGGGATAAAAGGGCTGAACTGAAGCTGACACAATGGATTTATTTACTGGACTAGAGGGGGAATATCTTCTATTTAACTTGAACTCCTGGCTTTAAACGCAGGGGTAAACAATAGGAGTCAAACTGAACAAAAACTCAAAGTCAGCCGCGAGATACAGAGAATTCTTAAGGTGTGGACAATGGTGGTGAAGAGGAGGAAAATGAGAGGCTGAAGAGGCTGATAGTTCTGCTGCTGTATTTAAATGGTGGGGAAATTGTGTAACAAAAATATCAGGATAATGGAAGATGGAACGAGGAGAAGAGTATAAGTATGTGAATTTATGTTGAAACAGGTTAAAAATGCATTCTGTAATTTCTCTGGAAGAGTCTGGAAGATGTTTTAGCTTCGCCTGAAATGTTCATTGAACTTATCTACCTTGCAAACAAAAATTACAAGTGTTTGAATTGCGCAAATGTAAATGTACATACTTGCGTGGTCGCCTCTCCACAGATCCCCGACCTGTAACTTGTCCTGACATCATCTATTGACTGTATTTGCGGCGCTAGATACGTTTAATGCCATACTATATAGACAATTCCCAAGTGATGATTTACACTGTTGATGAAGTTATTTGCAGGAATTCCATGTATCCATCTCTCTCTCGCTTTATCTTTCTATCATCTCTCCATCTGTTATTTTTTCTTGGGTCTGTGCACCAAGTTCATCCATTCAAGCTACATGTTCCATATTCTGGTCTTGGAGTTGAAAAAGATGTTCTGCAATCTATCAGGAACAAGACCAACCGTGCAGCCTCGATAATCTCCCGAGCGTCAGAGCCGGATCCGGTGAATATTTGATTGGTTATGCCTCGCCTTCTGTGACCAAACAGCACAGTACACAGCCTATCACAAAAGGACCGCAAATCACTCAAGCAGGGAGTCAATGATGCACAGGCCGGCAATCAGACCGCCGCACAATCACCCTAGGCCACCAGCTCCCCCACTGCTCCAGGACCCCCCTGTCCCCTGAACCCCCCCAGATGCCTCCTGTCCTACACCCCTCAGTCACACGTTGAGACACATAGAAAAATCCACAAAAAATAAAAAAAATAAATAAAAATCAGACCACTCTTGTCCTGGCCTGACGAGCCAGTCCCTTCTGCATTCTGTTCAATCCAGAAGGGTCTGTAATCTGACCACAGACCATGAAAAACCTCTGTCAACCACCAACTCTTTTATGTCAAAAGCGGGATTCATACCACCAACCTCTGAATAAATAAGACTTTGCTTTGATTGTTGATTCTGCAGAAATCTGTGCTGTTTCTCAGTCCTCTCAGTTTACTCCAAACATGTTTGTTTTTACTAGGATGGACCATGCATCTCTCTCATCGGTTAATCCACCTCTCAATCAGTAATTGGGGAAACAAAATGGTTCCAGACCCACTCATCTTTTGGCTAGGTCGGCCAGGTCAAAGAAACAAATAGGTGCAAACAGAGGGCTACAAGGTGATAAGTAATTTAGCATAAGCACTAAAACTTTGCAGCTATTAGTGCTAATAAAAACTATCATACACATAACCTCACTGAAGCTCCGATAAGTTTTATTTTCACTTTAAATTAAATTTAATGCTATTTTCTGATCAATGTTATGTTTTTCCTCATCAAAAAAATACCTGGAGTTGTGTTTTGTTTCATTCCCACATGTTTAACTCACAAATCCTGCATATTTAGGATGGGTTCTTTTCTCAAACACATACTGAGCCACTAATATTTCTCTGGCTGTTTGTTACCTCATGCAGTTGAATGCCTCTCCTACTCTGCATCTAATGGTGACACGCATGGCGCAGCTGGTATCTTAGATCGGAGTAGGCCAGTTATCCGGTTTTCCTGGGCTGCATGTACATGTAGTGAGTGTGGTGCGTGTCCTCCACCCCTCAGTGTGTGCCCTCCACCCCGCAGAGTCGACTGGACACAGGAGGAGTGATATGGGCACCGCCATGCACCAGCTGCCCTCACCGTTGGAGAGGAAGAGTGAGATTTTGTTTGTTTCTTTTAGAGGTTTATGGTAAATGTGAAATGTGAAATATGAAAATGTGTTGGTACCCCTTTATAATATACTTTAACTACACGTAATAAAGCTTGAACAAAGACTTAATTCACAATTAATTAACAGTGTAATTACTATCTCCTAACCTTAGCCCCTCAATAAAACAGTTATTAAGCCTGAATCATAAAGTCTTTGTTCTATTAAAACTAATTAAGGTGTAGTTATTATAAAGTGTTACTAGTTTGTCTACGTGTAGGAACAGGTATTTATTTATGTATGTATTTATTTATAGATATTACGCTTGCATGATTAATTGTGTAACTATAACTAGTAAAATATAATTAAAAAGGGAAGGCTCGGCCCAGCAAAACTTCAAAACTAAAATTCAAAAGTAGTCATTCCTCACTTTTTCTTACACTTTCAAGGATGTTTTTTCAGCTTTTTCCCCAGAAACACATTGTTGCCTTTGTGGGTTTTTTTTTGTTTGTTTTTTTCTGTTCTTCTTTCATGTTTTGCTGGGGGGTTTTTTTTGTGATGCGGGATAATGAAATTTTCAACCAGTACTACCCATAATTTGAAGATGTGTCTGGTCGCTAACTGTTAAAGTAAAGCCGATAATACATTTTAAATGAACCAGATTGTATAAATATGACCTTTACAGGCATGAAGTAGCAGTGTTGGGTTGTAGCTGCTCATTAACTCTATATAAATTCAAGCCTGGCCATGTTTCATACAGGCCTACATTACCGTATTTTCTGGACTATATGTCGCTCTGGAGTATAAGTCGCACCAGCCAAAAAAAAAGCATAATAATGAAGATAATTAAACAACAAGTAACAAGTTTACTCTGGATCTCACTCCAAGCCACTAAATCCATTGAATTCTTCATCCTCGGTGTCGCTTCTGGACAACTCTACCAACTCCAGAGGTAGATGAAGCGCTGATCCTCTTCTGTGTGACTCAAACTCAGCAGAATACGATTTTCTTTTAGGGGGCATTTTTGTTCAGTCTCTCTCTCAAATATCTTTTAATTACCGTAATGTTGAAATTTAAAATTTTCAATGGTACAGGAGTAGTAATACTGGTACACAAGCCTAGAGTGTCCTTGAGTGAGTGTCAGCGTGACAATAACGAAGATGTGAAATTATATATTTTAATCATTTCACAAATAAGTCGCATCTGAGTATAAGTCACACCCCCGGCCAAACTATGAAAAAAGTGCAACTTATTGTCCGGAAAATATGGTAATTCTTCCTGCCACACTGTAAATGCTGTTTTATTTAGTTATTTTCCTTAGCAAAAGAAAAATAAAATCTGTCAATTGGACAAAACTTTGCAGGAGTGAAGACGTTTCGCTGATTATCCAAGCCGCTTCTTCAGCTCTGGTCGCATTACAGGTGGACACTCCCTTATAAATATCTGAAGGGAGAAGCTAACTACACTGACACTCAAAACATCTATTGTTTACAGTTTCTGTATGTAGGCTAGGTCTTCTGTACTACCCTAAGTGTGCACTGTACCTGAGCGCTACCCAGCATAGTCATTCAAGCCTCTAATGAGTGATTTCACACCTATTAGCATCCTGGCTGGCCCTATTGTTACTTTCCCTATTCCTCCGATAAGCCATAGGGGAAAAGGGGCAGGTCCATAGCACAGTGGCTGCTCACTTAACACGAGAAGGATTCTGAGTGACACAAGCTCAAAGCAGCCACTGTGCATTGTGAATATAGACCACGGCATGAATATAAAGTTATCAGAGAGAGGCACACGCAGACAGTCCTGTGCACAGCCTGCCTGCATATCTGCGTGACCCACGGGTCTTCTTGTCTGCACACGGGGAGCACGTGGACACAGACTAAACTGAGCAATAGGAAAACGCATTGCCCAGTGACCTTGACGATATACATTCGACACGGATTTGAACCAGCTAACCTCTGGTCGGGTGAACGGTCAACGCTCACAACCCACGCTGCCACTAACCATAACTCAAACTGAATATAACTTGTATCTGCTGTATGCATTTGCTGTTCACTGCTCCACGTTTGCGTCGTATATTCACGATTATTTTATGTTTTGTGTTGATACGGTAGCATGCTCGTATTGTTCTTTGCTGTGCACTGTTAAACACACATTAGCGTGTGTCTGTGTTAAATGGAGGATCTTTTGAATAGCATTAGCAGCGCCGCAGTCCTTCCAGCGCGATCTATGGGACTCTATGGGAGAGCTTTGTGCTAGAGCCAGGGGCCGTGTGACTGACAGTGACGGAGCGATTGTGGAGCTTATGTAGACAATCTGTTTGCTTACACGCTCCCCTCTCTCCTCAAGCCCTTTCACGTCACTCTCATTTGGTCTGACTCTTCTCCTTTTCCTCTCTCGCTCTCTCCACCGCTCCCTTTTTCTCTCCTCTATCGCTCACTCCCCTCGCTTTTCACCTCCTCCCCTCCCCCATCTCTCCCTTTCTCCCACCAACTGCCTTCGCCCCCTCCCACCTCTCCATTTCTTCTGCTTTATCTCTTTCGCTCCCCTTATCTTTCCACTTACCCCTCTTTTTATCTCACTCTTTTGCTCACCACCTCCTCCCCACTGTGTCTTTTCCTCCTTCTTCCACTCTCTTTCCCCCTTTTTCCCAGCTCTCTTTGCATCCCCTTTTCTCCCCTTGTTCTCTCTCTCTCTCTCTCTCTCTCTCTCTCTTTTTACCCCCTCTTCCTCACTCTGTATTTACCCCTGCCTTTCTCTCTCTCTTCTCCTCTCCATCTCTCCCTGTATTTCTCTCCTTCTACCCCACCACCACCCCCCCCCTCCTTCTCTCTCTTCTTTCCCCTCACTCTCTCCTCCCTCTCTATCCTTACCCACGTTTTTCTCTCTCCCCCCCCCTCTCTCTCCCTCTATCCATCTTCGCCCTCTCTCTTCCCTCGCGCTGTCCCTCTCTTCACTTTAACTCCATTTTCTCTCTTGCTCTCCCTTCTCTATCTCTTCTTCTACCCCTCTCGCTCACTCTGTATTTACTCCAGCCTTTCTCTCTCGGACTCCATCTCTTCCCCTCTCCATCTCTCCCTGCATTTCTCTCCCTCTACCCCACCACCGCCCGCCTTCTCTCCCTTCTTTCTCCCTCTCTCTTCACCCCCGGCTTGTTTATCTTCCCTTAATTCCACTCGTCAGTCACTCTCTCCTTTCACAGAGATCATTGGGATTATGGTGTGACAGTACTCTCTCCTCTGAGCGCCGTGGAGTGGGACAAACAGAATGAGCTCCTGATGAAACTGCCCCAGTACTCTGCACCTGAATCAGACACAGAGATGGAGGGAAGAGGAAGGGAGTAGGGGGGAGAGGGTCTGGGGTTGTCGATAAGATTTATATATGAACAGAGAATGGTTTACGCTGATGTTTTTTTTACACAATAACCCTATTTTTCTCCTCCTCTTCTTCTGAGCTGTGACAAAGCAAAAGCATTTTATTAGTTTATTATCATCTAAACAGACAGATGTTTGTCATTTGACCCTCAGCAGCATGAATCTTATCATACTACAAAAGATTACTAATGCGAAGAAAAGGTATACATGATAAATATTGAACCCCCACCCCAAAATATTTTTTAACTATAATGGAACACACAAGTTGATGTAGTCATTATCATGTCAAAGCTAAATCTATGGTTTTGGATATAACAGTTTTTGCATCAGAAACTACAACTACAACTACAGCATCACAATTCGAGTTTATCTATATAAAACATTTAAAACAACCAAAAAAACACCAAGATATTTTGTTTAGTATTAAATGCCAGGGAGAAGAGGTGGGTTTTCAGTCTAATGTTAAACTGTGTTAAAAGATTGAGAGGATCTGACAGGCAGAGGGGCGCTGTTCCATAGTCTGGGCCCTGCCATAGAAAAGGCTTTGTCACCTCTGGTCTTGAGCCTGGCTTTGGGCACAGCAGCAGGAGTAGCTGACTCTGGGTGGAGTATAGAGCTGCGGGAACTCCCTCATTTAAAAAGGACCCATAGAGTGCACACATTTAAATGCAATAACATTTAGAATAGCACCCGATATGAAACAGGGAGCCAGTCCAGGTTACACAGCATAGGCATAATGTGTTCTCATGTTGTTTTTTTCAGCAGACGAGCGGCTGTGTTCTGGACATTCTGTGAGTGCTGCAGGGAGCCCTGATTCAGCCCCACACACAAAGAATTACAATAATCCAGACACGACATTACAAATGCGTGAATGGCTTTTTCAAAAGCCGGTATGGCTTTACTTAAATAGCCTCAACTGAAAGAAGCTGGACTTTATCTCCTTCTTCTCAAGCAAAAAATGTCTTGTGCATGTTCTTTGGTCAGATTACACGTGTCTTTAGTATCTAGATCTTTAATATCTAATCATGAACAGTGTGAATATTTGCGATGACAACAAATTTTTAAATTTTGCATGTTTTGCTTGGTTTTAAAGAAATATAATGTATTCTTACTATGAACGAGCTTGCCTTTCCATAGCTCCAAGCTGTGGTTTGGCTTGTCACCTGCTTGTTTCAATAGAAATGTAAGTTTAATGGAACACTCCACAGAGACAAGCAGGTGGCAGAAAAGTGACACAGTGCCCCTTTAAAAACAGGCTGTATTTATCTGTGTATCTGGCTTATAGAGCTGTTGTTATATCGAATGCCAGGTGATGAGTTTAAACCATGGCCACTGCTTTATGAGCCTAATGTGGGTTAGAGCAGCAGTCTGATGCTGTTGTGCAGAGTGCTCTGTAATAAGTGGGTGCCATTACACCTGCAGCTGTGTGGTGTCTGCTGACTAATGAAGCTTACACCCAAACCAACCAGACAACAGCACCAGTCTGCTTCTGCCGCTCACAACGGCCCGAGACGCTTTGAGTTTTAGAGACAAGGAGGTGGCCCACACACTGAACCGCATCACTGCATGAGCCATTCAACAGCCTGGAGCCTATGGTTTGGAAAATTAAACCTGTAATCAACTGTTTATATATTTATAGACACCCCATTTTATCTCTCTCCCTCTCCATCTCTCTTTCAACCCCTCTCCCTCCCTTTATGTACCCCCCCCCCTTTCTTCACGCTCTTTCACAGACTGACACAAATGAGGGAGCAGAAGTGGGAAAAGGAGCCAAAATTTCACCCAAGTAACTGCTGACTGCTGTTACTTCAAAATGACTTGTGCTTATTACTCACGTAGAAGTACAAAGTGGTCCGAGACATTACTCAAGTATGTGCAATGAAGTATAGGGGGGACATTACAACTCAAGTAAGAGAAAGATGCAAGATATTTCTGGGTGTAATACCTGATTTATAATTGAGTGACACAAAAGCAAGCGTTGCCAAACTGCGTAAGACGTAATCTGCTACTGTACTTATATGTCAAGTGTAGTCTTTCTGTTGTTGAAATGGTAAGACAGTGAACTTTGACTTAAGAGTTCAGCTGGGAACATGTCCCTGACTGTTGCAGGATTTATCACCCAGCATGCCATGTTTTTTGCAACTGTCGGTGAGCAGAGAAACCGACTTCAAACCAATCGCAAAATGTCCAGACACCTCTGAGTCAGGAGTAGTTTAGTGGATACCTGCGGGGTGACAGTAGCTCAGTTGGTAGTGTGTTTGTCCACTGATGCAGACGTTGGTGGTTTGAATCCCGCTTTCAACTCAAACACTATTAGTCATGTTCCTACCCTCACCCATGGTCATGAGCTCTGCATAATGACCGAAAGGAAAAGATCGCGGATACAAGTGGTCGAAATGGGTTTCCTCCACAGGGTAGCTGGGCGCACCCTTAGAGATAGGGTGAGGAGCTCGGTCACAAGGAAGGAACTCGGAGTAAAGCCATTGCTCCTTCCTTGTCGAGAGGAGCGAGGTGAGGTGGCTCGGGCATCTCTTCGGGATGCCTCCTGGACGCCTCCCTGGAGCTGGAGGGACTATGTCTCTTAGCTGGCCTGGGAAAGCCTTGGGGTCCCACCGGAGGAGCTAGGGAGTAGCTAGAGGATGTGTCTGGCGTGAGGGAAGTCTGGGAGTCCCTGCTTAGACTGCTGCCCCCGCGACCCAGTCTCGGATAAGTAGACGAAAATGGATGGATGGCATTATTAGTCAAAGGGTCAGATTCAATGACCTGAGGTTGGCGATACAGCTCGGGCTCCCACAGATGAATTCTGTTGTTGTGTCCTTGGGCAAGACACTTATCAGACTTCGCCCCTAGTGTCTGTGCACACTGGTGAATGGGTGGGTGGTTCCTTGATGTAAAACGCTTGAAGGTGGATAAATGTGACCATTTACCATTAACATCACTTACTTTTGAAACCTAAGGTCACTGGTTCAAGACCCATCTCACTGTGTGCAGTCAGTATCTAAAAAAACATCTGGTATTCCCAAAGAATAGACCACAAAAATCAAAAAAGACTACATCATATCTGAAGGAGCGGTGCAAAAAAATACCCTTTAATAATGCCAACGAAAAGCTAAAATATTATACAAAGTACACACAGGAGGTACAGAGCTAAATCAGGAAAAAATAGCCTCCCTTTTTACACTTGATCTTCGTGGTCAAGTTTATTTGAATATTCCTCATGAAAGATTGGAGAGGTGCAGCTGCAGTACAAGCCTGAGGGCATGCTGGCACACTCCCATACACATGAACCATAGCGCTACCATTATCTAACTCTCTGTACTGCTAAAGCTAATTCCAGGATCAGGGCAGACTTGAAAACGCTGTCAAAACTATTCTCTCTCTGGCTTGGCTCCCCTGTCAGCCCCTCTCCCCTTTCCTCCCAAGAGAGCGATGAGGTCATAAATATGTTGAGTCTATTCTTCTTCATTTTGGGAGTCGCGCTGCTCGTAACGGCCCTCAGATATATATAAATCGCTGTAGTGTTCCAAAACTGGCTGAAAAAAGGCTCTGAACTGTCGACTTGGCTTTCTTGCGCTGTCTGTCTCACTCGCAGTCTCTTGTTCTCATAATGCACTGCAGAAGCCAGGTACAAGGGCAGACAGGGAGAGAGGTAGAACAATGTAATGTAATGTACACAATGAGAGAGACTCCTGTTGGGATTGTGTTAAAGCCAGTTCAGATGATGAACTGGCTCAATAAACTATACCAAGTATCCAGTTCTTCAAAATGTGTCCCTTAGATGTTACGGCTTTTCTGGTCTTGTAAGAGAAGATTATTACTCCATATTAGCAGTTTGATCATCAAAATTCTAGGTAAACACCACATTTTTTTGTAAATAAGAAAGAAGTTTATGTGATTTCACCTATAGACAGTATAAAGAAGTGGACTAAGGGAGTGTGTCGTCACCCATAGTGTCCGGCTCTAGCCAAAAGAAGCTCATTGAGGCTAGTGGTTATAGGGGTGAATTTGGAGCCAAGTTCCATATTTGAACATACGAACACCTAAAGACCAAAATGATGAGCCTGACAGCAGCAGCTACAGACATAGGGGTGACAGTTTTTCAATAGAAAATGATGGACCCGGAAGATAACTTTCTATTTGAGATATGCCGGCTAGCGGGTTAGCAATGTCCATTTATACAGGGTGGCCCAAAAGTCACTGACACTTTTAAATCTTCAGTAGCTCCTATGATTCTCACCAAATTTTTGCAGTAGGTAAACTGAACCTTCTAAGATTTTTGGCAATATACACGGTTATAATTGTTCACTTACACTTGAACTTATCACTCCTTAAACTAGGGGAAGTAAAAATGACCAAATTTTGAAAAATAATGTTTTTTAAAATGTCCATCATTTTGGGTTTCACACTGAATAGCCTGATCCAACACACTTTGCATAACATTTAAAGCATTTCCGGGCTTATAGCTCTTATTTGATCCTCGATATTACGGTTTAAGTCATTTATTGTCTGAGGTTTATTCACAAACACCATTTTCTTCAAGACAGCCCCACAGGAATAAATCAGGACCAGTCAGGTCTCTGGAGATCACATCTGCCCCCTGGGAAAAACGATCAATGGCATTTACTGGGGCCCTGGTATTAAAATGGTCTTTGAAAACCCATGTGACTTATGAGGGTTCGTTCCTTGCTATATTTGCTCATTTACGTTGGAAGGGTAGTTCAAATGCTCTGGTATAAAAATCTTTTGAAACAAAAGAGTTAAGGATCAACTGTCAGTGACTTTTGTATATACATACACTGTATATAGACAGTCTATGTGTTCAATCCGCTGATCAGTGAGGGCCTGGTCTACATCTCCCTCACTACTACAGTTAAAGGAATGGAAGGTTTGACCCATCAGCATAAAACATACAAAAAACATAGAATCCTCCTATATATTTCTGACCAAGATCCTGGCCCAAGATTCGGTGAAGGATTCCTGGCAGCTGTACTGCTCTTGACAAGTTGTCCTAAAAATTTGCTTTGTTGTTTACTCTGCTGTAATGAGCCCATGCATTTGGGTTGCGGTGGAGAAGAGTATGAATAAAATCAGCCTCTCCAAAACTGCAGACAGGAGTAAAAAGATTTTTGGCTCTGGGCAAAAAGACATCCAACGATCAAAGCAGCTTGTCCTGACTAAACCCAGAACTCACCTCTCATTCAACAGTCACACAGCTCCAAAGGACATCTGCTTTTTAGTCAACCATCTCATTTACTCCTCACTCACAACACAGAGTCTTACCTCACCTTATTACCAGAGGACCTTTGGGATATGATGTGGAACTGTTTGAACAGATGTGACAGAAGACTTGAAAACGTGTTTTTTCATATTTTAGAATGTGATACTCTCAGGTGAAACAAAACTCTAAATCTTCTCCCTTTGGAGCTGGACTTAGTCAACTCTTGATGGTAAAAACAGTGTTCAGGGGTCTCATTTATAAAGCATGCGTACGCACAAAATGGGGTCAAAGCGTTATGTCACATATGTGACGTTCCACATTAAGTTTGGGATCTATAAAAAGACAGCTTGACGTAGGATTGTGCGCTCATGTCCAACAGTCCTCAGATGGCTCCTGGGAGCCAGTCCTCAGATGGCTCCCAGTCCTCCGACTGGCTGTGTGTTTAGTGTATGATAGGCCCATATATCTTTTACTTTATACTTCCCTTTTTAAAAATAATATTATTCACTGAATCATGACTGTCTGTGGGGAATAAACACAATGGTTCACTCATATTAATGTTCTGACATTATGAAGACGTCCATAAAGCTGTCCATGAAGCCATCCATGCACACGTGCACACTACACGCTGCAGGCAATGTACACTTTTTTTCTCCTTGTAGGGAAATTGTACTTTGCATTTGATCCATCCTTCAATGCTGCTGCAGCACCACATTAGGAGCAGTAGGCACCGCAGTGCCACCCCAGTATACCCATGGTGCATGTTTTGGGTTGATGGGGAATGACCAGACAAAACCACCCAGAAACACTGTAAACTCTGCAGAGAAAGGCCCAGGCGACTTGAATCCAACTCGGAACCTTCTTGCTGCGAAGCATGAGTGCTATCCACTCAGACACCATGCTAATCCCATCTGAATACAGCAGATAGATAGAGAGTCTGGATGATAGACAACATGGCCGACAACATTGGAGCTATTTGCATAACCAGTCCAGCTCCTAACTGTGCAGGCTAGCGGCTTAGAAAACACTGCAACATTGGCTTGTAATGCTAATCTCATCTGAAAACAGCAGATAGATAGAGAGTCTGGATGATAGACAACATGGCCGACAACATTGGAGCTATTTGCATAACCAGCCCAGACCGCCAGGCACCCACCCACCCACGCTCTATTCAGAGAGAGGGACTTCAAAGCAGGGCCAGAGTCCAGGATGAGCACTGAGCTGATGGCACTGCAGTCCATCCAGCTATTAGAATGACAGGTCCCATTGTGGAAGCCAGGGAAGCTAGTGTGTGAATCTGCAGCAAAATAACGCCAAGCTGTTGGATTTAGTGGATAAGCATTCTGGATGGCTGCACAGGGCTTCGGTCTTTTCCATAGACATAAATAGAGATACTAGAGGGGGCAGGCAGATTGGTTTATTATGTCTATATATGGGAGCAATTCAATGGTATAGTGTAGGAAGGAAGTAGTGGAATTATATTACATTAAAATACACTTTGAGAAGCTTAAAGAAGACTTTTTTACGTAGATTATTTTACATTTGGTTGATTCTAAACCTCAGTACTGAAGTAAAACACTGAATTCCTGGAGAACTGATACTCCTCAGAGTGGCTTCTCACCATAAGACACAGCAGATTTCCATGTATGTATTACTATTATTACTTTTCTATGGCTATGTGAGCATTTTTTTTTAACCCTGGCTCAGATTTTTAGGAAAAATCTGAACTGAAGTGGGTGGAGATAGGGTTTAGGTTAAAACATTTGTCTGAGCACTCATCCCTCAAATGCCAGGACAATACGGTATCACTCAAACATGCACCAATCAATCAAAATATAACTTTGAGTATGCTAACGATGATAGAGCACTATTATGGTTTAAACCTCATTGAAGTCAATTTTTTACATGATACGTCCCCTTTAATCTGCACCACTCAATCAATCACTTCACACGCCATGCAGACAAAAACACTTTGAAGCTTAGCAAAGCAAAATTAAAATATCTTGATCTCTTTAGAACAAAGTTTAAAGCTGACTTTTGGTGTTTCCTTCCAAAGAGTATATTGTAAAAGCAGCAGTTGGTGACAAAGTGAGATCATTGTGCTCTGTCTGCAGCTACTAATAAAGTATTTTTTATTTCTCACCAACCCGGAAATAATTATCGAGTCAGCTCTTTTGAACGGTTCCTTAATGTGTGATTTTTTTTAAAAGAACCAAATCTTTTTCTTTCTTATTTGTATGCATTTGTCAATTTGGGCCAGCCTATAAACAGCTGCTTAGGGCCCAGAGGCCACCAGAGAGCCCATACAACTTTTGGCTTTTGCCCAACATACCTCTGCATTTTATAATGTAAACGTACCCTACTGCAGCCAACTGGAATACATTAAAGTCCACCAGAAAGCAGAGAATTATGGCTATAATTTGAAAAGTCATCGGTGTTTTGGTTCTCATGATGCTTTTCCAATCAGAAAGCATAATGATTCTCGCGGGGAGTCTCTCATTTTGCTGCCACTTTCTACGCTGAAATCCAGTTGGTTTAAACCATAGACCTGGGGTGTCAAACTCAATTTCACTGAGGGCCATATCAGCAAAATGGTTGCCCTCACATTTGCATAGATGTAAAAAAATATGACTGTGTATCTCCTGATAATCTGACATTTTAAGACAGTCATGCATTTTAATTTACGGGCCACATAAAATGACATGGCGGGCCACATTTGGCCCACGGGCTTTGAGTCATGTGCCATAGACTGTATATATACATGGACATAGCTAACCTGCAATCCGCGGTGTTTCAAATAGGAAGTGAGCATGGGCACACTTATGGCTCCATCAACTCTGGCTCCTATTCTCTTTCTATTGAAAAACTGTTGTCCATGTCTATGTAACTGCTGCTGTCAGGCTCATCATTTTGGTCTCCGAATGTTCATATTAATTTGCGCTACACGATCCTGTTTTTTTTTTTTTTGCCTATTATGTCCGTAAATCAAGATATGAACATTAATAACAGACCAATGAGGTGCCTTCTTTCCCCGAGGTCGCTCCCTCTAGTGTTAGTAACAGGTTTGATTGACAACGTTGCCAAGCTCCAGTCCGGAGAGCAAGTTTCATTTGTCCGAGTGACATCATACTCCCTTAGTCCACTCCTTTATATAGTCTATGGTTTAAACCTAAAATGCCTCTCTCTGATCTGGATCCTCACTACCTACACCCCAGCACGCACTTGCAGCCAATCATTAATCAATGTCTCTGCTGCTGTTACAAGCCGCCCATATACTGAGAATAAGAAAAAACCAGCGTGTGTCCTTTGTTTGCAGGTTTCCAGGTTCACTTGTGATTGTAATGGTATTTTTTTTTTTTTTTTTTTTAAATTGTAAGGCTACATTCAGTTCCTTTACGTGAAATTCTACAACTCCATTCAGAGGTAAAATGATCTGAGTACTGATGAAAGGATTTCTGCCACTGTCTAAAGCACCGCATGCCCCCCACACAGTTCTTACCTGATGAGAACCATGGAGTGTTTAGGGAACTGGCTCTTTAAGGCTGCAATCAGACTTCATGATGACTCACTTGTCTGGAAAAGTGCTTGAGTCTCAACCATTTCAGAAGCACGTGTCACCAAAGCAGAGGACTATAAGGCAGGGTTTAAGGCACATTTTTGAAAGTGAATATCGTCTGACATAAAGCCTCCCAAGCAAAACTCATGTAATGCCAGATTTGACATTTTAGTCCTTAAGACTTGGTATCAGAAGGAAAACACTCGGATTCATGAAAACATTGGATATGCTGTTTTTGTCATTCATCACGGCACTAGAAACGAACACTTCATAACACACTTCCTGTAGCTCATTTCTACTGTCTTAAAAATGTGATAAACAGAACTAGCTCATTTTAAACGGTTTGCAGTGGTTCAAAGATGTTCCTCACTTACCTTACGCATTCTGAGTATCCTAATTACTCACCATGATGAGTTTATAAGTGCTTTTCAACACTTTCAGACAGCAGAGTGGAGTTTTACTGTGATTGTAAAGCTCACAACAGCAAACAATAGCTAAAACAGACCCAGGACACGCTGGAGGGACTATGTCTCTTGCTTGGCCTGGGAACACCTTGGGGTCCCACTGGAGGAGCTGGAGGACGTGTCTGGGGTGAGGGGAGTCCCTGCTTCGACTGCTGCCCCCATGACCCAGCCCCGGATAAGCAGAAGCAAATGGATGGATGGCATATAACAGGAAGCAGAAGCCCATACATTCACTTAATTTAATTGCTATTGTTATGGTAACGGTCGTAACGTTTCATCTTTCTGCGCAGGTAAATGTCTGGAGATCACTTCCCACTGCTCCTAACGGTTTGCCCCTGCATCACTGAAGGATGGGTCAAAATGCACTTTAAAACAGAATGAATACTTGGTCACATTTCATACTAACTAAACCTTAATAGGCCTTAATAAGCCTTAGTTACACAGACTTAATAAGCCTGAATAAAGCAAATAAACATTTCATTCATAATTAAGAATAATTCAGGCTTAGTATATCATCTAATTTACTTTCATTTGTATCAACCAAAAACATCATACTTCAAATACTATAATAACTGTTAAATGTGCAAGGTGTGTGCTGTTGCCAAGTAACGCTAATCTCCCATAATAATCCCTTTGCACTGCAGTATGGGATTTCTTATTTCTGTGAAGCAATATGGCTGTCAATGTTAGATTTATTTCTGTATAAAACTCCTGATGAATATCTGGTTAGATGTAAGCGCTTATCTTCTGAAGGCAGGTTCTGATCTCTCATCATGCTCTGATTATGCATATAAGCAGACGAGTATTCATTGCATTGTGTGGACAGGGTTTTCTAATTCTGACTAGGTTTGGTGGGATAGTACCTGTGGTCAGTATTTTAAGTTAAGCGGCATTTTTGGGGAAAAAAGTTGACAAGAAAAGTATTAAAAAAATACCGGAAGTAGTTATAAAAATAGACTGTATGTACTGTAATGGATGTAGCTAACCTGCGATCACAAATAATCATCATAAAATGAACATTAAAACAGAAGAGTGCAGAATAAAAAACCTTTCAGTCATACGCACGGATAAACAAAAGATGTGAGATGGTTCATATGGCACTCAATTTTAAGTCAAATCTAATATTATGTTTTTGACTAATGAGTATTTCGATTTTCACACGCACTTTAAGGTTAGGCTCAGTCTCCAGAAATGAATGTAAGTCTATGTAACGTCCTCACAAAGCATGAAAAGCCAACGTGCGTGTGTGAGGAAGGGGTGGGGGCTCGTCTGAGGAATCGCTCCTATGATGTCTGTGATGGATGACTAGATTATAACGATCGGCATTGGCATTCATGTGTGTGCCTCTTAATATACAGCTCTATACTCCAAAGCTAATGCATGTCTTCACTGGTCTCTGCCCCTCGCCTGTCTGTCCAAGCACATTCATAATCCTTATTCAATTCTCCCATACACATAATCAGACGTACAAAGATTTGATTTAAAGTAACCATTTGTCCTGGCTGGTTTAGTCCAATTAAATAGATGAATAGGTTGCGTTTAAAGGTTCTAACTTACACAAAATTGACTCATATGAGCATTAAGTCATGTTATAATGTTGGAGTTGTGTTTGAGTCGTCCTTTATTATTAGTCTGTCTCTTTTCCACCTTGTGACGTCATGAAGCTGTAGTTTACAAGTTAACACATACTTTTTACCTTTAGTTAAGTAGAGATTAGACATTTCAGGGCTGAAATGACCCAAATAATTCTACTGTATGGAGTTTAACAACACAATGGAGCACTTCCTGTATTGCAACATGACATCACAAGGTGGAACAGAGTGTTTTCAGTTTGAGAGAAGAACTCTAAAGCCTAAATATGCAAGATTTGTGTGTTAAACGTGTGAATGAAACAAAACACAACTCCAGGTTTGTTTGTGAGGAGGAAATAACATTATATAGATCAGAAAATACTGTAATATTGACCCTTTAAGATCTAGATTTCATGTTTTCATAATTTCAGACGGAAAGCAGGGGTCAATAATTCCATTTTGTTTTGAAAGAAATATGAAAACTTATGCTCCAAGTGTGAACACAACGTATTTCGTAGCAGTAATCAACGGTAACCATTTGTCTCGGCTCTTTTAGACTAATTACAGAGCGTGACCGGGCTGTGACCCAAGCTGATCTTATCACAGGGCGTTTGGGGTCTGATCTCAACTCTAATTAGTACAATGTTGTTGTGTCCTCAGGCAAGACACTTCATCCACCAGCGCGCAAATGGAAGTGGTTGTCGGAGAGACCGTTAGCGCATCTTTACACATCTGGAAGTCACATCTTTGGCACATCAGCCCCACGGCAGCTGTGGCCATAGTATTAACTTACCACCATCGAGTCTGGAGGGTGATAATAAAATGTGAATTATTAAGTGAAATAATGCAAGAGAATAAACCAAAGCCCAAAACGCTGAAAAGGTTTGAGGCATATTTCCAAAACTGTAATAATAATGCATAATATATAGGGCGGTAAGTGCACAGTTGAGATTATATTAAAACTCAGAGGGCCGTGTAAATAAATAGCTTTGGCTGGTTCGTCACATGGAATTCAGCTGCTCATGTTTTATTTGATGTGGGTAAAACAATATAAATAGTAAAGAGTCACATTTTTATAGCACTTTACATCAAGGAACCACTCACCCATTCACACACACAATCATACATCAGTGCACCAGAGCTGGAGTCTGGGAGAGGGATTTGAACCTCCAACTTTTAGATCAGTGAACACTCTACCAACCGAGCTATCGCCGCCCCCGTAATATACTTTCAATATTAAAACACATGTTGACACAAAACTGCATGGATTCCTCCAAAGGGCTTTGAGATGCAGACAGTTCAAACTTCATTTTAAATCACTTTAGAAACATCTGAAAGTAAAAATATGTTTAAAGCGCAGGCTAAACTTAAAAAAAAAAAACACTTGGACAACATTTCCGCAAAAGCTTTTTTTCACACGTTTCAAGTATCTACAAACAGAAGCTGTCTCGATCGCAAACATCAGAAAGAATGGCATAGTGGGGAGCGTACATCAACACGGTCTACACCGGCGCTCACTTAAAGAGCAGAGCCAAGTACCTGCTGGAGTGAGTCAGACCTGGATCAGGATAAACACAAGTGTACAAGCTCGAGTAATGATAGAGAGAGACTGGAATATAATAATACACA
The DNA here is from genome assembly GCA_019594935.1 of Periophthalmus modestus. Lineage (NCBI taxonomy): Eukaryota > Metazoa > Chordata > Actinopteri > Gobiiformes > Gobiidae > Periophthalmus > Periophthalmus modestus. Next base: position 21,147,112 of record JAIEZT010000012.1, on the reverse strand, counting down.
ACAGAACAGAACAAACAGCAGTCCTCCTGTCACTATCAGTTGATTTATAGTAACCAAGACTGAGAACAATGACAGATACATTAAGCAGTCAGTGCATTTGAAAGTAACTCATTTGGTAAAGTGTTTGTCCACTGATCCGAAGGTTGGCGGTTTGAATCCTGCTCTCGACATGAACATCATCGGTCGTGGGGTCAGATCCACAGATCCACTACTAACATGTTTCATGCTATTTATTCATTGCAGCTTGTGTTTTTTTTTTTTTTTTTTTTTTTAATACTGTTTATTTCGAATAGTTTTTGTGGTTTAAATCTGCTCTTGTGCTCTAGGGTTATTGTGTTGGCAGTATTATCATTCATCGTCTATATTTCCTGGCTTTAGTTGGCGATTTCGAATCCCGCTCTTGACCTTGACATAGACATCATCAGTAGAGATCCACTGACCCACAGGTTGGCGGCGCGATTCCAGCTCCCACAGATCAATGCTGTCGTTGGCAAAAACACTTAACCCACCTCGCTCCTAGTGTCTGCGTTCACCGGTGTATGAATGTTTGTGTGAATGGGTGAGCGGTTCCTTGATGTAAAGTGCTTGGAGTGTCTTGAAGGTGGAAAACTGCAAAAGAAATATCCAAACATATGATCCTGTGTGTTGGAGCCTCTGGGCCAGGACTCCCTTGGAAAAGAGACCTTTGAGTCCCTATTGGGATGTAAGCCATTCAAAAGGGTCTGTACCCAATATGATTCCATGTATTCGAGCAAAGTTTGTATCAGTATAGATGTCCAAATATGTCTGCTGTGGCCTGTCTTCATCTAAATAGGAAGCATTTTATTGTCAGATAATCAGAAGGGTGCGTTAGCATGCTAGTTGCTGCTTTAGCGTGACTGCAAAACTCAGCTCTGTCTCTTCAAAACGCTAAAATCAGGTAGAGCCCATTTAATACTAATGCATAATACAGGGCAGTTAATGAGCCTCTGGATGTATACTGATATGCAGAGCCCCATGTAAAAAAAAAATATAAAAAAGTTTTGCCCAGCACACCACATGTAGCTTTTTAGTTAGTGGTTTCTATTTGGTTAAAACACACTTCATCTTGTCACTAGAACATGTTGACACAAAATGACTTTCTTTCATGGATTCTCCAAAAGGATTTGAGTTGAAGACAGCTCAAACTTCTTTTAAGAGCATCACAAAGGCGCAGGCTAAACTTCTAAAAAAAAAAAAAAAATAGCTGGACGAAATTTGTGCAAAAGCTTTTTTCTAATGTGTTTCTAGCATCTCCAAACATAAACCGTCTTGTTCAAAAATATCACAAAGAATGCATGGCGGGGAGAAGATAAGAACAAGGTCGACATCAGTGCTCACTTACGGAGCAAAGCCAAGTATGTGCTGAAGGGGCAAGCAGAAGTGGAACAGGTTGCCCTTGTCCCTCGCACAAGTGTACAAGCTTGAGTAATGATATAGAGACTGCAATATAACGCGACTGATACTTTGCAGCTGATGTAGTCAACAACTGAAGCTAACTAGAGGCACTGCACAGTCTAAGCAGTCTAGCATTAGCCAATATTTTTTCGCCTTTTTGTTGAAAATCAAACACCCAAACAGGACCATGAACGCTTGCAAATGTGTTCTTTAAATCCATTTTGTATTTTTTCTTGAGTTTTTAAATCTTAAAACGCATCAAGCAGTGTTTGCAGATGTGTCGCCATGGTAACTGCTGAACATTCCGCCATCGACATACATACAGTACGTGATGTCACCGCAAAATACCAATACACAATATAATAGAACATACAGCAGTCCTCCTGTCAATCGCTGTATTGCACCGACATGTTGACTTGTAGTATCCAAGACAGAGTGCATGATGGGAAACATTGACAAGTGCGTTAACCAATCACACGAATCGATAAGAGTAACACACAGTAAAAGAGTAGCCGTCTGCCCAATCAACTGGTCAACCTCTAAACGCCACAGATAAACAACTGTAGTGGATCTGACACAGAACTGGGAGCACTGTTTTTGTGTGGGGAGGATAGAGATGTCAAAATTGTTGGGTTACTACAAAAAAAAAAAAAAATGCATTAAATTTATTCTCATTGCGGCAAGATGTAAAGTAACCTTCTGTCTTGGCTCTTTTTGTCCATTTAAAGAGACCAGCAGGTTGTGTTCATGATTTAGATTTCATGATTTCATAATTTCAGATGGAGAGGAGGGGTCAAAAACTATGGGAGATTTTGTTTTGAAAGAAATATTCAAACTTATGATGTAAGAGTGAACACAGTAACAATTTGTCTCGGCTCTTTTAGTTCAATTAAAGAGCTCAATTGGGGTGACAGTGGCCAAGCTGATCTTATCGCGGGGGGTCTGGGGTTTGATCTCAGCTCCAATTAGTACAATGTTGTTTAGTCCTCAGGCAAGACACTTCATCCGCCAGTGTGGTAATGCAGTGGTCCCCAACCACCGGGCCGGGGACAGGTACCGGTCCATTACGCATTTGCTATCGGGCCGAACAAAAGCAGTAAATAATTTAGCAGCAATCGCATCTTCTCCGACGTAACTTTCGCCCATCCCTCAAGACATGCTAAGAAGTTTGTCTGCAGTTATATAATGAAGAAATTCATTTGAAATAATGGCAAGTATATTATATCTGTGCTTGATCTGCTCTTGTCCTCCGCATATATAACACATCAGACAAGTCGCCCATAAGTAGACCCACAAGATAACGAAAATTAGTCATTGGAGAGCTTTTTTCCAAAGGGGAAAAGGCCAAATGAGGAGCCAGAAGAGGAGCCTACAACCTCCAAGAAAAAGAAAGTTAAATTCTAACATACAACACCAGGAGTCCTACTTAAAATATGGGTTTGTCTCTACAGGTGACTCTCACGTGGCGAGTCTGCTCTGTGTAATAAGCGAACGAGGCAATGAAACCTTCAAAACTGCTTTGGCACATGGAGACTAATCACCCTGGATTAAAAGATAAGCCTTTAGATTTTTTTGAAAGAAACAAACGTGAACAAAAGGGAAAAAAGAAACAAGCACAGGGCTCCACTGATCCAGCGGTATAGTGAGTTGTATTTAAAAAAAATATATTTTTGCCATATTTATCTGCCACTCGTAGATGGCCGGTCCATGAAAATAAAACCTACATTATTCCGGGTCGTGGTGCAAAAAAGGTTGGGGACCCCTGTGTTAATGGAAGTGGTGGCCGTAGAGGCTGTTAGCGCATCGGTTTTCAACAAAAAGTTGTAAAATACGAGAATCCCTTTACCTGTGTCATCAAACGTCATCAAATCCACCTAAAATGAGACAATTTATGCACAATTTTCTGGAGTCGGTGCGTCACCTGCATGATTCCATGGAAATAGAACGTTAAAACCGTACTGGGAACATTGTCCATGGAGATAGATGATAGATACGTTTTATGCCATACTGTGAAAGATTACAGCCACGTGAGTATTTCTATGGAAACGAGCAGGAAGAGGTCCTCCTACTGGCCAAATGAGAGTCAGGTTTATGGAGATGCAAGCCCGCAGTGTCACAAAAGCAACCAAAAATGTAAAAAAGGTTAAATTATACATTTCACCAACATGTCAAAGATGCAGTTATGTGATGTAATGCCATTATGTCAACTATGTGTTAGTTTGCTGTGTAGTTAAACCTGTCGTACGCACTCCGTGTCTCTTTTGCTCAGGTAAACATTTATTTTGTAATTTTGTTTATTTCATCCGAGTATATTTCAAACAGATTGGACTTGACAGCACGTGTAAACATTGTGTCATGTTAACTGTCGAGTTGAATTCTAGTCCAAACAGTGGCACAGAACTGGCGTATGATTTTCAGGTCGGGGTGCAAACAAAATGCCAGGGAGCACCCGATTCCCTGGAGGCGGGTGCTCTTTCATCGGGTGGCTGTCATAGCGCGCTCCTGTCATGATGCAGAACAGAACTGACAGGGAAGGTGCAAAATCCATTTGAGCTGAGTCAGGTCTTATTTTGCCTGTGTCATGCTGTCTAATGCAGAGTACAGCTATGTGAAGTTCACTGCACAAATACTGAACAGCCAAAATAAGCGGCACATAGCAAGCGGCGTGGATTATGAACATCTCTACACGAAAAACTACACATAATTAACGTCCATTATTATATTAAATCAACTTTTTGAGCTTTTAAACTTATCATTGCTTCCCCTTAATATTAACTCACTTGTATTTGGAGTGATTCGTGCAAGTCTGAGCAATCTTTAATCGCTTAATTTCAAGACGCCATTTTGCAAATCAATCAAATAAATCTGCTATTTACTGGCATTATCTTTGTTGTGATGATGTTTGCAATGACGTTAGCTCCCAGTGGGAACCGTAGTTTTCTAATGAGGAAGTCAGCAGTCTTGTTTCTTTTATTAAGTCATTTTAGATGAATATTGTGGCTTAAAATGTCCAAATTTTAACATAATGATCATCATAGGGTGTCATAGATTATAACTATACAGCAGACACCAGCACAATATGGCTTCTTTAAACTATAATTTCTGCTTGTGGGTGCCAAAAATTGAGCTTCAGAAATGTAAAAATAACAAATAAATGAAACTCCACTGCCAGAGAATGACAAAATGATGAAAACCTCTGAAGAAGGCAGCGTTGTGGAGAGGTGTGACACAAAAATACAGGTCTGACGGTAAGAATCTGTCAAAGAATCTCTAAAAACGTGGAAACCTAATTGACCCAGAAATGTCTAGTCCTAATAAGTAACGACATTTTACACCTCATCATGAGTTCAGTAGCATGTTCGCCTGCAGTCTGCGTGACATAAAGTGAACATTTTGTTGTAGCTCGGCTCAAATCAGTGATGCCCACTATCCAACAGCTGAATCAAATGTACGCCAACAGCCCACACACACATGTAATAGTTTGAAAATGTAGTTTTCTTACCTTGAGTTCCAACGTAGACAGAAGACATGAAAAACAAGAAAAGGAGAAGAAAGTTAGATCCCTGCAACTGTTTTGAGACATAGTCCAATGAGGTTCGTTTGGTGTTCTGATAATTTTCACATGGTCCTACATTAGGCAAAATGCATGTTATAATGTTGTCACCTAGTCAAAAACATACAATACAAAAAGGAAACAGCATTATAACATAGATCAGAAAACAGTGTAATATGGGCCCTTTCATAGATTCTTTTCTTCAGACCAAGGTTTAGACACAGCAGTCAGAAAGAGTTAGCATTCTGGTCCCAAAAGCTCGTGTCATCGTCATAATTTCAGATGGAGGACAAGGACCTATACAAGTCAAACAGAGATTTACTGTTTGTGCAAGAAATATCCAAACTTACATCTTTCGTGCTGAATAATGGCAACAAATTTCTGAAGCTAAAGAAAAATCCATTTGGTTTACTTATAGTATAAGTCAAACTCAAGGCCCGTGGGTCAAATGTGGCCCCCCACGTCATATTATGTGGCCCGTGACATAGTAAATTAAAATATACAACTGTCTTAAAATACACAGTTACTCAGCCATTTTTTCATATCTATGCAAGTTCATATGCAATATTTGTAACTTGAATAAGTAATAAATATAGAAATGGTTAATTAACTAGATTAAAAAGTAACTGCATTTATTTTACATTACATTTGGTTACATTTAATGAAATTTATCTTAGTTACATCTCGCCCTTTGACAGCAGCCATTTTATTGACATGGCCCTCTGTGAAAATTAGTTTGACACCTCTGACTTATACTGACAGGAACACTTTGAACTTTGTGCCAGTTTTTGTTTCATTTTAGGTCCAGTAAAGTGAAATTAACATCAAATCCCACCACAGAATCCAATTTCTTCACATGTAATCAAATCTTATCACCATAGTTTGCAGTATAATCTCATGCCATTTCGTATGTTCACACAGACAGCTTTGAGGAGCAACGATTGATTTAGTATGCAGCCTCTAGACAGCGAGGGGTAGAGAATGAGCACAATAATTGTTCATTTCCGTCTCCACTCTGTTTTGTTCGCTGATAGAGGAAATTCCGCGAACAGCCAGGGAAAATCAACACAACGGATGAGAGACGGAGACGCGAGCTGCCAAATACACACACACAGATCAGCCCGATAATTGCTAATTTCCTGCTCCAGTCAAGACCAGAATAACACACACTGAGCTATTTTTGCTCACGCTTCAAAGAGTCAACAGAAGAGTGCTAAACTTCAAAGTTGCCAGACTTGCAGAACTAGACTACGCAGAACAAGTGTTTGAGAGCTAGAACAATGTGATTCGATTCATTGATACTGTGCAGCTGATGTCATCAACCTCGCTTGGGGGGGAGATGCTAACTGGAGGCACTGCTACATCTGAAGGTTTTACGTTTTAACACACTCTGACCATAAAGAACTGACAACTGGAACTACAATTCGTGAGCAGATTGTCCTGTTCGATAAGTTCCTCTCGAATAACATTACAATCACAAGCTAGTTACCATTAGCCAACAGTTTGTTCAGTTTGTCACTCTCACCTTTGTAGTTGAAAATCAAAACCCTAAACAAGACCATGAACAGGCTTCTGAAAATGTGTTGTTTAAATCAATTTTCTTTATCTAAAATGTATTTGGCTGTGAACAAGACCCCGAGATACTTAAACTCATCCACTCCACTTTGTTCCTACCCTCACCTATGGTCATGAGCTTTGGGTAATGACCACAAGGACAAGATCGCGGATACAAGCGGCCGAAATGAGTTTCCTCCACCGGGTGGCTGGGCGCTCCCTTAGAGATAGTGTGAGGTGCTCAGTCACATGGGAGGAGCTCGGAGTAGAGCCGCTGCTCCTACACGTCAAGTGGAGCCAGCTGAGATGGCTCGGGCATTGTTTAGGATGTTCAGGATGTCTCCTGGATGCTTCCCTAAGAAGGTATTCCGAGTATGTCCACCAGGAGGAGGCCCCGGGGAAGACCCAGGACACGCAGGAGGGACTATGTCTCTCGGCTGGCCTGGGAACGTCTTGGGGTCCGACCGGAGGAGCTGGAGGACATGTCTGGGGTGAGGGAAGTCCGGGAGTCCCTGCTTAGACTGCTGCGCCCATGACCCGGCCCGGGATAAGCGGAAGAAAATGGATGGACGGTATTTGGCTGTGTTTGCTAATGTTTGCACTGTGGCCCCAGAATTGGATCCCCTTCCTATTGATTTATATTAGAGGCCCCCCATGTGAGGCCCCTTGCCCTAGGCCCCAAAATGTCTGTCAACAGCCCTGCTGATTAGTAACTTGGCCCTAATGGCATAATAAATGTGCTAGCTTCATTGTAGTTGTTTTATACTTCTAACCCTGTCTCAGAAAACCAATTGTAGTGTTGTCTTTGGAAATAAAAGCCGGGTACTGTTGGGGAAAAAGGTTTTCTAAGTGCCGAGCTAATTTTCCAATTCATATGCATGGAAAAATACATAAAACACCACTGTATCTGTATTAAAAATGCATGCGTCCTATTTACATTCAACATTCTAGCCGTCCCCTGTACAATGCGATTTCAAATGTCAAAAAATGCACACACTTTATAGCATAAACAGTTTAAAATACAAACCATTTCTCATTGCTGTGTACGCGTGATACAATCCATGGTTACAGTAAGGACGCAGGAGATAGCCCTCAAACGATAACATGAAATAAATATAGAAAGTGAATTATTGTATTTGCGTCGGTTGCATTTGTTTTTGTCCAGTTCTCTTGGGAAATCTATCGTCTCGACTATTACAAATGGCATCATCTGAAAAGGCTGAGGAGGCAGTGTGAAGATATATCCTGTACCCCCTTTTTTTTCCTCGTGGTTTCTATGTCATATGAGATCTGTTATAAACGTGGAAGGCTAGACAAAGCACACTGGGTTGCGTTCCACCAGTCCTGAAGATTTGCTGCTGCGTTCACACATTAAAAGGAGGTAGTAAAGTGCTGACACGCTTTCTGGAGTGGGGCCCATAAATCTTCAACATTGCGACCTCATGTGACTGATGCCCGTTCAATATCCAAATAATGCATCAGATTTGAAAGAGGGAGGTTAACCGAGGACCCCAATGCAAACCTGCTCGTCTCCATGGAGATGTTTTTGCCTTGCTTAGAAAACATTTTGCTGTGTAGCATTTGGCATTTTTCCACGTAGACAAGCGAGTGGCCCCAGTAGACCTTTTTACGGGTCAGATCTGTAGAGAGATGACCCTGCTCGGTGTAAGAATTTATGTTTTCAAGGTATTTCTGAGCAGTAAAACTCAAGAAATGTCATATAGATACAGTATGTTTAATGGCAAATGGTATGGCAAGTACTCTCACCTCACAGCAAGAAGGTCTTCGGTTTGACTCCTGAAAGGTCGCCTCGTTTGCATTGAAGGATGGGTCAAATGCAGAGGATATATTTTCCTACAGTGATACAAAAGTATACCTTGACCTTTACATAGATAAAGGTTATATGCATTATATATGTGAAATAGCTACAGTTTTAGCTAACCCCCAAATTTTAAGAAGCTCCAGATTATTGAGATATGGCAAAAGTATAGTAATAGTAATTTGACCATGGACAATATAAGACTGGGACATATTGATTTAAATGCATTAACTTAAATTACTAGAATTAGTGGTTATAAGATCTAATCTGCACATTTTAAATCATAATATTCATTTAAAACAACTTACATAACATAGTTGCACATCTCACTAGCAGGTACTTTCATTTGTACCAAGGCTGGACAGTGCAAGTTAATTTGTATAGCACAATTCGGACAATTCAGTAATTCAAAGTGTTTTACAGAATAAGAAAGACATTAAAATCATACAAATCGAAACATAAGTAATCACCAATAATTATCATAAAATTACCATTAAAACAGAAGAGTGCAGAATAAAAACCTTTCAGTCATGTGCACAGCTAAACAGAAATGTTTTGAGCCTGGATTTAACCATTGTCAAAGTTGAGGCCTGTCTCACATCTTCAGGAAGACTGTTCCGGGTTTTAGCTGCATAAAACTGAAACACTGATTCTCCATGTTTAGTCCTGACTCTGGGCACCAGCAGGAGGCTGGTCCCTGAAGTCCTCAGAGTGTGAGATGGTTCATATGGCACTATGGCACTACCAAAGATAGGCAGATAAGATAAGATAAGCCTTTATTAGTCCCACAGTGGGGAAATTCCAGCATTGCACCGCACACATAGAGAACAGGCACACATAGAGAACAGAAGAAACAGGGCAATAGATAAATAGTAAGAAATAATTTAGGAAATAGATTCAAAATAAAAAACTAATATACACATATATATACATATAGATATACAAAGTGAAAGTGATAAAGTGACTTGAGTATTGCACATGGGTTTGATTAAATATGGTTGAATGACACATGTTCAGTGTTAACAGTGTTCATTATACAGTCTGACAGCAGCAGGAAGGAAAGACCTGCGGAACCTCTCCTTCACACAGCGAGGGTGAATCAGTCTGTCACTAAAGCTGCTCTCCAGGGCAGACAGAGCGTCCTGCAGGGGTGAGACTCATGGTCCAGCATAGAGATGACCTTAGCCAGGACCCTCCTGTCCCCCACCTCCTGCACTGAGTCCAGAGGACAGCCCAGGACAGAGCTGGACTTCTTGATGATCTTGTCCAGCTTCTTCCTCTCCCTCTCTGTGATGCTGCTGTTCCAGCAGACCTCACCGTACAGGATGGCTGATGCCACCACAGAGTCATAGAAGGTCTTCAGGAGTGGCCCTCTCACTCCAAAAGACCTGAGTCTCCTCAGGAGATAGAGCCTGCTCTGGCCCTTCCTGTACAGTGCGTCTGTGTTGTGAGTCCAGTCCAATTTGTTGTTCAGATGAACACCTAGGTACTTGTATGAGTCCACTCTCTCAATGTCCCTTCCCTGGATGTTCACTGAGGGGGCAGTAGAGTGGCGTCTGCGGAAGTCCACCACCATCTCCTTGGTCTTCCCTGCGTTGATGATGAGGTGGTGGTTCTGCTGACACCAGTCCACAAAGTCCTGCGTTAGTCCTCTGTACTCCACATCGTCGTCGTCATCCTTGATGAGGCCAATGATGGCGGAGTCATCAGAGAACTTCTGCAGGACGCAGCTGTCCATGTTGTGTCTGAAGTCTGCAGTGTACAGGGTGAAAAGAAAGGGCGCGAGGACAGTGCCCTGGGGCACCCCCACACTGCAGGTCATGAGATCAGACACACAGTTTCTTGGCTCTCACAAACTGGGGCCGGTTTGTGAGATAGTCCAGGATCCAGTCTGCCAGGTCACAGTCCACCCCGGCGGTCTCCAGCTTGTCCCTCAGGAGCAGAGGCTGGATGGTGTTGAAAGCACTGGAGAAGTCAAAGAACAGAATCCTCACAGTGCTGCCGGGGTTCTCCAGGTGAGACAGTGAGCGGTGCAGCAGGTAGAGATGACGGCGTCCTCCACTCCGATGCCAGGCCGGTACGCAAACTGCAGCGGATCCATCGCTGAGCTCACGGTGGAGCGGAGGTGGCCAAGGACCAGTCTCTCCAGTGTCTTCATCAAATGAGATGTTAGAGCCACCGCCTGAAGCTGCTGAGCCCCTTGGCCTGTGGCGTCTTGGGCACCGGTACCACGCAGGAGGTCTTCCAGAGTTGTGGTACCACCTCAGCTTTAGGCTCATGTTGAAGACATGCTCCATAACTCCGCACAGTTCATCTGCACAGGACTTAAGGAGCCTGGAGCTGATGCCGTCTGGTCCTGCTGCCATCCTGGGTTTGATCTTCTTGAGCTCAAGTCTCACCTGGGCTGTAGAAAATGACAGTGGCAGGCTGGGGGGATGGATGAGTCCATGTGTATTGGACTGAAGAGCAGAGGCAGAGGTGTGGCTTCAAGATATGGCTTCAAGAGCAACCCGAGGTACCACAAGAGGACAGTGTAACATCCCTGAATGTAAAACTGCTTTTGCCCAATCCTCCTCATATAGGGCTGTTAAACAATGGAATAAGCTCCCATCCGAGATACTGAGGACTACAGATGGAAATTAGCTGTAAAGCCAGAATCTGGTACAAGCATCTCTGCTATTGTGTTTAATGTAATTGTACATTGTCCTAATAAATAAATAAAAATAAAAATGACTATGCAAGACATATCACTGATTAGGAAAATAAAATGAAAGAACATAGTGAGTAGAGAGCAATGGGCACATGCAGGTAGTGGTGAAAATGGGGATTGATCCGCTTGCTGAAAATAAGCTCAAACCTGCATGAACCACTCCGAAAACAACTTTGAGAGGGTAAAAGAGAAGAGGAAACAACTACAACATGGTTAAAAGCTCTGAAAAGTCCATTGCGCAGAATAGGTTTGTTTTAAGGTTAATCTTAGCCTTTATTGTCCCTGTAGGTAAATTTGTTCTTTGAATTTGACTCATCCTTCAACGCCGATGGGGAAACCCAAAGAAGCCAAGAAAAGAGTCAAAATTATACCAAGCTGTGGATTTTCTTCTGAGATTGTGAACCACTTAATCAGATAAATGGAGGAACAAGGCCTTTGGTTAAGCATCTGTCTCCAGTTGTATCGTACATATTCGTTTTCATGATCAGGCTTTTGTACCAGTCCACTGTGGTTTCTAAATAAGACACACGTTACACCTAGATTTAGCACAGTCATTTGTATTCCCTGTCCTCACGGTGTGACAGTATCTTGAAGGACATTCTGTTGACCTTTCCTGTCTTCGCTGACTGCGTGCATAAAAGTGCAGGTGTTTATTCTGTGTTTCGATCGATGTGGGCTTTAAGTCGATAGTGTCCTGGGATCCTGTTCAGCGTGTGAGCTATAGATCCTTCTCCATCAATCTTTACTTCAGACTCTCCTCGGAGCTTCCTTTGTGGAAATAGTAAGCCCCAATTTCTACTGGGCAGTTTAAGTCTTGTCTTATAAAGCCTTAGATGTTCTTTTGGTGTTCTAATTTTTATTAAAGTTAAGACAAACTCTTTTACTTTTTGTACCCAGTTTTCCCCCATGTACAGTAGTTGAGCAAAACGTGTCTTACCCCAGCACAGATATATTGCATAAGCAGCTCTTGAGGTCAAAATAAGTCCGCTGTGTACTGTTGCATCTAATTAGGAAACGTTTTATTGTCTAATAATCAGGAAGTGTGTGCTAGCATTGCTGTCATGGATGTGAAAACTGCTTATAAACTCATTGAGGTGAATAATTAGGATGTTCGGAATGCATAAGCTAAGTGAGGAATAACTTTGGACCACTGCAAATCATTTAAAAATGAACTAGTCCAGTTTTTCACGTTTTTAAGATAGTAAAAATCAGGTACAGCACCTTTAACTTCCACAGAAATGAACACTGATTAAATAATAAAATAATGTTTCGACCTCTTTTGGACAAAGGAACAGAGGAACCAATCTGACGAACGGAGCTACCGTCTCCCCACCTCAAATGCAAGAGGAGGAGATTCATATAGACATATAAAGTGTGATCTTTTTTTTTTTTAATCAATATTGCTACATTACATAACACCGGTGTGAAATACTTTTACTTTTTACTCTAAAAGTACATTTATAAATGGATACTTTTGATACTTTTACTATGACTTGATTAACTTTTTTACCTCTGTATTGGTACATTTACTTATGTAACAAAATGGAGTACTTCATCCAGCGCTGATGCTTTGTAATAAACATAACTCTAACATTGAGTATTTTGAGAAGAACAGACCTTGTACATTCAGTTGTCATTCCTTATATTCCCCTGTAGTCATCTTGTCTGAATTTATGCTTCAGTTTAATAAAGGTGTGAAAAACTCTTCAACGTGTTATTGAAATTACATTACATTTTTTCATACTTTACGGCATACACTAAATCTTCTTAAAGGTATATTACCGTTTTAACGAACAGACAGACAGAAATAAACGTTATGGCCATTGACGGTGACATAAGAATTCTTTATGTAACCCTATTAATGTTGACAATATATCTACCCACAATGCACCACTTATGCTCCCCCATACTCCAATAAATCACTCCTCTTATAGAACATCAGATAGTGTCTGTCGAGCTCCCAACTCTGTATCATTGCTTTACAATTGCTATTGACAGCAGCATTAATAAAGCGTCGATAACCACAGCCGATCCCGTCCCATCTGGAGGGAATCTCGGAAATATCTACGACTGCTCTTCTCGCTCTTAATGGTCGCCATGGGAAACGGTGGCTCTTCCGTGTGTGTAAGTGAAGCACTGGGGCTTGTATGTAATGGGGGCATGGGGGGGATAATGGCCTCAAGGGGGGGTGAAGGGTGAGGGGAGGGTGGAGGAGGGGGGGTGAAAGGTGAGGAGTGCACGGCTAAAAATAATATCCAACTTCAAATTGCTCAAATGTAAAACAATGCACTTGATTTGAGTAGATAGAGGAGAGGGGTGGAGAGGGGTGGAGAGGGGTGGAGAGGGGTGGAGGGGTGTGAGCGGGGTGATGTCCCTGGGAGAGATGAGTAAAAACACATTGAAAGGATGTTTTCTGGAGAGAGAATGACCCAGTCCACCTCTCTGTCTCCCCCCTTCCCCTACCATCCTCTCTCTCTCTCTCTCTCTCTCTCTCTCTCTCTCTTCTCCCTCTCTCTCTCTTCTCTTCCCCCTCTCTCTGCCACCACCCCATTACCCTTGCCTCTATCTCCCTCTCTCTCTTCTCTCCACATTCTCTCTCCCCTCTCCCTGCCCCTTCCCCCATTTCCCCTCTACCCACCCCCCATTATCTAATTTTTCTCCACCCCCCTCTCTCCCCCTCTCTTTTCTCTCTCTTTATCTCCTCTCTCTCTCACTCTCTTTCGCTCTCTCTCACTCTCTCTTCTCTCTCCTTCTCTCCCCTCTCTGTCTCCTCTCAGACAAAATGCTTCCCTCTCTCTCTCTCTTCTCTCTCTCTCTCTCTCTCTCTCTCTCTCTCTGTCTCCTCTCAGACAAAATGCTTCCCTCTCTCTCACTCTCTTTTCTCTCTCCCCCTCTCTCTCTCCCCCTCTCTCTCTCTCCTCTCAGACAAAACCCTCCCCTCTCTCTCTCTTCTCTCTCCCTCTCTTTCTCCTCTCTGTCTCCCCTCAGACAAAATGCTTCCCGCTCTCTCACTCTCTTTTCTCTCTCTCTCTCTCTCTCACTCTCTTTTCTCTCTCCCTCTCTCTCTCCTCTCTGTCTCCGCTTAGACAAAATGTTTCCCTCTCTCCCGTCTCCTCCGGTGCCCTGCTGCAGCATTGTCCCACAGAATGAGCTTCCATCTTTAGCCTTTTTTCCTGGAGTGCTTTGCCAAATTGCCATTCTATTATTTCTATATTTCACAAGGTCAGGACAGTTACAAAACTTGAAACTGCTAAATCCACCACCATGTGATACAGACCAGAGACTGTCATTTTCAACACATAACCGTGGTAGTTTATATAAGAAACACATATGGACCTGTACTAACTCTGATATAGATCAATCACATTCTAAAATCATTCTGAAAAGCAAGAGGCCAAGCAGGTGAAACACTAGGCTAAGTTACATGTCAGATCTGCGGATAGGCGATTCAAATTATAGTGAGAATGCAATAAAAAGGCAAGGCCAAAACCTCTGTAATTTAATAAATGTGAGTTTAATGCCACACTGCGGAGCATTCTAAAGCAATAACATCTCCATGGACACAAGCAGGTGGCGTACCCTGACTTGAAAAGTTACACAGAGCATCTTTAAAAGGTGCTGCATCTGATTTTTACCGCCTTAACGACTTGAAAAACCTTACTAGTTCATTTTAAAGGGTTTGCAGTGGTCCAAAGTTATTCCTCATTTACCTTATACATACCGAACATCCTAATTATTCCCCATGATGAGTTTATAAGCACTTTTCACAACACTTTTCTCAGAGACCAGAGCGGAGTTTCGCCATCACAGTAAAAGCTAATGACAACCAGCATGCTAACACACACTTCCTGATTATCAAACAACAGAATTGAGGCTAATTACACACAGACAGTGCACAGTTGGCTCACTTTGACCTCAAGAGCTGCTTATACGATATATCTGCACTACTTGAATTTTGCTCTAATACTTGAAAAAAAATCAGGTAAGGGCCTTTTAACAGAAATAAATGAGACACTGGTGATGGAAAAGAGGACGGAGAGGCTGACGGTTCTGCTGCTGCGGAACAAATCGTCCAAGAAATGACAACAGTTACAAATGTCTCGAACAGTCTTGATGTAACGGTACGAGTTCGTTAGCATTCACCTTAAGTCATTTTAGCCCTATTATCATCAGAAACAATTTATCTTCCTCTGCGGTAATGGCTTCTGTTGATTTGTGTGCAAACGAGGAGCGCTACACTGAATATTCATATAGGCCGGTATAATACAGCGTTGTCATTATTCAAATTGAAAAATGAATTGTTAATGGAAACACATGCGTGACGTGGGAGGACATACTAATTGCCGTTTTCTTTCTGAGACTTGTACATTGGTGAGGACATTGAATAGGTTGTGTTCGGTCGAGGTCACAACATTGTAGAAAGGCTATAGTTTAAAAATGAGCTGGAGGACAGGCCAAAATTTTATCTGCCACATTGCAGATTTGTTGAGCTGGTTTATGGTTAATGTCTCTGTAATACTGGCAGCTACAAGGAACAAACACGAGTGAGAGTGGAAGTACTTTTTCACTTCAGAAAGATACTGTCATTGTTTAAAGTTCCTCTCTCTACTCTCTTCTTCCCCTCTTCACTCCCTTCTTTCCGCTTCTCCTCTTTCCCTGCCCTCTCCTACATTTCTACCCACCTCCTCTCTCCTTTTTCCACCCCCTGTCTCTCCCCCTCCCCTCTCTCTTTTCTCTCTCTCTCCCTCTCTCTTTTCTCTCTCTATACCCCCCCCTCTCCCTCTCTCTCTTTTCTCTCTCTCTTCACCCCCTTTTCTTTCTCTCTCTATACCCCCTCTTCCTCTCTCTTTTCTCTCTCTCCACCTCTCTTTTCTCTCTCTCCACCCCCTCTCTCTCCTTCTCTTTTCTCTCTCTCCACCCGCCTCTCTCTCCCTCTCTCTTTTCTCTCTCTAGACCCCCTCTCTCTCCCCTCTCTCTTCTCTCTCTCCACCCCCTCTCTCTCCCTCTCTCTTTTCTCTCTCCACCCCCTCTCTTTCCCTCTCTATACCCCCCTTTCCCCTCTCTTTTCTCTCTCTATACCCCCTCTCCCCTCCTCTCTTTCTCTCTCTCCACCCCCCTCTCTCTCTCCTCTCTCTCTTTCTCTCTCTATACCCCCCTCTCCCCATCTCTTTCTCTCTCTCTCTCCCCCCCTCTCTCTCCCTCTCTCTCTTTCTCGCTCTATACCCCTCTCTTTCCCCCTCTCTCTCTTTCTCTCTTTCCCACCCCCTCTCTCTTTTCTCTCTATATACCCCCCTCTCCACCTTTTTTCTCTCTCGCCACCCCCTCTCTCTCCCTCTCTCGTTCTCTCTCTATACCCCCTCTCCACCTCTCTTCTCTCTCCACCCCTCTTTTCTCCCTCTCTTTTCTCTCTCTATACCACCCCTCTCTCTCTCTTTTCTCTTTCTCCACCCTCTCTCTCTCCCTCTGTCTTTTCTCTCTCTATACCCCCCTCTCCCCATCTCTTTTCTCTCTCTCCACCCCCTCTCTTTCCCTCTCTATATACCCCCCCTCTCCCCCTCTCCCCCCTCTTTTCTTCTCACACAACAGCATCCAACCTTCAGATCAGTGGACGCACACTTTACCAACTGAGCCACTATCGCTTTTATACACAACCTTCATATACAATCGAGACTCCTGTTTACGATTCATTGTGAAGGGTGCAAGCTTAAACTTCCATCTATTTGGCCCTTAGAAAAACACAGTAGTTTGAAGAACAAGTGCTTGTAAGACCAGCATTCATGACACATAAGTGGACATAATACACGGCTATTAACTCAAATGTTATGTGCAGCCCAATAGGGGAAAGTGTTGACTATAGCCAGAGTCAGTGTCGATGAAGCTTTTTCTGGCAAATTTTGGAGCCCACTGTGGCCTGTGTGTCAAAAAGTTTGCCCTCCTCTGATATAAAATGACTTAATAAAGGAAACAATTCCTCTGACTTCCGTGTTAGAAAACTGTAGTGCCCAGCAGGAGCTGACATTGTCGTAAACGTCATCAGCCGTAAAGTTGTTGGCCGCTCTGATGGAAAGCTGCAGATCACATTAGCGGGTAGTGGAGATTTTTTCCCATTTGTACCAAAATGACTACGTGGTGCTGCCGAATCCTGCGCATATCACAGATTAAGAAAATGAAATTGAAGAGCAAAGTAGAGAGCAGAGAGCATATTGTGACATTCACAGTCTGCTGACCTCCTTCTGTTAGAGGTTAGATGTGGGATCAGAACAAAAAGCACTTTTGATTGGGACTTCTACAAAAGATCAAGGCAATATGGAGGCTCTCAGAAGGACGATCAATTCAAATATCACTTTTCTTTTTTCATAGCATCTTTTTATGTTATTGTGTGTGCTCTGATTGCTGTTCCATTAAAATAAATGTGTCATTCTGTACTGGCTTTTGAGAAATAGTTTGTTTACACATAAATGACAGCAAAACTGAAACTCATAGGAGTTTAAACCAGGACAATATCAGGACAAAATCAGGACAAAATCAGGACAAAATTAGGACAAATCAGGACTAAAACAGGACTAAAGCAGGACTAAAGCAGAACTAAACCAGGACTAAACCAGGACTAAACCAGGACTAACGCAGGACTAAACCAGAATTAAACCACCACTTTTCTGGCATGGGATCTGTCACATCTGGGTTTCCATGGAGATGTTATTGTTTTGCCTGCAATGTTTCACAGTATAGCATTAAATCTATCTGTTTAGAATTCAATGTATTACACGTGTTTCATTGCGCAGAAATACCTTGAAAAACATTCATTCTTACAGTGATTGGCGTCGCCTCTCCACAGACCTAATTAAGTAATTAAGTAAATTGCCCTGCTGGCTCCACCTGTTAAATGTGTTACTGCGGAACATTCATTCATTCAACCATCAGCCCATGCCTCCTATTACTATTATTACTGTCATTTCATATGTAGCTTCCAGTTGTATGTAATTCTGACGATTTTTTTTTCCCATTCAAAACATAAAATACATGATTTAACCTGTCCAATGGATTTCTAGTTGTGAATGGTAATTTGGGGCACCAGGGGCGAGGTGGTTTAAGTGTCTTGCCCAAGGACACAATAACAATATCCATCTGTGGGAGCTGGAATCGCATCGCCAACCTGTGGGTCAGCGGATCTGATCGCTCAACCAATGATGTTTATACCGAGAGCAGGAGTCGAACCGCCAACTAAACCAGTGATAATAACAAATTTTGAAGTTCGATAAATTACTGCAGTAAATATAGACGATAAATGATAATAATAAATGAATATAGACGATAAACGAAAACCAAAGAGATTTAAACCACAAAATCGATTCTAAATCAACAATATTGTTAAAAAAAAGTGGTGTAAAACGTTCTGTTTTCCATGCAGCTGTGGCCGTATATCATCCCCACTCTGATTCAATCACACTGTTTGACTGTGCTTTAAATTCCTTATCTATAGAACGTTAACTCCCATTCTTTGAGTCATATAAAATATTGGCGCAAGCTCACCTTCTTTAGACTCTGTGAGATTGACTTTGTTAGACTCTGTTAGAACCTGATACAATCTCACCGTGTCCTGCCTTTAACCCGACTGTATCGCTGTAACTGACAATAAAGATCTACAGAACGATCCCTGTGCCTCTACGCCTGTTCTGCATGCGACAGAACAGAAACCGACAAGTCAAAGTGAAAAAAAAAATAACCTAAATAACCTTTTTTTCCCCCAGTTGTACAAAGAAAATGTACACATAAATATTGACCTAAAAACAATCTCGTTCCAGCTTCCATACACTAAACGCTAAGTCAAGATAGTATTATTTGTATTATTTGACAGGCCTACCGCCAGCCTTCGGATCAGTGGACAAACTCTACCAACTCAGCTATTATCGCCCCAATTCTGAGTGAATCTGCTCACTGAAAAAGGCTAGGACTGATTCTAATATATTCAGAGGTTATAAAAAGGCTTCTGTACATGTACGGATTGAAAATAGACTGTAATATGTCTTCTTTAGATCACAACACTTCACACTAGGTCCCTGAACTACCCTACTTTGCTCACAAGATTACCAACGCTATTTCGAGAATCCTGTGGAGCCCGCTTATATTAGCAGGGTTAAATGTGGCCACAAACACTCTTTTAAAATGCAGTTTCTACATAAGGCCAGAGCAACATGGTGGACCTTATAAGGAAGAGTTTCATATTCAGGCCGCGCGTCTGTGTCTGCGGGGTGCTAACCGATTGAATTATCACATAGCCCAGTCTAATCGCATTACTGTGTTCAAAGAGCATTCACAGAGGCCCAGTGAGGAGCTAGCCCCAGCCTTTGAGAGAGAAGAAATCTGACTGACAGCCCCATTCAAACATGCATGAATTAGCCTGGCTAGCCGGACAAGCACCTCTATCTCACTGCACGCCAAAGGGTCAAGTAAGTGTCTCCTCTCTGTCCATCCAAATCAGCAGCTCCAGGCTTATTGGGCAGTGCATGTGTTACTTTACAAGGTCATCTGGCTTCTCCGTTCTGCCCTGCGGGTAGGAGACAGACAGGCATTTACATGGAGAAAGAATGAGTCCAATGGAAGCGCTAACCATGAATGAATAGCTGAATAGTTCTTTGTTATGTATTCTAGTGTTGTTTCGATACTAAAACTCGATTTCGATACTAAGGAACAGACTGGATGCTCAAAAAGGATGAGCGTTTGTCCGCTGATCTGAAGGGTGGCGGTTCGAATCCTGCTCTCGATATAAACATCATTCATCAAGTGGTCAAATTCACTGACACACCAGGTTGCCAGGTTGATTCCGGCGCTCACAGATGAATTTCTTTTCGTTTGTTTTACCAATACCGATTTTAATACCATGATCATAATAATAATTTTCAACATGAAATAGTAGTAGGTCAATAATAATAGGTTTAAACTGTTGGTGTGTAGTATACTTCAAATGATGTATATGTATAGAACAGGCTAAATCAGTTTCAAACTATCGTATTTTCCGGAGTATAAGTCGCATCAGCCAAAAAATGCATAATAATGAAGAAAAAACACATTTCACATATAAATCGCATCTGAGTTTAAGTCGCACCCCTGGCCAAACTACGGAAAAAAAGTGCGACTTATAGTCCGGAAAAGACGGTAGGTGTAAACCAAGTCAAAACTAGGTCTATCCTGGTGGTAAAAGGTCACACTTTTATATAGCGCTCACCCATTCACAGATTAATACACGACTGTATGCAGAACCTACAACCTCAACCAATGATGATCTAGAGCTGGATTTGAACTGCCAACTTTGTGACTGAGCTACTGTCACCCTGGTCTCGAACTCAGGAAAACGAGGTCCAAAACTAGACATAAGTTACGCCCAATGGAAGTGCTAACCATGATCGGATATTTGAATAGTCCTTTGTTATGTATTATTCAGGTTTTAACTGTTGGACAACTAGCCTTGGTCTACTTCAAATTATATATATATGGACAGAAGAGACTTCACCAGGATTAAACCGGGTGTAACCCAGGTCTACAGAACTAAACCATGCTCCATTTTATTGTCCAAAAACAGGTCAAAACTTTTTTTTTTTTTTCTACTGCACAACATGCATTATATATGTATGGAAAAATGAGAGTATACATATATACAATAACACGTAATACAAAGAAAGGACAGGGGTTTTTACCAGTCAAGCTACTCTCACCTACGCTCATGAGCTTTGTCACACGGGAGGAGCTCGGAGTAGAGTCACTGCTCCTCCACGTCGAGAGAACCCAGCTGACGTGAGTTATATGTAAAAATATGTGAACTGTGGTGCAAAATAACTGTATAATACTGAGCATTTACACTAGCTACTTTGTGATTTATACCAGTGTTTCTTGACTTAAATTCAGTCCGAATCAGAACTCAGAACGGCTTTGGGAACGTGAAACAAATCCCCGATTGGACTGATTTCTACAACAGGGAATTAGCCTAATCCTTGTGTATCCTTCAGTGTAAGTGAATGTAACAGTAATCCACTATTCTACTTTATCAGTGCCAAAGCAAGACTTGTATTTACTGCCTTTCAACCAAGAAGAGTCCCAGTAGCCCGAGTTTTAATCCACAAACGCACATCTCATTGTTATGTTACCAGATGAGGGTAGAAAATCAGCCTTCTTCTCATTCTTTCCATTAGGACGTGGTGCCAGCTTTGGTTATGGGGTCACTGCTCCCAATAGTGCCGCGCTGTTCATTTCACACATGCAAATATATGGATCGCTCCGCTGCATAATTTACACAGCTAGGATCAGTCTGAGCACAATGTAATGAGATGTACATATGTAAAAGCTCAAAGGGCAAAGCCAATCCCCCGTGTGGCATGAGACCAAAGAGAGCAACTAGACATGGAGAGGAATATTGGGAAAAGGCTTTTGGGAATCGGAAAGTGGAATCCGGTTTTGAAATCTGATATGGGTCTAATTAGAAAATTCAGCTCGTCAAGATCAGAGCCCTCGGGGTTTTGGACCAAAGTATGTGGGCCTGTAGTACTGACATGTATGGGGTCTACAGAGTCACACTCAGACATGTTCTGCAGTTTAAACTATGCATTATGTAAGCGAACTGCCGAGGGAAGGAATTGGGACTGGACCCAGGCCAAAGAGCGACAATCAGACAACCGCCCTTACTTTGTAGCCCCTCTCAAATGCAGAAGAAGTTATTTGCCTATTGATTCTGCAGAAATCCGTGCCGTTTCTCAGTTCTCTGTGTTATTTCTACCCCCATCATAAAAAAAAAAAAGACTTTGTTTGAAAGGTCCATCCATCTATTTTCTTCCGCTTATCCGGCGTCGGGTCAGAAGGGCAGCAGCCTAAGCAGGGACTCCCAGCATTCTCACACCCCAGACACTTCCTTCAGCTCCTTTGGTGACACCCCAGGCCAGCCAAGAGACATGTGTTTTGTATTGCACAAAACAAAAAACATTTGAAATCATGCCGTCTTGCCTCTCCACAGACCTGACTTCTCGTCTATGTTTATCTCCACAGAGATATTACGGTTTTATCAGGAATCTTCTACAAAATGACATAAAACTTAAGGAGATCCTTGAAATTAAAGTTGTAAAATCTGAAAAAGAGACTAAATATGCATGATTGCTTAAAGATTCATGAAACGACACCTTAATTACACTTAATAAACTATGAACAAAGTCTTAATCATTATGAATAAATCGTTTATTAGTCTAGTAACTACATCCTTAAAGGGTTAGGAGTCAGTGTATTCATTAAAGTAATTAAGTCTGAATCATTCTTAGTAAAACTGTTCATTATTACCAGGGGTGGAAGAAGTACTGAATTTGTGTTGCTTAGGTACAGATATCAGCAAAAAAAAATACTCAAGTAAAAGTATCATCTAAAAAAATCTACCCAAGAAAAGTACTAAAGTTAAAGGCATTTAAAAACATGCCAAAAGGGTAAAATTTAAAAGCATTTCACACAGATTTTGAAGTCTAACAAAGCTTCAAATATAGTGATTTTGTTAAAGATTTGTGCTGAATTTTGTTCAACAGAAACAGCTGAATCGATTGTGGGTTGTTGTTTTTTTTTTTTGTTTTAGCTGGTTTCAATTAAACTACAAACATGATAGAACTAAACCCTCAGCCTTTTCAGCAGGTCTCAAACAGTAATAAAAAATACTTTTACTTATCAGACAAGTCCAAAAATATTGTGGAGTAAAAAGTACAAAATATCTACATTTACTTATTTAACTTATTTAAGTACAGTACTTTACTACTTGTACTTTGTTACGTTCCTTCATTGATTATTACTTAAAGGCGCCATATTACACCACATTGACTTTGAGCTTTAAGCCATCATATAATGTTGTCACCCCCTCAAAAACATACCTGGAGTTATTTTTTGTTTCATTCACACCTGTCTGAGTAACCCTTATTATTACTCTCTGCATCTCCAAAGTTCGAAATGCTCTGTTCCACCTTGTGATGTCATGAAGCAGTAGTTTTCAAGTTAACATCTACCTTTTACTTTTAGTTCAGTACAGATTGGAAATTCCAGGGCTGAAATTACCCAAATGATTGCAATGAAAGATATGTGGAGTTTAAAAACACAATGGAGCACTTCTTGTATTACCGCATGACATCACAAGGTGGAACGTTTAAGAGAAGAACTCGGCCTAAATAAGCAGGGTTTGATGAGGAAACAGCTTAATATGGGCCTTTCTTTCTTCATTCTTTCAAGGCTAATTAGATGTGCTTATTATAAACCGTTAGCATTTGTCAACTACAGCTAATGCCAACTAAAAAAAAAAAAAAAAAAAGAAAATGACAAAGGAGGACACGTACACCTCTCAAAAGACAACGCCCTACGTCCGAGCGGCACCTTCGTCTAAATCTTCACCTTCCATTTCACAGTAATGAGAAACAATAACTCAAATACTGAAACTTCGACGTGTATTTCCACCATTAGAACCTCGCTGAATTACATATTTCATAGTAAGTGAAATTGGCTCGAAATGGGAGTGTAAAGTGACAGTTCTTTTAAGGCGGTATTACACTTATGAGTTATGGCGAAGAACGCTTTCAGATGAGTCCATGATTTGGTCTATTAAAGAGAACGTCTCCTGCATATCCGGAGATCCATACATCATATCCATCCATCTGGTGCCTCCTTAAACACGCCAAGGCTTTGGATAGAAACACTTCATAGAATCGGCTCCCGTGCTCATAACATTATATAAGCAAGAACTGAGTGCCTCATTGATTTTTACTACTTTCTGCAAATTACACGGCTATTTCTTTAATCAAATGTACTAACCGTATTTCGTCAGGAAAGTGCGTCATGTGCACTGGACTGGAGTGTAGTAGTTGGGTTTGCAGCCTCTGCTTTAGAGAGCAAAAGCCAGCCAAGCAAATCAATGAAGGATTATTAACTAAAGTGAGAAAGTCTATATACGACCGGCCATTGTTCTCAGAGAGCCAACAAGATGAAGTCAGAGATGCTTGTACTTTTCTGCAAAGTATGGTTGAAAGAAAATCTCATCTTCAAACCTACGATACCGTGTCTCGTTAATTAGATTTTAATCTAAAGAAATAAACTAATGAGTAAAGTGCAAAGGATAGTTCACAGGGCTCATATTACAGTATTTTCTGATCTATGTTGTTTCCTCATCAAAAACATACCCAGAGGTTGTTTTTTTGTTGTCTTTTTTTTTTTCATTCACACATCTTTAACACAAATCCTACATATTTCGTCTGAGTTATTCTCTTACGCAGAAAACATTCTGTTAACCCTTGTGATTTCCAGTGGTAATACTCTTTCTATCTCTCTCTCGCTGTCTCTCTCTGACTCTCTCTCTCTCTCTGTGTCTCTCTCTCTCTCTCTGACTCTCTTTCTTAATCACTTTGTCTTTCTGTCTCTCTCTCCCTGTCTCAAGCTCTGTTTTTCCCTCTCTCTGACTTTCTTAATCACTTTCTCTGTCTCTCTCTCTCGCTGTCTCAATCTCTCCGTCTTTCTCTCTGTCTCTCTCTCTCTTTCTTAATCAGTTTCTCTTTCTGTCTCTCTCTCGATGTCTTTCTCTCTCCCTGACTCTCTTTCTTAATCAGTTTCTCTTTTTGTCTCTCTCTCGATGTCTTTCTCTCTGTGTCTCTCTCTCTGACTTTCTCTTTCTTAATCACTGTCTCTTTCTGTCCCTCTCTCGATGTCTTTCTCTCTGTCTGTCTCTCTCTCTCTGACTCTCTCTTTTTAATCAGTTTCTCTGTCTCTCTCTCTCTCGCTGTCCCAGTCTCTCTGTCTCTCTCTCTCTGACTCTCTCTTTCTTAATCAGTTTCTCTTTCTGTCTCTCTCTCTCAATGTCTTTCACTCTGTGTCTATCTCTCTCTCTATCTGACTCTCTCTTTTTAATCAGTTTCTCTTTCTGTCTCTCTCTCGATGTCTTTCTCTCTGTGTCTTTCTCTCTCCCTGACTCTCTTTTTAATCAGTTTCTCTCTCTGTCTCTCTCTCGCTGTCTCCGTCTCTCTGTCTCTCTCTCTGACTCTCTCTTTTTTAATCAGTTTCTCTCTCTGTCTCTCTCTCTCGCTGTCTCCGTCTCTCTGTGGGGAAGCCAGACCTCCTGCTCCACTGAGAAAAGAACTTGTCAACTGCACAGCGCTTCTGTTTATGCTTTTGTCCACCAGCCAGCCAAAGACTAACTATTTAATAACACGCAGGCGTCCCCTGAGATCCTGTGTGTGTGCTCCTGTGTGTGATAGTGTGTGTGTGTGTGTGTGTGTGTGTGTGTGCGCGCTAGTATCGATCGTAGCCGCGCAGGTCTGACGGGGTAATTGCCTTTTAACAGTAAGTCATGAGTGAAGGACGCTGTAGGGACTTGTCATAAATAAACGCGGAAAAAAGCGAAACTATTGTGGAGGTACAAAAAAAGATAGCGAGAGGAACAATATGCCAAGGTCTGCTTTGAACATGACTGACTAGTGGCAATTTGAATACACAATGGAAAAATCACAGCTCATAACAACACAACAACATAGCAGCTTTCATTCGGTGCTTACAAAGACGTGGGGTCACGTTTTCCAATTACAAGTGACCTAATATACACAAAAGATAGTTAATTTAATACAGCTGCATGGGTTGGGGTGGTATACATAACTAAATAGAGAAAACACATAAAAAGACTATTCAGGAAACAGTGTCTGAGAGGCTACAGCGCACTCGCCTCCAGTGGTGGAAGTCAATGAGCTGAAAGTACTGTATAAGTATCTGTACTTCACTTAAGTCAGTTTCACAGTGGGTACTTTTTACTTTTACTTTGCTACATTTAAGAGAAAGTATCTGTACTTTCTACTCCACAAAATGTTTAACTGGACTGAAAAGTTAAAAGCACTTCTCAGATGATTTGAGGAGTTATTTTTACCATGTTCCTGGTAACATCCTGACTCAAGTTTTTGTGTTTCAGCAAACAAAAATAAATACACAAAATTCATAAGAAAAATGAAGAAATTGATTTGTATTGCTACTGCTACATTTAACAGTTTAACAAATTAACAACAGCAATTCCTGGAGGACTTAAAAGAACATCTGTAATCGGGGCAGTCTGTTGTGATGTCACCAACTACTTGAAATTGCAGAGGCCACTGAAGGCAGCACTTTGAGGCGCTTTTGACCAGAAAGCTGCAAATCTACCTAGTTTTCAGTTGCCAAAAAATGACTAGGAACAGTAATGCTATTAACATACTATATACACAGTTTAGTAGCAAAAAAAGTAGATTT
The DNA here is from genome assembly GCA_019594935.1 of Periophthalmus modestus. Taxonomy (NCBI): domain Eukaryota; kingdom Metazoa; phylum Chordata; class Actinopteri; order Gobiiformes; family Gobiidae; genus Periophthalmus; species Periophthalmus modestus. Next base: position 21,120,796 of record JAIEZT010000012.1, on the reverse strand, counting down.
AGTGTTATCAAAAATTATGATGGAATATTTATTTGACTTTATTAACACAAAAAATAGGTATTGCATCAGAAAGGGCTTTTTATTTTTCACATGTCTGTATGTACTCCTCCATTCTGTATTTTACAAAGAGAAGTACATAACATGTTTGAAATGCGTGGATGATTTGAGGGATATTTATAGCAATTTCGTGGAAACTCCTGACTCAAGTTTTGTGTTTTGAGCAAACGAAAATAAATACATAAAATTCATAACTTAAGAAAGTAGCTTTTTACTTCTGTATTTGTATCTGTACTGTTACATTAACAAGAAAATTAAGTACTCACCTCAGGGGAATATTTACTCTTAAACTACACATTTTAAACAGATACTTAAAACTTTACTTCAGTAGACACCCATATGGGGTACTTTTACTTGAGTAGCTTTTTACTTCTGTATCTGTACTTTTACTTAAGCAAGAAAATTGAGTACTCACCTCAGGGTTTCTTGCTGAGAAGGTCCACATATGGGTTTCAATGTATTCAGTAGACACCCATATGGGGACCTTCACAGCGAGAAGGTCCCCATATGGGTTTCAATGTGTCCGGCAGAAACCCATATGGGGACCTCACAGCTAAAAGGTCCCCAGATGGGTTTCAATGTATCCAGCAGAAACCCATATGGGAACCTTCACAGCAAAAAGGTCCCCATATGGGTTTCAATGTATCCAGTAGAAACCCATATGGGGACCTCACAGCTAAAAGGTCCCCATATGGGTTTCAATGTATCCAGCAGAAACCCATATGGGGACCTCTCACAGCGAGAAGGTCCCCATATGGGTTTCCATTGGGTACATTGGTTTCCCACATTAACCCAAAATATGCACAATAGTTCAAATCCTCCAGACAAGCAATTTTTCAATGGGGACAATAAAGTGTACCAGTAGCGGCAAACCCTCCGCCAGAAAAGTCACATGTAGCACCTTTAACCTTAAAGGCGCTGTACATGATTTTTTACTCTCTTAAAAGCACGAAAAACACAAGTTTCCTCACGTACCTTATATACTCCGAACATCCTAATTAACCACTGTGATGAGTTTATAACGCGCTTTTCACACCTCTGAGAGACCACTGCGGAGTTTTGCCATGACAGTAAAACTAAAAACAGTTCCTTATTCTCTCCAGACAGCATGAGGCAGACTTATTTTAACATCAAAAGCTGTTTATACAATATATGAGTACAGGGTATTTGAATGGATTTGATCAATTTTGTAAGAGGTAAGTCTGAAGTGATAAAATGATCGGTTGGGGAAAACATGTCCCTTATGGCTGGCTGGACACATTTGGGGGTGAAGAGGAGATAGAGAGGCTGAGGAGGCTAGTGGTTTTGCTGCTAACTAGTCAAAGCTTTCCACTGTAGATCTAAAGTTAAAAGTGAGTATTGTTTATGTTAAGAAAAATAATATTGAAAGCCATTTTTGGATGAAGTTTTATTAAGACTTAACATGTTTGTGCATGTGTGCAAAACAAAGGAGCTCATTGGTCATCTATCATTCACAAACAAAAATTGCATTTCTCTTACTTCAGAGTTTAGTGCTTTGCTCATTGATTCTACAAAAATTTGCAATATTTTTCAGTCCCTTGTGATGCATTTTTTCCTTTCTTTTTTCCTCGTAAGTAGCGTAATTTCTTTTGATACGAACGGACCATGCATGTCCCTGATTGGCTAATCCAACTGTCAATCATGCACATCTGAATTTAGGGAGAGTCACATGTTCGTAAAGTACTGAAGAAGTGTAGAGTGCACTGAAAAATGAGCCGAACAAACCATCCAATACAAATTTCCCTACTAGTCAAAGCTTTCAACTGTAGATGTATCATGGGACGGTGTGTAGCAACAGCATGACCGATGTGCTTACATGAAAGCCTTGGGTTCTCTTTAAAAAACACTTCAACATGCTAATACCATGCGTGTGCCCACTCCATGGAGCTGCCATGGGAGGGGGGTACTTGAATGCACCGCTTTGAACTTTCAATCACCCTCTGGACATCGGCCCATTCATCTTTTGACAGAATGCCTCTTTGAGACATTATTCACACCTGAAAAACAAGATTGGTTTAATGGTTAGCGCCCGATGACAAGGTGTTTGAAAATGCATGTGGTTTTTAGCTCGAAGTGAGATCGACTGAGAATTAAGCTAAGAAAAGCAAGGGTAATTGTTATATGAGACTTTAACATGATAGGTTAGACTGCTTATTTCACTAAAAAAGAGTTAGAATAAGTCTATTTGAAGAGGGGATACTTCACTTCTATGGCATATTAACTACATATAACATATTTCGATCACTTTGTTACCTTTTATTGCTTTGAAACCACTATATTTGTCATATTAACATGTGTAATTATTTGCGATTTCATTTTTGACATTTTTGAGTCTCCCCTTCCTTTTCGCTCTGCCCTAAGTCACTCCTCTTTCAGAGCACTATCAAAACAGAACCAGCGTGCATCCCGCTAATGAAACTACTGCACATCGCATCAGGTTTGTGAAGTTGTAGTGTATAGTTTCCATCTGTTCAGTTTATCCAGCTTTTACATATTTATGAAGCATTGTCATGTAGGAGCACGGGTGATGTAGGCTTGTTCCTGGTTGTGGCTCTCGGCTGGCCTGGGAACGCCTTAGGGTCCCACCGGAGGAGCTGGAGGACGTGTCTGGAGTGAGGAAAGTCTGGGAGTCCCTGCTTAGACTGCTGCCCCCACGACCCGGGATAAGCAGAAGAAAATGGATGGATGGATGTGGCAGCAGATGTGACATACATAGAGGTAATTCTTTTCTTTTCTCTGACTGTCACCTATAGCAACCATAGTATAAACTCTGTCAAAATGTATCTAATTTACACAGTAGTTATGAATAGAGTCTGGGCCCAGCAGCAAGCTCACTCACTGTGTGTCAAAGCAAACTGTCGCTTTTATTAAATTTGGAAAACATAAAATAAACAACCTCTTAGAATTCAAATTAATTAAAATAAAGACTACCAATGCTTTTATATGTGGAGTATTTAGTTTTAATATTTATTCATTGAGACACAAACATCTCTCTTTGTAAGCACAGTGTCCTCCGGTGAAGGATTAATTTTATTTGTGTAGTTTTAACATGTTGTCAGTGGGATCCACCTGCAGCTCTCCATCCACTGCCTCATCTTTAACTATCTATTCATCCATTCACAAAAACAGTATCACTATGTTCCATAATATAACTCACTACTACTTCCTGGATTTACGTACTTTTCCTCTAAACTTTTTTCTTCGAACAGCCACTTAAAATGATAAGAAATATTTACTACAGGTACTTTCCCACCAAACAAACTCATAATTAGAAAAACCTGACAGGAGATTGGTAATTAAGAATTCAGGGTGCATGCAGATCTGCTGGTTAATCAGGTGTTAATTAAAAGAGAGAGTGCTGGATTACAAATGGACAAGGTCATAGCAGAAAATGTGATATGCGAAATGTATGATATAGGAATATGCATAGCGCCTGTCGGGGTTTACGCTGTCACCCTAAAGATATAGGCGATTTAATTAACTCTATTCTGTAACCTTTGAGGACTTGGGATGTCAGACTGGAGGCAGATCATTAAAAAACTCAGCCCTCACAGATAAAATGTCCTCCAGGTGAAATGAAGGGACTTATAGTTAGTGTGTTCAAGGATGGCCCTGAGATATACAACCCAGAGAGACTTAGAAAAACATGGAGAAAGTGTGAGGACGATGTACAACGGACACAACTGGGAACTGTAGGGGAACATAACAAAGTAAAAGTAGTAAAGTGCTGTACTTAATTTGTCATTTTTGTTATTTGTACTTTACTTACGTAGATTTTAAGTACTTTTTGCTTTTATGTCTATACATTTGAGAGCAGGTATCTGTATTTTCTACTTCACTACATTTTTGAAATGGGCTGAAAAGTGAAAGTATTTGTATTATTATCTGAAAAGGCTGAGGGTTTATTTTCTGTATCCAAATCACTACATTTGGCACTTTATTAAATCTCAAAATCTGCATACAATAGTTTTACTTTTTACTCTTTAAGTGCATTTTAAAATGTATATATGTATATCAGGGGTTCCCAAACTTTTTTTTTTTTTTTTTTTTTTTTTTTCAAGGGCCACATTTCAAAACATATTCGAAGTGGAGGACCACAGACCAGGGATGAATGCAGTGCGGTGCTTTATACACACTTTGACAGAGTCGCTGTGAAGGCTTGAAACATATTCATTTTAGGTCTGTGTCAAACTGCAATGTGATGTTTGAGGATATAGTGGTAGAAATATTTTAATTTGCTGTTAAAAGTACTGCTTATGATCAATTGGGCCGGTTCAGCAGGAAGCCTGAGGGCCAATAAAAACTGGTCTGAGGGCCGCATTTGGCCCCTGGGCCATAGTTTGGACACCCCTGGAGTATATATTCACAACCAAAAAGAAATTTGGCAAATGTTTTTACTTTTACAATTCCAACCATTTCAACAAGCACAATTCCAAATCCAAACCACTGCGTCTGAACCACTCCACCAGAAACGATCCAATTCCTTGAACATTCCAGGTGGGACTGACTGCAGAGTAGTTTACACATGTGCGCCTGGTGTCCCTGTGCATCTGCTGGGGTCTCCTACGCTGTGAGGAGGTGGTAATTACAACTCAGAAAACACAACCACAGTCCTCACCACTGCCTAATGTACTGGTTAAATGAGCGCTCGCGGAGAGAATGGGACCCCCTTGTATATGCCTGTTGCACTGGATAATGCTATGTGTATCTCCCGCTATGTTTACCAATGTAGAAGTCTGTTTACGCTCTTCGCCACAGGGCACATCATCTTTACTGCATGGTGGTGCAATAAAGGGACGCCTCATGACCAGCCTAGTGATCCAGTGGCCTGTTTTATCAACGTGGTCCATTTTCTGTTGTTGATTCAATCGTATCTTCTACTCTGTGCTAGAATTTATACAATAATGGTGTAATCATAGCCTGTATAAAGAAGTGGACGTAGAGAGTGTGATGTTACCCACAGCGTTCGGCTCCAGTCAAATGAAGCTCCTCAAGGCTAGCAGTTACACGGCCAAATTTGGAGTTCCATATTTGGAATTGTATCATAGCAACCAAAGAGCCAATCCGGAGTGAGGCTATTGAAAGTAACACCTCTTCCTAGTTGCAGTTAAGGGGTTAATCCAACTTGTTGCTAATCCTAGCGGGAGCAACCTCTCCAAAAGAAGACGCCTGATTTGTCTGTTATTAATCTTCATCTTAATCTTGATTTACTGATGCAATAGCGAAAAAAAAATACTAGGATCATGTAGAGCGGGCCAATATGAACACTTTAAGACCAAAATAACGTGTCTGACAGCAGCAGTTTCAGAGAGTTTTTGGAGCCAGAGTCAATGGAGTCGAAACCCTGCACATGCTCACTTCTAATTTTGGAATGTGCCGCTAGCAGGTTAATTTACAGTGGTCCCTCGTTTATCGCGGGGGTTACTTTCTAAAAATAACCTGCAATAGGCGAAATCCGCGAAGTAGTCAGCTTTAATTTTTACGATTATTATATATGTTTTAAGGCTGTAAAACCCCTCACCACACACTTTATACACTTTTCTCAGACAGGCATTAACATTTTCTCACATTTCTCTCTTGTTTAAACACTCTCAAAGTTCAAACCTTCGTATATTAGAGAAAACTTGCAAACGTACAGCACTTCAGAGTCACACTGCAATCAAACATTTATGTAAATTTGTCTGAACGCATTCTGTACAGTACAGGAGACACGACACAGAGGAGACTGATGGACAATGGTCTACAGTCCCTCAGCCAATCAGGATGCAGAACACAATGCATTTTTATATGCTGTAAAAAAAAATCCATTTAGGGACAACATATTAGTGGCAAATGGTATGCTCGTTAGTAGTTATTCAGGTTCAGTATATTTCCAGGACACATAGCAGGGACATCACATGGTGGGTGTTCTACATGTGTGTCTATAGAGGAATGTTCAGCAGTTACCATGGTGACACAACTCAAACATTAGCACAAAAAGCCAGGTAAATTTTAAGATCGCCTGAAAAGTCAAGAATAAATACAAAATCAGGTATCATGAGCCTGTAAGTATGTTAGTAATTCATGAGTTTCAATGTATTCTGTTCTGAATGAAGTTTAGATGTGCAATTTAGATGTGTATGCAAATAATATTGTTTTCCCTATTTGAACAATTTTGATGAAATTTTGCTTCCTGGTTTGAATTGGGCAGCGGATGTGATATAACTAGAGATGATTCCATAACTATTACTTTCAACCACAGTGTAAACATTGCCTGTGCTTGTCTAATTTACACAATAGTTATTTTTTGATGAATAGAAGTTTATGACACATTATATTGTAACATGTCAAAAAAATGTTTCCTTGTGTATAAAGTGTAGCAGCATTTTGGATGGAATTTTTTTTCCATATAAAGGTCATATTTAAGGTTGAGGACAGGAGTACACCACTGGACCATTTAATTTGTATATTGTAGCTGAAATGACATGTGCGGCGGCCATATTGGAATCAGTGACCTTGTGTGTGTGTGTGTGTGTGTGTGTTGGGTGCACAAAGCATGGCTCAGATCCGTGTGTATTTTGCGAGGAGGTAAATGCATTTGGGCTGGATGCTGGGGACAACCTTCACTCCCCTGTTTACCTATGCATGAGGTCAGACCCACGCTGCAATCAGTTTAGACCGCTGCCTCCAAATGCATCACTTGCACCTTCAGAGGGAAATGTTATCTGATTTTGCTTTTGGCTGAGTGATTGGAAAATATTTTAGTGCTTGTTTCGTTTTGGGGTTTTTTTTTTTTTTTGTATCCATTTATTTCGCTGTTGGACAATATGATTTGTTCCTTTTTTTTTAGTTTATTAAAAATGCCACAAATTTGAATGGTGAGAAGTAAAGGTGGCAGAGGGGTTTTTACTCATGCCTCACAGAAAGAAGGTTTGGGGTTCGATTCCCACTCCAGTGTCTGTAAGAAGAATGCTTTTGTGTCCAGGGTGCAGTTTAATACCATACTGTGAATCTAACCTTGCCTCTATGGAGACAAGAGGACCATAAAAGTTACATAGTGCATCTTTAAATATTATTCTATATTCACAGTGTAGTTCTTTTTATATACTGCATTTTCTGAACTATACGTCACTCTGGAGTAGAAGTCACACCAGTGAAAAAATGCTTAATAATGAAGAAAAAAAACATATATAATTTGCCCTGGACTATAAGTGTCATTTTTGGGGAAATTTATTTGACTAAATCCGAGACCAAGAACAGACAATTTATCTTTAAAGGCAAATTATTATAATAACAATAAAATAGAGAACAGCAGGCTGAATAGCAGAACAGTACGCTAACAAAACACATAGAAATGAACTGTCTGGTATGTTTACATAAGATATTAACAGATATGCTACGCTAATGTAACATATGTCGGCTTGTCCACAAACATGAGAGGCATGAGCGTTCTTTTCACTGATGTTTACTGTGGTCTTACTTCTTCATCTCAGTTCACATCGTAGAACGAGCAAACAACAATTATAACATAAGCTCTGGCTCATATCACATATACACACGAAGCTGTATATGAACGCATGGAAAATATACACACCACTTTGGCCTACTACTAAACAAAACAGTGAACCAAAAACTTACTTTTCAATTGATTCTTCTCAAGTGCTCTGTTGGGCAAGACTTCACATTAGCGTAAAAAAAGGCTGAACCTGAAATCAGGAAGTAGTTGTTGTGGTTTTTAACTAGACTTATGATAAACTAAACATTTACAATATTGTTCCAAATGAAAAAATATCACCTTTCTGCTCTTATAAATGAAGGGGAAATAAATAAGGGAAATTAAATATGAAATGTATGAAAGAAAACGAGTCAAGTAAATTTTCTTACAGGTATTACAAGCAAAACATCAAACAAACGCCATCTAGTGGTCAAACAAGTGAACTGTAACATGTATAATCAACCGTTACATAACACGTACATGAAGCATAGACAGCAAACTGAATACGTGTCTGGTATGTTAACGTAAGATATTAACAGTTAATCTGAAAACTAAAGCATAAAAAACAAGCTAACAAGTTTAGTCTCACTCCAAATCAATAAATCCATTCTTCAATTGGTGTCTTCTGAACATCCTGCTCCGGAAGTAGATGAAGCGCGCGCAGTTCTCAGTGTGACAGTAACGGAGATATATTTATTTTAATAATTTCACATATAAGTTTCATCTGAGTATAAGTCGCACCCCCGGCCAAACTATGAAAAAAAGTGCGAATTATAGTCCGGAAAATATGGTATATTTTTATGAATGGGCTGTTAATTATTGAACTCCTGTCAAGATATTCAACCCATTCTGTTCTTAATCAAGCAAAATGAAGAGGCGGATAATTATGCCTTAACTATAATCAACAACATAATCAGTGGTGTAGTTGCTTTTTTGCACTATTTACTTCGCAGTCCCAAATCACTTGTTGCCTTGTTCATCCACAGAGCTACTGCAGCTGAGTGCCCCTGCAGCATATGTCAGTTTATGGGCTCCTGTAGTGTACATCTGCCTGCTCCTCCTCGCACTCGTAATACCAGGCCTGTGCTCTGTCCGGCCCGTTGCCATGGTTTTAACTTCACGGCTGTTGTTTGGTCTCAGAGGGAGGCAGATAAACAGTAGGAGTGACTCATCCTGATAACAGAGCACACACATAGGAGCTCAGCATACAGGCACACAGGGGACGTAAGTGTAAATGTGCTCCAACGCATCTGTCTCATCCATAGGCATATATATATAAAATCGCATAGCTAACTCACTATCCACCCTGTTCCAAATAGGAAGTGATTTGGCTCCAATTCACTTTCTATTGAAAAACCTTTATCACTCTCTCTCTAGCCGCTGCTGTCAGACTTGTCATTTTGGACGTCTTAAAATGTTGGTATTAATCTGTTCATGATCCTGGTGTTTTTATTTCATCCATAAATCAAGATATGAACATTAACAACAGACAAACCAGGTGCCTTCCTCCCCCAAGGTCGCTTCCGCTAGCGTTAGCAAAAGGCTTGATTGACAGTATTGCTAAGCGCCCGCCCTCTGCCAAACCAGCGGTGCAGGCGGGAAGGGGCATGTACTCAAAACCCTGTTCATCTGAGGTGAGAGAAATGAATTAACTCCTTTGTTTCTCATGCGTCACTGAAGAACAAACAAATCTGATTGCACCAACATGTTCTGGCTCGAGGCGCGACAGTGGGCGGGAGGACCAGACTGACATCCCTCTGTATTAAAAAAATATATAGATATTCTGGATTTGCCAGACAAGCTTTTGTCAGCAAAACAAACAGAACAATGATAAATACTGAATGAATATGGCTTCACAATTTTAAATTGAACCCTTTTGATTTTTTTTTTTACATGGTTTGACCTTTCTTACTATCTGCACTGTGTTGTGTGTTAAGAGCTGTCAAAACAAGTTTATTTATCCAATTTGAGGCCTGATCTCGAAAGCTAAGCAGGGTCAGGCCTGGTTAGTACTTGGATGAGAGACTGCTGAGAATACAAGGTTTCACAATGGAAGCAGCAGTAGCTCTCATATAAACTGTTGTTAGGTAGGCAAGACCCTCCACTCACCTTGCCTAATATGAATGTGAGAAGAGTGAGCGATTGGTGGTGATTGGTGCGGCCGATGTCAGTCTGCCCCAGGGCAACTGTGGCTATAATTGTTACACTAGTGAAGTATCGTGGAGAGTCTGTGAATGAATAATGCAAAAACTGTAAGGGTGTCTGATATAATAACAAAAAGTATCATGATTTTCTTAGTCAGATTAGAATTTCAAATTTATCATGATTCATGTAGATAGTTAGTATGTGTATTTCTATAAACTCAAGTCATCTCTTGCTCTTGAGAGGTCACTGCCAATGGTGCAGATTGGCAGCTTCGCTTTGGTCAGTCTGCCCCAGGGCACCTGTGACTACAATGGTAGCTTACCACCACCGAGTGTGGAGTGAATGAATAATGCACTGTAAAGCGGTTTGTGTGTCCTGAAAGGCGTTATATAAATCCAATGGTTAGTCACTCAAAAGCTGACCTTTTGATCGGAGCGGTGGGTGATGGGAAAAGTGACGTTTTTTTGAGCTGCATTAAATGGAGAATTGGTGAATTATTGTTATCCCTATATTGTCCAGTCCTATCTGAGCATTTTGAAAAGCACTATGTAAGACAAATTCATTGTTATGTCTTATTGTTATGCAGAATCTATAGCAGCTGGTGTATTAGAAAAAACAAAACTACTGCTCTTTGATAAACAGAGCTGATCCAGTGGAGGACAGAGAGGTGTCATCCAGGTCCTCTGCAGCAGGGTCCATTATCTGAAGCACAGGATGAACAGGCTCAAAGGGTGAGCCAGGTACTGCCCGCGGACAGGACAAAGCGTGCTGTTGACTGTGAGCCAAGAGAGTGGCATTTGTTTTACAATGAAACACAAGGCCAACTCTGCGCTGGCCAGGTCAGACACACACACGCACAGCCACCTGATCAAGCCCCTCCCCAGAGACACGGAGTGAATAAATACTCTCCAAATCTGCCCGGTGTGGACCTGGAAATGTGGAACTTTTATTGCTACAGTTTGATTTGCCAAACTATATTTGTCAGACAGCCACCGGCAGGACGGGGATGTGCAAGCAGCTGCCCAAGGTTATCAAAGAGGGAAAATAACTAACGGTGTGTAAGCTGCTAACAAGTTCAAATAAAGGGGATTGTTAATGAAATAAGTACATTTACATTTATCTTTTGTATGCAACCTACCGTTCAGTTATGTGACAACCTAAAGTGCAGTTCATCGTCAGGAGAAGTTACACCTACATGCATGAAATGTTCAACCAGTTTAAAGATGATGTCACATTTTACATTTTTTAAATATATTCAATGTCATTCAGAAGTCATTTTCAGTCTAAAGGTACTGGTCTGAGGAGCTTCAACTTATACTGCTCTCCCTCAGTCCTCAGATCCTTTCTTTGGTGGTACTTGGCGTGCTTTAAGATGATGGCACAATCCGGGGGTGGCACAAAGTCTCAAGTAACTCACAAGTCGTTGACCTCAAATCTGAGTCATGTTCCAAGTCGAGTCCAAGTCCTCTGCTCTGAGCTTCAAGTCATTTTAAGTCTGAACTAGAGTATCGAATGCAGCTTCTATTTTGCTATTTATATGCTTGTTTAACTAATTTATACTACTTTTAAAAGTCCTGGTAAGAAATAGGGACGTAATAACAGTTAATACATACTTATTGCGATATTTTACGATATATGCTGCTTTTTCCTGCCCCGCCTCGACAAGACCTTAGGGGAATCATTACGTAAGAATTATGAAATGATCACGGGGTATGTAGTTCCCTCTGTGTTTTAGTTGTTGCTGATTTCAGTTACTGTCACATTCTTAGTAATAAATAGAGTGGGGAGGGACATGTTCCAGTTTGTTGCTGTAAAATTAAGCATCAAGTCACATCAAATCACAGGTCTGAAGTCCAAGTCCCAAGTCTTACTCCAAGTCCTCAAAACAGTGACTTAAGAACTGACACGAGTCCAAGCCACGACTTCCAAGTCCCCACCTCTGGCACAATCCATTAGACGTCAGGTACATAAATAATAAGCAAGCTATAGCTGACCTTTTTTTTTTCTTCACGTAGTTAAATTAAATTTATCTTGCCCCAGCACAGACATTGCAAAAGCAGCTCTTAGTGTAAAAATGAAACAGGTACATTCAGCCTGCTTTTAATTATACAGCATTTTTATCATGTACGAACCAGGAAATAGCACTGTTAGCATGCTAGTTGATTTTTAACAATGGTGTGGTGGCAAAAACCGCAAGGAACACAAAGCGCTGCGTAAGCTATGGTTGTTCTGTGTTTTTGCAGGATGTCTGACTCAACTGTTTAGCCTAACGTTACACCCAGAGTATATAGTGCTGTTTCCATCCGGTCGATGGGCATTTCCTCGCTGTGGCACTGCTACCTGGTCTTTAAAACAAAATAGAACCACAACGTCCTGGAGCACGAGAAATAAGTGTGTAATCAAAGTCATTAAAATGTGTCTGTGCATGAGGTGTGAAAAGTGCCTTATTGGTGCTATATTTTATAACATGAGGCCATAATTTAGTAAAACCACAGGTGCAAAAGTGTAAAAGGACTGGTTACCTTCATGCTCACTGCTCTACTCTTTAATCAGTAAAGTGTGCAGGGCTCTTATGCATATGCAGTGAATGCAGGATTAGGAAAATGAAAGAGGGAGACGTGATAAGTGCTTGGTTGATTACACACTCCAGTGGAACACAGTGCACTGGAAAGAATAAAAAAAAATAGGCTTAAGACAAAGATTATAAAGTTTAGCCTCGAAAACTTTGAAGTCGACTGAGGCTGTTTAGATAAAGCCGCATTTAAAAACAAATGGGAATAAACTCCTAAATTGTGGCCTTTGAGATTTTAAAGGTAGTAGACTGTATATAGCGACTAAAACTAGGATGGATGGATACGCTGCGATATATATTGAGGAAACAAACCGAAGTCAATTTTAGCTGTAGAATCTGGCAACCCAAAGCAAGAAGCTCCTTTGGCATTTTGACTGGATAATTGGCTTGAGAACAAAATCACTATTAAAAAAAACAACAAAGCAATCCATTGGTTTCAGAATGATGAGAAATTAGGACTGTTGCCATAGCGATCAAACACATATCTATTGAATGGGGAAAATGTCCTTAAAATGTTGCAAATAACAAGAAGCTGAAACCAATGAATAGGTTGATGAGATCATTTCAGACGGAGGGCAGGGGCCTAATGGGAAATTTATGGTATGGGGAAGAAATATCCAAACTTGTACGTGTCACAAATGTTGATCGTTCTCATTATTTGTTTGGTACCGGCTCATAGACCATGTAAAGAAGTGGACTAAGTGGGTGTGACGTCACCTGCAGCGTTCGGCTCCGGCCAAATGAAGCTCATTGAGGCTCGCAATTATCGGGGCAAATTTGGAGCCGAGTTCTGTATTTGGAATTCCCACCGTGACTATCATAGTGAACAAAGAGCCAATCTGATCAAAGCTGTTGAAGGTTATGCCTCTTCCCGTCCGCACCGCTGGTTTGGCAGGGAGAGGGAGCTTAGCAACGCTGTCAATCAAACCTGTTGCCAACGCGAGCGGGAGCAACCTCGGGGAAACAAGGCAGCTGATTTGTCTCTCATCAATGTTCATATCTTGATTTATGGACACGATAGCGAAATAGGGTTAATACTGACAGGTGGGAGAGGGGTGACAGTGTTCTAATGTAAAGTGAATTGGAGTTGATGGACCCCGAAGCGCGCCCATGATCACTTCCTATTTGGAACGCAGCGGCTAGCAGGTTAACTATGTCCTTTTATATATAAACAGTCTCTCGTCTGACTCCACAAACTTGCAATATTAACCGATGGCTTCAAGTCCGTTCATCTGACAACAATCTCATCTTTGGGGTGGAAAAATGAAATAATCAAAGCTATTGTAAAACCTTTTCACTTCTGTTTATACCGACAGAGAAGACTTTGAACTTTATGCCACTTTTCGTTTCATGTGGATAGACCCAGTACTCAAATATTAACGTGGATACTGTTTATATCTGTCTTTATTAGGAAGATTTTTATGTCTGAAAATGCAATAAAACCACAAAAAACAAAAGTGGATGGCAACCGCGGTGCACTAATGCTGGTATAATGATGTGTTTGTTGACAAAATGTGCAATATGACCTGGCCCAAATCTCTTTATATGGGCCACTTGTCCATCTGATCATCCATCTGCCCAATGTTAGAACTCTGAATATTAAACCTATCTTCAAAGGAGAAATACTACGCTTTGCTTTTACATTTCATAACATAAAGTAATGAAGTAAAGTGATAGAACGTGATCAGATGCTGTGCCCTCTGGTATCAACAGAAAGGAGCGTGAGGCAGTTGAAATAAGGCTAAGAGCAAAGGAGAGCTGACTCACACGTTCCAATCCTTGATAACGGGATTAAGGATTTTGCTTAATCCAATTCAGAAGCATACTATACACTATACTCACCCAGTCATCCAAAAAGCAACTGAGACAGCAGAAATGTGAAATAAATTATCCTAAAACAGTAGATAGCTTCTGGAAAGTGAAAATACTACAGTTATATTTTATTTCTGTTAGTATTTTGATAAGATTCAATTTTCAGACCAAGGTTTAGTTTGTTTTCAAATCTGATAGTTTGGATTGCACACTAGCGGTTTTCCTCAGAGTGGTCATGTGATGTTGCTGTGACACATCCAGTCAGCTGATTTAAAAAGGTTTTGGCACCGTCTTTATACCGGTGGAGGCAGGACGACAGCGCCACCTGCAGTCCGACTTCCTCTGGACAGTATCCCAGGTGTATGAGAGTGAAAAGGCCCCCTCATCCCGATGTAAAGTCCCGTGCATGTTTTTGCATTTCGGTTGCCTCCTTAATCCAGCGACGGTGTTTTTTGCCATCTGTCCCACTGCTGTTTGCTCCGTCTCAGTCCATAATGTGCCTCTCTCTTTTACAATAGTTGAGTTGTTCCTGTTCTGCTTTGTGTTTTGTTGTTTGTGCGCACACCCTCGCTATTTCCTTCTCACATTCTGTCCTTTTTTTCTTTTTCCACATACTGAATGCCCTCCCTGTTTACCCGATGTATTTAGATTAATTCATGCATGTTTGAGTAGTTTTTTTATTATCCAAGATGTAATTGCTCCAAAATAAATCCTATTTTTTCCTACACACAAGCTCACGACTCTGTACATGCTTTGCTGTGATGACATTTAAGGCGACTTATCATAAAGGGACGGGCAGATCTACAGTTTTCAACCAGAAATTGTTAGTATTATAGTAATAGTATTGGTTTATTGAGTAATTTTAGATCAGTATTGTGATTTAAAATGTCCAAAATATAAAATTATGATCAATGTGTGTCACAGATTATAAATATATAGCAGACAAAAGCATCTGTTTAAGTGTGTCAAGGCTTTCATTACACCTGTTGTGTTAAATGGTTTATTTGTTTGGTTTTATTAGTTCTCATTTTTTTTAAACACGTAAAAAATAAAAAAAAATTAGGTCAATCCCAAAGCAAGGCACACATGACCAATATTTCGGCTCAGATCTGGAGAGAAGGGTTAAACATGCTATTCAAATGTTGCTATGGCGCCTGACCTGCAAGCCATAAATAAGCCAAAGACTGAATCCAGTGGCACAGAGCTCGCATTTGTTCTGGTTAAAATTGGCTGGGCCTTCACCTGTGATATAAGGAGCACGGGCCAATATAATTTAGTGCCTTCCATAGAGGTACATTGTTCAGCGTTGATAGGCACCGTGTGATTGACAGCTCCTTATCTGAGGTGTCTGGCTGAGTGATTGGAGTGGCTCAAGCTGAACTCGACCTTATCCCTTCCACTTAAAGGTCCTATACTTTGCTAAATCGACCTTTTTGGAGCTTTTAGCCGTAATAATGTTGTTTCCTCCCCAAAACCTAAAGATGTGGTTAAGTGCATAAGAGAGGTTAGACTACTCATTTCACTAAAACATAGTTGCATGATGGTAAAATTTAAGATTTAACTTTATAAACCGCAAAGTTATGAAAACACTTTGGAGAATCTTGCATTTTAAAACAACCGTGTTATGGATATTAGTGAGCACATAGCTAGTTATCCTCCATGATGCCTTCGAACTCTTGATATTTGAATGTTTCTAAAACTCTATGGGAAAAATTATGGAAAATTTACTTCTGGAAACAGGGCGGACAGTCACTGTCCAGGTCCATAGAGGTAAATCCATAACTGTTACCTAGCAACAATAACGTTAACAAGGGCCAAAGCCAAATTGCACTATAGTTATCATTAGACTAGTCAGAAATAACTGCTTTATTTTGTTAGATAATGGTTTAAACTGCCAGAAAAAAATAATTTGTCCCTGCATTTTCGAGGGAAATTTCTGTCTTGATGAAAGCGTACATTTTGAACTTTTCTTTTCAGCTTTCTTTTCCTACACATAGCGCCTTGATTGATATTAAATGTTTACCCCAGGTACTACCCCATCAAAGCAAGCCATCATTCAAAAAGTCCATATATCACTAAGATGCATTCAACTACTTCATTCGCCGACGCAACACTGGTCTAGTCCTTATATTTGTGGAGCTGATGCATATAACGTCCCAACAGTGTGGACTGGTGGGTGCACTCGCCTCACAACAAGAAGGTCCCTGGTTGGACTTCCAGGCAGCACGGGCAGCTACTGAAGAATGGGTCAAATGCAAAGGACAAATTTTCCCATTGGCTTCAAAATGTGTACTAATAAACCCATCAGTTACACAAATAAAGCATTAAGAATTTATAATGAACAGTTGAAACGTGATTTAGGCTTTGTTACTACTTCATTAAGGCTTGACTACTTAAGAGCACAGTATCTAACTTTCTGGAGATGGCACGTCAGCTGCATGATTCCATAAAAATAAAAAGTTAAAACCATACTTTGGAACTTTGTCCATGAAGATACATATGTTATATGCCATACTGTAGAAGATTATAGCCAAAGGAGCAAGATTTTCACGGAAACAAGCAGGAGGAGGCTCTATTCCGAGAGTCATGTGTGTGGAGATGCAAGCCCGCTCACAGTAAGGATGCATGTTTTTAGATGTTTTTCAGCGCAATAAACACAACCATAATGAAAAAAATGGTTTGATTTTAGTTTTTTTTTTTTAAATAAACGACATACTGTGGCTTTAAGTAAGGGGCTGGTGTTAGGGTCTTAATTAAGTAATCACTAATCCTGAACCACTCTTAATAAGCTATTAGTTCATTATGAATTAAG
Organism: Periophthalmus modestus; assembly: GCA_019594935.1. Taxonomy (NCBI): domain Eukaryota; kingdom Metazoa; phylum Chordata; class Actinopteri; order Gobiiformes; family Gobiidae; genus Periophthalmus; species Periophthalmus modestus. The sequence goes on along the minus strand of JAIEZT010000012.1, from coordinate 21,103,903 downwards.
TGTCCCAACCCATCCTGGGTCTAAGTACACCTTCGACCCAACTAGCTTTGTTTCTTTCTCTATTTTTTTGCCAGCATCAGCAGCCCCTCCTCACACCTCATCAGTGGAGTCCTTGTGGGGAACAGGGTTTTACTGGAGCGCACAGAACAAGGTTAACTGAGCCATCATGAATCCCCCAGTGAGCTGCGGGGGGCGCTACACCACTCACACTCTGTAGTACAGTGGTCTCTTTAGGCTGCGCTGACCTTCTACACGGACATTCTGCTGCACTCCCACATTTGCTTCTTTCAATTTGTCCACTGTACCAATTGGCTAACGCTAAATGGAAAAAGCGCCTGGGTGGACGAGTTTGTGAGAATTGTTTTTGCTTTGAGTGTTGCAATGTACCTCAGAGGAATGCTAAGCAGCTAGAGCCAAGGCTTAGATTAGAAGTTTAAAGCCCCAGTATGTAACTTTCTGATGGTGGAAAGTCAGCAGCATGATTCCATTCTGCATGAAGACAGAAGTTTATAGGTTTTAAGCTATACTGTGGCACACTATAGCCAAAGGAATAACATTTCCATGGAAACAAGCAGGAAGAGGCCCTTCTCCAGTCCAAATAAGAGTCAGGTTTGTGGAGAAGCAAGCCCGCTCAGAATAAGGAGATATGTTTTTTATATGTTTTTCAGTGCAATAAACACAACTGGTAATGAAAAAACATGCTTTTATTTTATTCTATCGTTGTGGCAAAAAAAAAAAGTTACAGTTTGTGCCTTTAAAGAAAAAATATTTGATAATTTTATCCAAATTACAATGTCCTAATAATTGCGAGCAGATGGCAAACTGACTCAAAATATTGGAACAGGTGTTGGTCATAGACAATTTCCTGAAGCGGGTAGCACTTAATTGTATTTAAATTTACTTTTCCACAGTGTTTTTCAGACCCTTAATATTTTTTTTCAACAACCATATTTGTTTTGATAAGGTTGGACCATGCATCTCCATCTGATCATGCTCACACCTTCATAAAGTATTGAAGAAGTGTGTATTCTGAATCCCAGGCAAATCCTCTGGTGCTTATTGGCATGATTACTCTCCTAAATTCCCAGATTACCTCCTGTAGAGTACGTCTGATCAGCTCACTAAACAGATAAGTGACTGTTGTACTGTCTCTTTTTGCACTATGAGAGTGGGAGAGTTTCTCAATATTAGCTAAAAGGTTAGGCTCGCTGCCACTGGAGCAGACACTGGCAGGTGCTGTCCACTATTTATTGGTTAATCAATGTTTTTAAATCATCATGCATCAGGCCATGAAGCTCCTCAGATGCCCTTTAAAATGTGACCTGAAGACGACATAACATCATCATTCTAGTGTATCGCTTAGAAATGTTGAGTCGGTAAAATATAAACATTAAATCAATAATTAATTGATTTGAATAAAGTAGTTTAATCTCCACATGTTTATTACCTAGGTGTACTTTAATTTAAGAAGCACTTTGTCACTTTTGTGGTGGATGGTCTTATCTCCATGGAGATATTTGTTTGCCTAGAATAGGGCTGTCATCAACATTTTTATATGCAATTTGGAGACTAGCACAAAATGACTGTTATTTTAGATTGTTATTTGGACTGTTATTATTTTTTTTTTTAATCAAACAAAAATTAAAAAAATAGAAATACATGTGTATTTATTTTCCACATTGCTCTTCAAAATTGCCAGTGCAGTACTGATCCAGCATCAAACTACTAGACTAGTACCAACTGGGACTGAAAAAAGATCCGGATCAGATCACCCGGAGGGCCTGATCTGGGCCTTGGGTCTTAAGTTGAGCCTTGCTTAGAATGTTCCACAGTACAAAATAACCTTTCCAAAAATGCATTCTGCTGTAAACCAGCTTGCCTCTCCACAGATCTGACCTGTAACTTGATTTGGTATCCTACAAACTATGCAGATGACACTCAGATCTATGTCTCACTGGCAGCAGAAGAATATGGACCAGTGGATTCACTCTGCCACTGCATCCAACAGATCAGGTGTGGACTGTCAAAACAAATGTTTTTCTCCAGCTAAACTCAGACAAGACTGAAGTAGTATATGACGCAATGAAGAAACAGAGAAAGTGTCACAGCAGCAGTCACCTCCAGTGTCACTCTCTCTAAAACCTTGAAATGTCAGAGGAAAAAAAAATCAGGGGTAAGTAACGGACTCGGAGTTGAACTTTAAAAGTCACATCAAATCAATAAAAATCTGCAGTTTTTTTTACCATCTAAAAACATTACAAAAATCAAAAAAATCAAAGTATACTGTCAAAACCAGACTTGGAGAAGCTTATCCATGCATTTGTCTCCAGTAGGTTAGACTACTGTAAGCGCCTGCTCACTGTCCTCTCCAAACGAGCGTTAAAACAGCTGCAGTACATCCAGAACACTGCTGCTCGGGTCTTGAACAGAACCAGGAAGTACGAGCACATAAGTCCTGTTCTCAGGTCTCTGCACTGGCTCCTGTGGCTCAAAGAATAGACTTTAAAGCAGCTCTGCTTATGAACAAGCCTCTCCATGGCCTAGCACCAAAGTACATCTCTGACATGTTAGTGCCATATGAACCATCTCACACTGAGGACTTCAGGGACCAGCCTCCGGCTGGTGCCCGGAGTCAGGACTAAACATGGGGAATCAGTGTTTCAGTTTTATGCAGCTAAACCTGGAACAGTCTTCCTGAAGATGTGAGACAGGCCTCTAGTCTGACAGTGTTTAAATCCAGGTTCAAAACTGTTCCTGTTTAGTTGTGCATATGACTGAAAGGGTTTTATTCTGCCCTTTTTTCCTTTAATGTAAATTTTATGATGATTATTTGTGATTATTTATGTTTTGATTAGTTGTATTGTGATGTTAATGTATTTCTTATTCTGTAAAGCACTTTGAATTACTTTGTGTACGAATAAACTGCCTCGCCTTGCCTAAATCCAATGTTATGAAGCCACTTAACAGTTCTTTCATCAAACTCTTACTTGAGCACATAGAGTTCTTTTATCCCCACTATTCCTTCTTAAACAAGTCTACTTTACCCCGCTCTGACTGTGAACATTTGTATCTACAATTTTACTTGGAAAAGAAAATAGTGATTGTGAAGAAATGTGTTTATATTTATGAGTCTGCTTGGGTCTGCTTGTGCTCGGCCCGTGGAGGATCTACTTTACAGTCAGAGCAGGAGGATCCTTCTTTCTCTTCAGACTCTTAAGTATTGAAGCGCAGACACAGGAAATTGAAAGTCATGCTTCCTAATCCCGTCGTATTTGAATACACAGGAGGCTGCTACTGCCTGGGCTGGGTCACACATGCACGCACACACACACACACACACACACACACACACACACACACACACACACACACACACACACACACACACACACACACGCACACACACACACACACACACACACAGGATCATACTGGGACACTATGGCTACTGTTGGTGCATTACAGTGATATCAAAATTGTCACAAATTTATATAAGATTTACAATACATTTAAAGTCGCACTATGTTTTCAAGTATAGGGTCCGCAATCGCTTGTATACATGGGTAGAATGTTCCACAGTATGGCATTAAACGTGTATATATCCATATGGAGACGAGCAGGTGACACCATAGGCCATAGTCATAGGTCAGATCTGTGGAGAGGTGAACCTACTGACAGTAAGAAAGTATGTATTTATGACCACAAAAAATGTAAATGAATGCAAGGTACAGGTAGGTGTAATGCCATGCTGTGGAACATTTTAGACAAAGTATTAACATCTTCAGGGATACAGCAACACATTTTTTTTTTTATTGTGTGTAGAAAGCCTGAGTAACTACATTGACCAGGATGCTTTGCTCCATGTCAGTGCAGCCAGCTTGAGTAAGGTTGTTGTACTGTATAATTATTTACCTGCATAACCAGAACCACACGCTTTTACAAAGATGTGTGGATCTGGAACCGTATCCTGTCTCCTCGAGAGCCTGATTGACAGAGAGTCGACAGAGAGACGCCTGCTCCGTTTGGGTAAAAACAAACATGGCAGCAGCATTTTTACAGAATCAACAATCGAAGCAACGCATTCTTACTTTTCTCAGGTAAAAGAAGTTAAAAGAAGTTGTTTTAAATGTCTTTTGAAGGAGATTTGAAAGACACATGCTACAAATTACCGGCTGTGATTGCACCCTCCGGAAAAACCCCTTTGGACGAAGGTTTTTCACGCTCTATGTTTTGCTACTACCTGGAGCATTAAAACATTGCGTTGGAGAACACTAAAGAGGGTTAACCAACGCAAGGAATTATGTCTGTAGACGTCTAAATGTGACCACTTTTATATAACTATGATACCCAATTGAGATCTCCACTTCTCTGCAGAGGACATTATATCGCTCAAATCGTTTCAATTTCAAGCATTGTTAGGCCCAAGGTTAATGCCATTTGAGTGGTGCTTAGGTCAGTCACTATATCCTTCAGAAAATATTATAAAAATTATATATTTACAGGGTCAAGACTTATCATGTGTGCTTTTTCTTCGCACTGTTTTGGGACCTGTATGTTAACATTTGGACTATGTAGGGTCAAGTAAATCACGTACATGACTCGTAATATACAGTGAAGATGGTTTAAGGCACTGTACCCATCCATCCATTTTCTTCCACTTATCCGGGGCTGGGTCGCGGGGGCAGCAGTCTAAGCAGGGACTCCCAAACTTCCCACACCCCAGACATGTCCTGCAGCTCCTCCGGTGAGACCCCAAGGCATTCCCAGGCCAGCCGAGAGACATAGTCCCTCCAGCGTGTCCTGGGTAGCACTAAACCTGAAGCAACCAAAGATATTCCTCACTTATGAGTTGAGTTTATTAGCGCTTTTCACAACCTTCAGAGATAAGAGCGAAGTTTTGCCACAATGGTAAAGCTAATGACAAATAGCAAGTTAATGTACACTTTCTGCTTATCGGACAATAAAATGAATTGGATTTATTTTGGCCTCAGGTGCTGCTTATACAATATATGTGTACTGAGGAAAGACACATTTTGCTCAAATACATTTTGAACAAATCAGGCACAGGGGCTTTGAGCTTATTTTTTTTACTTTACACTATTGTCCATTCAGAAAATTACCATTTAAACAATTATCATTGATGGTGATAATTCCTTGATAATCTTCCAAATGTTTCATCAGGACATGCCTGGCTGTATAAAATGTGTATATAGTTCAATCCCCTGCCATGTCATATATCTTTTCTCCATATAGACCACAAAATACTCCCCGGGTCATTTTTGTATTCCGGGAACAAGGGCTCATACATTGTGGAAAATAATGGGCTGACTCGTGGTGTCATGTCCGAAATGAGAAAGCAGATCAGATGGGTGCCTGGGATAAGGTTAAGCATGAATGACAAAGTAAAGTGAAGGAGCAGGGGGGAAGAGGGCACAAGCCAGAGGGCCTGACAGGAAGCGAACGAGGGAGGGATCAGCTGAGGGATGAAATACAGAGGAGGAAGAGAAAGAGGAGGGGGACGAGAAATATTGGCTTTCCGCAGCGCATGTCCTCACACTGGGCAGGCCGCACACACAGAGGCCTTATTGTGTTTTAATGCACTTTAATGGGGCCCATTCTGGAGGCTTGGAGGACTGAGATTCAGACATTACTATGCTGTACACACCAGCTTCCAAGTGTGGAGAAGGGGAGAGAGGACAGAGGGGAGAGAGGGAGGGAAAGGAGAGGAATAGTTTACCATGTTCCCTGCGCAAAACTATAGCAGCTCGTAATCTGTTGGGAGGTTTATATTACGATTTATGTTAGGACTAGTTTAGATCTATGCACACACGTTCTGAAATATGTTTCTTGGCTCATGATTGGATTGGATTACCAAAGATTCAGCTTGTCCAACCAGCTTAGACATTGCGGCTTTGCATGTAAACCAGATGGCTTTGGTGTAGACATTGCATTCACATAGGTGTCCAAAAGTAGCGTACACGGGACTTTTAAACCATGTCTTTAGCCTAGCATCTATTCGATTTTTGTCTGTAATTTGTCCTGTTGAGGTTGAGACATCAGTGCTGAGTAAGTGAAGGAGACTGACAAACTGAGAAGGAGCTGGGTGGAGAAGAATAGGTGAAAGAGCGATTTCAACTTCAGCTTCATTCTTCACCCAGGTCTTGATATCACGGGACTCCATCTTGTAGCCTATTCCTCCTACTGCACCTGCCCAATCTGCGTACATGATTTAGCACTCGCCCCTTTGAAGTATAGCGTCATTGTGTAACTCGGGAGGGAGACAGAGGTTCCATATCAGCGCCGGCTTCACTTTGCATATCAGAGGGGAGAATATTTTAGCTTTAGTTAGCGGTGAGTGCGGCTTACAGCTCCTATGATGCTATTCTGAACAATGTTGAATACAAGAGGCTGGATTTGTTCAACTTAACCTGACTTACTCTAGCTTCATCTGTGTAATCTGTGTGAGACTGTGTGTTATCTGACCCGGTACAGAACATGCTGCTGTCGGTGAATACCAGCGTGTGTGTGGACAGGTATTTAACACATTGCGGGGACTAAAATCTGCACACACACTCACATTATGGGTACGTAATGGGGACAAAACATCTGTTCCCCATTATGCTTAATATTATATTAAAAGCTGCATATAAGTCCAGATTTTTTGGGTCTGTGACATAACAAAAAGCTTCAAGTCCAGAACCTGCAAACAGAATATTTTTGAGTGCTGAGAGAACACAACTTTGGAGGAATGGTTTAGTGCATATATGTCAGAGTCGGGCCAGATCCGACCCGCGAGAGGGTTTTACTAAGGCCCACGGGATGATACTGATTTATTATTAGAACCGCAGCAGGCCAGCAGCCCCCGCAGGTGTTTTACACACACCAATACTACATTTCCCACAATGCAACTGTGGCGCACTGAGCAGGGAGGTGGCTTAATTTCATTATTCATCAGCGGTCATTAGCATAACAGCAAAAGTCAACTTTCAGATACCCATCAAAAATGGCAAAAAGGAAGGCACTGAGAACCTGGGGGTTTCAAACAAGGTGGGAGTCGGATTAAACATGTTCACGGAGGAGGCTGGAAAACCTGTGTGTCTTCTGTGTGGAGAAAAGTGTGGCGGTAATGAAAGTATGATCTGAGACGACATCATGAAAATGAAACACACGGACTAAGACAAGAATATGGACATGGAACAAAGGCTACAGAAGGACGAGGAATTAAAACGAGGTCTTAAATCGGCCTGAGTTTTTGGCATTACGTCCTATGGATGACACAACTACAGGACATGATCTGTATGAAGAGGTGTCAAGATGCGTAAATGAGATGGAGCTGCCTCGTGGGTTTGACAACAGATGGAGCACCTGCGATGTGTGGACACAGGAGTGGACTGGTGGCGAGGATACGGGAGAAGATGCGGGGGGAAAATGTCACAGGTGAGCTGACAGCTTATCATTGTATCATACACCAGGAGTCGTTCTGTGGTAAAGCCTTGAAAATGGAACATGTAATGAGACCATCAAGTGCGCAGTTAACTTTATCAGAGCCAAAAGTTTAAATTTTATTGCCAGTTCAAAGCATTTCTGAGTGAGTTACAAACGGAGCCTGGTGATTTGCCCCATCACACTAAGGTGTGATGGCTAAACCAGGGAAAGGTGCTGCAAAGATGTTCGAGCTGCGTGAGGAGATTTGCCTTTTCTTGGAAACCAAAGGGAAAGACACAACACAACTCCGAGACGAAACGTTTCTGTGTGAAATGGCTTTTCTGTGTGACATCACAAGTTATCTGAATGTAATGAACTTGCAGCTGCAGGTCGGGGTCGTGTCATCTCTGAAATGTACAGAACACTGAAGGCGTTTAAAACCAAACTGACTCTGTGGGAGGCACAGAAAATGTTGTTTTTCTCTCATCCATAGATTTTTGAACTTTATTTTATTGTGTTTCAATCCAATTATATTTTTAAAATATATCAGTTGAGTGACTGATAGAAAATTGCTGATATTATTTATTTCTCTGAAGTAAATTGATCCTACTTTTGCCATTTCCCTGAAAAAATATACTGATGGTGCCTTGAATAATCCCGCTTCATTCATTTAATGTGCATGTTATGGGGATTTTTATATAAAGGTAGTTTGTCTTTTGTGCCTGTTGAAAATTTAAAATCACTGACAGAGCCATAAGAAAATATTGCTTTATTTATCCGATCCAATCATATAGTAATATATTTGTTAGATTTTCAGAAGGTTCAATTAGGTTCATTAGACTATGTGTGGTCATTTAAAATTTTTTCAATGAAGATTCGATCAGTCCGGCCCTTGGCTTGTAGCTAATTTTTTCATTTGGCCCCCTGTCCATTTGACTTTGACACCCATGGTTTAGTGAAACAAGTGTGAATGAAGCAAAACACAACTCAAGGTATGTTTTTGATGTGGGGACATCGATAAACACGGTTAAAAGCTCAAAAAAGTCAGTTTTGCATATGTTTTTTTTTTTTTTTCCAGTCAATGTAATGTCCCTGAAATCCCTGGGAACTAAACGTGTGTGTGTCCATGTGTGAGGGACAGATAGAGATCATTGGAGAGTAGAGGCCACTTATACTTGTGTCACTGTCAGCCATTGGCAGGTTGATAGGGACAGAGTATTGATGGTGTTTCCTTAGTCCTTCCCATGGGACAAAATGTTCTGAAGTTACCATTTGGTTCTCTATTACCACTATTCCACTAAAGCTGCACAAAATCTGCTTTTTTTATGTTTTCATTGCATGGAAAAATTGATAAAACCATTGCATCTCCATAAACCTGACTGGGCCTGGACGAGGGTCACCTGCTTGTCACCATGAAAATGTCGTTTCTTTCCGTTTCTGTGGGATCATGCAGGGGGTGGTAAAGTTTCACATGCTTCACAAAGCGCTACGTTATAGACAGTATTCAACCACTCACGCATCACATTCATACAAACAGTAGGCATGGTGGGTGAACACAATGAGTTAGCTTGCACTTGGTCCAAACCCAATCCATGCTGTTCTGTTTTTTGTTCTTCAAGATTGAGAGAGTTTTTGTAATCTGCAAAGCCTGACTCTCTTGCCCTCTTGAGCCGAGTTGTCGGTCAGGAGTAGCTGAAGGAAGGTTAAGGCTATTGTGCGTGATTAGACTGGTACCATCTTCCGGTATTTCGAAAAGTCATTCTTCATGTCATGCTCAGGTTTATTTTTTAGTGTATTCTCATGGTACTGTTCACTTGGCTTAGTCTCGTTTTTAGTGCTATGCTCTTCGTACCCAGATTTTGCTGCTTGGACTAATCGTGCACCGCAGTCTCCGATCCAGCTCACCCCGTCCCTGTGCCCGAACGCCCACCGCCGACCCAGACCTCCACCACTTGATCCAACAACCATCTTTCACATTTTTGTGTCGTAGAGAAACTCTGCTGAACTGTTTCCCCGAGTCTGTAAATTTGGTCCCTCCAGACGTTACGACACAATCTAAGGACCACCACCAAACACTGGAAGAACATGTAAAGAACTTGGGTCCTACTTGGATATCATTGAGATTGCTAGCATACTCTATACCGTAGTTTTACCAAAAGCTTCCATCATATTATAATTTTCTTCACGTAAAACACAGAGATTCTATAATGGAAAAATTGTGCACTGGTATCATATTTTATAAAAGAAAACATTATTAAACTCTATTTGTTGTCTTAAAGTGATGACTGCAATCCACAAAAACAAAAAGTTATTTGAGGAGAAAGTAGTTTGAGGAAGTTGCACCGTGTAACCTGTCAGGACACATTAGCACGCCTGAGCGGTCCGATCGATACCGAAATCATCTGCTGAGATTCCTAACAAAACCAGGACAGATAGGGACATCCAGTGACATGTTCTGAATGCCAAAGCTCACATTTGTTTGGGTGTAAAGCTCTGCTAAGTGCTTGCGGTCTCATTAAATATAGATGCCATATAGATACATAGGATTGTGACAGTGTGCTTTGTAAAAGGTTTGTCCCCGGGGCTGTTCTCCCAGAGGACGTGTGATAAAATCTAAGTTTGATGGATGGCCACAGCACACGCAGACAGACACAAACAGACTCTGTAAATGTCCATTAGAAGCTGACAGATCTCTGAAGCTCCCCCATCCATGACAGTGCACCTCTGCTTTACCCGTCTCTTTTCAGACGACTGCTGCGCCTCGTCTTTCTGTTCTATTTACTTTATTTTGAGGAGACTCTCAGTGTTATGGACCGAAAGCATTCATGTTTCTTTAAAGGCCCCATATTACGCAAAATGGATTAGTGTGAGGTTTAAGCCATGTTAAAATATTGTTACGTCATCAAAAACATACCTGGAGTTATGTTTTGTTTCATTTACACATGTTTGAGTGACGGCGTTATTAGTTTGTCTACATTTCCAAAGCTCAGAATTCTGTGTGGAGCACTTCCTGTATTACCACATGACATCACAAGGTGGAACAGAGTGTTTTCAGTTTGAGAGAAGAACAAAATCTGCAGGGTTTGTGTGTTAAACATGTGTGAATGAAACAAAACACAACTCCAGGTTTGTTTTTGATGAGGAAATATTATAACAGATGAGAAAATAGCATAATATGAGACCTTTAAAGTTGCACTATGTAACCTTTCTGGTGGAGCATCTGCCACTTGGTTTTGTCCATAGAGATATTATTGCATTACTTGGAACGTTTCGCAGTATGGAATTAAACATGTTTTTGTATAGTTTATTTATACTATAGACACTACCAGCCGAAGGTTTGGACACACCCTCATTCAAGGTTTTTTCTTTACTTTCAATGCTTTCTACATTTTAGATGCATAGAGGAGACATCAGATATATGATGCAAGAGATATCTAATTATGTAGCAGAGAAAAAAACTTAAATAACTTTTATATATATATATATATATATTATATTTTAATATGCAAAGTATCCATCCTTTGCTTTGTCGACAGCACTACAAACCCTGGGCCTTCTCTCAGTGAGCTTCTTGATGAAGTCTCCTGAAACGGTTTTCACTTCATATGTGGAGTGTCAGGGTCAAGAATTGTCAAGAGTGTAAACCATGGTTCAAAGCCAAGGGTCATTTGTCTAAAAAGTTTGGAGTTATTTTGAGTTTATTTTTTGTTTGCTACATTTGATATGTGTCCATTCATAGTTTTGTTGTATTCAGTGAGGATGTACTATGTAAATAATCATGCAAATACAGACTGGTAGTGTAGGCTATATCTTTTTTATGATAAAACCTGCATGGATTTTTGACATCATAGTGAGTGAAATAACTATGGATACGTGTTTTGTTTTTTCTAGTTCATCCTCATACTGCCGCGTGCTTCACTGAAATTAGGATTGGATTTTTTAGGTTCATGTAGTCGGATCACATGTTCACAACTTCAGCTGCAACTTTATAATGGAACGATAGGAGGGCCATTAAAGGTTAAATGGGGTTGTTAAGGCTGAAACTGGAGACAATAACTGTTTACAGTTTCAGTGTAATTAGCCCCTCCCCTTCAGATAAACATAAGGCAGTGTCCACCAGCAATCTCACGTGAATGAGCAGCGAAACGTCTTCACAATTTGTCCAGTTGACAGATTTAAACTTCGTCTTTTGCGACAAAGTTTAGACTCATTTTGGTCCTGTTCTATAGCCCAGGTTTGGTTCTGAGTTTAGTTCCAGTTTAGTCCCAATTCCATGACTTCACTTCAGGGAAAACTTTAAGCTTTCCATGGGGATGCTAAGTGTGTGTCTGGAAAGAGGGAAAGTTATGCTTAAGTTATTTCTGAAACCTTGGAGGGAGAATAAAAGGACGACTTGTCATTGAGGAGTGACATAATGTGGTACAAGCAGTACGTGTTAATGTGTGAGGACTTCCCAAGGAGCTTTGGGATGACATAACCAACACCCAGGCACACTGTGAATCTTTGCACTGTGCTTTACATACTTAACTTAAGGCATGAGTATAAGTTATTTAAAATCATTGCACTTTAGTGACAGCGAGGAGTAACCCAGCTTTACTTCTGTTTGTTATGAACACCGAAGCATAGAACCGGATACAAGAAAAAGGTTGTGATATGTGATATATTTTGCACAAAGTTTGAATCTACTGCTTAAACAGACACATTTTTTATATATGCTAAAATAAAAACTGTTTTTTAAATGATTATTTTGGTTGTTTTATTGTAGCACTGAGAAACATAGAAAAACATGTCCTCACTGTGAGCGGGCTTGCATCTCCACAAACCTGACTCTTATTTGACCTGGAGGATATTCACCTCTTCGCTTCCATGGAAATGTTGTTCTTTTGACTATAATCTTCCGCAGCATGGCATAAAACGTATCTCTATGAAGAATGTTCCGAAGTATGATTTTAACTTTTAATTTCCAGACAGTCATGTAGGTGATGTGAATCTCCCTTGAAGTTCCATACTGTAACTTTAAACTCTTTAGACTCTTTAGAATATTGCGCAGTTGTCTTTCCCTCATCTAGCCTTGAGATCACAGCTCTTTCACTCCTCTCCTCTCCCTCTCCTCCCACATGTTGTATTTCTGTCTCTCCCCTCGTCTCTGTCTGACTCTCAAAAGACCTTGAGAGCTAAAAGGTGTGAAGGAGGGACTAAGTGCTTTCCTCTGTCCATAAACAAAGTGGCTGATGTCTGCTCTGCTCTGGGGCTGTGTTGGTGGAGAGAAAGAGGAACAACATGTGTCCAGATTTAAACATGTTTCGGTCGTGTAGGGTCAACACCAGCCCACCCTGTTAAGTCAACTCAGACAACCTAAAGGTGTACTGTGTAACTTTTCTGGCGGAGTGTGGCATTAAACTTGTCTAACTCCATGGAGAAAATCAGGTCATGCCACCAAGTTACAGGTCAGATCTATGGAGTGCTGACCCCCCCTCATAAAAGTTGGCATGTTTTTTCGAGGTATATGTTTTTGCAATTTAATACCCATGTATGTATGCATAGTTCAACATTTTAAAACTAACTATTACATCTTTTGAATGGTAAAAAAAAAGGTCCTCAAATGCTGCATACAACAGGAAGCTAAAAATCCAAGAGCTAAATGCCATACCATGGAACATTATAGGTAAAGCAATAGCATCTCTATCGTGATAAATAGGTGGCAGACCGGCCACCGTAAAAGCTACATAGTGCACCATAAACTAAACACCTAAACTCCGCCCACAACAAATCGAGCAGCTAAATGCATGTGTGATGTTACATAGTACTTGAGACTGAAGGTGCTAGGCATTTTTGACCAGAAAGCTAAAAAAGTGGCCAAAAACGACGAGTAACAGTAAAGAATATGATTAAACTACCATATACACATAGCCAAAAAAAAAACTGGTTTAGACTTTAGTTCCACTTTAAAACTAAACTTGAGAACATTCCCCATAAAGATTGAATGTTCAAGGCAAATTAAAACATCTCCATGGAGACAAACAGGTGCCCGCCCTTCACCAGAAAAAGTTACAGAAAAAGTCAGGTCTGTGGAAAGACAAACCCCTTCACGACAAGGTATTTTAGTACTATAAAAACACATGCTCTAAAATAAATGCTTTTATTTCAGTACATTTTTTTGTCTGAAATCTTACAGTGAGACTAACCGCAGAGATAGGGACCGCCTGCTGGAGTGAGTTCACATCACTAAACCCTGTGTGAAGAAAAACAGCTAGGCCTAGTTTTAACATGACCAGGGCATCAACAGGAACAACTTAAACAAAAAGCTATTTGTTCTCTGCACAGAACGGAGCAATCGCCCGAGGACATCGAGGCTGAAGTTTGGAGGCGGCAGCTTAAAAAAAAGAGAGGGTGATAATATATGATACCTACAGGGCATCTGGTGTAGGCTGCTCCAGGCACGCTATAGGCCTGGGCGTTCCTTGTCAACTACGGAAAGGTATGAAATAATAATAATAGCCAAGAGACAACCATTGAATTATTTATCTTACCTCTGACTTTAAGGCATGATAAAAGGTCAATTTGGCCATTTAACCTAATTGTACATTTATTTATTTATTCATGTATTCATCTATGTATTTATTTATTTATTCTGACAGATATTCAGAGTGTCCAAAGTGATGTCACACATTCGTTTGTACTGCCATTTTGACGATGAGTCTCAAAAGAAAGGATTGTTTTTCATCCCCAAAGATCCCGTTCGTCGCCAGAAATGGATTAACGCCATCAGGAGGGATCAAGGGACTCCAACAATTCACTCCAGACTGAGCAGTGAGGCCTAACGTTCAGCGGCTACCGGTTAGCAGCAGTGTGTGTAGCTAACCGGTAGTAGCATAGTAAGTGTAGCGTTTGTGTCAGGAAGCTTTCTAAGTTAAAAGCACTCGATAACGATCCATATGACTTGGCCTAACTATTTTACCGAAGGTCATCTGGTTACAAGAAAATCCCACAACACGGTATACTTTTCCGCTTGGATGACCCGGAAACAGCGAAATCAGCGAGGTGAACCGCGATAACGCTTCATCCGGAGATTCAGACTAAGTACTCTTTTTTACAAAATCCATTTCATTATCTACACTTGTAAATGTGTTCATAAATTTGTGTAATCCCTCAGTCGTTTAGGTTTGGCAGAATTGAATTTACTTTTACTTTTTTTCATTTCATTTTTTTCCTACCAAAAATATTATCATGCAAACATAAAAAATAAATCAAATCTCGCTTTTTACCCATGATGCCAGGTCTTCACACAGTCGCCTGTTTGAGGGCCCTGGAGGAGGATCGAATGCCACGAAAACAAGCGTAATGGTAAAATTGGTTCTGCAGTTTGAAGTAATCACGGTTTACGAATGCAGCCCACAGAATCAGACCATTTTACAGGAACAAGAGCATGCTCAGAAAAGGGAGATGTACAAACAAGTGCCACTAATGTCATTCACAGCCTGAAACTTCCTCGGGAAAAAGCACAAGCAATTTTTTATAATCAAGTTAAAAAGCTGAAATTGGAAGGGTCAAGTTAAAATGTGGCAGGGCATCAACCAGCCCACCTCAGGCACAGCCGTTAGAAAAGCACGACCATTTTCATTTATTTTAGCACCTGTAGTATTTTGATTTCATTTTCCACACCTTTAAGAGCGCTCTATTTAACTTTTCTTGTGTGGAGTTGCAGCTTGTTTCCATGGAGACGTATCTACCTTGCATTTAATCAATGTATTTAAAAACTTGCTTGTCTCCATGTACATAAATAAGCCTAATGCCACACTAAGGAACATTTCAGGTACATGTGTGAGGACTACAACTCTGACTACCTAAACAACAGAAGGTGAACATCTAGAAATCTAAAAATACTTATTCTAGTCTATGTATACATTAGCCTGGCCCTATATTTGCATCAATCTCATTATGAAAAAGGAATATTTTAATATTTAAAATCAATCCAACATTATAGGAGGAGTATAGTATGTTATAGTTTGGTTTATATATGTCTTTTTTTTTTTAGTTTTTGTGTTTAAAATGTGCTGTCCCTGATTGTTGCCGCCACTTTTTTTCCTCATGCTTTTCGAACCCTGCGGTGAATGGCCACCAGGGGGCACTATCTAGCAGTATTAAATGCACAGAAAAAAGCGTGCCTTAAATTAAAACTAAAAAAAAACAACTCTGTGTACCGTCTTTCTGTGTAAATATCTCATGTTACAACATATTTGCAACAGGCGGCTTATATTCAGGTGCGCTCAATGGTCTGAAATTTACGCTAGTTCATTTTAAACGGTTTGCAGTGGTCTAAAGTTATTCCTCACGTACCTTACGCATTCCAGACATCCTGTTCACTCACCACCATTAGTTTATAGGTTCATGTCACAACTTTCAGCGGAGCGGAGTTTTGCCGTCACAGTAAAGCTAATGATTAGCATGCTAACAGTGTACTTCCTTATTATCAGACAATAAAATGCTTTCTAATTCGACACAGGCGACGTATTTTGACCTCAAGAGCTGCTTATACAATGTATCTGTAATTGGGCAAGACCAATTTTGCGCAAAGATGTGGAAAAAATTGGTTACACAGCCTTTAAATCGATACTTTTGAGATGAGTTTGTCTTTTGAAAAGGATTATTTTTTTCTGTAACATCCCCAAAGGCCTTGTTCATCGCCAGAAATGGATTAAGACCGCCAGGAGGGATCAGGGGACTCCAGCCGTTTTCTGAGCAGTGAGCGCTTTGTTTCAGGTCGCTAGGCCTAACATTAACTTGTTTACGAGTTGCTAGCAGTGGCTCCCGGTTAGCGTACAGCGTAGCACCCGAGTCAGGCAGCTTTCAAAGTTAAATCTAATTCAGTTCATATTGTATTATCTGTATATATCAGATGTTTTTGTTTTTTGGTTGACTTTTATGTGAATGTCTGTGTGAAATTGAATTGAATCTGTCACTAGTTTTTATTGTTATTTTATATTCTAAGTTGTCAGTTAAAGTTCAGTTAATAAAAAACATTAAAATTATCTTATATATATATTTAATAGAAACATCTTCAATTAGCTATGTAATTCAATTTGGCTGAGTCTAGTGCTATAGGCGTAGTTTTTGATGGACAGGACAAACTGACGCAGCAGTCGGAGTGAGGCGGACATGACAGTTACATTTCTTTATTCTTTGTCACTCTGATTAATGACTTCTCCTCTGCTTACTTGAGCTCTCAGAAAAACGCTATGCTTTCAGAACTTTCCCTATACACTTTGCGCATCACAACATCCAACAGTAACTTGGGAGATTAATACGAGGGCTGACTTTGGCGGATGACCGGTTGACAGGCTGTCGGTCAAAACATGAAGTTGCTATGGCGATAGTTCAACTTACTTATTTTCCCTGACAGGGGCTGACATCCGTATCGCCAGGGTTAAAATAGAAAAGGCAGCAGAAATATGACTGGGTAAAGGGTGAGTGTATTCCTGTAAAAAAAAACTTTGATTATGTTTTGTTTCATTAATGCAAGTTTCAGTGATCTCGCACATTAAAGGCACCGTACCTGATTTTTACTGTCTTAAAAAAGTGAAAAACAGAACTCGTTAATTTTGCAGCAGTCTTAAGTTATTCGCCAATTTTCTGGTGCATTCTGAGCATCCCGATTACTCACAAATTTCAGAGACTAGAGCGGAGTTTGCCATCACTGCTGACAACAACTAGTACTAAAAAGACATTAGCCTTACTTCCTGGTTCGCGGAGGATAAATGTGCTTTATATAATTAGATGCAGACAGCACACAGTGGTCTCATTTTGACCCTAAGAAATGCTTTTACTGTATATACAGAGTGGCCCAAAAGTCACTGACACTTTTAAATCTTCAATAGCTCCTATAATTCTTAAGTTATAATCACCAAATTTTAGCAGTATGTAAACTGAAGCTTCTGAGATTTTTGGCAATAAATACGGTTATAATTGTTCACTTACACTTGAAATTATCACTACTTAAACTACAGGAAGTAAAAATGACAACATTTTTTTAAAATAATGTTTTTTAAGTGTCCACCATTTTCGGTTTCACACTGAATAGCCCGATCCAACACACTGAAAGCATTTCTGGACTTATGGCTCTTATTTGCTCCTCAATATTACGTTTTAGTCGTTTATCGTCTGAGGTTTATTCACAAACACCTTTTCTTTAAGATAGTCCCACAGGAAGAAATCAGGACTAGTCAGGTCTCAGGAGATCACATACTGCCCCCGAACTTTGAAAACGACTTATTATTCCTTTAACGGCATTTACACTTGGGGCATCTCTGGTATTAAAATATCAATGGTAACACCGCTGGGGTTCTGAATTTGACCCATGTGACTCAAAGTACTACTGTACAATGAGGGTTTGTTCCTCGGTGCTATATTTGCTCATATTAATGTCTGAAGGGTAGTTGTGAATGCTCTGAAAAAATAAAATACAAATATTTAGAAACAAAAGAGTTATGAATCGTTTTCAACTGTGTATAAATATAGACACTGAGGTTATTTTTTTTTTTGGTTCAACTCCCTTTTCAAAGCTCAACTTCACTGATCTATGTCAAGATCCGAGTGTCCAAAAAGTTCCTCTGTGTGTTTTTTGTTTTTTTCCATGGAGATGTTACCTGGCAATCTCCTTGAAAACAAGCAGTGGGCACCATTTAAGGCCGAACTATTGCCTATAACTGAATAAATGCAAGATATATCCATTAATCTCATATTGTAAAGTTTTCAAGGCAAAGCAAAAGCTGAACTAGTAGAAAAGTTATGCAGTGAACCTTTAAAATACAAACACATTCACAAGTCTCACAAATGTCATGCCATATAAAACCTGGAGGTATTTTCCAAGACACATGCAATGGACGACAGTAGCTTTGTCGCTAGAGCATTTGTCCACTGATCTGAAGGTTGGGGGTTCAATTCCCGCTCTACCAAGACTAAGGTGTCCGAGATAGTTTTAAAGAATAACAAATCATAATGTCATCTTTAAAGAAGCTGAAAAAGAAACAAGAAAACTACAACTACAATCCTTATTTGTCCTTTGTCCATTTCCACCATAGCAGTAGAACCATCGGCTGTCTCAGTCATTCCATCTCCTTCCCAGTGTCTAGACTCTTAAAAAAATAATTGACCATATTTCAATCTTTTTTTTTTTTTTTTAAATCCCTCATTCTTTCCCATGACTTCTTGCTTTTCCTGACAACCGCCTCATATGCTTAGAAATCACCAGGGTGACACTAGTAGGAAGAGGCAGGTTAAGTGCAAGGGGAGCGCTGAGAATTCCTATTTTTTGGGCCAATATTGAAAGCATCAGCACTAGTTCCCTGGGGGGTACGGCTACGCGAATGGTTGTCTCACTCACTCACACACACACATCTACACACCCACACACACACACACCTACACACACATACATATATAAAGTTTTCAGGGTCAGGCAGGTGAATGTGCAGAGAGGAGACTTTAATGAAATGCTAGAGAAGAGAGAAGAGCCAAAGGAGCAGCGGTGGCCCCAGTCCGCACAGTGTGAGGGAGGGAGAGGGGGACTCAGAAAGAGAGAGATGGAGAGAGAGACACAGACGTAGCGAGATGCAGGATGAATCGTAAAAGGTATACCTAGACTGTGTAGAATGGGTCGACTGTGGAGAATGGGTAAAAGGCACAGCTTAAAAGGAGACATCTTAAGCTTCAGTCCTGTGCTTTTTAGATACCTTCGCATGGATATTATACTGTAGAATTTCTTCTGGTTGCTTATTTTCTGAAAACTAGGGCTATGTCCGAATATCCACTTTAGTCCCTAACCCCTCATTCACTCCATAGTCCCGCGCTCTTTAGTGGACTCTATAGTGCACTCACTCACAGAGCAATTTGGACACACAGCTCACTACACTCAAGTCACGTGACTCTGCCGTCTGGGTGAAAAAAAGTCTAAAGGCTTGTTGCCGTGTTGTTGTTTTTCCAACTCTCGCAATGCATTGTGGTCTATATTGACCAGTCTAGAGACCACTAATGCCCACTACTTTCTAAGATGTGTTGTGGAAAATTTTGAGTGCACTATTTCTCACCAACTGGACATTCGGACACCACTGAAAATGGCCAGACCCCTAAATAGTGCCCTAACTAGGGAATAATGTGGATATTATGGGCTACTGTAGGCTGTAACCAACGCCAAAACAACAGCAGACAAACAGTTGAGAGTGAATATGTTGCACCACTCATCAAAGTGGCTCCTTCAGTTCTGACAGGGTCATTGCCTTATAAATGTTTGAAGGGAGGGACTAACTACACTGAAACTAACACACTCTAGTACGTTAAATAAGGAGTATCTGTTATTAGTTGAGTGCATTGAACTACCCCAATGTGTGAACTGTCACCTGAATCATAGTTTGCATTCTCATTTAAGCCTTCTTTGTTTTGCTTTGGGTCTGAGGATGGACTTGTAAATTCGTGACGAGGTGTATCTTAGGCCCCCGTTGACTTCCAAGAATCATGTCAGAATAGAAGAGGCCACTTCGATAAACGGTGAAATGTATACACTCTTAAATATTTTGTCCAGATGTCCTCCTCTGGTGTTGCAAACCATGTTTAAACTGTAAGAAAGTGGCACAGTGAAAAAGCATGCATCAGGTGTAGGTATGCATGCCCCCTGACCTGTGATCTGAGGTAAAGAAAACCTATTGACATGGCGAGATCGTGCAAAGGAAAGATCCCACCTAGGAATCTAACCTGCAAGTCAGTGACGGTCTTAACCCACTGCACCACTTTGATCACCAAGCAAGTGAAAAATAAGCAGAACAAGCTAAAACACAATGTCCTCTAATATAAAGCCAGCACTCAGACTCCTTGTATTGACTTTGGTACAGACACAGAATATATTCCATCAATAATGTAAAACATGTACTTTGTGTGTTTGTTTAGTAATACCTTCAACAGCTTTTCCAATATCGCCTTGAACTGAATTGCACTAAATAAAAAGTAGTGAGACCTTTGGGGAGCACTTCATGCACAAAAAGCACCGCATCAAATCAGGAGGACTTTTTTGGCTAGTGCTTTTTTGCTAGCGTGTTTTATGGCGCTAATAAACCAGAGCGGAGTGGGCTAGCTTCCACTCTGTGCGCATTGTTGCACTGTTGCTCCGCCACTATATATCAGAGCTGTTTATTCATTTATTGAGTCTTTCGCCGATGCTCTGCCCAGAAATGCCCTGTAAAATGTGCTATTCTCCAAAGCTCTGATTTACAACAAGATTTACAAGAAACACTAATGAAACTTATCATTTAAATGTTATAAACACGTATAGAACATATTAGTGCTGACTGATATGGAAAAAGGCGTGCAATATATGGTAAACTTGTTGAATATGTGACTTTTTGTGATTTAATATAGCAAGCTCCAGCAAGAATTAAAAAAAAAAATTAAAAAAATCAACTTTTTGGAGGTGTCTAACATGTTATAGTGTTGTTCCATCATCAAAAAAATGCATGAAGAGGGTTTTATACGTCTTCCATGCATGTTTGAGTAATCTAGCGATCTCAACGGGTGACTCAGAGCATCAAAAACAAAACTGAAGCCAAGTTTTTTCAGTGAATATAACATTTTCAAAACAATAAAAGGTTACATGGTGATCTAAATATGCTGTGTGAGCGGTTAATACCCCATGAAGTGTTATACCCGCTTTTTAAGATCTGTAGAAGGGTCAAAGGCAGAAGACAAGTTTTCTAGAAGGGTTATAACCTAAATCGACAAAGCCCCAGATTAGACCTGTCACAAATTTTGAAGTGCGATTCACTGCTGAAGTCAATATAGATGATAAACGATAACACTGAAAGCAAACTATAAAGCAGAATTATTCACAAAAACTATTCTAAAAGTGCAATATAATAAAAAAAAAGTGTACTCCAGTAAATAAACAGAATGCTTAAGTTGTTCTTTTGCACCATATGAGTCATAGACGTTCATAACTCAACCGTTTACATCTCGAATCTCATCGCAGTACAGAAAAATAACCAACATTTTTTTCCACTAGTACAAAGAAAACAACAATACACACAATAAATAATGACCTCCAAAGAACAATAAGTCGATATAATGCTTATCGTGACTGGCCTAACCTCCATACAGTCTTATGGGAGGAAATAACTTTTTCAGGATCTCAAGAAAGTTAACAATGCTGTTCTGCTAATCTATTATCTATTTTCCCATATTTCCGGTTCAGTTCAGCTGCAGCCGCCTCAGCAACATCAGAGGTTGTGACTGACCAAATAAGCCTGGGATAATTAAAGCCTGATTGCTCAATTAACCTCATCAGCTGATTGAGATCTGTGAGGGTTGGCGCGCGCTGTGTACCTGTAGATCCACACACAGTCATGAGCTAGTTTTGTGTCAGTGTGAAGACATGGAACTGAAGAAGTCGCTTGGACGATTGGCGAAACATCTTAACTCTAAAAATTTTGTCCAGTTGATAGAATTTTTCTTTTGCTATGGACAGACCTGGAGTAGCGGGGTGATTGTAGCCCAGTTGGTAGAGTGTTTGTCCACTGATTTGAATGTTGGCGGTTTGAATCCCGCCCTCGACATAATCATCATTGGTAGAACAGTCAGATCTACTGCCCCACAGGTTGGCAGTGTTGGCAATTCCAGTTCTCAGAAAAATGAAGGCTGTCGTCGAGTTCTTGGGCAAGACACTTAACCCACCTAACCCCCAGCGTATGCGTACACTGATGTATGAATGTGTGCGTGTGACTGGGTGAGTGGTTCCTTGATGTAAAGTGTCTAGATCAGGGGTGGGCAAACTTTTTGATACACGGGCCACAATGGATTCTAAAATTCGACAGAGGGGCGGGGCCAGAGATTTGGCCTGTAACATGTAGCAAAGCAGGAATATGCAAGGCTCATTGTACAAGTTGTTTTTCAAATGCACTAATTACAATAAAATGAATGTATTAGGTTCACCCTTACCTGTTCTAATATAATTTGGTCACATTCGGCGGGCCGGATTAATAAACCCAAAAGGCCGCGTGTGGCCCCCGGGCCTTAGTTTGCCCTTGTCTGGTCTAGAAGGTGGTAAAGCATGAACATGGCTGCTGTATCAGTAGACAGTCTTCCACACTGCCCAAGTTTAGAGAATTTGGGAAAAAATATCAGACTGAATGATTAAACAATTGCAAACATTGCAATTACGATTAGATTTGTGATTTAAAAATAGGCTTCTGCTCAAAGTTCACATTTTAAAACACATCCAGAGAAATTGACAAGAAGACTGACAAACTAATATCTTTTTTTATGCAGAATAAGACCAGATATTTTGGTTGTGGAGGAATTTACTTAAAAAACTGCAGCCTTTGAGATTTACCAACTGCATTTTCCATTCGATTGCAATTTATCCAGCAGCCCTAGTCCAATCTGTAGTTAAATAAATGTACGTTTAATGCCATACTGTGGAACATTGAAGGCAAAGCAATAACATCTTTCATGGAAACAAGCAGGTGGTGGATTTCCCTTGACAAAAGTTACATAGCGAAGTTAAATTAAGCAAAGATTAGTCAGATCCTGGCACAGAATTTGAACCAACTAAAATTAAACCTAGAGATTAAAAGAAATCATGACAAAAATATTGTAATTCGATCAAGATAGTGCAAATATTCCCAAGGAGATATCATACTAGATTTGCCAGACGGGGCACTAACTATTATGTCCAAGGAATTACTCAACAAGTCAAGCCAGTTCATATCAGCTTGTGTCGTCTGCAGCCTTATGAAACTGTAATATGTTTGGAAGTGGGAGCTAACTGTCAAGAAGCCAAGGGACTGACAGCGAGACAAAGAGGAGAAGGAGAGGCCGAGCTCGGGTCCAGGCACAGTCGGAAAACAGGAAGAACATTCTCAACGGAAAAGCAGCTCGGAATGGCTCTAAATGACACTCGCGCCACAAGTCATCAACGCATCACCAAACACCCGCTGGGCTCCGGGTGACACCATTCAGACCGGCTAGAACTGGTTTGGCCCCAGCTGTCAGCTCATCTCATTCATTTCACATTCACAATCGCAAAATGAACAAAAAGCACAGGGGCTGGATTGCTCATATTTGAAATCTGTCCAGGATTTTTAGACATGCAAGACATATTAAGTTGTATTAAACAAAAAGTAATGCTTAATTTCAGGGTACATTTATTACTAGTTCATTGTAAATAGTTTTCAGTGGTCTAAAGTTATTCCCCACTTATATTATGTATTCCGAGTCTCCTAATTATTCAACACGATGAGTTTATAAGCATTTTGCGCAACTTTCAAAAGCCAGAGTGGAGTTTTGCCATGACGGTCAATGCTAACGTAAACTAGCAAGCTAACCGTGCGCTTCCTGAACACCAGACAAGACCTTCATACAACGCGCTTCTTCTCCGCTGCCATTTCTGCTGTAACCATCATCTGCCACATATGCACCGCAGCAGCAAAATCAGCAGCCTCCTCATCTTTCCCTCAGAAGATATTTTCTCTTACTAAATTACCATCACTTTTATGGGTCTCAAAAAGTGTATTTATATAGCGCTTTTAAAAACAACTTCAGCTGATCGAAGTGCTTCATGTAAAAGACAAAAAAAAAAGTACAAATAACTAGTTGCCGATACGACACATACTTCGATCTCAATACAGTGCATGGTCAATTTGATGCAATACAATACGATATATTTCAAATGAATTCAATACAATTCAGTGAAAAATAAAAGCTTTCGGGACACTTAATGATCAACCCCATATTCACAAAAAATAAACATGAATTTTATTTTTTTATTTATTTATCTTCCATTTATAGAAGATGAATGAATATAACAAAGTGCATTTTATTTTGTGCATTTTACCAACTAGAAAAACACATCAGATCGTTACCTTGACCAGTATTACTCATCCACAGCTTATATGAGCTCCACATTTACATTTTCAGGGACATGTGCAGTTTACCGGAGCTGAAGGATCACAACAAATCTACTAAATCACAACTGCGATACTAAAAATCTTAATAAAAGTGAAATAAAATAAATAAATAAATCTTAATAAAAGTGAAATAAATCTATTTTAATAATGAAAACAGTGGATCAAATGTCAGCTGTTCTGCATAAACAAGTTTCTTTTCCCTAAACGAGCCCAGAGTTGTAGCCCTGTGACAGAATAATTTGGTAAAATATACAAAAAAAATACTCTTGGTGATATATCGATACAACAGCCCACGATATCAGCACTGTATCATTAAATTAAATGATATGATGTAGCGATATTTCAATATTTTTGCACACCCCTACAAATAACACAATACGGTTGCCTGGTAAATCTAGACTAGTATCTCTCCATGTTTTTTTTAATTTTTTATACAGATTAATATTAACAATAAAATGAAACTCCAGTGCTGTTTCATCATTTCATATTATCTGTAGGATTACAAAGCAGGGTCACAATTCCCAGGCCTTTGAATTGTATAGTAGTACCACATTAAAAGGACAAAGGTTTATTCATTTATTACTCCTGACTATTCACTGCCCTCACCACCTTGTCTCTCTGTTTTAAATATTAAACATGAACATTCTTATGGAGTAGGGCTGCATACGATCTGTGATTTTCCACAATACAATTTATTCATAAGTATTATCTCTCTAGAAGACCAGAAAGGTCAAAACAGTTGACTGTTTTGACCTTTCTGGTTAAAAATTCTGGTTAAAATTCTACATTAGATAGCATTAATCGTTTGACTAATTGACCAACTGTAAAAAGTAATTCCTGACTTGACGACATCGCCAGTAGCCAGTGGTGGTAAAAGTATTACATTTTAGGTATCTGTACTTTACTTTTTTGGGTACTTTTTTACTTTTACTTCATTATATTTGAAAGCAGGTATTTGTACTATCTATGTCGCTATATTTCTAACTCTGAGGGGTTTATTTTTAATGTATTTGTTTGAGCAAAAACATATATACAAATAAAAACAGTTATAGGAAAAAAATATCGATTCAATTATTTCAAAATCCAGCATAAATCTTTATTGAACTCACTACATTTGAAGCCTCATAAAACCTCAAAATATGCACAAAATACTTTTACTTTTTACTCTTTAAGCACAATTTTGAACAGGTGCTTTAATACTTTCACTTAAGTAGCTTATTTCATGTGACATGTTTCATTTTACTTGAGTTTTGTGGGGTTTTTGCTCCTGTATCTGTACTTTAAGTAACATAATTTAGTATTTCATAGGCCAAACTGTATTGACTCATTGCAACATGTAAAAAATCTCAGTTTGAGCGAAAGGCCTGACTTCAGAATCAGAAAATTTTATCGATCGCAAGGAGGACATCACCCTCACAGGGGGATCTCCGTGTGGGGGGAATGGCCTCAGATAAATGGACAAATTAAAGAGGTCTGACAGCAGGGGGAGGGGCTTTTGGGATTTGATTGATGGGAGGATACCCATAGAAACGAGATGTCTATGGTCGCTATGGCAGCTAACAAGACCGCTGCGTGCATTCGAACAGGGCGGATGGAGAGATGGGAGAGAGGAAGAGTGGGAAGAAAAGGAACGGACCATAGCTAAATGATATTGACCCTGGTTTCTGTGGCATTGGCTCATCAGTATTCTGCAGAGAGTGGAAACAGAAGGAGAAGGCCAGGACTGCACTTTATGATCAGAAAATGCGCAGTGCAAAAGGACGACTGAAGTAATGACTTTTGATCAATATGGGTTTTGTATGAATATGGTTTAGAAGATCAGCGAGAAGCGTTAATGGGAATATGTGATCAATGTCTTTTTGTTTTTTTGGGTTTTTTTTTTCCTGATAACTGAATACATGCAAGACAGTTTAATGCCATACTATAGAATTTTCCAGGGAAAGTGATAACATCATTTGGCTGCAGGGGTTGGGGTTTACGTAGCAGGGATTCAGATCAGAGAGAGTCCTTTTACGTTTAAAGCAACTGACAAATGCATCTGCAGCCTGCCTGTCCATGGGAGTGGATCAATCCTTCACTGTGGTTCTCTCTGTGAGGTTTCTCTTTCTCTCACTGTGTTTTTTTTTTTTTGAGTTATTCCTTCCACAGGTGAGACCACGTGTTCACGCAACAACTATTTACGTATTAAGGGAAAGACTTGTCGTCAGCTCCAGCAAAAATAGAATCTAACGTATTTGATCTGGAGCTCCGGGGCACCTCCGCCGGCACCACCGGACTGCACGGGGCGCCGTCTGAGCTCCTCTCCGATTTTGTCCTATACAGAATACTACCACCTGATCAGAGCTGCACCACGTGCACTCTGAGCCCGGGGTTAGAGGCAACTGCTGCTGTGAGTTTGGGCTTTACAAAAATGAATGGAACTGAATTGAGAGACTCATGTGAGGCTCATCCTGATTTCTGATTGGAGCCATGTTGGAAACTGAAATACGAAATTATAACAAACAACTTGGCCATCATGTCAATATTTTAACACGAATGAATGTATGAAATCAGCATTATAGTTGTTAATAATGAAAGCTATATTGGATTTATTTGCGTTGTATACAGGGTCATGTTTATGGAATCTGAAATCAAGGTCTTACAATTCCTTTAATATATAAAAATATGCATGTTTTTGAGGTGCAAACAATATGGCCGCTTATGTAACGAAGCTTTGATAATAACAGAATTGCAGCTTTGCTCTTTTCTAAACTTTTTGCAGTTTTCATTATCACATTTTGCTCATTACATTGACAAAGTCTGAAGTTGTTACTGTGGTCTGTGCTTCTCACAGCCTCCAGACACAAACCTCATGCTGGGTTTAGCACGTTAGCATTTTAGCACATCGTCCGCGCTAACAACAACTCCGCTGTGTCAGACCCCATTCGCTCACAAGACCCCCCTTTGCTTCACAACTCACTCGCTTCACCACAGTTCAACTGAAAGGAGATATTTATTCAGATTTTGCTGTATATTTATCGCACTTACTGGTTTTGGTTATGGTTGTCCCAAAAAAAATGTATTTCCATTTAAACAGATATTGATACGGGACTTGCATCTCCACAGATCTGACCTGTAACTTTGCCTGGTAGTGCCATCAACTTGTTTCCATGGAGACAGATATGTTTAATGCCATATTGTGAACATGTTTAAGTGATAATCTCAATGAAGAGGAACATTTGACACATCCTAGGTCGGAAAAGTTACAGAATGGACCTTTTATGTATGTATTTTAAAACATTGGCTCGTAGTACTATGTTAGTGCTGTGTGTTTGAGTACTCAGAAAGATGCCTGCAGTATTATTACTTTAAATATAACTTCCATAAAGTCATTTCTCATGTGGGTCAATAAAGTCTAATAAGTGAACTATTCCCTCCAGCTGACTCAAGCTTTTAATCACCTTTTAAAAGTACTATTTTAAGCCTATATATGTTTTTGTACTCGTGATCAAGGTTAAAAAATTAAATATATATTTAGAGAAAGGGAAGAAAAGTCAAAGTAATTAAGTTTGACGATGTGCTGTTTAACAGGGCAGAGATAATTGCTGCTCTGCGTCTATCGGAAGCTCAATTGGGCGTTAAGGTTTTGGATAAGCTCCAGTTTTTGTTCTGTTGTTGTATATTTGTATTTTCAGGGTAAGTAGTGAGATTATCTTATATCTTAGCCAAGTCGAAGCTATTTATAACTTTAACCAGGAAATCTGCCTATCGTTGCCAGACAATCTCTATCTTTCCCATTTACCCGATAACTTTTACAGTCATTCATAATCACAGGGTTTGGTAAAAAAAAAAAAAAAAAACACAGTTTGACATTAAGTTAATCATTAATCATTTTTATTAAACAAGTCCCTCTCAAATAACATTACAGTTACAAACTAGCGAGCATTACCATTATCATGTTTCCAATTAGAATGTATTGATGAACGTATTGATCACAGGGTCCTGAAAATGCATTTGAATGTTGTATGTTGTATTTCTTTCTTCAGTTTCAGACCATTTAAAAACACATCAGCCTGTGTTTCCTAAAGTGATGACGCTGCAAAAGTATCAATAAACCCTCCACCGATCGAAACCTTCACCAAACTCGTTACTATTGCTTGTAATTGTACCCGCTAAATGCCACCCCATTGGCCCGACCTAAACTTGAATGAAAAATAAGTCTAGACAACCATCGAACTCTCCCCTCTTTGGTTCTCCGCTCACGGTTCCCCCCCGCTCCCCCTATCTCCGCCCCCCCTCCCCATGTGCACGCTTATCCAGTTAGGCCTCTGTCTTTGGGTTAATCAAAGGAGACGTCTCTGACATGCCAAACACCTATAGACCCGGGCCGTACATCTCCAAGGCCCGTCCGGTAACGTTACCATGGAGATGCACGCGGCGACCAGGAGTGGAAGTGACAGAAGCAGATTCACTGTGAAGGAGTCAAGTCATGAAGGAAGTGGGTATTGATTTTGATTTGAAAAAAAAAAAAAAAAGTGTGAACCGCTTTTGACAAGAAAAATGAAGCAAAACAGCAGACATTCTACTGTTTAGTCACTTTTGAAATTTGTGTCAAAAGGTAATCTTGCCAAGCCATATTTTTTCGCTTGAATAGACGCCAAATCATCAAATCTGGACTTGCCTGCAATCGCGTTTTGCCAACTAATGTCACACAGGGCTTTTCCCAAACTATAAAATCCTATATTATATATATGTTAATATTGATATCTGGGCAGATAATGCATGCTTCCTTTGGAGTTTGTTTATATTAGTACCTAGAACCAATATGGTGGCTGTGGCACAAACCAACAGACCAGACATGTCAAACTCAGACCCGCGGGCCAAATTTGACCCTCAATATAAATGCATTTGGCCCCTGAGATCTTATCAAATATGTATTAGAGCTGTCAGCCGCCACACCAGTATAGTGCATGCACCGCTAATACTACGAATCCCAGAATGCTTTGCAAATGTGTTGGCACCAGCCCCCACTACTTCTGTTGACACTCATTAGCATCTGCTACCTGTCGCCTCACTCAATTTTAATCCACCCCTTTTGAAAAACATGCAGATGTTGTCGAAGTTTTAAAATAAATATTTAGTTTGGCCCGTGACTTAGTCCCAGTTTTCAATTTTGGCCCTTTCAGTTTGACACCCCTGCAATAGACAGTCGTCCAACCACAGCCTCCCTATTATTGGACCCAAAAACATTATACATTTTTAAATACAATATATTTTCGCTTTGTAATATGCATTTACTTACATGAGTAATTTATTTATTTATTTTTTATTTATACAAGGAAGCCCATGAGAGCGCTCGGACTCTCCTTTTTATGGGTTCAAATACAGAACAATACAAACAAAAAATAAGCCTTTAAGTCCATTTAAAACATTAAAAACAGGTGCACTTGAGCTTGTGGCACCAAAGTATTGCACAATTTTGCTTGCCCTTGAAATATATTGCATTGTTGTGAAGCAAAGCCAACAAAAGCCCTTTTTTCCCATCTCAGTTCTGGTGTGGCCACTCCTTAGACTTGTACAATCACGAGATCTTGTATTAAATGTTCCTGTAAGTTGAACAAGCAAGTAAGATGTTCAGGCAGTCCATCAAGTCGTCCTGTATAAATGCATTTTATATGGGGTTGTTCTCTTCTGACAGATAGCGATGGCCGACCTACTTTTTCATAGAGTGCACAGTGATGGGTTTTAAATTCATCACCTGTTATAAAACAAAGGGCTGAGTGAAAGAGTGTAATAAAACTATTTCTTGGCAAGGGTCAGAGGTTATGCATTTTGCCCTGTTATTACTGCCCTGGTCTACTTCAACTGTTGCTGGAAAAAACATATATGCTTACAAGAAACAATGTTGGGGACCGCTGTATTAAACCATTTCTAGTGAGTAAAATAAAGACAGTTCATTATGTTCTGATGAAGACGGCAGTCTGACCTCTAAAAGAAGTTATTTTATTTTATCAAAGGAAACAACAAGCTAATAATGGCAAGATAATAGGGCTTACGCACTAGCATGATTGCAGGAAATTGGGTAACTGACACAAAAGTCGAAGCGTAAATTGAACTAATACTACGTGTTCTTCCGATCACCTCTCAGGCTATTCAACAAATAATAATGCTTTGTGATGGGCTTTACCACTTCTCAATTACCACCAGTCTCTCAAGCATGCACCGCATTCATACTAGGAAAGGTCTACTACAACTACAGAACTTGATCCCAGCGAGTGTGGATCTTCGATTGTTGGATAGATGCACTAACCACTGAAACTCTATCACTTATTGGATGTATGCACCCCCATCTCAACTTCAGCAGCAGAAACATCAGCCCCCTCAACTTTTAAATATCTCCTTTACTAGCAACTGCATTTAGGTCCTAGGATGATATTTTCCCTAAGAACCTCTCCTAGCTGAAATAGCTCCATAGTTAAGGCCACAGTACCATATTTTTACTGTCTTAAAAATGTGAAAAACAGAACTAGTTCATTTGAAACATTGTGCAAGTTATTCCTCACTTATTTTATACATTCTGAACATCCCAATTATTCACAGCAAAGAGTTTATCATACTGTTCACAACTTTTATGAACCAGCGCAGAGTTTTGCCGTCACAGTAAAGCAAATAATAAGCAGCTAGTATGCCAACAGCGTACTTCGGATAATAAAACGCTTTAGAAGTAGATACAGGCAATGCACAGCAGATATATTTGGACGTCAAGAGCTGCTTATGCAATATACTGGGCCAAGACTGGGCTCAAATGCATGGGGGGAAAAAAATCAGGTACAGGCCTTTAATTCATCCAATAAACTTCTCAAAATGCCACAGTTTTGTAGCTGTCTGAAAAACAAGCCATTAAAAGCCATTACAGAATTAGCTGTACTTCATTGAAATGTAGACCCACCTTCTCCCCAGCAACCCGTCCCATCACCTTATCGTCCCTTTCACTTGCCTCAGCCTCACCTCTACCAACTTTATTGTCGGGGGGGGAAACATCTCCTAAACGTCACCTAACTGGCATACCCTTCGTCGCAATGTTTTCTGCCAGGGTCTGACTGCCAAAGATAACTCATTCAATAAAGCCGCTCCAGGTTGACTGGTACTGCTACATACAATTAGCTAACGTATTTCTGCCAATCCTCACTCACTTCAGTTTATTGCATTATAACGGACTCTTGCGTAAATATCCTTAGCTAGTTGTTTAGAGAAAACCATTTATTCTTGGCGAGTATTAAGGCACTAATTATACAAAATGAGATCAAGTTGAAAGCATTTGTAACATGTTTGCTATAGGCAGGGAGCTAGACAAAAACACTCCTACACACATTTCCTGCAGGCTTTTTGGTCCCCCATGAAATACTAGTGCCAGCCAACAATATGGTGCAGTGTGGCCCAGAGCTGCACAAAACATTGTGCAAAATGCAATGCCTAACAAAGCCACAATATGAAAGCAAAGATGGAAGTCTCTGTTCCACTATTCAAAACGCTGAGCCTGTTGTCGGTAGTAAATTGCGTCAAATGAAAATGTATTGGACTTGATTTGAAATGAAGTTGTGTATAGTATTGATATACGCCCATCTAACGTCATCTTCACTATAACACTGGTGGTGGTAAGCTATATTAAAGCCATAGCTGCCCTGGGACAGACTGACGGAACCAAGGCTGCGTCCTCGGTCCCCTCGACCGCCAACAATCACTCACGCACACACCACTTTCATGCTAGGCAATGTGGGTGAAGGACACAACAACTGTTAAAGAAAAAGATTGGGAAGCATCAAATGTAGCTTGAACACAGTTGTTTTTTTTAGAGTTTGGCATGTTATTTTGGGCATTATCTGGACTTTGTATGTGAGATTTCCTTGATAAGAAACTCATACATACACTATTCATGTTCAAGTGAAACATGGTAATGGTAAATAGTCACATTGTTATAGCTTTTGTTCACATTCCAGGTACTCAAAGTACTACAGCTAGTACCCCAATTCACACAGACACTATAGCAGCACGGGAGGTTAAGTGTCACGATCACAACAACAGTATTCACTTGTGGGAGCTGAACCAACAACCCTGCGGTTCTCTACCAACAACTCAAGCGCGTTGACCTTGGATCGGAGGACGAACGCTCTACCACCTGATCTACTTTCACCCCTGTGGAACTTGTAGGCTTTAGGCATTTCATTTGCACAGTTTTAAACTTCCCTAGTGGATAACATGGGTTCCAAGATATCAGAACTGAGCAAACAGATAGATGAAGAGAAGGCCAAACTAGGAAAAAAAAAAATTACTGAGTAAACACCGAGTCTTTACAGGTTTAACAACAAAACAAAAGCCACTTACAACATTCAAAATAAGAATCTTCACTGGCGAGATAGCATTTGGAATTTCCCGATTGATCAACCAGAACCAGAATCCTAAAACTATTGTACATGACGATATCCGACAGCCATCCATAGCCCAGCAAACAGAACCTTTTAAGCAGAAACTTGCTGGAATCCTACCTTCTTGCACAGCCTGGAAAGGGTTGTTCCCGTCCACAAACTCCACGGATACGGTCACCTTCTCCGTCTCCAAAATCTCATTGTTCAAGTTGAGGTCGGCCACAGCGAGCCGGAAAACCTCGTCATCCTTCCGCGCAGATTCGTCAAAAATGGCACCTGAAAGAGGAGATTAGAAGGTCAATAAATTGCAAAGTTCTCCATATACATACATACATACATATCCAACATATATTCGAAGATACGTTGCTTCAAATCTGCACTGATGGCTTCTCCGGCCAGCACCAATGCATCACTTTCATAGATACGTGGGTGATGTGTCTTGCCCGAGGACACAACAACAATATGAACTGTCAGTCCCTCAGGCCTTGGGAAGTATGTTGACACACAGCTGATATGTGACGCATGAGCTAAATCAGTGACAGTTCAATGAATTGCTCGCAGCTAGCAACTAAAACATTCCAAGAAAATGATCTAACGCCTCAAATATTGCCTTTAAAATAAACCAAAGTTTGTGGATATAAAAATAAAATAAAAGTTTGTGGACTAATACGAACTGGTCCGAGCTAGATGGTAAATAGTGGTATAGAATAGTACTTTTTCCATATTCAAGGCAAGCGCAATACATGAAGGAACCTTTCACCCATTCACACACTTTCATACACCAGTTTATGCAGACGCTATAGGTGGGTTTAAGTAAGTGTCTTGCCCAAGGACACAACAACAGTATTCACCTGTGGTATTTGACTGCTCTACCAACAATGTTTATGTCGGGAGCCGGATTTCAACCCCCGACCTTTAGATCAGAAAAACGCTTATCGTCCAACTCCAACTAGTATCGCCCAAAGCTGGATTCAAACCACCAACCAACCACCATGGGCTTTATAATTGAATTTCTTCTGTAGACCTAATGCACTTGTTAAACATATCTTGTAGTTTGAACCTCAATATATTCTCTCAAATGCATGCGTCTCTTGTATTTATTCTACAAAAGTGCGTATTTCTGTGTACATTGCTCCAGGATGTGTAATGTAACCTGATCGTCACAGTGTATCCATATTTGTCAGAACATAATATTCCCAAAATGTTCCGCTCTGCAGTCTCCAGGGAGGATAAAAGGCTGGTTGATGTCGCCCGTTACACACAATTAGCCATGTGTTATCTTTTTGTTCATTAACTCACTCTCAGCTGTTCATTTGAAGTCATTTTGTCCCTGAACCCATTGAGCCACTAATTGTGTAAAGTCAGTTCATTGAAGCACAGCTAACCGTATCCCACTGACCAGAAAATAAGGCTAATACACCAGATGTGCTACCGTTCTGCCTAAAACACATAATCTGTGAATTTTGTTAATCAATGAAACAGTTTGAGAAGATTGATACACCATTATATTCTATAAAATGTTAATGTCAGGAATATGGAATTAAACTTGTCCATCTCCATAGACACAAGCAAAGCGGGGGGCAGTAGTCTAAGCAGGCACTCCCAGACTTCCCTCACCCCAGACACGTCCTCCAGCTTCTCCAGTGGGACCCCAAGGTGTTCCTAGGTCAGCCAAGAGACATAGTCTCTGCAGCATGTCCTGGGTCTTCCCCGGGGCCTCCTCCCGGTAGGACATGCCCGGAACACCTCTATAGGGAGGCGTCCAGGAGGCATCCTGAACAGCTGCCCAAGCCACCTCAGCTGGCTCCTCTCGACGTGTAGGAGCAGCGACTCTACTCCAAGCTCCTTCTGTGTGACCGAGCTCCTCATCCTATCTCTAAGGGAGTGCCCAGCCACCCTGCGGAGGGAACCCATTTCGACCGCTTGTATCCGAGATCGTGTCGTTTCGGTCATTACCCAGAGCTCATGACCACAGGTGAGGGTAGGAACGTAGATTAGCCGATAAATCAAGAGCTTTGCCTTTCAACTCTTTACCACGACGGTCCAATACAGCGACCGCATCACTGCAAACACTGCACCGATCCGCCTGTCAATCTCACTCCATCCTTCCCTCACATTGTTCACAGTCACACTGTTTTGAGACACATGTTGGAGTCTCCAGTAGAAAAGTACCAAAGTGAATCTTTAAGTTTAAGTTGAAAATTAAAATGCGGTACAGGCCAGGTGCTATAGATTTTGTTCTAAATGATAAATGACCAAACTGATGGATTGTCTGTATACAATTTACAGACAGAACCAGTCATGATCCCAGGCTAGAGAAGTACAGTGCGTTAAAGATGCACCGCGTAACATTTTTGGCGGTGGGTCCATTACTGTCAGTTGTGAAGATGTTGCTCAGCCGCATCACCAAACTGATCCACATTATTGTAATTTATTTGCAATATCCATAAAATACTTGGTTTGGTGGATTCATTTGCTTGTTTCCATGGAGACTGCTATGGAAACGAGCAATAGCAAAATAAAACAATAGCATCCCCATGGAGAAAAACAGGTTTCGGACCCTCCACCTAAAAAAACACATGTATTCATGGCTTTGGTTTCCTATTATATGCTACATTTTGAGGACTTTCTATCATTCAAAAGGATGTTCAGAAGATTGTTTTAAATTGTTAATTGCTACGGTCCTGCTTTTTCATCATTCTGAAATTCATGGATAGTCCATCTTAAAAATCATAACGTCAAACTCGATATTAAAATGCGAAAACTGTAACTTTAAAGCATACATATTCCTTTAAAAATGAATGGGGCACCAGATCTATTAATAAACGCACTGAATTCTTAAACACTTCAGTCAGGTTAGCCGAATTAAAAACCACTAGAGAGTCAAATCCTTTCAAAATGGCGAGCAATTCAAAGAGATAGCAGCAGTTTGAAGGCAGTTAGCAGAAGAGTGCAAACTGTATCTTTATCAAACAGACTCATGAAAAATGCATTCTCCAGCCGTTTGAATCATCAGCTTTTGGCCTCTGTAAACAGCACAGGGCCTGATTGAGTGGTGCCTCCGGACATGCAATATGAATGAGCAGACAGGGGCAGACAGGTGCAGACACAGAGGGCAGACAGAGGCAGACGGGGGCAGACAGGAGTAGGCACAGGGGGCAGACGGGGGGAGACGGGGGCAGACACAGAGGTGGACAAGAGCAGAGAGAGGGCGCAGACAGGAGCAGACAATGGCAGATAAGGGCAGACAGGGGCAGGCAGGGCCGGACAGGAGCAGACACATGAGCAGACAGGAGCAGACACAGGAGTAGACACAGGGGCAGGCAGGGCTGGACAGGAGCAGACACAGGGGGCAGACAGGAGCAGACATAGAAGTGGGCAGGAGCAGACAGAGGGTGCAGACAAGAGCAGACACAGGGGGCAGACAGGAGCAGACAGAGGGCGCAGACAGGAGCAGACACAGGGGGCAGACAGGAGCAGACAGAGGGCACAGACATAAGCAGACACAGGAGCAGACAAACAGGGCAGATAGGAACAGACACAGGGGCAGACAGGAGCAGACAGAGGGCACAGACAGGAGCAGACACAGGGGGGGGCAGACAGGAGCAGACAGAGGGAGCAGACTGGAGCAGATACAGGAGCAGACAAAGAGGGCAGATAGGAACAGACACAGGGGCAGACAGGAGCTAGCAGAGAGCGCAGACAGGAGCAGACAGAGGGCGCAGACAGAAGCAGACACAGGGGGCAGACAGGAGCAGACAGAGGGCGCAGACAGAAGCAGACACAGGGGGCAGACAGGAGCAGACAGAGGGCACAGACAGGAGCAGACACAGGGGGCAGACAGGAGCAGACAGAGGGAGCAGACTGGAGCAGATACAGGAGCAGACAAAGAGGGCAGACAGGAACAGACACAGGGGGCAGACAGGAGCTGGCAGACAGGAGCTGGCAGAGAGCGCAGACACAGGGGGCAGACAGGAGCAGACAATAGCAGGTAGGGGCAGACCGGGGTAGGCAGGGCCGGACAGGAGCAGACACAGTAGCAGACAGGAGCAGACAAGGGCAGATAGGAGCAGATAGGAACAGACAGGGGCAGACAGGAACAGGCAGGGGTAGAAAGGAGCAGACACAGTAGCAGACAGACAGGAGCAAACACAGGAAGCAGATAGGAGCAGACATAGGGCCCAGACAGGAGCAGACACAGTAGAGGACAAGGACACAAAAGGAGAAGACAGGAACAAACAGGTTCAGACAGTAACAGACAGGGGCAGACAGGGGTAGAAAGGAGCAGACACAGGGAGCAGACAGGGCATACAGGGAGAGACAGGAGCGGATAGGGAACGCGCTCAAACACAGACACATTAACTATTCCATTAGGCATACATAATGAATGAACCCGTCAAGTTTAGGATGACACCAGTGCGATGCCTTTGTCTTGACTTCATGAAAACTCTTTGTGGAAGGTCTGACTGTAGTAAGGGAGAAGTAAGTTTGTCACAATAATGCATTGCCGAAAAAGTAACCAATAGCTTAGTTAACATTTTATTATCCTTGCATAAGAATTCACATTGTGTGCATTGTTCCATATTACTGTGGTACATTTTGAGTGTAGTTTGCAGGGACGCTTCTCCAGATCGGGGTGAATTCGGAGCCTAATTCCTTAAGCAGTACGTTTTTATTGCAAGTTTTGGAAAAATCTACTTTGATAAAACCGTAATAACATATTTAGAGTTTCCTATTGAGGATCAGAGCATGAATAAAAGTCTGCTGGATGATTCTAATCTGTTATAAATGCACATATTTGAATTCCTCACTGTATTTTCCAGCAGTCTGTGGCTCTCCACTGGCCCTCAGCTGCATCTATGTTTTGATTTGTGGCTTTGATGACTTGGTGGCTTTGAAGTAAAGTTTGGACATCCCTGAGTTAATGTTTTGTCCTTCCAATAACATTCACTTCAAACTATAAATCAGATGTTGCATCCAGACAGTTGCATGAGTAGTCCCCCACCCATACTTTATAACTATAAGTAATTTCTAGGACAACTACTTGAGAAACATAATTATGAAGTAACAGTTCGCTTATTTTAGTACA
The DNA here is from genome assembly GCA_019594935.1 of Periophthalmus modestus. Taxonomy (NCBI): domain Eukaryota; kingdom Metazoa; phylum Chordata; class Actinopteri; order Gobiiformes; family Gobiidae; genus Periophthalmus; species Periophthalmus modestus. The sequence goes on along the minus strand of JAIEZT010000012.1, from coordinate 21,066,041 downwards.
ATTTTAGGTTGTTCTGCCCACCTCTGTAAGTAGTACCCCCACATGCAAGCAGGTACAGTACCACAGCCTGAGAACCACTGCGGTAAAAGATCCAAACTTGATGACGTTCCTTTCTCCTTCGCTCTAAAGACACAGTGAGCACATATGCAGAGGTTGGACTATAAATCAAACAGGAAACAAAAAGCACTGAATCTGCGGGTCCGAGCCACCCAGACAGCCCAAGGGCAGACACAGCGGCTCGTATGTGGCACTAAATCACTCCGCTAGCTCTGACTCCTCCCTATCATCAACAATAGAGCTAACGGGGAGCACTTCAGTCTGCAGATATCGATCAACTGTCTGCCAATTGCGGAGTGTTAGGTATTCATTTTGCACCATGTTTACAGTGATGAAGACACGATAAATAGGACGCTTGTCTGCTTAGTGCCAAAGAGGCCCCTGGTACAGATAAAGCAAAGCATTATGGGATACGGAGTCCACAGCAACTGGAGAATGACAAATGATCATTGGGAAACAGCTGTAGAGAAGAGAGATGGTGATCACTAAAGTTAACTTCTTTAAAAATATACTATGTATATACATTCTGAGGGTCTGCCACCTGCATGTGTCTGGGGAGATGTTTTTGCTTTGCCAGGAACTCAACAATATGGCATTAAACCTATCTATCTCCATGGCAACAAGCAGGTAACACAACTAGGCCAAGTTACAAGACAGATCTGTGGAAAAGCGACCCCACTCATAGAAAGATTGCATGTTTTTCTAGGTATTTTTGAGCTATAGAACACCAGTAATGACCATACCGTACTTTCCGGACTACAAGCCGCTACTTTTTTTTCCACTTTTTAACCGCTGCGGCTTATGGTGCAGAGCGGCTTATACATTTTTTTCCCCCTCTTACTGTCCCCCCTGCTCTTGCATTAAGGCTTTATGACAAATGGTAAATTATAGTAAAACCTAATTATATATACAGTATTCACACAGTTGACTGTCATTAAATAAGTCTGAAAATAAAAAATCGGTCCATCCTCCCTGTCACACATTGGGTTAGTCCTTTGCTCCGGCGACGTGCACTCGGGCGCCAAGGCTGTACATTTGTGTCATTTTTCGCACCAAAGAGACAGAAAATCGGCGAAAATGTTTAGCTAATGTCAATAAAGCCTCATTGTATCATTCAGAAATTCAGTTTGTTACTTTATGTAAAACGTCACGTGTCACAGTAATGTCCAAACACTGAGAAAAGAGAAAAGAGGAGAGATTATTAGGTCAGAGTCGCCAAATGTTAAAGACTTTGAAGAGTGAATATATATAACTTAATGTCGTAGGCACGAGGACCATAAAAAGGAAGGAGGAGATCTTTACAAAACTACGACACTACGTCTCACGTAAGTCACAAGTTTTGGTTTAGAAACTTAGGACAAAACCAAGGGAAACGATTTTACGCTTGATACGAACAACATCTGAACTGATGCTTCTGGACAGTCAGTGTGTGTGACTGTTCTGAGATAAAACAAATACTGCACCTGAATGAACAGCAGCTCAGGTCACAACACAAGACACAACTGTCCCTGCGCCAACAACAGCACCACTCACGTTTTACCGCTGGGTTTAATGTTTGTGCCAAGCGCAGTGTATTTTCTTACCGGGAACAGAAGAAACTGCTGCCTCCGCGCGTAAAGTTGAACCCAAACGCGTAAAGTGAACCAAACCAAACAAAAAACTCCTCCCCCTTTAGGTAAAAGTGTAATTCCAGGTAAATGTGGTGTATCCATGTGGAGAGCTCCCATAAGCCTCCTCCTTCACTCAGGTGACCCCACAGTCAAATCTAAATCTAGTAGTTTATCAAAACAAAAAGCACGTGCTCCGCAGCGCTGCATTTGCTATTAATCCCAGAAGAGAAAACAAAAGTGGAACTTAAGTGCGTCCATGTGAGCTTCAGCTGTGCGCGCTCGTGAACTTGTTCTGTCCTGTACAGGAGACGCAGCACCTCCTTTAGCCAATCAGGACGCAGAACACGGCACCTACTTTAGCTAATCAGGACGCAGAACACGCACCTGCATACACTGTAAAAAAAAAAAAAGCATGTAAAATTGCACGAGCGGTCCCTCGCAAATGGACGTTTTTGAGCTAATTTTTCGTATTTCTACGTGGGATACCCGCGGCTTATCGTGCAGTGCGGCTTATAGAATTTTTTTCCCCTAAAATTAAAGCATGCGGCTTTTAATCAGGTGCGCTCTGTAGTCCGGAATTTACGGTAAATACAAGATACGCGTGTTTAATGCCTTACTGTGGAACATTCAGGGCAAAGGAATAACTATGTTTATGGACACGAGCAGGTAGGGGATATGCTACCAAAAAAGTTACATTATGTTAAGCTTTTAAATACGTATTTTATTTTATTGTCCCATTGTCAGAAACTTACTTGAAACTTAGAATAGCTAATATATGCCAAAATCTCACAATAATACCATAGACTATTAGAAAAATGTATATTAAAGGTCCTATACGATACAAAATGGACTTTTGTGAGCTTTAAGCCATGTTATAATGTTGTTACCTCATCAAAAACATACAGTTGGGTTTTGTTTCATTCACACATGTCTGAGTAACCCTTTATTATTAGTTTGTCTACATCTCTAATGCCCAAAATGCTCTGTTCCACCTTCTGATGTCATCAAGTGATAGTTTTCAAGTTAAAGGCTACCTTTTGTTCAGTAGAGATAGGCAATTGCAGGGCTGAAATCATCCAAATGATTCTTGCAAAAGTGTAAAAATGCAGTGGATCACTTCCTGTATATGACTTGACAATATGGAGTGTTTTCTGTTTGCAAAAAGATCTCAGCCTCAATATGCAGAAACAAAACACAACTCCAGGTATGTTTTTGATGAATAAACACCATTATAACAGAGATCAGAGAAGAGCGTGATATGGGCCCTTTAAATGATAAGCTTTAATGGTATATTGACGCAAGCTACTGTCATCAAAGTGCTAAAAAGACTGCAAAAAGTCCAAGCACACCATATTTAGAAAGAGAAATTGGCTAACTGTTGCCTTTATCTCAACCTTTAATATAACATTTACACTGCAAGATTCCAACTAAAGGCTAAATCTACCTACAGTGCAAGCTAGCAGCTGAGTGAGTCAAATACACACTGGGCAGTACAAAAGCTTTAATTAATAACATTTTTCCTTACACTTTAACGATGGGGGTACTTTAGTACGTAGTCGATTTATATATAGACTCTATATATAAATGGATATAGCTAACTTGCTTGTCGCTGCATTCCAAATAGAAAGTGAGTATGGGCACGATTCAGGATCCAATCGACTCTGGCTCCAATTCACTTTCTGCTGAAAAACTCTCGCCTCTCTCTTCATAACTGCTGCTGTCAGGCTCATCATTTTGGTCTTAAAATGTTTGCATTGACCCACTATTGATTAACCTTATATGTTTATTTCGTTATTTTGTCTGGTGTAAATCAAGATATGAACATTAATAACACAAACCTGTCCAAGCTGAAACCACAACACACACATTTCGATATCTCTGCTATATAAACTGTAGCCTATTGTTTGGCATATTTGGTACATTTTTGTATGATTTATTTCTCCTTACCTTGTCTTCTTGAGATACTTCCCTGGAAATATTTGAAAATGAATTATTACTGACTGTACTATCTTCAGTTGTAGATAACCAAATAAAGTTTTTAAATTGAACAATACACTGTGGGGTCCCTGAGCCGGCTGTCTCCATGGAGATATTATTGCTTTGCTTGGAAGGTTCTTCAGTGTGGCATTAAACTCATCTATCTTGCATGTTCAGCGCTATTAAAAAAGTCTAAAAACATGCATTCTTACTACGAGCGGGCTTGCCTATCCACAGATCTGACTAGTAGCTTATCCTGGTAGAGTCAAATCCTCCTCTAGAAAAGTTCCGTGGTGCGCTTTTCCACTTTCAAGCCACTCAAAGCGCTTTACATCAAGGAACCGCTCACACATTCACACACATATTCATACAGCAGTGCACACAGCCACCGGGGGCGAGGTGGGGTTAAGTGTCTTGCCCAAGGACACAACAAAAGCAGCATTCATCTGTAGGAGCTGGAATCGCACCAACCTGTGGGTCAGTAGTCGTGACCGTTCGGGCGATGATGTTTATGTCGAGAGCGGGATTTGAACCGCCGACCTTCGGATCAGTCCATTAACAAATAAATGACTTACAATGGATTTTATGTATGTTTGGGTATCACTGTTAATAGACTCCATTTAAAGTATATTATCATTCTGTTTCATATCTCACACAAGTTCATCTCATTTTATTTTTATTTTTTTCCGAAAGAGCAGCAGTGGTGTGGGTTCTGGGTGGTCCATAAAACCTCAGATATGAAACAGTTAAAAGTTATTTCTCACTGGAGTAGACTGACACTTCACAGCACACCATCTGTCAGAGCCACAGCGAAACAGCTCCGAGGCTCCACAAATCCCCCCTCCATCTGACGCTGTGTACCTGCCTCATGCCCTCTCCTCCTCTTCCTCTCGCTCCCCTCTTCCTCTTTCTCATTAATTTACCGTCTCTTCTCAGTTTTCCTCTCTCACTTTCTTTACCTTTTTTCTCTCTCTCTATGTGTAGCTGCTCTGTATTGCTGATCTCCCTTCTCTCTCTCTCTCTCTCTCCACTCTTTCCTGTCCCTCTTTCTTTCTCTTTGTCCTCCCCTTGTCTCTACATTCTCTCCTCCCTCTAGCCCTCAACCTCCAGCCTATCTGCTCTCTCTCTGTACATTCCTCCTATCTTCTCTCTCTATCTTATTGCTTAACCCTCTCTCTTACCCTGGTCTCTCCATTCTCTCTTCCCTCTCTCCTGCCTTTCTCCCTTCTGTGTACCTGTATCCCGTTCTCTCTTCTCATCTCTCTTCTCTCTCTTCCTCTCTCTCTCTTCTCTCTCTTCCTCTCGCTCCCCTCACTTACTCTCCTATCTTACCTCCTTCCACTCTTCTTTCCCTCCTGTCTTTCTTTCTCTTTTTTCCTCTCTCTCCCTTCACTCTCTCCCCTCACACATTGCTTTTCGTCTCTCCTTCTCTCTCTTTCCCAACTTCCATTTTCTCTCTCTCTCTCTCTCTCTCTCTCTCTCTCTCTCTCTCTCTCCCTCCCCCCACTCTCTCTTCCTCTCTCCCCTCTCTCTTTCCCTCTTTCCCCATCTTTCTCTTTTTTTCCTCTCTCCCCTCACTCACTTTTCCTCTCTCCTTCTCTCTCTTTCCCAACTTCCATTTCTTTCTCTCTCTTCCTCTCTTCCTTCACTTGCTCTTCCTCTCTTTCCCCTCACTCTCTCTTCCTCTCTTTCCTCTCTTTCCCTTTTTTTTCTTTTTTTTTCTCTTTCTCCTCACTCTCTCTCACTCTCTTTTTCTCTCTCTCTTTCTCTCTCTCTCTTCTCCCTCTTTCTTCCTCTCTTTCTTCTCTCCTCTTTCCTCTCTCACTCTCTCTCTTTCTCTCTCTCTTTCTCCTCACCTCTCTCTCTCTTTCTCTCTCAATCTCTCTTCCTCTCTCTCCTCTCCCTTTCCCTCTTTCTTTTTTCTCTTTTTTCCTCTCTCCCCTCACTCTCTCTCCTCTCTCTTTCCCTCTTTTCTCCTTTCTTTCTCTTTTTCTCTCTCTCGCTCTCCTCACTCTCTTCTTCTCTCTTTCTCCCTCCTGTCTTTGTCCTTCTCTCTCTCCTCTACCTCTCTCTTTCTCCCTCCCCTCTTTCTCCCTCTCTTTCCTCTCCCTTCATCCCTTTCTTTGATGGACACAACTCAACAGCCTTCTCCATAACTTCGCAGCACTAAAGTTGATCCATTCCTCTGTGGTTTAAACAAACTGGAGACCTGTGACCATCCGGGGACCGAGCGTAATGTGACAGAGTGACACACACACACACACTTATACTTCATTTGTGACAAGGCTGCACCCATAAACGCCTCTGTCTTGCAATGATGATGAAAGCGCGGCGCTGACCGATGATGCGACGGACCGGGGGAGGTTAGCTATATCGTGCCGTGGTGTCAAATGTCCCCACACGCACAAAGCAAACACAGTTATTTACAGCGGAGATGAGAGAGCGAGACGGCCCTTTGACACTTGGGAGGACAGAGCACAAATGATGTGGGTGTGTGGAGAAAAAGAAAGATCGCGGCTAGAGACGTGGCTCTGAGGAGTCAAGATGCAGTTTATACTTACTTATTCTTACTTATTCTGAACAAACTTGCATCTTGGGTCTTTTTGCGCTTTTTTGAAGATTTGACTTTTTCCAAGTATGAAACATAGACTGTACAGATGACTGTATAGATAAATGGACATAGCTAACCCTCTAGCCGCCGTGCTTCAAACAGGAAGTGAGCATGGGCACGCTGGTTCCATTGACTCTGGCTCCAATTCACTTTCTATTGAAAAACCATTGCCTCTCTGACTGTAACTGCTGCTGTCAGACTCGTCATTTTGATCTTAAAATGTTTGTATTAACCTGCTCTACATTTTATTTAGCTATTTTGCACATAAATCTATAACTGCTAGCCTCGATGAGCTTCATTTGATTGGAGCCAAACGCTATGGGTGATGTCACACTCACTTAGTTCACTTCTTTATACAGTGTATGTAAGGGAGACATGTTTTTAACAACAATTAGCTCTATATTTTATCAAGGAATCGTTCACACACAGTCATATTCCAGTGTACAAGAAAACTGATGCAAGGCAGGTTAAGTGTCTTGCCCAAGGACACAACAAGTGTGGACACAAATGGGAGCAGAGGTATAATCATCTGGAACTGTTTGTTTAGTGGCAAAAGGCACTGTAGCAATGACGCAACTTCACATCTATTTATTTTGTTAAAAGAAATTCAAGGACTAAACATATGGAGTTGTAAAACCACTGGGATTTGTTTGATTAAAAAACGTTTGAGAGGCTAAAAAACAAAATAACTCTACTTCAGACAGTAATTACTTTCAAGGGTCTCAACCTGTTTATGAATCGAATCTCTCAGTTTTGCGTATTGACTTGTGCTGACTCTCAGATTGTCTTTTTCCCATTTGGCAGATACATTTGTTGTTCAGTACTGTATGCTCACAGAGCTGATTCTTTGCTTTGTCAAAACCCATGGATACATGCATATATATGTTTTTCTATGTACATATACACTACCAGTTTTTTGTTTTTTTCTTTAAGTTTACCACTTTCTACATTTTATACATATGGAAGACATCAAATATATAATGCAAGATATACAGTAATATGTAGCAAAAAAACAAAACAAACTCTAAATATTTATGTTTTATATTTTTAATTGAAATCCTCACTGTGTCCACCCTTTGCTTTGTCGACAACACTGCAAACCCTTGGCCTTCTCTCAATGTGCTTCTTGATGAAGTCTGAAATGGTTTTCACTTCATATGCATGCCTTAAGTCAGGGGTGTCCAAACCATGGCTCGGGGGCCAAATGCGGCCCTGAGACCAGTTTTTATTGGCCCTCAGGCCTCCTGCTGAACCCGCCCAATTGATCATAAGCAGTACTTTTAACAGCAAATTAAACTATTTCTACCACTATATCCTCAAACATCACATTGCAGTGTGATACAGACCTAAAATGAATGTGTTTCAAGCCTTATCAATACACAGCGGCTCTGTCAAAGCTGTGTATAAAGCACCGCGCTGCATTGATCACCGGTCTGTGGTCCTCCTCCTCCGCTTCGAATATGTTTTGAGATGTGGCCCTCGAAAAAAAAAGCCTCTGTTAAGTTGTCTGATTAATCCATCAGTCATCCAGCTATGATCCATAGTAAAAAGAAAAATTCAAGTCTGTATCAACTAGACAAAAAGTTGTCCTTGCTGAGAAGGAGGGTCTAAGGACAGGAGATGTTTTGGGACCGTTATCCATTTGCTTGTTGACTAATTTGCTTGTCTGCTGGTTAAATTAATTCTCATGTCTCAGCCCTAAGTGGTACTGATTTGTGATTTTGGGCTTTACAAATATAAATTGAATTGAATTGAAATTGAAGATGTTTTGCTGCTCATCCAAGCCGCTTCTTCATTTCTGGTCAGATTGCTGGTGGACTCTGACTTATGTCTATCTGAAAAGCGCCGTTAACTACACTGAAACTAACACACCTTTTGTTTGCAGTTTCTGTTTGTAGGCTCGGTCTAATGAGCCACTCAGCCGCAGTTACTGAACCATGCTTAGTGTAGCTCATTAGACCGAGCCTACAACCAGAAACCGTGAACAATAATTGCAAAAACAAAACAGTTCGTGACTTTTGCCCTGACCATTCAACATATGACTTAAGTGACAGTTCACACCTCGGGTCAGTTGACAGCTAGGGTGTGTTAGTTTCAGTCTAGTTAGCTCCTCGCTTCAGACAGATATAAGGCAGTGACTCACCAGAACACCGGTGAATTGCACTAATAATACACAGGTTTCCATAAATCCTCCAGCTACCATAGTCCAATCACGTTCTCCTTTCGAAATAATACACAGATTCCTTTAACCTACATAATTCAAAAATACATGAATGTACAGTACAGTTATCAGTGAAAAATACTCGGAGGCCGTGACAGTGCTATGACACCCATTCCATCCACCCTGAGTGTATTAGTGATCCCATCTCCCAGGTAAGATCATTTGTGTGAGAAAAATCTTCCCCCATCTCTCTCCTCCTCTCTCTCTGTACCTCTATCCTCCTCCCTTCTTTTATTACTGCCGTGTAAATTAATTAGCTCCGTCGTTAAGGAGGCGTGCAGTGGGAAGAATTTGCAGTCATAGTTCAGTGGCATTGGAGTTCTTTGTCACGCTGTCGGGGCGCACTTGTGAAGGTCGCTCCCTCCTCTCCCTCTCTCCTTCTTCCCCGTCCTCTCTCCCTCCTCTCCTTCCTCTCCCTTCTCTCTCACCTCTCTAACCGTTCTCCTTTCCCTCTTCTTTCTCTCTCTCTCTCTCCTCCTCTCTCCTCTCCTCTCTAATCGTTCCTTCATCCTTTCCCTCTTCTCTGATCTACTCTCTCTCTCTCCTCTTCCACCATTTTCTCCTCTTCCTCCTCTCTCTCTTCCCTCTCCCCGCTATAATTTTTCTCCTCTCCTCTTTCTCTCCTCTCTGATCTACTCTCTTTCCTCTTCCACCCCTTTCTCCTCTCTCTCCTCTTCCTCTCCTCTCTTCTTCTTCCCAATCCTCTGCCTCCTCTCTCTCTCCTCTCTCCTCTTCCTCCTCTCTGATCTCCTCTCTCTACTCTTCCATCTCTGTCTCCTGTGTCTCCTCTTCCTCCTCTCTCTCTCTCCTTCTTCCAATCCTCTCTCCTCTCTCTCTCCTCTCTGATCTGCCCTCTCTCTTCTTCCATCCCTGTCTCCTCTCTCTCGTCCCTCTCTTCCCATCTTCGTCCTCCTCTCTTTCTCCTGTCTGCTCTTCCTCCCATCTGCTCTGCTCTCACTCTCCTCTTCCACCCCTTGCTTCTTTGTCTCATCTTCCTCCTCTCCCTCTTCCCAATCCTCTCCCTCCTTTCTCTACTCTTCCCCCTCTCCATCTCTCTGTTCTCTCTCTGCTCCTCTTCCTCCTCTCCAATCTCCTTCCTCCTCTCCTCCCTCCTCTGTTCTTCTGGTCTGTACATTTCCCCTTTAACTGCCCAGTCTGCCAGTCGTTCACTCTCCTGCTGTTGCTCCTTAGGGTGCCACACGCGCCCACTCACAGCAGCCTGCTAGACTCGTTGCTTTCTAGTTATACTCAGGGCCAGATTGGCTTGTTGAGGTTCTGGCGCTTTCTCCACAGACTCCAGCAGCCGGGAGGGCATCATGGTTGAATGGCTGTGTAGTAATTCATAATAATTTCTGAGCCTTGCTGAGTTATGAAACAGAAAAGAAGTTTATTGGCTTCAGACGGCATCACTCACATTCTATTGTATTAAATACAGATGGGAGCAGCTGATATTAACATTGTGAAAAATGCAGATTTTGACTTCTTTGATACATGTCTGCAATACTTTACGAAGATATGAAGCTGGTCACTGATGAATCTCTGTTTTCAAATGTGTGTGATTGACAGGTGGATTAGCCAATCGGGGACATGCATGCCGTATGTCTGCTGTATTGAAAAAAATAAAGGAAAACCATCGCAGCACAATGTTATCAATCGAAAAAAAACTGTCTTTTGCCCCCCTTTTAGGAGTATGACATCACCACACTACCAATATATGCCCCATCTCTTCTGCAATTCTCCCAAAAGTGAGCCCCCAACAGCCTTATAAGCTCACAGATCTAAGGTTCCTATTGCAGGTTTATATTCACACATAATGAAATCACTCAGGGCTCCTACTGTAAGGAAACAGGTGGGTCTACTAGTTTATTATATCTCATTGATTAAAACACGTGGAGATTTTAAGATGTTAAATACTAAACTTCAAGTTATCTGCTCTATAGAGTGGCAAATGCTTTTACCAGCAGTGATTCAGTAGTTTCTAGCCTGTTCCATGGCTCTTTTGTTTACTTTTGTTAATCTCGGTTTGGTTGACGCATCTCTCTGGAGCAAACATGGTGACTTGATATAATAATGGACGCTTTCTGAGCTTCAGTCTCAAGCTCTGTTGTTGCACTTGCCTCAATCACCGCTAGCTCTAAGCATTTCTAATTTCCAGGTATACACAACGCATTCATTGTTTCTGAAGGTTGGTCCAACGTCAAATCAACGCAGATGTGCTGCACGCCGCCCTGACACACCTGACAGCCAATCAGAAAGCTACTTGGCTAAAAAAGTCCCTACGCGACGAAACGCAATTGCTGTGATTGGCTGATTCACAAAGATGTTACAGGCGACGACAACTTGGAACAGAGCACGTTTGGCATAGAAATGTCTGCATTCGAGCCTAGAGTGATTTTTTTTTTTTTTTTTTTTTTATTACAGTAAATATATAACATAATGAATGCAAATTAAATGGTTTGGATTCCCATGATGCACGTGGACCCTGATGAGCTCCTCAGAAACTTGGACGGTTGAAATTTGAAAGCCATTACGAAGACATTTCAGATGAATAATGGCATCTATCTGTTCATGTCATGTTAACAATAGCCCCGCTCCTAATTTGGCATTTCAACATGTTTCAATCCCCACTGTTGCCAGTAGAGGTCACCATAAATCTAAGTATAGAACGCTCATGCACACACATTTTTTTTTAACCTTCTTCAGACAATAGACACCTTGTTTCTACAGTATTACTACAATACTGGAAACTGGGGTGAGGACGCCATCTAGGGGGAATTACTGCTCAATAAACAAGCCACAGCGAGCATTAGCAACTTTTCCAGCATGCTAACAGGAGACCTCCGGACTTTTACCTGTTACGTCACAAAACTGGGAAATTTAAAAGAGCTAGGATTCATCAAGCCAGCGTGAATTAAGCAAAATACAACACCGGGTATGTCTACGATGAGGGAACAGTGTTATAGCATGGTTTAATACTCCAAAAAGCCCATTCTTTAACTAATAAAACATAAAATAAAGTGCCCAAATGTATCTTAAGACATGTTCTCAAACATCAAAGCTATCTAAAGCAGTTTGCGCTCATGGGCAGGGTTGACAGGGCCGTTTGTCTGGTGGTGTATTTTTCTTGGTGTCAGCTCCTTCTCATCAGCGCAGGACACTTTTAGCCTGGTCTCTGGGCTGGTCTCTGGGCCGGTCTTGGGGCTGATCTCGGGGCTGACTCAGCTGCAGTGGGTCCAGGAGCTGCAGTGGCTTCGGGCCAAAGGAGAGAGACCGGCCCCTGCCAAGCCCAGAGTGAATGATGGTCCACAGAGAAGAGTGGCGTCACTGCTGTAGCTTCTATGTACTCCCACCAGACCCTTTTGTGTTGTAAATAAGGCTGGACTTTTAAAATATTAAACTTTGTCATTTATAGTGCTTTGGTTGTGGTTGTTTGGACATCATATTCCATTACGGCTCTCAAGGTTCTAAAAAGTATTGTACCCCTCCTTTGTGGTACTTGGAGTTTTTCTACCATCTGCCCATACATGTTGATGCTGCGTATAATAGTTTAGCAGCAGCATCACTTCTGCGATTATAAAGCTTAAGTTTAATGCCGTACTGCAGAACATAGAGCAAAGCTGGGACACACTCAGGTTGGGGTGGTTTGTATAAATAAAACTGGGACAAGAGCCTGTAACATTGTCATAATCTGAGGGACTTCTGATGATGCATTTTTTGCCTCATGGTCATTTTCAAGCAGGGTTTTTTTTGTATTTTAGCTGAACGAATGACAATATATTCCAATCAGATGAGATTGGTCCAAAATAAGGACACCAAGGACATTGCTTGTATAAAACAAATCACTGGTTTTGGATAAATCCACTGGGACAAGGGATAAAACTGGGACTATCCCGGGTAAATAGGGACGTCTGGTCACCTTAGCGAAGTAGTAACTTATGAAAACAAGGAAGTGGTAAGTTGCATCGTGAGTAACTTAACTTTAAGTCAGTATATTTTAAAGTAAAAGGCAAACAACAACAACCAAGGCTGCTAAACTGGACAGTGCCTGAAGGACTCAAGAAGAAAGTGAGAGGAGGAGGAGAGGTGGGGTCTGGAGGTTTAAGAAACAGGAACAGGTATCCACACTTCAAACTCCGCCCCTGCAGCCAGGTCTGTAATCAGAAACACCTGGCTGGAATCAGTGTAGCCTGTTGTGATGTCACCAACTACTTAGAATTGCAGTAGCCACAGAAGGAAGCACACACATAGACTTAGGCGTTTGCGACCAGAAAGCTGCAGATGTGCCTAGTTTGTACTGAAGACGTTTCGCTGCTCATCCAAGCCGCTTCTTCAGTTCCTTCAGTTCGTGCAGGGCTTTAGTAGCGAGAAGTGGATTTGGTTTCACTTCAACACTAAGTTATTTTATCTTGCCTGACCTGTACCATATTGTGGTCATCTTAAACCCTCCCAAAGTCCCATATCACTTATCCTCCATCAGTCCTCTTCATCAGCTCACTCCTCCTCTCTTCTGGTTCGTCTCCTCCATCCTCACCCGCTCGCCGCCCCCTTGTGCCTTCCTCCCTAGGTCACTCCGCTTCCTCCTTCCTCGCGGTGCTCCCTCGCTTCCTACATGCTTTCGCGGCGCATCTGTCTCCCTGAGCGTCACTCTACTTTCACCTCTCCCCTCCTCCACCCCTCCGTCCCTCCTTCCTGCGGTAATGCAATGGCCCAGCTGTGACTTTTAATCCAAGTAAACTGGAGCTATGGCCCACAGAACCCCGTATCCATCAGGGGGCCCACTGCTTTCCATTAGAGACTATTTGACATTTACTTTGAGTGTTTTTGCATCCACAACACAGCTAGAAAATTATAGTTGTGCTCCACTAGGCCAAACAGCTCACAAATGCACTCAAAACAGCTTTTTACGAAATTGTAATACCACAGACGCAAGCTTGTTACCTGTCCTTGATGGATACTATATACTACAGAGGCTTTTCCAACCTTTCTGAATCTTGAATCTTTTATTTTATTTATTCTGCGGCACACCACTAACATTATCAAATCTCAACATACCTGTACCTGATTTTTCCGCATGTATTTAAACTAAATTTGGTCTTGTCTCCGTACAGATATATCATATAAGCAACTTGAAGCTCGGTGGTGTCTGTGTTTACTGTCTGATAATCGGGAAGTGTGCAGGGTAACAGTTGTGAAAAGCGCTTGTAAACTCATCGCAGTGAGTGATTAGGATGTTCGAAATGCATGAGCGAAGTGAGGAATACCGCTGGACTCCTGCAAACTGTTTAAATTAACTAGATCTATTTTTTTCCATTTTTTTTATTTATTTTTTTTTTTTTATCCCTGATTCTCTGGTGTTACAATAAATTGCCTGTAGATAAAACATGGTGCAATTATAGACTTTATGAGAATGAGAATACTTAATGGGTTTCTGATTGGGAAACATCCTCATAACACTGCTAAAATCTAAATAGACAAATAAATCAGTAGAACATTAGAGCTTTGCAGCCACAGCACTGAACACTCTCACATTCACACATGGCATCTTAGATTAAAGGCAGTGTACGTGATTTTTACTGTCTTATAAATCTAAAAAAAAACAAAAAACAGAACTAGTTCCAAACTGTTTTCAGTGGTCCAAAGTTATTCCTCACTATATGTTATTTATTCACCACAATGAGTTTATAACAGACATGGGCAAACTACGGCCCGGGGGCCACACGAGGGCCCTCTGGCCTTATTAATCCGGACCGCCGAATATAACCAAAAAAAAACAGGCAATGGTAAAACCTTGTTCAAACTTTTTTCTGCTGTGTTTATTTACCTGAAATTGAATAAATTAATTATTAATTAAATTAATGCATTTGGAAAACTATTTTTTCAATGAGCCTTGCATATTCTTGCTTTGCTACATGTTACAGGCCAAATCTCTAATGTAATATATACATATATAAATCCTGGCCCAGCCCCTCTGTCAAATTTTAGAATCCATTGTGGCCCATGTGTCAAAAAGTTTGCCTACCCCTGGTTTATAAGCACTTTCAGAGGTACAGTAATACTAACAACAACTAGCATGCTAACCACGGCCCCACTCTCTGACAATAAAATGATTTAAAATTCGATGCAGACAGCACTCAGCGGACATATTTTGACCTCAAGAGCTGCTTATATAATATATCTATAATGAGGCAAGACACATTTTGCAAAAACATGGGAAACAATTACATTCATTAATTGCATCTTTTAAATACTTATTAAATACTTAAGCGAACAGTAGAGCTGTACCAATACTGCCCCCATTTGTGTCGTCCAAGTTCTTATCAGTCAGTTTTTACACCGACTTTCTCCTCTCTGCTGCTCTCTTCATTTAAACAGAACCAAGCCTCTTCCCTTGACCCCACCTGCCCCTCGCATTTGTTCTGTCTTTTTAAGCTCCGTTCTTCTCCTCCACCTGCACCTCTGGCCCTCACACACGGCACTATATTCACAAACGAAGTCCATCAGAAGATCAAATAGGGTGCAATGTAAAACAGCTCAGCTCAACTGCTGCAAAATCCACTGAACTATGAACAGGGAGGAATGTGGCAAAACAAAGCTATAGGATTGAACAGAAAATGATGTATTTCGGTTAATTAAAGAAAAGAAAAATGTGTATGTTTCATCCAACCTGTTTGCATGGAGATAGTTAAGTTTTTAAAGCCATTCTGTGAAACATTCCTGGCAAACGCAAAGACATCACCATGGGAACAAACAGGCGGCGGACCCTCAACCAGAAAAGTGACTTAATCCACCTTTAAGTTGGCAAATGAAATGAATGTAAACATAACCTCAGCTGGGAATACTATTTCCTGGTTCTACTTCCTACTACTACTTCCTGTCACTTGTCTGCCAGCCAATCACAGCCTGCTATTTTTGCCCCTCAATCAATCAGCTTTCAAAAAAAATCACCCTGTTTTTTTTAACTATGTATGTACCACAATGTTCTTTAGGTTAATACCACTGCAACAGCAGAATCAGCAGCTTCTTCACCCTCTCCTCTTCCTCATCTCCATGCATAAAAGAAATTTCCTGGACAATATGTAAGTCAGTCAGTTATTTGATGCTTCAAAGGAAAAATAAGGATCAATATGTAAAATAGAGGTAGCTGTGTGAAAAAGGCAGCGCATACTTCCTTTAACATGATTTTTAAGGCTAAAACAAGAGAAAAAAAAATCTAGTGAGCTATATTGTTCTATAATGTGCTTAGTCCTTAAAGGGTTAACTTGAAAACTACCACTTCAAGACATCACAAGGTGGAACAGAGCATTTTGAGCTTTGGAGATGTAGACAAATTCATAAACCAGGGTTACTCAAATATGTGTGAGTGAAATAAAACACAACTCCAGGTATGTTTTTTGAGGAGATGAACAACATTATAACATGGCATAAAGCTCGCAAAAGTCCATTCTGTGTGATATATGACCTTAAAGTAACCACGACTGCATCTATCCCCCAAAATAGCATCTGTAACACCAGTAAAACCAACTGTCAACCCACATGTAGCCTGTAAGCCAGTCCTGTTCCTCTTGTTATCACATTTGCACACAGATATGAGAGTTAGCAGAGTTAGCCAATCACATTCACCCAGCTGCTCTGCCAAAGTGCCTGCCTCACAGCCCAGCCACTCTGAAAGGCGAGGAGTCAGCACATCCTCTGTACGCTCACACTCCCACTCTCACCCGCACAGCTCCGCGGCTCCTGTTTTATTCATCACTACAGCGAGGGATGGGTGGCCTGAGGACCCTCCGCCCACGCCAAGACAGAAGGGTGCTACCGGGCGCACACATACTCTGCCTTCCTCTGTGTCTGTCTGATTTTTACTGATTAAAAACGTGAAAAACAGAACTAGTTTAAGTTTAAGTTTGTAAGTTATACGTTTCACATTTTTCAGAGACCTGTGTGGAGTTTGCCCATGACGGGAAGGCTGACAACTAGCATGCTAACGCTCACTTCCTGATTATCTGACAATAAAATGCTTTCTAATGGAGCTCAACAGTGACTGCCCACCCTGCGGCTCCAGAACTAAATTTCCCATTAATTTTTCACATAGACTTTCCAAAAAAAAACTTATATTAAAAGTTTGAAAGCATGCTCAGGAATAAGCTGCGTAGTAACTAATGATCACAAGACCTATAATTTTATTTAAAGTCTGCTTCTGAAACTTTATGAACCACTAAGATATTAAAACATTTCACAGAATTGCTTATCCGGTTTTGGGTCGCGGGGGCAGCAGTCTAAGCAGGGACTCCCAGACTTCCCTCACTCCAGACACGTCCTTCAGTGGGACCCCAAGGCGTTCCCAGGCCAGTCGAGAGACATAGTCCCTCCAGCATGTCCTGGGTCTTCCCCGGGGCCTCCTCCCAGTGGGACATGCCCGGAACACCTCCCTAGAGAGGCGTCCAGGAGGCATGCGGAACAGATGTCCGAGCTACGTCAACTGGCTCCTCTCAGCTCTTCCTGAGCATGGAGCAGCGGCTCTACTCCAAGCTCAGGAAGCCCATTTCGGCCGCTTGTATCCTCAATCTTGTCCTTTCAGTCATTACCCAAAGCTCATGATCATAGGTGAGGGTAGGAACGTAGATTGACCGGTAAATCGAGAATTTGCCTTTCGACTCAAACCAAACCATTTGCCTATCGACTTAAAACCATAGACTGTATAAAGAAGTGGACTAAGGGAGTGTGACATCACCCATAGCGTTCGGCTCCAGTCAAATGAAGCTCTGACCGCAAGTATCATAGCAACCAAAGAGCCAATCTGGAGCGAAGCTGTTGAAGGTAACGTCCCTTCCTGCCCGCACCACTGGTTTGGCAAGGGGTGAGCACTTAGCAACGCTGTCAATCAAACCTGTTGCTAATGCTGGCAGGAACGACCTTGTGGAAAGAAGGATTGTCTGAATTGTCTGTTATTAATGTTCCTATCTTGAGTTACAGACACAACAGTGAAATACAAAATGATAAGCCTGACAGCAACAGTTACGGAGAGAGAGGGCAGCGGCTTTCTAATGTAAAGTGAATTGGAGTCGATGGAGCCAGAAGCACACCAATGCTCACAGTCTATGCTTAGAACAACTGCATTATAGATATTCGTTGTAGCATGTAGTTGGTTTTCCTCTGTGATGTCTGTAAAATCTTAATATTTAATGTTTTGGAACAGTCTATGGGAAAAAACAATAGAAAAAAATGTACTTCTGGAACCTGAGCAGGCTGTCGCTGATGAGCTCCATTAGATGCAGACAGCACACAGCAGACTTATTTTGACCTTAAGAGCTGCTTATGCAACATATCTGTGCTGGGGTAAGATACATTTTGCTCAAACACATGGTTAGAATGGGGATACAGGCTTTGTGTGTGTGGAGGGTGCTGTGTAAATTGAAATGCATTGGTTATTGATTTGTATTGGGCAGAGACAAGGGAACAGAGGAGAGCTGATGGTGTTTGTTCCTGTGGGGCTGGAGGAGAATGGGGTGGCTTTTGGATCCTACTTTTTAAATTGTGTTACACTGTCAAACTCATGGATGGGAGAAGGGACCAGGATTTCTTTAGTGACTGGATGCATTTTCCTATATGACCCAAAGAAATATAGATCTACACTACCAGTCAAAAGTTTGGACAGACCATCTCATTCATTTTTGGTGTGTTTTTTTTTTTAAAATATACTTTCTGCATTTTAGATACATACAGAAAACATCAAATATAAGAAGCAAGATATATGGAATTATGTAGCAAAGAAAAAAATTAAATATTTTATATTCTGGTCCTCAAAGTACCCACCCAAACTTTTGACTTTTGTTAATGTATCTTTAAAAAACACCAGTCAAAAGTCTGGACCTTTATGTTTACCACTTTCTACAGTTTATACATATAGAAGTCATCAAATATATGAAGCAAGACATATGGAATTATGTATTAGTTCAATAACTCTATTAAATATTTTTTGATAAAGCAAAGGGTGTCTACTTTGAGGATTTGAATATAAAATATATTTTAAAAATATTTTGCTGAGTTATTTAACTTTTTTTTTTGTCTTTGTCTTTAGCAGTACTTTTGTCAGGACAGTACATGTATTCTTGTAGTTTTTTGATAACTTTATATTGTAAAAACAGCACTTTGTGACAAAACAGGAAAACTGAGCTTTCTGTATCCAATTCTAAAATATTGTATTAGCTGCAAACCCAGAAGAAAGAGACATAAGTGCAACAAGTCCACCTTGCTTCACTTCACCATCTGAAACTGCTGTACTTAAAGGGCCAGTACTTCATTTTTTCCCATTTATTTGCACAAAATGTATTTTTTCCAGTAAAGATATATTGTATAAGCAGCTGTTATAGGATCAAAATAAGTCAGGATGTCTGCATAAAGTGTTTTCATGTCTGTTCAGTGCATGGTTAGAATGCCAATTGTTAGCTTTACCATGACCACTCAGGCCTCTGTAAGTGCTTATAAATACATTGCGGTGAATAATTAGGATGCTCAGAATGCATAAGATAAGCGAGCAAAATAAATTTTGGACCACTGCAAACGGTTTTAAAAAACTATTTTAAAAACCAAAAATATATACATGTGAATACTGCAGATGTGCCTGAGGGTTTGTGAGAGCTGTGAACTATGGCTTATTTTTATGTATTATCCTGCAGAGCTGCTAGCACGAAGAATGTTAAAGAAGTGTGTGGGTCATCGCTTTTCTAACTACAAGGCCCAATGATGAACTGGCCTGTACTCTCCACAGAACGAGGTAGTAAACGTGGTTCGTTCTGGTGCACATATTCCATCTCTGTAGAATCCACTTCCCTATGGATCATTAACACTGGCTGCACAGCTCTGTCAGGGCTCTTAATTGGGCTAATCTGTTCTGTGAATGTGAACTGGACGTGATTGTGCACAGTGTGAGATGGAGCCGCAAGATTCATCACAATCGAATCGGAATCGGAATTTGAACGGACGCAATTAGGCTGAATTTTTTTAGTACCATTGTTTCCTCCACAAACAACAAAATGGCCTGTGTTATTCTACATAAAAACTGCAAACCCCTCCAGTTTTAAGCCACAGTATGTAACTTTTTAGTCAAAAGATAAGATGTTTTTTTTAAGGTGTTTTTTGTGTTTTTTTTTTTTTTTTTTTTTTTTTCAATTTGGTTTTACACTGCCTGGACACTCTAATATTTCGTTGGACCGCCTTTAGTTTGATCACAGCACATATTCGCTGTGGCATTGTTTCGATTTCGCTTCTGCAATGTCACAAGATTTATTTCCATCCAGTGTTGCATTAATTTTTCACCAAGATCTTGCATTGATGATGGCCGAGTCTGACCGCTGCACAAAGCCTTCTCCAGCACATCCCAAAGATTCTCAATAGGGTTTAGATCTGGACTCTGTGGTGGCCATCCATGTGTGAAAATGATGTCTCATGCTCCCTGAACCACTCTTTCACAATTTGAGCCCGATGAATCCTGGCATTGTTATCTTTTAATATGCCCGTGCCATCAGGGAAGAAAAAAAATCCATTGATGGAATAACCTGGTCATTCAGTATTTTCAGGTAGTCGGCTGACCTCATTCTTTGAGCACAGACTGTTGCACCTAGACCTGACCAACTGCAAGAGGCTCGTAGCTATTTGCGTAGTTAAATCCAGGTGGCGACTTTGTTTTTGGCCGAGCAGTGTATTTATTGCACTGATCTGTGCGCCTACTCTGCACCTGCTTGTATCTCACCTGTACCTCAACTGGTCACATAGAGCTTTCCATATTCAAGGCACTCATGGCGCTTTACATCAAGGAATCACTCACCCATCCACACTCACAGTGTACCCAAGATTTTGGGGTTGAGGTGGGTTAAGTGTCTTGCCCAAGGACACAACGACAGCATTCAAGTGTAGGAGCTGGCCAACCTGTGGGCCAGTGGATCTGACCATTTAACCAATGATGTTTATGTTGAGAGCGGCATTCAAACCGCCAACCTTCTGATCAATGGACAAATGCTCAACAAATTGAGCCACTGTCGCCCAGCTCTTCCCACTTGTTTCAATCAAAATGTTGTTCCACAGAATCTATCACCATGGAGAATGTTCAAAAGTAGGATTTTAACTTTCTGTTTCCATGGAATTATGCAAGTATGCAGCAAGCCACCTCCAGAAAATTACATACTGGACCTTTAATCTGTACAAACATGTTCTGAAATGTGATTCTTGTATTGGTTTGTCAGTTCATATTTCAGTATTTTTGCCAATTCTGGAGACGCTTCAAATGTGAACTTAGTTTGCAACCTGGCCCTCTGCTTTCATAAAAGAACTACTACAGAACAGTTTGATTACGCCTTGTGATGGCAAATTGGAATTCATTTTGAACATCTAAAACACATCAGAATTGCAAAAATGGAGAAGATTACAAACATTTTCCCCAAACCTCTCTGATTAATAAAATATTTTGTGAATTTCCGAATGCACATTTAATTCATGAAGGACACGGGTAGAAAAACAAAGACAGGAGCAGACACTGTCTCACTAAGCTGTTAAAATGTTCCAGCGTAACATTCACAAGGACGTTATTCAAACCACCAAAACAAGCATTAATGATGTATGCTTAGAGACGAGTTAAACTGAACTATTCAAAGGACTTTTAAGAGGCTTTTATTTTACAATGTTATGGCTGGTTTCACTTCTCATTCATGCGTGAGTAAGAGTAAGACGCCATCGCTCCAAAAGTTCCCGTTCACCCCAACCCCCCATACACGCCCACTGCTCTTTACTTGTTTTTTTTTATTTGGTAAACTTTTACAATTTTATATAGTTCTTTTCCACCTTCAAGGCACTCAAAGTGTTTTACATCAAGGAACCACTCACCCATTCACACACCAGTGTACGTAGACACAAAGGGTTAGGTCGGTTAAGTGTCTTGCCCAAGGACACAACAACAGTATTCATCTGTGGGAGCTGGAATCGCAACATTAACCTGTTCATGAGTGGATTGGACCGCTCACCCAATGATGTTCATGTTGAGAGCGAGATTCAAACCTCAAACTTTTTGATCAGTGCAAATGCAGAGAATGAATTTCACTCATGAGGGATTAATAAAGTAAACCTTAACCTTAAAACAATATTGTGATTTAACCTTATAGTGTCGGACGCCATCGCCGCCGATAGACTCGCGGTTGCGAACTTTCCATTACCGTAACTCCACAACCAAATGTACTGTCATGTAAATTCAAACGGCATCTCAAAGCAGAGGCATGAGGCTCTTTAAATATGTTACTGTCATTACGGTAATGTGTTTATGTTGTCCCTCGAAGATGACCAATCAGAGTGCTGGTGATCCCGCCAGGATTCTCCCAGTCAGTTATTTGATGCATCAAAGGAAAAATAAGGATGGATATGTACAATAGAGGTAGATGTGTGAAAAAAGGCAAAAGTACATGCTGATACTTCCTTTAACGTGATTTTTATGGCTAAAAAAAGAATAAAAGTCTAGGTGAGCAAATATGGTCTATAACAGGGGTGGGCAAACTATGGCCTGGGGGCCACATACGGCCCGTTGGGTTTATTAATGCAGCCCCCCAAATGTGACCAAATTATGGCTCACTTCAGCTACATCAACCTTGTATTACTCTCTTATTCTCTTATCAGCCCTTCTGCAAAAATTAGCTTATCAAAGAAAAGAAAAGTGGACAGTCAGCTTCGAGTGTTTAATACGGAGTGGATAACAAAATATTTTTTCACCGAAATACCAAGGCAAGTTTTTTGCTGGCATTCAAATTGGCAAAAGCTAGCAAGCCTTTATCTGAAGCCTTGTATATTCATGTTTTGCTACATGTTACAGGCCAAATCTCCAATGTAGTATATACATATGTATGTATATATCCTGGCCCAGCCCCTCTGTCAAATTTTAAAACCCACTGTGGCCCATGTGTCAAAAAGTTTGCCCAACCTTGCTCTATAATGTGCTCAGTCCTTAAAGGGTTAAAATGTCCAAAATATAACATTACAATCTATGGCACCTGTGGATTTAATGCCACAAACCAGAGAAAAGAACCAGAACCATCTGAACCAGAAGTACCAATACTGAAAAACACATGGTGATTTTAAAGAAACTACTATTTTGAGTTAAAATTTGGTATTGAGTATCAATCTCTTTCCTTAGTATCAAAATCAAAGTTGGAATTTTAGCCCCAAGCATTTCCAAAGCATCGTTGTCAAAAATCCATTCAGTTTCTTGTTTATTGACTGAAATGAACCGAAAGAACAACAGGAAATCGTTCCATCCTTCTATGAACATCCTCTTTGGCTTTGCCCTGTGCATGTTTGCAAACCCACGTCCACTCCGGCTACTACTGTTTACGATATCAATAAAAAATACTGTTATAAATCTTTAATCAGAGTATTTTTAAGGTTAACAGAGGAAGATAGGAAAAGTGCTTTGTGTTGAACTCGGGCTAACCCTTTGGCCCCAGAGTCTGTTACGATCATGCCTCTGTTTAGTTTCCTTAGTCAGGCTTTAGCCCCGTGTTTCATGCCTTCTCTAAGCCTTTCTCTCTTCTTCTATCTTCCCTTCTTCTCCCCCTCTTTCACATCTCACTCGCTCTGCACTCTGTCTGCAGCCATCACATTTTAAATACAGGGATGAGACAGAATTGTGCCAGGGAGGAGGCTCGGTTGAATGCTAATTTTGCATTACAGGCCGGAGTGTCCCGTTCTCACCGGTGCAGACGTGGAGGAGATGAGAGCGACTGTGGTACAAAGAAAGTTGTCAGACACATGACCTTAACCTACTGTTTACTTTATACTTTTATATCCATGCCATCTGTTTTCTATCACCTGTGTCATCCAAGAAGTACATCACATGTCTTTAAGTAAAAGTGCCAGTACACACGGGTGCACTGTGTCATTTTTTTCTCCTGTGCTTTTTCACAGTATGGCATTAAACGTGTCTATCTTCCATTTATTTACTCAAGGTTGTTTGGAAAGGTTATCCGTTGAAAACCATACATTCTGATTCTATGCAGGTTTGACGTTCCACAGATTTGACCTGTAAATTGGCCTGGTGGCGCCATGTACGGAGATAGATACTTTTAATTCAATTTTATTTATATGGCACATCTAGACTGAAAACCCACCTCTTCTTCTTAGAGTTAGACGGGATATCTCGGTGTTTTATTGTTCTTTTCCTATGTATTGTGTTATTTGTATATTTGTTGACTTTTTATGATTTTCTATAAGTTGAATATATCTGGGTAATTCATTACATCATGTTCTGCATTTTCTGTCTGTGTCTATGTGGAGTTTGCATGTTCTCTCTGTGTCTGTGTTGAGTTTACATGTTCTGCATGTTCTGACTGTGTGGAGTCTGCCTGTTCTGCCTGTGTCCATGTGGAGTTTGAACGTTTTGCCTGTGTCCATGTGGAGTTTGAACGTTCTGCCTGTGTCCATGTGGAGTTTGCATGTTCTGTCTGTGTCTGTGTGGAGTTTGCATGTTCTGTCTGTGTCTTTGTGGAGTTTGCATGTTCTGTCTGTGCCTTTGTGGAGTTTGCATGTTCTGTCTGTGTCTTTGTGGAGTTTGCAAGTTCTGTCTGTACCTTTGTGGAGAGAAATGTTCTGTCTGTCTGTGTGTGCAGTTTGTCTGTGCCCTTTGTGGAGTTTGCATGTTCTGTCTGTGTCTGTGTGGAGTTTGCATGTTCTCTCTTTGTCTGTGTTGAGTTTACAGGTGTATTTTGTACCAGAAGAGAGAGAAATGAATGACTGTCAGTTTGCATGTTCTGTCTGTTCTGTCTGTGGGGAATTTGCATGTTCTCTCTGTGTCTGTGTGGAGTTTGCATGTTCTGTCTGTGTCCATGTGGAGTTTGCATGTTCTCCAGTGTGTGTCTGGTTGGGTTTCCTCAGGGTACTCCGGTTTCCTCCATCAACCCAAAACCATTGGTAAAATACAGTGGTGGAACGTAACAAAGTAAAAGTAGTACTGAACTTAAGTAAAATACCAATTTGTTTGTAGTTTAAGCAAAAAAATATACTAATAGAGCAGTTAAAATATCTACATATCTTTGCAAAATACTTTTTACTTCTTTAAGTACTTGTAGTTCTTTAAAGGGGTACTTTAATACTTTTACTTAAGTAGATTTTTTTTTTCTGTTTAATATATTATATATTTTTTGCTCCGGTATCTGTATAAGTAACATAATTGTGTACTTCTTCCACCACTGGTAAACTCCTCCAGGTAAGGTCCTGACCAAGACTAGCTCAAGATCTGGAGATGACAGGCTGACCCTGCAAGATTGAAGGATGGGTCAAATATAAACTGTATCTTAACCTTAATGGTTGGTCATTACTCCCTGCCCTTCTGGTACAAATACACCGGTACATACCCCGCTGCCGCCTTTCACAGAAGAGGCAGCTGAACAGTTGAACCAAAGCCGAGTTAAAATAGAGCCATACAGGAGCAGACTGGAGACAAAAGCAGTACAATGGGGAGTGCGTTATCAATCTAGTCCCGAGTCAGCTCTATGAGTCAGCCCCACTCTCTCTATCTCTCTGTCGCCACGGCCGGCGCACAACTATTTTTAGCTCCACATCTGCGAGAGCTAGCATACACACACACAAATGCTAACACACCCAAATGCACACGGAGGCAGCTATAGCATTATATATTACAGAGATTATAGCGTACGGCAAGGAGGGTCAAAAAGTAGATATATATGTTAAAGGAGCACTCTGGAACTTTTTGCTGAGAGTCTGTTGCCTGTTTGTCTCCATAACGATGTTACTGCTTTGCTAGGAATGTTCCACAGTATTCAGTTAATTCATATATCTCCATGGCGACACTTAGGAGACACTGCCAGGCCACGTTACAGGTATTTTTAATATATTTCAAATCAATGTAATGCCATACTTTAGAACATTACAATGGGATAGCATCTCCATGGTGACGGGCTCCACACCAGAAAAGTTACATAGTGCAGTTTTAATTTCGATTTGAGAAATTTGGCCTCTAATGTGCAAGGTGAGGTCTGCTTTATTGTTTCCGGAGGGACATTTGAAGGGTACCTGTTACCGTGACTACCGCTCAAGCTCAACATGTTCCTTTGAAATAATGTTATCTTCTGTAGTCATCCTTTGCAGCGGTGGCTCGTGACCAGCAGGGACAGCCAACTTTCACAGTCCTCTGGGGAATACTCCATCTTTGTCACTGGAGCAGGTGACTCCTCTGAGCAGTGAGCAGAGAAGCAGGCCACATAATTAGTGCAAGAGAGTGAGTGCAGCAGAAAGCAAATAGAAGAGAGGAGAGATAGACAGAGAAGAGGGAAGACAGAGGGGAGAGGAGGGAAGACAGAGGTAGGAATAAGCAAGTGGCCGGTACCTGCTCATTTAGAAGCACAGTGCAAAAGACACTTCCTGAAAATAACCCGTCTTGAATTCGTTTCACTGTATTTTTATGAGCTTTTTCCTGAAGCTTTTCGGTCACTAGCCACGCCCCAGGCTTCCAACATGGCCGCACTAGTGTAGCATAATAGCTGAGAAAAAATGAAAATAGTCCTAATAAAGCCAATCTTTTTGAAAACTGTAGGTCCCTGTCAGCTGAACATGGACAGTTTGTGTTTGCACTGGGCTCTAAGGGGAAAATGATTCCTGTGGCTTCTGTTTTATTATGTTAATGCTGTAATATTATTATAAGCATGTTTTAAATTGAAATGTTTTATTATGCAAATGTATTCATGTTGAACTGAACTTGTGGGTTATTTCAGGTACACATGGAACACTCTGTTGCTATTAAGCAGCCTCTCAAACTTCTCAGGTAGTTTGCATTACTTTTTTTTTACTGTAGAAATCAGCCAGGCCTGATTTGGTTTGTGTGTGTGTGCGTGAGAGACCTCAGGCAAAATATCCCCAATGATATTTCAGAAAGCCTACAAAGCATTTAAAGCAGAAGGCAGCTCATTTTCCTTGTTACGCAGCGCTGAGAGAGCAGAGAGGGAGACGAGTGAGGAGCAAGTGAGGAGCGAGTGACCCACTTACACAACATTTAAATAGAGATTCCATTTAGAGGGACGCATTAATTGGAGCAGATGCCTTCTCAATTATTAAGAGGCCTCTGAGGGCACAGCACTAGCTAAATTTATCTTGCTCCAACTCGACTGGTCCCATCTCCGGCATCTGCAGACAGGGACTGGGGGCAGTGGTGCGGGCAGATAAACTGTACCTACGCATCAGGAGGATCTAAGGACGACTACAAAGTTGATGTTTCGCAGGAATATCACACTAGGGGATACTGCGTGCATGTGAATGGAGCAGGAATATCACGCTAGGGGTGACTGCTATGGTGAACATGAGGAGCATTTATACACTATGGTGACACAATGCACGCACTAGTGAAATTGAGCTGACACGATTTTAAGATGGTCTTAAAAAAAATAGGGAGTCTCTGCCTCAAGTGGAGGAGTTCAAGTACCTCAGGGTCTTGTTCACGAGGGAGGGAAGGATGGAGTGTGAGATTGACAGGTGGATTGGTGCAGCGTCTGCAGTGATACAGTCGCTCTAACGGACTGTTGCGGTAAAGAAGGAGCTGAGTCAAAAGGTGAAGCTCTCGATTTACTGGTCAATCTACATTCTTACAGTCACCTATGATCATGAGCTCTGAGTAATGACCGAAAGGACAAGATCACAGATACAAGTGGCCGAAATGGGCTTCCTCTGCAGGATGGCTGCGTGCTCCCTTAAAGATAGGGTGAGGAGCTCAGTCACACGGGAGGAGCTCGGAGTAGAGCCGCTGCTCTTACATCTTGAGAGGAACCAGCTGAGGTGGCTCGGGCATCTGCTCAGGATGCCTCTTGGATGCCTCCCTCGGGAGGTGTTCCGGGCATGTCCCAACAGAAGGAGGCCCCGGGGAAGACCCAGGACATGCTGGAGGGACTATGTCTCTCGCCTGGCCTGGGAACTCCTTGGGGTCCCTCCAGAGGAGCTGGAGGACGTGTCTGGGGTGAGGGAAGTCTGTGAATCCCTGCTTAAACTGCTACCCCCACGACCCAGCCCCAGATAAGTGGAAGAAAATGGATGGATGGATTTAAGCAACACATTTCCAGAAGCCTTTGATGAATGCAAACTTTCATGGTCCTGTTTGGTTTAGTGAAGTATGTATGGAGTTTACACAGTAGAGCACTTCCTGTATTACTACATGACATCACAAGGTGGAACAGAGTGTTTTGTTTTTTTTTTTTTGAAGAAGAACTCAGCGTAAATGTGCAGGGTTGCAAGAGTGAATGACAACAAAACACTACTCCCAGTATGTTTTTGATGAGGAAACAACATTATAACATTGATCAGAAAACAGCGTAATATGGGCACTTTAATATTACACTAAAGTGGCATTTACCTGCACAGAGCGTTTAAAATAAAATCATGCTGAAAATGTCTGGAAACTACTTTTATTGAGCGAGCCAAAAGTGGAACGATCACGTCAACGACTTCACTCCGCTAACAGCTAACAGTGCACTGCGGGGAGCGCAGTCAAGGTTGTTAGCGACACTTTGTTATTAGCAACCAGAGAGAAATTAGAAGAATTCACATAACGAGACCAAACATCTGTGCCCCATGTGGCTTTTCCGCAGACACGACTCGGACCTCCACACCATGACGGAGCATGACGTGCAATTTTACGCCTATTTCACCACCATTCTCTCCACGCTGCTCATTACACCCAGAGCTCCTCCAGATTTATAGAAGCTAATTCATCAGAAAGGCAGGTGAGCAGAGAGAGAGAGGAGAGAGGGAGAGAGGAGAGAGGCAGAGGAGAGAGGAAAGAGGGAGAGAGGAGAAAGGGAGAGGAAGAGAGGAGAGAGGAGAGAGGAGAGGAGGGGAGGGAGAGAGAGAAAGAGAGAGGTAGGAGAGAAGAGAGGAGAGAGGAGGAGGAGAGGAGAGAGGGGAGAGAGAGAGAGGAGAGAGGAGAGAGGAGAGAGAGGAGAGAGGAGAGAGGAGAGAGAGAGAGGGAGAGGAGAGAGGCAGGAGAGAGGAGAGGAGAGAGGGAGGGGAGAGAGAGAAAGGAGAGAGGCAGGAGAGAGAGGGAGAGAGGGAGAGGAGAGAGGCAGAGAGAGAGAGGGGAGAGGGGAGAGCAGGGAGAGGAGGAGGCAGGGGAGAGAGGGAGAGGAGAGGGAGAGGAGAGAGCAGGGAGAAGGGAGAGGCAGGGTAGAGAGGGAGGGGAGAGAGGGAGGGGGAGAGGAGAGAGCTCAATTGGCAGAGCGATATCCATTTGTTTAAATAAAATACATAGAGAGATCTAATTTCAGGTGAGTTTTTAGCCATCAACCAAAAAAAAACCCCAATGCACAATATGTAAAATCCTCCAGTTAAGGCGAGCCCAAGATCCGGACATGGGTCCCCCTGCTCCGGAGATGCTCCAACGGCACTGAAGGATGGGTCAAATGCAGAGGACGAATTTCCCTGCAGGAACAATAAAGTGTACTTTAACTTAAGACAGAGGCAGAGAGAACAGAGGGTGTGTGTTGTCAGGGGAACACCGGGAACAAGTTTGTGCTATAGAATGTGATGTCCTCTCTACAGAAACTTGTGTACTTTTCCAATGGACATTACTCATCTGTGCTATTCTTTTCTCCTATTTCTTTCTCACTTTCTCTCTCTCTGGGGAAGCTGTGTGAGAATCAAACTTTCTCTCTCTCTTGTCTCTCTTTCTGTCTCTTTCACCCGCTCTCTCCCTCCATTTGTTGCACTTATTTTTACTCCCTGTCTCTTCCCCTCTCTCTTCTCCCCCTTCCCTCTTTCTCTCTTCTCACCCTCTCCATGCCTTTCTCCCCTAACCACCCCTCCCTCTCTCACCTTCTGCAGACCTTGAACCAATCCCAGTGCCCCGCTCGTTTCTATCTCTCCTCTTTTCTCTCTCTCTCTCCATCTCTCCCCTGTTTTCCACATTTCTTTCTCTCCTTCTGCAGACCTTGACCCAATCCGCATGTCCCTTTTCCTCTCTCCCTCTCTGCTCTCTTCCCCCGCTCTCCTCTGTCCCATTCTTGGAGTGATTGATGACCATGATGCTTTGCTCTGGGGCAGTTTATTAACTCCATGAACAGTGTTGGACAGGCAGCACATATCCTTTCTTTTCTGCTGCGTCTCTTCTTTCGCTCTCGTCTTTCTCTTTCTCGTCCATCACTCTTTCCTGTGCAAGCTTTTTCTCTCTATTCCCTCCTGCCCTCGTCACTTCATCATGAACACAGCACAAGACAAAGCGTGTTTAGGACACACATATCTACACGTGTGTTCAGGCTTTTTTATTATCCAAGGCTTCATAAATAATAATAGAATGGATTTATATAGCACCCAAATAGCTTTACATTGCATTATTCATTCACTCCATACCCGGTATTAGCTACTGTTATAGCCACAACTGTCCTGGGGTCGACTACCAGAAGAATGGCTGCCATTCTGCACCATCCAACCAAAGGCTGCCATTCTGCCAAGTCACCCATTCATACTCAACACATTCATACACCAGTACACACATCTAACCGACCGGGTTTACCTTAAATGGGTCAGTGGATTTTCTGACCTTCAAGGTACTCAACCAACTGAGCTACTGTTGCCCCCAGTATTATCTTCTTAAAATTATCGTTATCAGTTATGTCTCTCTCACCTTAGTATTCACCTTATTCCAGAAGCTGCCATGCGCGCCGCCATCGCCATTCGAGTTGTATGGTTTTACATGGGGCTGCTATGCTATTTTTAACAGCATAAAGGTTCTATAGGGACTACAAAGCCATTTCACATAGGAAAAGTACAGTAAAACACCAAGATATTCTGTCTAGCTAGTGTTAAATGCCAGGGAGAAGAGGTGGGTTTTCAGTCTAATATTAAACTGTGTTAAAGACTGAGAGGATCTGACAGGCAGAGGGCGCTGTTTTGCATGAGGCTGTCAATCTTAAAAGCAAATAAGTTCTATAGAGACTACAAAGCCATTTTACATAGGAAAAGTACAATAAAACACCAAGATATTCTGTCTAACTAGTGTTAAATGCCAGGGAGAAGAGGTGGGTTTTCACAGTCTTAAACTGTGTTAAAAACTGAAAAGCTCTGACAGGCAGAGGGCGCTGTTCCATAGTCTGGGCGCTGCCACAGAAAAGGCTCTGTCACCTCTGGTCAACATCCAGCAAGAGTAGCTGACTTCAGGGCTTTGGGTGGAGTATAGAGCTGCAGTAACTCCGTCAATTAAAGAAGACCCACATATTTAAACACAATCAATAACATTTAGAATTGCACCTGATATGAAACAGGGAGCCAGTCCAGGTTTCACAGCACAGGCGTGATTTTTGAAAGACAAACAGCAACCTGGTAACAACACTTCAAAGTTCTGACATCAGTTATTTGGACACGCTGTCATCGTGTAAACCCATTATAAAACAATACCACACAGGCTTTTATAAACCACTCCACCACTCCGCCCTGCTCCATCTTGCTCCTCCATCACCCCCAGTATCTCCATCCTCCATCACCCCCAGTGTCACTTCCTCATAGACAAACAGCAGGAGGCGATGGTGTTTATCAGTGGACACATATCTCACATGTGTGTTCCTCTGCCTGTGTCATGGTTGTAAATTTGCTTTACGTTGTCATTACTTATACAGAACAGCAGGCAGACTTCAGTGCAAACACATGGAGGCTTAGAGTCCATAAATTACCTCCAGAGATGCTCCCACATGTAAATAAAGAACATAGGAGCCACATATGGGCCCAGGCTGTACACTAAAGCGTGAAGAGAAGAAGCAGCTGCTGGAGGATGAACGAGCTACTGCGGTCGTAATTGCACTGTCCTTAAAGAAGGCATACTGCACTTATTTAAAGAAGACAAGTATAAACTGTCAAATGGGTCTTTATTTTACATCTTGTTAATTATAATTTGCAAGTATGATCTAACATGATTCAATTTTGCTTCTGTTTTAACTGCTCGCACATAACATATTTAGATCACCATGTTACCTTTTATCGTTTGAAAATGCTACATTTGCCCAAAACAACGCATAAAGATTTTGCCGATCAGAGTTCCCCCTCTGTTTGCTCTCCATGCTAAGTCACTCCCCTTTCAGAGCGCTATCATAACACAATCGGGGGGCATTTCGCGACTGAAACTACTGCACATCGCATCAGGTTTGTGAAGCTGCTGTGTATGGCTTTGCATCAAGTTCATTTTACACAGTTTGCAGCGCCATCCATCCATTTTCTTCCGCTTATCCGGGGTCGGGTCGCGGGGGGCAGCAGTCTGACTTCCCTCACCCCAGACACGCCCTCAGTTTGCAGTGGTCCAGTCATATTCCTCACCTACCTTACACATTCTGAGCATCTTAATTATTCACCTGATGAGTTTGTCAGAGCTTTTTGGAGAGAAGCGTTTACAGTGACGGTAAATTTAGCAACAATTAGCATGCTAGTATTGCACTTCCTGATAATGAGAAGATGAAATGTTTTATTGTTTGATTTTAGACATAACACAGGAGTCTTATTCTGACTGCAAGAGCTGATTGTTCAATATATCTTTGCTAGGACAAGACACATTTTGCTACATTTTAAGTAATGGTCAAATGGTCCCAATTTTATAAAACGTTTTTCCACCTTGAAGGCACTCAAACTAATTTACAACAAGGAATCACTCACCCATTCACACACACACCAGTGCACGCAGACCTTGGGCGTGAAGGTGGGCTAAGTATCTTGCCCAAGGACAAAATGACAGCCTCGATCCGTTGGAGCTAGTATCACACTGCCAACCTGTGGATCAGTGGATCTGGCCACTCAAACTTCACTGTACATGGGAGTGGGATTGGAACCACAAACCTTTAGATCAGCGAACAAATACTCAATGAACCAAGCTACCATCGCCCTAGTAAGTAAGCTATGATTCTGTTGCATGACGAAGCCAAAACCAGGGAACAAAAAAAACTGCTTACACCACCAGTATTTTATCAGTCTAACCACACCATTAACCACACTATTTTATGCTCATAGGCCTTTGGAGAAATTTATAGTGTCGGTAAAATAATGTTTTAAACTACCTGAGATAAACCAAAAAGTCGAAACAGTTGACTGCACGTATCCTCCTGTTTGCCCTGTGCCATTGCTGTATATTACCCCCACTGTATTTCACCTCCTTAACCGACTTACAGTTAAGCCTACGCTCTACAGTAAAAATGAAGGATGCTTTTTCTTTTTATTTGGTTCCTGGACGTGCAAATCCACTTAGATCTATCCATTTGATAAGATTAAGGTTGTCATCCCTAATGTGTAAGAAAGGCAGACACAGTGCAGCATGGGATTATCCTTTGTACAATCCTGAGCTAAGGTTACACTCACATATGGACACATGGAAAATATGGACTTGGACAAGTATCATGAGGGAGATTAGATGTGTGATTTATGTTTTAATAATAGGATTCTGTTGATGTAAAAATGGGGGGCAACACACTTAATCCAACTTGCACCCAGTGTCTTGTGTCCAATTCACTTTTGACTGCGACTAAACATGCGCCCCTTCTGTAGTGGGACCAAACTGGATCTAAACCTGAACTAGAACAGTACCAGCCCAAGTTAAGAATCAAAAGAGAACAATAGGAGGGCCATTAAAGGTTGAATAGGGCCATTAAGGCAGGAGCTGTTTAAAGTTTCAGTGTAGTCAACCCCTCCCTTCAGACAGATATAAGGCAGTGTCCACCAGCAATCTGACCAGAACTGAAGCTTGGACGAGCAGCAAAACGTCTTCAGGACTAAACAGACCTCAAACCAAGACTAAGTCCGGAGTAGCAAGCTTGACAGATTGTTATGTTGATTATGATGCAAAATTAAAACAACCATAAAATTATAAAAGTACCTTAATTAAGCAAAGTGCCTAATTAATGCTCAGAGCTCGGTACCAATTATGTTTCACAGAAGTAGTTGAATAATTGCTTATAAACCTTGCAAATGACCGTATCAGATAAAATACAACACAAAACAAAATTCAATTCTACAAAGAATCTACAACTTATAATGCTGTTTCTACCTCTGCATTTATGGCCTGTTGTGTTACATGCTATAAGTACCTCAATAGTTACAATTACCATAAGTTAGCTGAATCCTTGAATCCTTAAAAGCAGCAACATTGGCTGTAATATATAACTTTTTTTTTTTCAAATCAGGATGGTATATGGTCACATTTTTATATAGCGCTTTTCCACCATCAAGGAACTACTCACTCATTCACGCACACAGTCACAAATATACACAGGCACTGGTCAAGTAGCGAAAAGTGTCTTGGTAGTATTCATCTGTGGGAGCGGGAATCGCACCATCAACCTGTGGGAGAGTGGATCTGCCCGCTCTACCAAGGACTTTTATGTCGAGAGCCAGATTCGAACCGCCAACCTCTCCTCACTGATCATTTGGATGAATTCCCATAAGGCGCTATGTTGCACCCACAGTGTATCTTATATCATTTATTTTCTGAAACTTTCATTACTGAAGCCTAAACAAGTTCACAGAATCTCCTAATAATCTCTGAAACTACTAACCTTTCACTTCAGACGACACGTGCAGCTTTACATCGAGTCTGGCTGCGTCGTTGACTGAGCATCTATCTATTTCTTGATGTATTTGTGCTGCAGCAGTGAAATTGTAAAAATGTGATTTCTGGAGCTGCCTCTTGCTAATCCTCTCTCTTTTATTGCAAGTCTATTTTGAGCTGAGGAAAGCACACGGAAATGCATTATTATAAAGGCTCATACCAGGAGCAGGAAGGTGATGATATTCTCTGGGCGAGACAATCGTATTCATTTGAATTGAACATTTACATTAAGTGTCATTAAGCTGCATTTTGTTCTATTTTTAAACATTTTGTCCATATATAATTCACAGCTAAAATATGTCTTATTTATGCAAAACAACTTAGGTATTTCAACATTGATTTGTGAGCATACATAAGGGCACAACGGCTTTAACAATCTGCAGTGGTGGAACGTAACAAAGTAAAAGTATTACTACTTAATTTTAAAGTGGGCACTTTTTCCTTTAACTTTCCTACATTGTAGAGCAGGACTGGACTGAAAAATAAAAGTATTTTTATTATTGTCTAAGACCTGCTGAAAAGTCTGAGTTTGGTTTATTTTTTAACACATTTATAGTTTGAGAAAACAAAAAATATACAAAGAAAAACAGCTACAATAAAAAGATCGATTCAGTTGTTTCTTTCTTGTTCTGAACAAAACTCAGCATGAATCTTTATCAAAAACGCTACATTTGAAGCTTTATTAAATCTCAAAATCTGTGTGAAATACTTGTTCTTTTTAGTCTTTAATACATTTTTAAAGGTAAGGTAGGTAAATCTGAGATTTGCGGAGCGAGATGAACTACATATAAAGGATTGTCTATGTGATAAATTCATGTTTTCTGACAGGAAAACATGAATTAATCAGTAAGGTGTGTTTTTTGAAGGCACCGCATTTTGTAAAATTCACTTTCCATGTCAGCATTTGAGTAAGATGTGTACCGGCCTGTGCTGGCAACAGTGCGGAGGGAACGGCAAATCACAATTATTACTATTGTCAACATGGTGTTGAATGATGGATGCTTTATAGAGATGGCAATGAATCACTGAAATGTCTGTGAATGGGACCAAACTTTACATCAAGCCACTCACCCATTCACACACACACACACACACACACACACACACACACACACACACACACACACACACACACACAAACACACACACACACACAACCACAGCATTCATCTGTGGGAGCTGGAATCGCACCGCTAACCTGTGGATCTGACTGCTCAACCAATAGTGTTTATGTCGAGAGTGGGATTCAAACCACCAACCTTAAGATGAGTGGACAAACACTCTGAATTACTGTGGTTCATTTACTATCTCACACTTAAGTTTCAATTGGTTCGTGCATGTTTGTGTAATCCTGGATTGTCCTGCATCCAAAGCTTGAGTACTAGGACATTTTCTGTTTTCACCTACCACTTATCTCCGCCCACTGAAAAAAAATAATAAAAAAATCTGATTTCAAGTCATGCATGTAGGCTTAAAAATCCCATGTAGACATTTTTCAGCTCTGAAAACAAATTGAAAATCTATTACTTGCTACAGCTAAATGTCGGGACTATGACTTCTGCAGTTCATTAAACAGGAAGTCAATGGACCTGTTTCTATTATTAAACCACTTTCGATCAATATTGTTTTTTAGACTGAACAAAATGTAAAATAAGGTCTACGTTTGTTATGTTTTAATACTTAATAGCCCAAAAAAGCTCAATATGTCTTCTTATTTCATCATCTAACCCACAGGAGCTGTTAAGTTCATAAGGGGACAACCTCACTAAACACCGTGACTTAAATGTCCCTGAACGAAACAAGGAAACATCGTAAAGCTCAGAAAGGTTAATGAATTATCTCTGCTCTCTCAAGTAACAATTAACAGTTAATGGTGATTGCGGCACGGTGAGGGAGCTAGCTTGTAGTGCCACGGCACGTTCGCTAAACTCCAGTTGAACCCTCATCTCCTCGTACGGACCACTGCTCGCCTGCCGCGCACAAGCGAAGGGTTAAGGTTAAGTGCACTAGCCTCTCCTGGGCCCTTTGCAGCGGCGCAGTTCAGGGAAGTTTGGCTTAGAGGCACTTTACAAAACTGTGAAGAAATGAATCCCAAAACTCCACAGAGTACACTGAGGTTGTGTTAGGGAACGTGATCTGCTTGTCTCCACAGAGATGTTATCACTTTTTTCTGATATATTCCACAGTGTGGCATTAAACTTGTCTCACTCAGAACACCAGCAGGCCTAGTTACACATCAGATCTGTGGAGAGGCAAGCTCAATCACAATAAGAAAGCACGTTTTGCATTTTTGAGCAACAACAACCTATTATTGAATATAAACAACTATATTCATTTACACCCTGCCACTACACACTGCCACAGCGTAAAGGAGTATTCACTCTGAGAGCGGTGCAGTTGGGTTGGTGTGAACACTACAGTCCCACTCTGGACCGCAGTAAACGGCCGCACTTCAAACAGGAGGTCTCAGAGCAGCTCCACCCACACTTTGGAGTGAGGCAGTGTGAACATGGCCGACCTCAGGCACGGTAAAAGTGCTTAGGATTAGGCAAAAAAGTGTTCAGATGATATACATTTTTATAAATGGATGCTGCAGACCTGCTGTTTGACACACAGTCTCTGTCTGCCTGCCCAGGTGAACCTCGGTCTGTCTGCACAATTCAGCCTTGGTCTGCCTGCCCAGGTGACCCTCAGTCTGTCTGCCCAGGTGAGCCTCGGTCTGTCTGCCCAGGTGAGCCTCGGTCTGCCTGCCCACGTGACCCTCGGTCTGTCTGCCCAGGTGAGCCTCGGTCTGTGTGTCGTTTCAAAAGCTTTTTCTTCTTTGCCAACAGCATGTATAATACTCACTGTGTATTTAGCCACAGGTGAAAGTAAAGGCCACTGCATACAGGGAAAGCGAGCGTGTGCGTGTATATTCACAGGCCTCTTTCCACTTGAAGCGTGTCATAGAAATAAGTTTGGTGCTCAGCTGTTGGACTCTCACGTGGCTCATGGTGCATGTTTGGGGTGAATGATGTGCAGTTTATGTGAACAAGACTGACCTAAAAATAAAATAAAAAATTTAATCTAGTGCGCACTGAGGTTGCTCCACAGAGCGCACTAACGTCTGTGAAAATGACTTAGTGTAATGCCATACTGAGGAACATTGCACACCTACAATAACCTGTCTTTGGTAATGTAATGTTTATAAACTCATCATGGTGAATAATTAGGATGCTCTGAATGCATAAGGTAAGTAAGGAATAACTCTGCAAATTGTTTAAAATGGGCTAGTTCTGTTTTTCACATTTTAAAACGGTAAAAATCAGATACAGAGCCTTTGAATAAATGTAAACTATATTCAGTACGATTCAAATCAGGATGAATTCAACGTGTATATCATTTAACTTGTTTTCTATTTGTGGTGGTGGGCACATTCCTACAGGAGGATTAGCCTGGAGCGGAGTCCGTGTTTCTCTCACAGTGTCAGTGGGTCAGAGTGAGCTCATAAAACATGTACAGGGCGTTTACATGCAGCACATCACAGCACATGCATTATGGAGACTGCTCCTGTGTCAGACCTATACCTGCCCTCTACACCTCACACACTATGAGCTAACCGCTGTCTCTTATTCTGCTGCTTTTTGTCTCCTCTCAACAAAGTATTTCTACCTTAAAATAACTGTATGTAGTCTGCACTCTTACAGGTATTACACTAACAACTGAACATGGGTGTCCAGTGTCTTAACCTGCAGGTAGAGCAAGTTTTTCTGATTCTCAGCAGTGGTGGATGAAGTAAAAGTAAAAGTATCACTGTGAACGCCTTGGGGTCGCACCAGAGGAGCCGGAGGACGTGTCTGGGATGAAGGAAGTCTGGCAGTCCCTACTTAGACGGCTGCCCCCGTGACCCGGCCCCAGATAAGCGGAAGAAAATGGATGGATTAAAGTATCACATGAAAAAATCTACTTAAGTAAAAGTATATGTGTAACTGTTTAAAAATGTACTTTAAGAGTAAATAGTAAGACACAAGTGTTAATTTGTCAAAGTGTTAAATGTAGTGATATTGAAAAAAATATAAAATGTACTTAAATAAGGCACAGATACCTAAAAATTCTACTTGAGTACAGTACTTTACTGCTTGTACTTCATTACCTTCCACCACACCATATCGATGGCATATACTGCAGTAGC
The DNA here is from genome assembly GCA_019594935.1 of Periophthalmus modestus. Taxonomy (NCBI): domain Eukaryota; kingdom Metazoa; phylum Chordata; class Actinopteri; order Gobiiformes; family Gobiidae; genus Periophthalmus; species Periophthalmus modestus. Next base: position 21,027,794 of record JAIEZT010000012.1, on the reverse strand, counting down.
ACAGACACTGATTAATGCTTGGCTGCAGGTGCTGGTGTTTAGGTAGTGACAGATCAGATCAGGGACAGTGCTTTAAGGTTTAAACCAGATGGATTTCAGCAATGAACCTGGCAACCCAAATGAGAGACTCACGTGAGGCTCATTCTGCTTTCTGATTGGTGAATCGTCTTCGGAATACCACATGACAATATAAACATAAATAAGAAGAGATAATGAAGAAATCTCTCAGATATTCTTAGTGTTTAGAACTTCATTGGAATAAATCAGCCTTTAAATATTTAAATAAAAATGTGGGATCTTTCTACCATGTTATAACGCCTCCCGCACTGTATATTTTCACACAAGCATGATACAAACGACCCATGACTACAACTACCATGTGCAGTAGTTTCATTAGCAGTACGCACGCTGATGATGTGGTTATTTGCTCTGAAGGGAGAATGGGGCTGAAATTGACACTCATTACAGATTTTATGACACTGTTTTCGATGAATATAGCATAAAAGACACAGTAATCTAAATGTGTTATGCGTTAGCGATCAATACGCCACAGCAGTGTCATACCGTAACATTAAAACGAGTCAAATAGGGCAGGTTTTTGGGGCCTGCAAACACGCACAGACCAACACTCGCTCTGTCCTGAATCATGCGGTCACAGAACTGGGATAACTGCTCTGCTAATCAGGCCATCCAAAATAGGGAGCTCATCACCGTCGGATGGAATGAGGTTATCTTTGGCGCTCCGTCGGGCCATCGCACAAAAATCCATTTCCTCAGCACATGCACTGAAGCCATCTCTCTATTATAACGTATATGTGCACATTTAATGACATGATCTGTATCGGGCCATAGCGGGGCAGGGGTCTCCAGGTGGTCAGAGGCCCTGTGTCGCATTTTTATCCATGAGTTGTATAGCGAAATTTGCCCCAGTACAGAAACATCGTACAAGCGGCTCTCGAGGTCAAAATAAGTCAGCTGTCGATAATCAGGAAGTGCCCGTTAGCATGCTAGTTGTAGTTAGCTTTAGACCAGCGAACTCTGGTCTTTGAAAGTTGTGAAAAGCGCTTATAAACTCATCACTGTGAATGATGCTCAGAGTGTGTAAGGTAAGTGAGGAATAACTTAACACAGCGCTTTTAACATGGACATGAAGAGAAAATGGCTGAATTAGTCTCATATTGACAAATTAAATCGATGTAAGTCTGGACATTCTGTGAAAAAAGTCTTAAAGAAATGTGCTTTATGTGTGCTATATTTATAACATACTGGAGCTTTTCAATTAAAAAAGTAAAGATAACCTTACTGAAAGTCCCCGTGTAACCCTAGATTTGATAATCACAAAAGAGCCTTAGTGAAGTAAAAATCGACAGTGTTCAGTATATTCATGAACCAGGAATGCCATCTATTCATCCATTTTCTTCTGCTTATCCAGAGCCAGATCGTGGGGTCTAAGCAGGACTTCCCTCACCCCAGACACTTCCTCTTGCTCCCTCGGTGGGAGGCGTTCTCAGGCCAGGGGAGAAACATAGTCCGTTCAGTGTGTCCTGGGTCTTCTATGGGCCTCCTCTCAGTGGGACATGCCCAGAACACCTCTCTAGGGAAACATCTAGGAGGCATCCAACTCAGCTCACTTTTCTCAACGTGGAGGAGCAGCGGCTCTACTCCGAGCTCCTCCCGTGTGACTGAGTGACTGAGAAATTACAGATACTTGCTCTCAAATGTAGTGAAGTAAAAGCAAAAAATATCCACTATAACATTGACTTAAGTAAATTACAGATACCAAAAGATTCTACTTAGGTACAGTACTTTATACAAATGCCCAGTGCCGGAAGGTAACAAGATAAAAGTAGTAAAGTTTACATTTCTTTAGCAATGTAGCCTTGTTGTTTACATACAGATTCATTCAGCTGGAACATCGGTACTCATTGGAACGTTCAAATGGGAAATAACCAATCTCAGCTGCCTGGAATGCTTCACTCATCTCTCAGTGATGAAACATTCTCTGTCAATACTGCACAGTGCGTCTCCTTTGAAGAATAGTCATGTTCAAGACCTCTGCATTTGAAGTTTCAACACCATCAAACTCTAAAATATGAACCTATTCTTTCCTCTCAAGTGGAAATAACCAACCTCCTACTACCCGGAACGCAGCATTAGTCACGCGACACATTTTTGGTGCCATTTGAAGACCTTTTTTCCATTCAACAATGAAACCATCTCCGTCAACTTTTCACATGCTTCCAGTGAAAGTAGTACCCATATATTTTTGAAGTTGTCCGTGAATGAAATATCAACACCGTCAAAAAATTTAATTAAAACAGGAACCTATTCTTTCCTCCCACGTACAAAGAATAAAAATCCATGCGATCTCCGTGAGTCCAGCTGTGTTTCGGTGGAGCTTTGGCCCTCTGCACTTTTCATTTCACTGGGAGCAGACAGGACGGCTCTGATTTATTGTGCAGTCTTATGAGCTCTGTATTAGGACAAATGTCTGAAATGGTCTATGTAAATGAGTGATGGTGTGTTGATGATGAGGGGGCTCACGAGGGGAGGTGGAGGAAACTTCACTTTACAATATTAATCTTAATTTGAGTCGAAATAACTAGTTTAGATTTATCGACTTGTTGTTGGGAGCATTCATGACCTGATATACAGTTCAAGTCAAATTATTCTTCACTGAAATTAGCAAAATGCACTTTAACTAAGGTATTAATACTTCGGTGAAAAAGATTTATTGCAAGTAAAGTCATTCATCATATAAACCCAGCAAATATTAATTATGGGTGATTCGTTTAAAGTGGCCATATTGCGCTATTTTTTGATCTATGTTATAATGTTGTTTCTTCATATTTAGTTCTGTCCTCTCAAACAGAAAGCACCCTGTTCTACCTTGTGATGTCATGTGGTAAAACAGGAAGTGCTAGGCTGTGGTTTTAAACTCCATGCACCTTCACTGGATCATTTGGATCATTTCCGCCCTGGAATTTGCTCTGTGAACAAAGGTAGCCAGCTAGTTCCAATCAGACGGAAAGTCCGCGTAATGTAACATCTCTGAGGTTTTAGTAGAGCCGCGCTAAAATCAATAGATGGTGACAGATCCAGCAGTGGACAGGGAGCTGCGGGTGGATGTCACTGACAAGATGTTAAACACTACACAAATGTGAGGAAAACACAAATGTGAGGAAAACTTAACCCCTGCATTTTGACACTGCTGCTGTGGAGAGAGCCTATGCATGTTAGAGCTCACTACTTGCATTTTTTGGATGTAATTTTTGAAACTGCTCTGACTTAGAGCTTACTTGTTAGAGCTCACTACTTGATGTATTTTTGTACTTTTTATCTCAATTTTTTTTTATTTATTTATTTTTTTTACGATAAACTAAGAGTAATAATTAGAAAAACATGAAAACCTGCCATATGCACTTTAACCCTTTAAGGACTGAGCAAGGACTCGACATATTATAGACCAAACATGGGCAAACTACGTCCCAGGGGCCACACATGGCCCTTTGGGCTTATTAATCCGGCCGACTGAACGTGACCAAATTATATTAAATAGGTAAGGGTAAACCATGATCAAAGTTTTTCTGCTGTGTTTATTTAACTGAAATTCAATAAATCAATTATTCATTTGATTAATGCATTTGGAAAACAATTTATACAATGAGCCTTGCATATTCATGCTTTGCTACATGTTACAGGCCAAATCTGTAATATAATATATCCATGTGTACATCCTCACCCGGCCTCTCTGTCAAATTTTAGAGCCCACTGTGGCCCATGTCAAAAGGTTTGCCCACCCCTGTTATAGACCATTAAAGCTCCCCTAGACTTTTCTTGTTTTAGCCATAAAAAACATGTTAAAGGAAGTATCAGCATGTACATTTGTCTTTTCTCATACAACCACCTCTATTGTACATATCCATCCTTATTTTTCCTTTGATGCATGAAATAACTGACTGGGAGAATCCCGACGGCACTTGCGCTCTGATTGATCATCTCGAGGGACAATGCAAGCACATTACCGTAATGACAGTAACATATTTAAAAGCCCCATATCTCTGCTTTGAGATGCCGTTTGAATTTACATGATAGCACTATTGGTTGCTGAGTTACAGTAATGGAAAGTCCGCAACCGCGAGTCTACTGGCGACGATAGCATCCAACACTACAGGGTTAAGACAACACATGTCTATTCCACTGTCTCCCTCATCCCACATCACTCTCTCCCATACACCCACATTATCAGCGGTTCATCTATTAGAACTATTGATCAAGCCAATCAGACATAATTCAGAACGTGAGGAAAGGCCTGAGAAACCGTTTGAAAGACCACTAATAAGACAAGGGAATGCTCTGAACCAGAGAACCAGAGCAGGCAGCCACGGGGATTAGTGCAAAAAAGTTCCTGTCAAGCAGCAAAATATTGTATTAATAACTGGTATCTGGTCACATTTATATATAGCGCTTTTCTACCTTTAAGGCACTCAAAGCGCTTTACATCAAGGGAACCACTCACCCATTCGCTCGCACATTCATACACCAATGTACGTAGACAGTGGAGGCGAGGAGTCTTGCCTAAGGACACAACAACAGCATTCATCTGTGGGAGTTGGAATTGCAACGCCAACCTTCGGATCAGCAACTCAGTATATTTAACAACAAGACGATAGTATAGCCTGCTAGCTTTGCCTCACGTGAACTCAAGAAATTGTTTCTTAAATCATACATATAAATACACAACCTTTAACGTGTCAGTTCAGCTCATTTCGATCTCATCCTTTCTATCTCCTCACTGTTGCGTCTCCGCTTGTTAAACAGTAAATTACATACTACACATATTGCCTTGCTAATCTCTTTTAGCATCCTTGTTTATTATCTTGGGCGGATGAACGAATGAAGACTCCTGTATACAATTAACCGGGAGCAACGTGGACAATCTATCCCGAACGCAATAAACCTCTCGGAAATCCAACATGAGTAATCTGTTCCATTAACACTCCAACTGCCCTCCTCAGTAGAACCCAATTGCTTTCTGTTGTGCAATAGCTACCCCACTACATTACCGCACGCGACCTTGACATCTTGTTACAGTTAGCATTAAACTTTACGAGAGAAAGCTAACTAGAGCGGAGATGTGTGCGAGTGAGTGTGTGTGTGTGTGTGTGTGTGTGGCCGGAGTGCACCGAGAGGCCGTGTCCTGGTGTAGCAGAGGGATGGCGGGAGAGAGACAGGAGAGTGGAGATAGAGGGATGGGAGGTAGAGACGGGAGAGTGGAGATAGGCTATTTGGTTTGGTCGCAGTAAAAGTCTATCGTGAAGGCTGGATATGTGGAAGGGAATGCCATTGGTTTTAAAGGCTTATGGGAGAGCTGAATTACTTGGTGCGCTTAATGCCCTGATGGCTTGTCTCAGATGATCGCTCTCATTCACAACCAATGGGATAGTTCTACGAAAAGGAACTGGGTAAAGATGTTGTTGTCTAATGCTAATGCAACAACAAGCTCAGATGATGATCCTAAGAGCTTACTTTCCGGTTATTAAAGGTTATGTATTATGTTTCATGTTTTATGTTATGACATTACATCTCGACACCACATCGACATAGAAATAGGGCAATGGATTTATATAGTGCCTTTCAACACACCCAAAGCGTTTTCATATTGCATTATACGTTCACGCCATCTCCGCCTAGCACGAAAGTGGCGTGTGCGAGAGTGTTGATGGTGGTTGAGGGCAGCCTCGCTTGTGTCAGTCTGCCCCAGGGCTGCTGTGGCTACAATACTAGCCTACCACCACTGAGTACGGAGCATAGACTGTATATATAAATGAACATAGATAACCCGCTAGCAGCCCCGTTACAAATAGGAAGCGAACATGGGCGTACTTCCGGCTCCATCGACTCTGGCTCCGATTCAACTTCTGTTGAAAAACTGTGGCCCCTCTCTCTCTAACTGCTGCAGTCAGCTGTCTGGTCTCAAAATGGTTGTATTAAGCCGCTCTACATGATCCTGATGTTATTATTTGGCTATTTGGCAACAGCTTCGCTCCGGATTGGCTCCTTGGTTGCTACGATACTCATGGTTGAAATTTCAAGTATGCATCTCTGCTCCAAATTCACCCCTATAACTGCAAGCCTCAATGAGCTTCATTTGACTGGAGTAGAGCGCTGTAGGTGACGTCACACTCACAGCACTTCTTTATACAGTCTATGGTATGAGTGATTGCATAATGACTACAGTGTAGCGAGGGCATTACAAGTGTCAGGCATCATTATTACTATTAGCCCTGCTTAGCTTCTGACATTAGACAAGCACTGAAGCACTGGAAAGGTGGTATATAGGGTGTATTCATGCAACAAAACTGTGATTAGACCTGAACTAAATCAAGAAAACATGACCAAAACTGTCTGTGTAATCCCTCAGTCGTCCAGGTCTGATCCATAGCAAAAGACAAAGTTTAAATCTGTCAACTGGACAAATCATTGTAAGAGTGAAGACACTTCTTCAGTTCTGGAGGGGGGTTTAAAGAAGCTATTTTTGTTAGAAAAGACAATCCTTCCTTAAACAGGAATGGGGGCCAGAGACATAATTTTTCACAGATCTATGATTCCGTCCTCAGACCCAAAGCAAACAAAAAAGAAACAAAGAGAACAATAAGAGGTCATTACAGGTTGAATGGGGTTGTTGAGGCTGAAAATGGAGACAGACCTGTTTACAGTTTCAGCGTGGTTAGCTCCTCCCTTCAGATAGATATAAGGCAGTGTCCACCACCCACAATCTGACCAGAACTTTGATGAGCAGCGAAACGTCTTCACTCCTACAACGATTTGTCCAGATGACAGATTTAAACTTCGTCTTTTGCTATGACCAAAACTACACATGGCATTTCCAGGCTAGGTTACAGGTCACATCTGCAACCCCATTCACTCTAAAAATTAAACTTTATTCAGTATCTTCATGGGGAAAATTACATCTAATGCCATACTGTGGAACATTCCAAACAAACATTCTATGGAGGCATGCCCCCTTGTCCCGAAACATTACCTTTAAACAAAACACTGAATAGCTGGTGGTGGTTTATTTTTTATGAGGAAACACATTTTTCTTCTTATGAGTCACAGCATAAAGTGGCTACATAATCATGCTAATTTGAACGACTAGTTTTCCTAAGGCAGAAGTGATTAGCGAAGTCTGCAGAAACTTTGAAAACAGTTGGCAAGAGTGCAGGGGGTCGTAAAAGTGACAGGCGGAGCTAAATCATGTTTATATCACAGGGCGGATTGTTTTATGGGTATTAGATTTATAATGTCATAGAGAGGGACACCTGATTGTGCGTTTAAGACTTCTGCAGATTAAACTCGACGCGGAGAGGAGCAGGTCACGAACAATATGCTGATAACTATAAAGACCTCCATCAAATAGGTGCAGATATGAAAGTGGATAGGCTGCGTTTATGACATTCTATTATCTGATGTCACAATCGCAGACGACTTCAGTTTTCCGTAATAGGCCCCATTTTGAGGTCTTTACACTGTTCAAAAGATAGGTTATAATCAACAATCCATGATAAAATATTCTATTATGTCCTCATTTTTTTTTTTATCACTTGTGGTTATAACGATGATTCACTGTTTTAGAATGAAACCTCAAAGCTGAAAATCCATGCATGTGTCATTTTTGTTAAGGAGTTGGTTTTCAAATTTGCTACACTAAATGTTCTTTTAAAAGTGAACAATCGTGTCATTGTATCTGAATAATGCCAATATTTATTTATATAGCTCATTTGACAGAGAAGACACTGAACTTTGTGCCAGATTTAGTTTCAGTTTCATGTCAAACTACAGAGATCAGCACTCCAAACTACTATTTGCATTTTGACAGTTTAAAGACCAAACTCTACCATAAAATTTTCACCTGCCCTCTCCACCTTTGTATCCAGGAAGATGGTATCGCTTTGCCTGGAATATCCCACAGTACGGGATTAATGATTCATTCACACATGTTTAACACACAAACCCTGTATATTTAGGCTCTTCTCGAAAACGAAAACATTCTGTTCCACTTTGTGATGTCATGTGATAATACAGGAAGTGCTCCACTGTGTTTTTAAACTCCATACACCTTCATTAGAGTCATTTGGATCATTTCAGCTCTGGAATTGCCAATCTTTACGAAACAAAAGGGAGATGTTCCGGGCATGTCCCGTCGGGAGGAGGCCCCGGGAAGATCGAGGACAGGCTGGAGGAGGGACTATGTCTCTAAGCTGGCCTGGGAACGCCTTGGGTCCCACCGGAGGAGTCGGAGGACGTGTCTCTGGATTGAGGGAAGTCTGGGAGTCCCTACTTAGACTGCTGCCCCCACAATCTAAGCAAATAACCAGAAGAAAATGGATGGATGGATACAACAAAAGGTAGCTGTTAAATTGAAAACTATCATGGCAAAAAGCTCACAATAGTCCATTTTGCATAATATAGGACCTATAAGACAACATATACTGAAAAACATGGATAAACTGAATATGTGAATGTGAATCTTGTGGCGTTGCCTGCTTTGTTTCTATGGAGATAGTTTATTTTAATGCCATACTGTGAAACCATCAAGGCGAAGCAATAACATCTCCACAGAGCAGGTGGCAGACCCTCTACCACCAAAGTTCCGTAGTATACCTTTCAACCATGGACAGTCGAGAATGCTGTGTTGTCACGTGATCCCACCTTCTTGGCAGACGTTTTTAGAAGGATCATATTTTTGCGTGTTCAATAGCAACACTGTGTTCGTCTGAAAGCTTTTCCAAACACATTTCAGGCTTAGGTTTGGAGCGGGACTGTGATCAAAGACAGTAGAGAGGCGTGTAGACAGCAGAAGGAAAAGTGTCATTTTATATTCATCATTCGTACCTAAAAACATTTCAACCTGGAGAGAAAGACAGACAAAATACGTGAGGTGTGAGTTTTTGAGAACAGAGAGAGGAAGCGGGGGTGAGCGATATGCCAAAGTATTAAGATCACCATTTTCTTAAAGCCAGATCACGATTTCGATTTTATCATCTCATCAAAGAAATGGGATCATAAGTGGAAGCTTCTCCTGTGGAAGATGGAGGTGAAGAGGAGGCGATAGACAGGCTGAGGAGGTTTGTGGTTCCGCTGCTGCAATAGACATGGAACAGAGAAGAGTTGTACGATATTGCGCTTTTATCGGCTGTATAGTTCTAATCGATAGCAACCATGAAACATTATTTCATATTTTTAAAGCACTGTACCTGATTTTTAGCTGAACTAGTTAAATTTAAAAGGTTTGCAGCGGTCCAAAGTCATTCCTCACTTACCTTATGCATTCAGAGCATCTTAATTAGTCAGAGTGAATGTGTCTTGCCCCAGTACAGATATATTGTATAAAAAGCTCTTGAGGTCATAATAAATCTGCTGTGTGCTGTCTACTTCTAATTATAAAGCGTTTTTATTGTCCAAAAACCAGGAAGTGCGTGGTTAGCATTCTAGTTGTCGCTAGCTTTACAGTTACAGCAAAACTCCACTCTGGTTTCATCATGGTGAATAATTAGGATGCTCCAAATTAAGGTAAGTGAGGACCACTGCAAACCGTTAAAAATGAACTAGTTTTCAAGTTTTTTCAGTAAAAATCAGAACTACGTTTCTCGGCTGGCTCGGGGACGCTTTGAGGTCTCGTCAGATGAGCTGGAGGAAGCGTCTGTGGGTGGGGGTCCGAGAGTCGATGCTTAGACTGCTGCCTTCGTGATAAGCGGAAGAAAATGGACGGATGGATGGACATGATCAAGTAAAAATTAGGCACGGCACCTTTATGTCTATGAAACATTCAAGACTAACTATCTCCATGGAAACAAGCTTGTGGTGACCCCGACCACAAAAGTTCCGCAGTGTGTTTTAATGTGTTTTACTTCTATCGCACCTGAACCATTCTTTTAGTGTATTATTTATAGCACAGTTTCGTTTTATTGTTGAAGTATTTCTTCTCTCAAAGACGTGGCATCACTCTCTTCTTATTGCCAATTCTAAAAGCAAAAACCTCTCAGTGCAGAAGTCAAGTGTAGTTCCTTTTTATAAACAATTCATTTGGAAGAAGAAAAATGAAGCAATTTAACACATGTATTATTTCAAAACTCGTGCATGACTGAATGAAGAATCCTGCATGAAGAATGAAGACTCCTCCATCTTTGCGTGCCAGCACTAGATTTAGAGCTGAGGAGACTGAGAAGCATCATAATGCCGTACTCTGTTCTCTCAAATGTGTTTAGCTGACTCCACTGTACAATTTCCTCCTTGTCCCACATTGCCCTGGCAACAAGCGCAAGCCTCTGATGTTACAGCTTCACCAAATCCAAATATGTCAAATCTCGTATTCCAATTCATCTGGTTCAGTCAGACTTTGGCGTCGTGACCTGCTTCTGTTTCGAGCGCGAAGGAAATGAAATGCTCTATTTGGCTCGGTTGGTTTTCCATTTCGAAGCTGTTAACAATAGCGAAATAATTGAGTTGTGGTTAGCATGCTAGTTGTTGTTAGCTTTACCGAGATGGAAAAACTCAGCTGTGGCTTCTGAAAGTTGTGAAAAGTGCTTATAAACTCATCGCCGTGAGTAATTAGGATGCTCAGAATGCGTAAGGTAAGTGAGGAACAACTTTGGACCACTGCAAATCATTGAAATGATCTTAAACAAGCTCTGTTTTTCACATTTTTAAGAGAGTAAAAATCTCGCAGATTGAAATTTTACACTACTGAAAATCAGACGAGTTTGCTTCATCTGTACACAATTCAATAATCCTGCATATTTACACAGAACCAAGTGGTCTCATTTCCAATCACAAAAGCGTGATGGTGTACAAGATTAAGATTTGTGAAGCCAATCCTTACCTTACACGAAAAGGACTCTTGGGAACTTTTAGCCATGTTAGTATATTGTTAACTCTTCAAAAACAGACCTGGACTTGTGTTTTGCTTCATTCCCACATGTTTGCGTGATCCTGCATTATTAGTCTGTCTACATCTCCAAAGCTCAAAATGCTCTGTTCCACCTTGGGATGTCATGAAGTGGTAGTTTTCAAGTTAACAGCTCCTTTTACCTTTAGTTCAGTAGAGATCTAGGGCTGAAATCATCCAAATGAATATAGAGAAGGTGTACTGGGTTTAAAGACACAGTTGAGCACTTCCTGTATTACCACATGACATCACAAGGTGGAACAGGGCGTTTTCCGTTTGAGAGAAGAACTCAGCCTAAATATGCATAAGGTGTGAATGTGTGAATGAAACAAAACACAACTCCAGGTCTGTTTGAGATGAGGAAACAACATTGCAACAGAGATATGGGGCTTTTAACAAACTTGGTTAACTCTTTCAAATGCAACAAATCACCAGTGGAGTTCTGTATGATTCAGCCCTTCATCTGAAACGAAGACCTCAAATTGTAAAATGTCATGAACACTGACTATACACAGTTTAAATTGTGGTCTGTGCGAGATAAGGGACTCCACTTAATCAATAAACGTGACTTGGAGTTGAAGGGACATGAAAGAATGCGTGACACGGTTGGTGCCAGACTGCGGCTCAGGCAATCAGAGAGCGGTCCGGACTACAGATCGACCAATCGGAGCTCAGATCATAGCTCCTGGGGCAGTGGGGGTGTAATGGACAGATAAAGGGCTTTTCTCGGCTTGGGCTCTCACGCGGATTTAGAGCTGAGCGTTTGATCAAGCTGTTGGCGCCTTCGTCATTATTATGTGTGCATTGTTTTTGCAGTAGATGTAGAATTATGGTGGAGAATACAGCGTTTACAGGTTCGGTAACGTAACTGCACTTTTAAATGGTGATGGGAAACGGTCACATTTTTATATAGCACTTTTCCAGCTTCAGTTCAATCAAACTGCTGTACATAACCCACCTCACCCCCATCACTGTCTGGTGTATACGTGGGTGAAGTGTCTTGCCCATGGACACAACAACAGCACTCATCTGTGGGATCTGAAATCGCACCGTCAACCTGCGGGTCAGTGGATCTTATGTCGCGGGATTCAGACCACCAACCTTCAAAACAATGGACAAATGCTCTACCGACTGAGCTACTGTCGCCCCTGTAAATAGTCTTAATAAATGATGAACAAAGACTTAATTCATAATGAACACACACGATTCAGGCTTAGTAACTACTTAAAGCGGACCTATTTTGAAAAATATGTTTTTTCCCCTTCTCATTTCTTCCTGAAGTTGTTGTTAGCGTGATTCATGTGTGTTTGAGTAATCTTTGTAGTCATTTTGGTACAAATGGGAAAAAAAAAACCTGCTACTCTGGCGTGATGTGCAGCTATCCATAGGAGTGGCCAGTGTTGTGATGAAGTTTATAGCAACATCAGCTCCCACTGGGCACCACAGTTTTATTTTATTAAGTCGTTTTAGATCAATATTACAATTTAGAATGTTGAAATTATAACATATTAATCCATGGGTGCCATAGATTATGACTATATAGAAGACACAAGCACAAAACCCTAACTCTCAACCCTTTAACTGAGTAATTACTACCACCTTTTGTGCATTATTTAGTGTTTTGTCCTTCCAATTAGATTTACTTAAAATTTTAAACTATCTTTAAGCTACATGAGCAATTTCTTGGATCACTACTTTGTACTTCTACTTGAGTAATATTATTTTGAAGTAACACTACTCTTGAGTACATTTTTTGGCTACTCTTCCCACTTCTACACTGGCTGTGTATAAAAAAAAAAAGTACATTTGAGAACAGCATTCCCCAACGGCTTGTTTTTGGTCAGTAGATATTCAAATTTAGGTCTCCTGTACATGCGTCATAGAATTTTTGTTATGTGTTGTAAATTGTGTAGTTACTGTTAGGTGGAACAAATGGGGTATTGCAGAATGACAAGAAAATAACATTAAAAAAACTTCCTTATATCAATCAGTCACTCTTTATGTGGGGTTTGCATGTTATCCCTGTGTCTAGGTGGATTTCCTCTAAATCTAAAATGGTAAATAATCACATTTTAAACTGTGCTTTTCCAAGGTACCACTCACACATTCACACAGTGGGGGCAAGGAGGGTTAAGTGTACAACAGTATTCATCTGTCGGATCTGACAGCCTTACCAATGATATTTACGTCAAAAGTTGGTTAAAACATGCACTATAGTCTCATCCTTTTGCTAGGTTCTTCTTACTCAAATCTTGGCATAAGATCTGGATAAATGTATGAAAAAGTCATTATTTTTAATCTGAAAACCTCAAAACTTTGTCACTATATATGCACAGTACAGTTTTGCCAGTTGTTCCCACGCTTGTTACCAACATTTACACCACAGGCTTGTTTGCCACTGTTGACATGAGAGTCCACAGCAGGTTTGTACAGAAAGCAGAGGTGCAGTTTAAAACTGTGTTGATTTGACGTCGTGTCGATGCTAAGTGGATGGTGAATCGATGAGTGAATGTGTGTGATTGACGGAGCACGGAGCATTGATAGTGAATCAATACAAATTTGGAGTCGAGTGGAAGTTAAATGGCAGTCCTCATGCGCCCTCAGCTCCTGCTCTGTTTCTTTCTTACGTCTCAGAGCCAGGCACCGGCTTGTTTATGTTCACTAGTAACGCTGATTGAAGGCAGCTGCAACGCTGACACATAAATACCTTTTCTTTTTCATGTCAAAGGTGAAAACTGTTTTTACGTCTTATTTGCAGCTTCAGAAAATCAGGCAGTGAAGTGATTTGAACTTTTAAAAGTCAAATTACAAAAAGTTACACTGTGTATGTAAGTTCTATAAAAATCCAATGTATTTGACAGACTAATGTACATTTTAATTAAACCTTCTTTCCATCAAACCCTAGTTATAATACTAGGAGGGAAAATAGGTCATGTTTCTTTCAGATTAACACGTCAATATAATTTTTTAGTTGATGTTTTGTGTCAGTTTTGGCAGAGTACATCAGTTTTGAGTCCAGGTTCAATTTGCAGATCACATGGGGCCTTTTTATCCTCCAGTTTATCCTTTCAAGCCATGAAATCTGCCCAGTGCTAATCGTTTTTAACATACTCTCAATTGGTATTGTCACAAAGCTAAAATTTCAAACCTGATTTTGATATGGAAAAAGTTTGATACTCAATAACCATTTAAATGCAGACACAAAGTAGGTATATCAAGTGATTTCTTGATATAAAACGCTTTGAATGCCTTGAAGGTGGAAAAGTGATATATAAGTTTTGTAATAGATCTAAACCATTCTAAAACTATTCAGAAAAGGTCCAACTCTGTAATTCTTGTCAAATATAAAATTGAGTTTGATTCATTGCTAAGGTGATGGTGGACCGTTGCTATATAACTTGACACCATAGACCAGGGGTGTCAAACTCAAATTCACCAAGGGCCAAAATTAAAAGCTGGGTCTAAGTGCCGGGCCAAACTAAATATATATTGTAAAAATTTAAAAAACATGTGCATGTTTTTCAGAGTGAAGCGACAGGCAGCAGATGCTAATGATTGTCAACAGAAGTGGTAGGGGCAGAAGCATTCAGGAATTCGTAGTATTAGAGGTACATGTGCTATAGTAGCAAATTTGGCCCGTGGGCCTGAGTTTGACATGTCTGCCGTAGACTGTATATATAAATGGACATAGCTAAGTTGCTAGCTGTTGCATTCCAAACAGGAAGTGAACACGGGCAAGTTTCCGGCTCCATCATTTGTGGCTCCAGTTCACTTTACATTGAGAAACTGTCGCCCTCTCTCTGTACCTACTGCTGACAGACTCTCCATTTCGGGTCTTAAAAAAAACACTAAATAAATAAAAATGAAGGGTATGCACAAAGTTAAAAAAAGAAATGCTAAAAGATAAAATAAAATACTTAGAGGTAGAAAATATGTACAACAGCAGCATAAACCGCTTCACGTGTCCCTGGTATTTTTATTTTGTTGTTGTGCCCTGAATCAAGATATGATATATATACAAACAAATCAGGGTCCCTCTTTCCCCGGTCACTCCCAGTACCGTCAGCAACAGGTCTGATTGACAGCACTGCTAAGTGCCCGCTTCCTGCTGAACTAATCATACAGGTGGAAAGGGCTGTTACCTTCAACAGCCTGGCTCCGGATTGGCTCTTTGGTTGCTATGATACTCGCTTCATTTGACTGGAGCAAAAACTTTGAGGAATAAGGCACAGACTTTAAACAGTCTGTGTTTAATACCCATTAACAGAATGTGTCTTGCACTTTTAAAATTATAATTAACAGCATACTTTTTTAAACAATAAAATGTAATTTTCAACACAAAACAATGTTTTTAATCTTGCTATGGTCTTGTACTGAAATAGATCCAGATCATTCTAAAACTATTCAGGAAAGGTCAAATTTGTCCCCGTCATGTGATGTTTTTAGTATTAACCTGTTACCGTTCCGAGGTCCCGCCCCCAGGCCGACGCCTTTTCTTTACGAATTTACAGCAATGTACATATACTTCTGCGTCACCCCCACAAACAATCTACACATCAAATGAAAGCTACGGCTCTCATCTTTCTGAATGCACCTGAAGTCACCACAGTGCTGTCAGGAAAGCCGTTTTTACAGGAAAGTCAAAATTTGGATTGGGCCCACTACCCCTAAGGGCTCCTGTCAAACATCAACATATTCCCAGAAAGTCGGTGTCATTTGTCCCGTACAGGTCCAAAGAATATAAGTGAAGAAATTATGTCCACAAAACAATAACATAATAAGTTAGATCCTCCATGTCCAATCTGCTGCAGGAAAGTATTTCAAACGTGAAATCTGCTCCGTCATTTTTTGCATTTCTCTTGTCAATTTCAGGCATAATAAACTTCAGACAGCGCCAACTTTGTTTCTCAGTGATAAACAAACATGCTAGCTTCTGATTGACATCAAGGTTGGCCAATAAGGTGGAGGTTGTGGGTCACTGGAGCCCCAGACAGTGAATCAGTGCTACAGGTACCTGAAAGTTTACGCCTCACTTTCCCCCGTGTAGAATCAACCAGTTACACTACACACGTTTAGTGATGTTTTCTCCTTACAGCCAATGAACAGTGGAACACGACGCTGTATCACATGCCGTGGTTTTCTCTAAACAGACGGAGTACGACAAGTGCATAAAGAAAGGGCCTTTCGTACGTAAAGCGTGCGTAATTACGCAGTATTATTTTGCAACAGTTTTGCTTCTAAACATGATGAAACGGACAAAACAAAGGAAGTAAGTGATCAAGGACATTGTGGATGTTTGTACAAGTTAAACTAGAGGCATCTCTGACCCGGAGCGGTTCGTGATGAGTGACTGTGGACTCAGGACTAGAGGACCTTATATTTCGATGGACTGGATGCTGTTCTCGAGAACAGTTTATTCTGCTATTGACATGATTGTAGATAAAATATATATCATGTGTAATCATTAGCATCACTTCTGTCCACATAGTGCGCATTTAACCATGCCTCTGGCACATTTGTGTTTATCTGTATGAATTAGACTTCATTTGTCTATGATTGTTTTATTCTGCAGTTTACATTATTGTAAGTAAATGTAAGATGTGCTCACATTAGCATTTACACTAACAGCCAATGAGTAGTTGAACAACACGGTGTAAAGTTTAGCTTTACTGTACACAGGTAGAGTACAGTAGATTTACTGTACACAGGTAGAGTACAGTAGTTTTACTGTACACAGGTAGAGTACAGTATCTTTACTGTACACAGGTAGAGTACAGTAGTTTTACTGTACACAGGTAGAGTACAGTATCTTAACTGTACACAGGTAGAGTACAGCGTAGAGACACAGCAGCAGTGCTTAAATCCAGCATCATTGTGTGTCGTTTATTGTTTTTGTGTGATGATTATGAATATGTACATGATATAATATTACTTCACCCCCTCTCAATTTTGTACTTTCTTGTTACTAATGTGTGTGTGTTTTTCTTTAGGCACATGGAGGACGTTGACCTATCAGATACGCTCATCAGCTGTTACCAGGTTTTGCACAAAACAAAGAAATGATGCAAGACATTTGTGGACATTGCCTTTATGAAGTCCTTAATTCTCTATAAAGGACACTATAGATCAAAGGGTGAAATCCCTATATGCACCAAAAGGCCTTTAGAAAAACTCTGGTCTTGGAGCTGGCAGAGACAGGAGCCAGAACACAGCAGGAAGAAGGAAGCAGAGAGAAGCCATAATCATGTGCAGTGTGTTTTCAGTTTTCAGTTTGTGTTTGTTCACTGTTTGCAGTGTGGGGAGTTTGTAAATATATATTTATTTTGACTCATACCACTTGTATACATTTTATATTATATGTTTTGATATTCTATATAACTGTACATAAGTAATAGAGCAGCTGGGTGAGCAAATACAGATTCCTCTAAATGTAAACTTTCAGTAGAGCCTTCAATGATGTCTGTGAGTTGAAATATTCAAAAGTTGGATTGCATCATTTTTTCATAAATGTCTGGATTTACAAATAATCTCCTTTTGTGTAGAGGTCATTGGATAAATATTGGATACATCAAAAAATGTGAGAGGTCTGAGAAAACTATTGGGTGTTACCTTTACAATAATAAAAACTTGTGTAAAAATTGAGAGTTCAATAATAGATATCATTCCTCAAATTTGAAATGTGAGAATTCAATTTCTCCAAAATGACCCAGGGTGTTGTATAGGGGTTGTTCAAATTGGTATCTAGTTTTGATACCAGTTGTAGCATTGACTAACATACTACTCATAATAAAACAATACTGTAATGCCCAAATCCTGACATTCCTAGACAGATAAATAGGATGGTAAGAATTCTGAGTCCCTTGAGTGTCCTGGATAACACGGACTTAGTGACATAAGCTCAAATACAGCTCCTTAAATGTCCGCTCGGAGGGCTTAGGGATACCTGTTTCACTCACTACTTACACTGGCCTCAATATGTCACAGTCTCTTGCAGCAGTTTCCACTCACCACAGCCAAAACCAAACAAAAAAAGTCTGTAGTTATAACACTTTTTAAAAATCAGAGCCTCTCAAACTGGGAGACAGGTACAGGGAGTCCTTAAAGGCTTTGTACGTGTTTTTTACTGTGTTAAAATCTGGAAAAAAGAACTTTTGTTTATTTTATTCTCTGTGATGAGTTTGTAAGCACATTCTACAATTTTCAGGCAACAAGAGCACTTCCTTATTTTTTTATCCAAACACTTTATAATTAGATGAAAATAGCACACTCAAGTCTCATTTTGATCTCAAGAGCTGCTTATACAATTTATCTGTACTCGGGCAAGGCACATTTTGCTCAAATACTTAAAAAATACTTAGAAATACTTCATTTACAACATTGTTCCCTCATCAAAGGCATATCTGGAGTTGAAATTCCCAGGATTGTTATCTTACAGGTAGAGCCTATAAATATTGCCAGTCTCATTTTGAGCATCTCATATTGCTTTTATTACAGCTTACAGCTACAGCTTTTGAGTGTCATGAAAAGCAATATAAAAGTGTTATGTATTTTTAATTTAATTTAATGTTATTTAATTGTATTTATTTATTTTTAATTTTTATTTATTTTTTTATTTTATTGTATTATTTTATTTATTTTTTACTATTATTATTATTTACTGTGTGTAACATGTGTACTAAGGCATAATCTAAACAAAGAAGTACAGCTGATGCAAAAATATAATATGCTTGTCTCTTTGGAGATGTTACAAAGTATGCCATTGATAAGCAGGTGATGCCACCAAGCCAAGTTACAGGTCAGATCTGTGGAGAGGCGACCCCACTCATATGTCAGAATGCATGTTTTTCAAGTTTTTCAATATAAAAAATAACAGTTGATAAAATGCCAAGTAGACGTTTAATAGCGGAACAGGGCAAAGCATTAAAATCTCCATGGAGACAAGCAGGTGGCTGGACCCTCCACCAGAAAAGTTACATAGTACATTTTTAGTATTTTCAGAGGTGTGAACAGCCTGAGAATGCCATTTCCTTCTTTTAAATGCATTCTTTCCACACGCCTTGACTTAAGAGAGGAAGACAAATGATAATTGATGTCCTAATTGTGGGGTTGTCTCAGTCAGGACCAGAACAAGCCTGATTATCAAAGTCCAGCAGCGTTCACAGTTAAATCAAAGGACAACGCATTAGTCTGCCGCACTGGGGCATGTCCTGTTAGCCTGAGAAACAGCATTACAACTGAACATCAATGAGTTTTCAGGGCTGCAAGTCAAAACTAAATCAATCAATGAATGCACTTAAGGCTACATGCATGCATATATATATATCTAAAACTGTTCTCCTTATGCTTAGCAGTATGATCCTGTCCAAGACTCTGCCTACAGGCCTGCATCATCCAAGCTCCCACACAGTAAATATACAAAAGCTGGATACAGAACAATACACTTCAACTTCACAAATTTGCAGTAGCGCAGTAGTTTTAACAGCGGGATGCATGCTGATTATGTTCTGAAAAAGGGGGAGCAAAGGGCCAACTGAGCTACTGTCGCTCCATAAATAATAAGATACGATAAGAATGCATGTAATGACTTCAGTTCAATCATCCAATGTGCCCAGCCCCACACCGATCACGGCTTTTTCTTCATGTTTCGATCTATTCTTCAGTTTAAAATCACCTAATATTATATAAATATTTGTGGATTTCTAAAGTGATGATGTCGTACTTTCAAATAGCGGGTAAGAGTCAGATTTCCCTATTGATCACATTGTACTTTGCCATGAAATATCCAAAAGGTTAATTCATAGATGTTGAACCTGATCATTTCTATTCGTGACTATGCCCAAGAACTCACTGGATTACAACACAAATCAGCATCTGAACAATATTCATTTGCACCGTCCCCATCTGTATTAAACATGATTGGCCAATAGAAAGTTGAGACATCATCTGAAACCCAGCAATTTCCATATCACGTTGTTGTTAGGTGTGTATTAGTTAAAGTGAAAACCTGTATTATGAGCATCAGAGTCGTCTCAGGCTGCGGTCTCCGGCTCTGCTCTGTCGGCCTGTTATTTACTGGAGCCGTGCTTTAGTCAGGCCTAAGCTGTGATGAGCTCTGATTCCTCTGTGTGTGTTTAAATGGACTCCTCTTGACTGAATTATCTGCTGTCACAATGATTCTCTATGGAGGCTCTGGACATGAAACACTGGCTCTCTCGCAGCGGCAGAAATACACAAAAACACACTAACACACACAAGCACACGAGCACTTTCAGAGGCACTCAACTCAACTCGGAGAGGAGACAACAACACTGCACAATATAACTTTGCGATTAGGAGGTCTGCCACTTGACTGTCTCCACGGAAATGTTATAGTTTGGCCTGGTATGTTTCAAAGTATGACATTAAACGTCCGATATTTCACAAAATGGACTGTTCTGAGCTTTAAGTCATGTTATAATGTTGTTAGCTCTTCAAAAACATACCTGGAGTTGTGTTTTGTTTTATTTGCACATGTCTGAGTAATTATTATTATTAGTTTGTCTACATTTCCAAAGTTCAAAATGCTCTGTTCCACCTTGTGATGTCATGAAGTGGTAGTTTTCTTGTAAACAGCTGCCATTTACCTTTTGTTCAGTAGAGATTGACAATTCCAGGGCTAAAATTGTCCAAATGATTCAAGAGACGGTCTGTGGGGAGTTTAAAAACACAACAGAGCACTTCCTGTATTATCTTGGCCATAAAAATACATTGAATATTGCAAAATTAATACGTTTAAAGCTGTATTATGAAGACAAGAAAGGAAAAATATGTGCTTGTTTATTACTGCACTTCCTTAATCCCATTTTTAATAAATATACAGTAAATATGGGAAACGCTTTATAAAAGGTTGCTGAATATATAGTGCTGCCACTAGTTTAAAAATTCACCCTGTAACTTTTCTGGTGAACAGTATTGCACTGAACTTATCAGTCTTCAAGGAGTTTTGGAAGCACAACCAGGTCAAGTTATAGGTCAGATCTGTGGAGAGATGGGCCTGCACTATAGACTGTATATATAAATGGATATAGCTAACCTGCTAGCCGCTGCGTTCCAAATAAGAAGTGAGTATGGGTTGCACTTCCAGGTCTTTCGGCTCTGGCTCCAATTCACTTTACATTAAAAAAGTGCTGCATTTCTCTTTCTGTAACTGCTGCTGTCAGGCTCATCATTTTTGGTCTTAAAATGTTCGTACTGACCCACTCTACATGATCCTGGTGTTTTTTATCAAAAATCAGCTGCTTTTTTTCCCCAAGGTCACTCCCGCTAGCGTTAGCAACAGACTTGATTGACAGTCCACATCTTTATACAGTCTATGTCCTGCACACAGTAAGAATCCAGCTATTTTTCTAGGAAACGCAATAACATCTCTATGAAGACAAGATGATGACAGATCCGCCACTCGACAAATTACATATAGCGCACCTTTAATTACCCCAACTGAAAATAAACAAACGCTTTAAACTTATATTTTGTACACGCTGAGTAAGCAACAAGTCCAATACAACAGAGTGGAGACAGACCTCTCCTCAGACCTACAGCCCTGTTCGTCTCCGTCTCTACGCTGCGCCGATAAACCCAAAATCAATCTGTGTGTTTGGTGTTATTTGTTATGACACTCCCTCTAAGCTCTCAGTCCGCGCACCCGAACCTCTGACACTTCACAAATAGAAACTCAGTGAGAGCGCCGCACAGATGAGAGAACGAACAGACGTGCCAAAAGAGGGTGACAAAAAGAGATATGGCAAAATAAAGAAGAAAACAAAGAAAAAAAAACATTGGAAAAGGTTTAAGTTTAAATGTAAATATGTATATACACAGAGCTGCAAGTAATCAGAATACAGTGGTCCTTTAGCTTTATTTTTTACAATTATTACATATGTTTTAAGGCTGTAAAACCCCTCACCACACACTTTATACACTTTTCTCACACAGGCATTAACATTTTCTCACATTTGTCTCTTTAAACACTCTCAAAGTTCAAACCTTCGTAGGCGTCTTTGTCAGTTCAGAACGTTTCATCGACATTGTGGGTTTTGTCGGGGAAAAAACTTGCAAACATACAGCACTTCAGAGTCACACTGCGATCCAACATTTATGTACATTTTGTAAGATAAGATAAAAAAAAGTGTCTTGTCCAATGGCACAACAACATTACAACAAGCCAAAGCTGAACTGACAACCTTAAAGGATAAAGAAAATATACAAATTGGAATAAATCAAAGAAATGCCTGATGCGGTGCTTGGAATAGATGAGGTGATAAGGTGAAGTGTTTTGCCCAATGGCACAATAATGGTGCAACAAGTCAGGGTTGAACTGACAACCTTAGCGTACAAATGAAATATACAAATTGGAATAAATCAAATACATACCGGAGGCAGCGCTTACGTTAGACAAGGTGAGTCAGAGTTCAATCTATGTCCTCAAAGTACGAAGAAAATATACAAATTGGAACAAATGAAACAAGCAGAAGATGTAGTAATTATAACTGCGTTTCGAACATTTGCCGGGTTTGGACGTTAGTGATTCATTTTCTCCTGTTTGAATTCAGGGAAGAAGACAAAAACAACATGATTTTAAGCCGTCTGAATCTTTGCTTTTTGGCACAAGCTCCAGACCTTGGTTTTGAAAAGAATAAAAATCTTTGGAGGGTAAACAAGTCGAACAAAAAGACAAGACAAGTACGCGGTATTCATGTGGTCCTTGAGTACTTGTGTTCCTGAGGTAAAAAGATATTACTCAGAATCCATCTCGGAAATTTGAGATTTTGACTGTCCAGATCTAAACCACTGGGATGTCTGATAAGCTGTTAAATTAATATAAATTTGTTATCTTAAGTTTGAGGGCAGGACTTCACCTAATCAGGGGCGGAGGAGCTAAGGGGCGGAGCTAAGGTCTTCAGTGTTGGTGTCTTTTAACAATGGAGCGTATCCCCACACCCCCTACCATGTCTCCTTGGCTAAACAATTTTAAATTTAGTTAATTTTAAATGATATATGCGTTATAGCAGTGAGGTAAAAATCTTTTGAGGACGCTATGTGGGTGCATTGACCATTCTAGGGGAGGCTAGTGCCCCCTCAAGCCCCCCTGTGGTGACGCCCCTGCACCTCATTCACGCTTTTCCCTGCGCCTACACTGTTTGAACTTTCAGGTCACGCACATAGCTGTTTGTGTATCCGTGTCCCTCCTTCCACATCCTCTTTTCACCTTGTTCGGTTTTGTCTTTCAGAAGCTCCAAAACATTCATTTGGTTCCAATAAACAGATTTCTGCGTCCAAGTTTGAGGTTGTGGTCCTTGCTAGTGTCATTCACCCGAGATAGCTTAATGATACCTGCAGTTGCATTCATTGTTTTGTTTGATTCGCACACAAACCCTACATATTTAGGCTGAGTCCTTCTCTCAAGCAGAAAACACTCTGTTCCACCTTGTGATGTCATCTGGCAATACAGGAAGTGCTCCACTGTGTTTTATTATTATTATTTGGATGACTTGAAGCCTGGAATTGTCCATCTGAACTAAAGGTAAAAGGTAGCAGTTCACTTGAAAACTACCACTTCATGACATCACAAGGTGGAACAGAGCATTTTGACATGGCTATAACTTTTTTTTCGGTGGAGGGTACACTACCTTCTTGTCTACATGGGGATGTCACTACTTACCTAGAATGCTCCACAGTATGTCATTAAACCTTTATGTACAGTACACTGAGACAAGCAGGTGATGCTAACAATTTACAGGTCAGATCTGTGGAAAGGGCGACCCCATTCACAATAAGAATGTATGTTTTTTAAGGTCTTTTTAAATAGTTATAACAACTGTAACTGATCGAATCCCATACTGTGGAACATTACAGGCTCCTTTTAAGTTATAACTTCTCCATGGAAACAAGTAGGTTGCAGATCCCCTAAAGAAATGCTACATAGCACACCTTTAATAAATAAATCTGAATAGTATGGTGGTACATCAAATTTGGCAGTATTATTATTTTTTTATTTTATTATTTTTTATTTTATTTTATTTTGTTTTATTTTATTTTGTTTTATTTCATTTCATTTCATTTATTTATTTTATTATTTTTTTTATTTATGAAAACATTAACATCAAAACTTGAAAATTATACATCTCTATATGCACAGGAAAACCAAAGGTGGAGGATCTTTCCCATTGTATGCAATCATGCGGGCGGGAATTGAACCATCAAGCAGGCAAAAGATGTAACAAATGAGCAACTGCACTGAGATTACAGAATAGAAAACACAATTAGACAGAAATAATCTATATAGCAGACACTACATTTTCACAGCTGTAAAAAAATAAAAAAGAAATACCAGGCAGAATTTCAAACAAATCTCTTTATAAATCCATTCTGAGTGTGAATGAATAATAGTGGTATTATCTGGTCGGTTTGGCGTGGGAATGTCGCTCCAATCCGCCGATAAGAGGCTCATATGGTTTGAATGGGCAGGACAAGGCGGGTGTCGGTGGAGGGGCTCCAATGGGAAGGGTAGGGGGGGGGGTCACGTCAGGACGCCAGATCTGAAGGAGGTACGAGAAAACAGCCAATCACATGCCAAGAATGCTTTGCTCTTATTTCATTTCACTGGTTTGATCGTTTTAAGACTAGTGCCTTTTGATTATTTTATTATTACTGTGTATCTATGCAGCACTTTGAACCTCCTGTTTATGAAACGTGCTATATAAATGAAGTGGATTGGATTGGAGAGATGTGCTGCCAAAACAGAAGAGAGGCCCCAGAACAGCAGGGAGAACTGCGTTTCATCACTCTGGTTTTATCATTTGTGCAGAAAAAATAATCTAAAATAATTGAATCACTTCACCAGAGGGAGTGTGAACGTGCCAGTTTATATCCTCATGTTAAATACTGTTGAATGTGCATTGGCATGTATACACTGAGTATCAGGGAATACCACAAATAACAAATATCTATTCAATTTTTACAATAGGCGAAATCCGTGAAGTAGTCAGCTTTATTTTTTTACAATTATTATATATGTTTTAAGGCTGTAAAACCCCTCACCACACACTTTATACACTTTTCTCAGACAAGCATTAACATTTTCTCACATTTCTCTCTTGTTTAAACACTCTCAAAGCTCAAACCTTCGTATATTAAATCCCTCTTCCTCGATGATGCTTTAAATGTGTCTCTGATCCAGTGGTATCCACAGAGGCGCCTCTTCGTGCAGAGAAACACATAAGTCCAAAGCGTTTCTGAAATTTGTCAGTGCAGAACATTTCATCGACATTGTGGGTTTTGTTGGGGAGAAAACTTGCAAACATACAGCACTTCAGAGTCACACTGCGATCGAACATTTATGTAAATTTGTCTGAACACATTCTGTACTGTACAGGAGACACGGCACAGAGGAGACTGATGGACAATGGTCTACGGTCCCTCAGCCAATCAGGAAGCAGAACACAATACACGTTCATATGCTGTAAAAAGCATGGAAAATTGCTCCAGAAAAAATAAATCTGCGAAACAGCGAGATATGAACCACGATATAGCAAGGGACCACTGTATTAGGAAATTGTTATCATTTTTTTTGTTCATTTTTTTCAAAGATTTTTATACTATAATAACATTTCCGCCAACATGTCACGTACACACACTTTTGTCATTAAACTGCTGATTTACATATACAGAATAATGATCTGTTAGTTATATGGGTTTCACTTTCTTAGAGAACACTTGGATTAAGTTTCTGATGCCCTCTGCTGGCAATAGTGGGAAGTGAAACCTGCTGAAATGGCAAAAAGCAGCACAGCTAATACAATGATACAATGATGGCATGTTGCTATGTTTTCTGTTTTTGTATTCAGTGTATTCAGTGCTAAAATATATGCAGATCATCACTTTACATTCTCTCTAAAATGACTTTGAATAATTGAATTCCAGGTCAAAACTGAATAGCCACATCCTTGTCTGCGTACACTGGTGTATGAATGTGTGGATGGGTGAGTGGAAAAGCTAAAATACAACTCTGACTAAGTAAATGCTGAGGGAACATTGTTATAACATGGTGAAAAGCTCATAAGAGTCTATTTCGCATAATATGTCCCCTTTATATGAATGAATGTATATTTATGTTTAGTAGCTAATTAGTAATACTGTACTTTTTTTTTTTGTCAGACACAACAGTCAACACAAACCTATGGACGCGAGAGTTAGCTCGTTGTTTTGATTGTGTCCTCATAGATTCCCCGTCGTGTCTGTATCTGTCTCCAGCAGCAGCCCCATGTGTCGCTCAGGGCAGATTTGATGCACTTTGCTCAAGGCGCTTCCCGCAGACAGGGCTCTCTACCCTCTACACTAAACCTCAGAATACAGCAGAGGAGCTCCCCTGCTTCAGTCTGGAGAATACAGTCTCAGGAAAACAGCTGTGCAAGATATAACAGATATAATTGAACTGACACAGTGCATTTACATGGCCAGACAAAAACTGAAAACTAGAGTAATGAGGGATCTACGGAAGCCCTGAGCGGCAAGTGCAAAAAAAAAAAAAAAAAAAAGGCAAATCTTTTTCTTTTTTTTCCATCGATGTGAGCTTGGAGGCTGTTTAAAAAGGCCTGCAAGCTCATATTAGAGTGAAAAAAAAAAAAAAAAACCAAATGATTTTCTTTTTCTTCGCTTGCCCCTCAAGGCTTCCGTACAGAACCCTCAAAAAAGATCAGATTTTTTGTGTGCAGCTTATGGATATTTCGAGGAACTTTTGCATTTGGAAGACAAAGTATACTATGCATTTTAAAACAGCTATTTCAAAGTTTTGATGTTTCCATTTTTGTTTATGCCGCATTGGTTTTCCCTTTGGTATAAACAAAAAAATATATACAAAATATGACAAAGATACTCCCCAGCTTCAGTCTGGAGAAAACATTGTCAGGAAAACAGCTTAGCAAGGCATTGCAGATAGAACTCAATTGGCACAGTGCAGTTATACAACGAGCCAATAAAAACATCCTGTTATTGGTGTGTGGTTACATGCCCCAAAGCAAATCTGATCATCAATGTGTCAAATTAAAGCCACACATTGTAACTTTTTGGGTGGAGTGTCTGCTGCCTGCTTCTCTCCATGGTGAGGCTATTACTTTTTGTCTGTAATGTTCCTACTGTTGTTGTTCATATGTTCATATCTGTGGAGAGGTGAGCTCACATAAAAAAATGTTTTGCAAGTTATTCTTTAGTAATAAAAAAAAAAAAACATCTGCAATTGCATAAGCCAGAAGTGTCTAAAGTTTTTTTACTGAGGGCCACATACTGAAACATTTTTAAGGCAAAGGGCCACAGACCAGAGTCGATACAGAGAGTCAAATGGTGCATTTAACACAGGTTTGACAGAGACGTAATAAGACTTAGAAAACTGTTTTTAGGTCTGTGTCACAATGCAGTGTGATGTTATTCTAGTTATTTGTGGTAAAAAAAAATACTTCCTGATCAATTCGGCCAGTTTAGGAGGAGGCATGAAGGCCAACAAAAATTGGTTTGCGGGCAGCTTTTGGCCCCTGAGCCATAGTTTGTACAGCCTTGGCATAAGTGCAAGACATGTTTAAAGCCATACTATGGGACATTCTGAGGTTCTGAGTGAGTGACAGGTGGTTTAAACCAATCACAGTGAAGTATGAACGCTCAGAAGAAACAGATGACTTTAGCTACTTTCAAAGGGTGTATATTCAGATGTTATATACGTGTACATTGTGAACATCAGTTATGAGTTTGACTTAAAATGTGATATGTGATTGTTTTTGTATCTAACACACCTCTTGCCTATTTCATGTGATTTTCATTCTCTGTATTCTATCCAAGTTTATACAGTCTTTTAAATCCACTTTAAATCTTCAGTAGCACCTATAATTCTTAAGTTATACTCACCAAATTTTTGCAGTGGGTGAACTGAACCTTTCAAGATTTTGGCAATATATACGGCCATAACTGTTCACTTACACTTGAACTTATCATTACTTATCACTAGGGTAAGTAAAAATGACCCTGTCTTTGAAAACGACTTATTATTCCTTCAATGGCATTTACGCTTGGGGCATCTCTGGTATTAAAATATCGACGGTAACACCGCTGGGTTTCTGAATTTGACCCATGTGACTCAAAGTACCACTGTACAATGAGGGTTCGTTCCTCGGTGCTATATTTGCTCATATTGATGTCAGAAGGGTAGTTCTAAATGCTCTGAAAAAATAAAAATATTTAGAAACAAGAGTATTGAGTTTTTTTTCCAACTGTCAGTGACTTTTCATCTGTACCTATGAACCACAAACTACGTCCTAACACTTGACATTTAATCCATTGACAAAAGATTCTTCTTCTGCCATCAAATATTAAGCTCAAATTGAAACTGTCCAATATCTTTACACAAAAAAACCCTCCACGTCTTGTCGTTCTTGATGTAATTCTCCTTATTTCCATACGATCCTTCAGTACAGTGTGAGGTTTAACCCAGATCAGCCGAGCAGCAGGTCAAAAACAGATTGTAGTCTGAATATGGAGGAGCTCTCGCTGAATGCATTATCGGGTTTGAGTCCTGTTTAAATTTCATGAAACCTCTCTGTGTCACTGCTATCTCAGCCTGTTTAAATTTATGACAAAAATGAATGGGATGTTGAACAGAAGTGGCCTGTATTATCCAAAGATTGGGGTAAGATGATGTTATGGGGCGGAATGGTGTAACTCAGCGATGGAGCGTAACAAAGTAAAAGTAGTAAAGTGCTGGACTTAAGTACAATTTTTTTTTTTTTTTACAGCAGGTATCTGTACTGTCTAATCCAATACATGTTTGAACAGGACTGACAAGTAAAAGTATTTATTTTATTATTGTTTGAGATCTGCTAAAAAGGCTAGGAAAAAAACATATTTACTGGATATCACTACATTTGAAGATTTGTAAGACTTCCAAATCTGTGTGAAATACTTGTACTTTTTACTCTTTAAGGACATTTTTAAACGGGTACTTTACTAGAGTAGAGTTTTTCTTCTGACACTTCTACTTTTACTTGAGTATTTTTTTGCCCTGCTATCAGTACTTTTACTTAAGTAACAAAATTGAGTACTTCCACCACTGCAGGGAATGTAAAAATAGGTACTCACTCTGGAAAAATTCTCTTTACACAATGCATATTTAGGCATTCTTCTTTCAAGCAGAAAAATACTCTGTTCCACCTTGTGATGTCATGTGGTAATACAGGAAGTACATGTTATTAAACTCCATACACCTTCCCCTAGAATCACCGTGATAATTGCAGCCCTGGAATAACCAATCTCTCGTGAACAAAAGGTAAAACGTAGCTGTTAACTTGAAAACTACCACTTCATGACATCACAAAGTGGAACAGAGCATTTTGAGCTTTGGGAGATTAGACAAATTAATAATGCAGGATTACTCAAACATGTGTGAATGTTACAAAACACAACCCCGAGTATGTTTTTGGGGAGGTAACAGCATTATAACATGGCTTAAAGCTGACAAGAGTCCATTCTGAGTAACACGGGACCTTTAACTCAAAATACTTCATAGATGCTTTTATTGTGCATCCTAAAATATCTCTAGTACAATTTAATCAGCTCAAAAAGTAGACCGTGTAACCTCTGAGTGAGTGGTGCAGCTGTGAGAGGGATTAAATCTTCCTATGATGCTCTGTTAAGCTTCAGGGTAAGACTCCTCTATAATATATAAAAGTGTTAAAATAAACCAGGAATGCATTGATCATATATGGAATCCAGGAAGTAGACCCCTCCCGTTTACACCAGTTCAAAATCAGTATTACAAAAAACATTTTTAAAAAAGGTTCATTTTTCACAATGAGCAGACAGGTTTCCCATCATCCCGTGCTGTTGCTACGTTAGCCGGTTATGTTAAAGTATGATGTTTTGTATAGTCACGCCACGAGCTAATCCTGAACACAAAAACCACATGAAAGAAGCATTGTCCCATTGTGTCCTACAGTATGTGCTAAGCTCCACTGACTCTGGTGTATGTGTGTGTCTGCAGAATATACTTACGAGGGTTTTGTTACTCGAGTAAAAAAATCTACTTAAGTAAAAGTACCTGTTTAAAAATGCACTTAAAGAGTAAAGAGTATCTCACGCTGATTCTGAGGTCTTATGTAGCCATTTTGATAAAGATTTGTTCTGAATTTTGTTCAACAGAAACAAGTGAATTTATATTTTTTACTGTTTTTATTTTATACTCTTGTTTTCGTTTTATATTCTTCTTTTTTATTTTATATTCTTGCTTTCTCAAACTACAAACGTGTTAAATATAAACCTCTCAGACTTTCCAGCAGGTCATAAAAAAATACTTTTATTTTTCAGTCCTGTTCAAAAATGTACTGGAGATACCTGCTCTCAAATGTAGTAAAGTAAAAGTAAATAGTATGTACTTAAGTGAAGTACAGATACCTCAAATGTAAACATACTGTAAATAATTCAGTACTTTACTCCTTTTACTTAGTTACATTCCACCACTGGTTAAAAGGAGTTAAATCACCTGTTTTGAAGTAGTTTTGAAAGTATGGACAGACCATAAGATTATTTGACTGTTTTCACTGTGTCTTTTTAAGGATGTCAAAATGAAAGGTCCTGTATCTGTTTTTTCTTTTTTTCCCCCAATGTATTTTAGCCAAATGTTTAAAAATGTACTGTAAGAATAAAAAATAAAAGTATGTTGTTAAATTGTGTTAAATGGAGTGATACTGATTCAAAATTATACACATTGTGGTCAAAAGCAGCAATACAAATCCATTTCTTATCTTTTCTCATGAATTTTGTGTTTTTATTTTTACCACAAAATGGTAAAAATAACCCCTCAAATCTTACAAAAAAGTACTTTTTACATCATGTCCAATTCAAAAATATTGAAGTAGAAAGTACAGATACCCGCTCTCAGATGTCATGAAGTAAGAGTCAAAACTATCCACTGAAAAATGTACAGATACCTAAAAATTCTACTTAAGTACAGTACTTTGCTACACGTATTTAATCTTAAACTTTCAGTCGACTAGTCAGTTAGTCAGAAACATACTCACACAACTCAGTACTTTATCTGAGACTATGAAGAGCAGACTCGCTCCCACATCACCAGGAAGCTTTAGTAATAACAGAATGAAACAACAACAATATCCCTGATTAGAGCGGGCCTTCACATAAAGAGGATTTGAAGCTTAAGTTTAAAGACTTGGGCTCAGGACTGTGCTCTAATAGAATAAGACGTTTCCATAGGGATTAGCACTGACCCGCTATTATGCTTTTTAGTTTGGGTAATGTCAAACAAGTGAGTACAACCAGGAGCGTTCATTCAGTCCATTGATTTACAGCTTGTTAAAGTAGATCGCTCATTAAAGATGCACTATGGGATTTTTCTGATGAAGGTTTCCCTACAGTCTCATCGCCATGGAAATGTTGTTGCTTTGCCGGGAATATGCTGAAGTAAATGGTCAGATTTTTAGATAGCGCTTTACATCAAGGAACCGCTCACCCATTCACACACACATTCATACATCACTGTACACAGACGCTGGGGGTGAGATAGGTAAAGTGTCTTGCCCAAAGACACAGCAACAGTATTCATCTGTGAGTCAGTGGATCTGCCTGGTCTACCGATGATGTTCATGTCAAGAGTCGGATTTGAACCACCAACCTTTGGATCATGGACATACACTACCAACTGAGCTACTGTCACCCAAATATGGCAATCCATGTATCTATCTCCATGGAGACCAGAAGGTGGTGTCTCCAGACCAGGTTACGGGTCAGATCTGCGTCTTACTCACAGTAATGCACATTTTTCAAGGTGTTTTTGAGCAATACAAACATCTAATTACATAAGATAAAATATAAAGGTTTAATACCATATTGTGGATTATTGTGGTAAAGCAATAATGTCTCCTGTTTTAGACCCGGTTAAGTCCAGTTTAGACCGGGTCGTGTTCTGACTTAGACCTGTTTTAGACCCGGTTAAGTCCAGTTTAGACCGGGTCATGTTCTGACTTAGACCTGTGTTAGACCCGGTTAAGTCCAGTTTAGACCGGGTCGTGTTCTGACTTAGACCTGTGTTAGACCCGGTTAAGTCCAGTTTAGACCGGGTCGTGTTCTGACTTAGACCTGTGTTAGACCCGGTTAAGTCCAGTTTAGACCGGGTCATGATCTGACTTAGACCTGTGTTAGACCCGGTTAAGTCCAGTTTAGACCGGGTCATGTTCTGACTTAGACCTGTTTTAGACCCGGTTAAGTCCAGTTTAGACCGGGTCATGATCTGACTTAGACCTGTGTTAGACCCGGTTAAGTCCAGTTTAGACCGGGTCATGTTCTGACTTAGACCTGTTTTAGACCCGGTTAAGTCCAGTTTAGACCGGGTCATGTTCTGACTTAGACCTGTTTTAGACCCGGTTAAGTCCAGTTTAAACCGGGTCGTGTTTAGACCTTGGTTTGACCTGGTTTATCTCAGTGTTGTAATGAATTTTGAAGGAACTTTGAGAAGCGCCTGTCTAGAGTTTGATAGCTGCTCAGGGCCTGTATAGAAGGTATAGAGCGAAGACGAGAAAAGAGAAAAAGAAAAGCAGCATGAGAGAGAGAGTGAGCAGAGGCAGATAGAGAGAGGAGGAGGAGAAGGAGAGACAGGAGAGAGGAGGGGAAGGAGAGAGAGAGGAGGAGGAGGAAGAGCAGAGAAAAGAGAATGAGAGTAGAGAAACAAAGAGGGAGGAGGAGAGAAAAACAATTGTAGCACACATGGGAGGGAGGGAGAGGGCCCAGAAGCCAGCGTGCAGCAGACAGGTCTAATAATGCTGTCTCTATAACATATTTCACTGTATAAGAAGCACTGGGCTGAATCCACTGGGCTCCATTTGTGTAGGGCCCATTTCTGTTCACCAAATGTGCATAAAACATGTCTGAAATACAACAAACACATGACAACAAGGAGAGAAGACAAGCTGGAGGAGGAGAGGGAGGAGGAAAACGAGGAGAGAGGAGGAGAAAGATGAAGAGGAGGAGAGGGAAGAGGAAGAGGAGGCGGAGGAGAGAGCGAGAGGAGAAGAGATGAAGAGGAGGAGAGAGAGGAGGATGAGGAGAGAGAGAGAGGAGGAGAGAAGGATAAGAGGAAGGACAGAGACAGAGGGAGAGGAGGAGTGTGTGTCATGTCCCGCCAGTTATTCTTTAAATTATTCTTACTTGAATAGTACTTTTCCCAAATAATTTCTCTTACTTGAGTAATATGGGGAAACTAGTACTATGACTACATCTACTACTACAACTACTACTACTACCACTACCACTACTACCACTACTACTGCTACTAAGTTACATGTTTCTTCCTACTGTATTATTACAAATTGTTTGAATATATCTTAATTTCTTCGGATTTTGAAGTACTATTACCACTAATTGGAGGTACTCAGTTACATTTACTCATTTGCCTTAACTTGAGTAACTTTTAAAAACATGTACTTTTCAGAGTACTTCTAGCAGCATACTTTTACTTCTACTTTTTCTAAAGTTCTACGTCTACTAACATTTTTATTGAAGTAACAGTACTCGTACTTGAGTAAAGGTTTTGGTTACTCTTCCCACACTACACACTACAGGATTTTTTAGTCTTAAACTATTTTTAAACATGTGACAAAAAGCGCAGACCACAGACATGAGGAGAATCGGATACGATTTTAAATCTCTCAGCGCAAAGACTGGAGCAGGATACGGCAGCAAAGAGACCGCACACCACAAGCTAAAAGTGGTGAGAGCACCTCACATCAGCTTTTTCTGTCTACAGTAAAACGACTCTCTGAGGCTCTAAAGTGATCTAAAGATCAGACCACTGTACTGAGAGAGGAGGGTGGGGGAAGAGACAGAGAGGGAGAGAAAGAGAGATAGAGGAAGAGGGAGAGAAAGCGAGAGAGGTGGAGGAAGAGAGAGAAAGAAAGAGAGAAGGGGTGGATGAAGAAAGAGAAGAAAGGAGAGGGGAAAAGAAAAGAGAGAAAGAGAGAGAGAAAGAAAGAGAGAGGATGGAAGAAAGAGAGAGAGAAAAAGAGAGAGAGGGGTGGAGCAAGAGAGAAAGAGAGAGAGAAAGACAGAGAGAGAGTGATGGAGGAAGGGAGAGAGAGAGAGAGAGAGAGAGAGGTGAGAGAAAGAGAGAGAGAGAGATGAGGGAGGAGAGGGAAGAGAGAGGAGAGAGAGAGAGAGAGAGGAGAAAGAGAGAGAGGAGAGAAAAGGAGAGGAGGAAGAGGAAGAGCTAGGAAGAAAGAGGAGAGAGAGAGAAGAGGAGAGAAGAGAAAGAGAGAGGGAAGAGAGGGAAGAGAGAGAGGGAGGAGAAGAGAGAAAGAGAGAGAGAGAGAGAGAGAGAAGAGAGAGAGAGAGGAGAGAGAGAGAAGAGAGGGAGAGAGAGAGGAGAAAGAGAGAGAGAGAGAGAGAGAGAGAGAGGAAGAGAGAGGAAGAGAGGAAGGAGAGAGGAGAAGAGAGAGAGAGAGAGGGGAAAGAGGAGAGAGAGAGAGAGAGAGGGTGGAGAGAGAAGAGAAAGAGAGAGAGAGAGAGAAGAGAAGAAGGGAGGAGAAAGGAGAGGGGAGGAGAAGAGAGAGAGGGGGAGAGAGAGAAGAGAGATAGAGGAAGAAGGAGAGAAGAAAGAAAGAGAGAGAGAGAAGGGAGAGGAGAGAGAGAGAAGAGAGAGAGGGGTGGAGGAAGAGAGAGAGAGGGGTGGAGGAGGAGAGAGAGAGAGAGAGAGAGAGAGAGAAGAGAAAGGGGAGAGAAGAGAGAGAGGAGGAAGAGAGAAAGAGAGGGAGAAGAGAAAGAGAAAGAGAGAGAGGGGTGGAGGAAGAGAGAGAGAGAAAGAGGGGGTGAGAGAGAGAGAGAGAGAGAAGGAGAGAGAGAAGAGAGATGGGGAAGGAGAGAGAAAGAAGAAGAGAGAGAGAGAGAAGAGTGAGGGGGAGGAGGAAGAGAGAGAGAGAGAGGGATGGAGGAAGAGAGAGAGAAAGAGTGGGGGGTGGAGGAAGACACAGAGAAAGAGAGAGGTGGAGGAAGAGAGAGAGAGAGAGGGTTGAGGAAGAGAGAGAAAGAGAGAGAGAGGGTGGAGGAAGAGACAGAGAGAAAGAAAGAGAGAGGCATGAGGAAGCGAGAGAAAGAGAAAGAAGTGTGGATGAAGAAACAGAGATAGAGAAAGAGAGATAACTACTTTTCTATTTTTCCTCTTACATGCAGTAATGTGTTGACCCGCTCAGTGAGTCACATGTTCACAGAATTACATGTGATCATTAGCAGCATGTGGAGCCCCCCCCCCTGCAAACAACATGGAACATCAAAGACCCCGAGAGCGCTGAGTACCACAGCGTCCTTGGCTTCGGTTTAGTCACTTAAGAAGTCCTACTAACCTCTTCACCCCAACATGCGGAACAAGGACAAAAACACAAACAACATGCGTCATCTTCACTTTGTTAATCTTATTTCTCTTGATGCTGGACACGTCATCTACAGAACACTGTTTGTGACACGGTGTAAAGAATTTTTTAATCATGATGTGAAGTTATCATCAAAATCCAAATTGAAATTGCTCAAGGCTAAAGAGACCTTTACTAAACCCTGCCAAGTAATAGAGGTGCACTGGAGGTGTTTTTAAATCTCTCGTGAAATTATGTGAAAGCCCACTTTACTTACTTTCATTTATTAGATTGGATTAGGAAGACAGATAGATAGATAGATAGATAGATAGATAGACAGATAGATAGATAGATAGATAGATAGATAGATAGATAGATAGATAGATAGATAGATAGATAGATAGATAGATAGATAGATAGATAGATAGATAGATAGATAGACAGACAGATAGATAGATAGATAGATAGATAGACAGACAGACAGACAGACAGACAGACAGACAGACAGATAGCTAGACAGATAGACAGATAGACGGATAGACGGATAGAAAGATAGATAGATAGATAGACAGATAGATAGACAGATGGATAGATAGATAGATAGATAGATAGATAGATAGATAGATAGATAGATAGATAGATAGATAGACAGACAGACAGACAGACAGACAGACAGACAGACAGACAGACAGACAGACAGATAGCTAGACGGATAGATAGACAGATGGATAGATAGACAGACAGACAGACAGACAGACAGACAGATAGATAGATAGATAGATAGATAGATAGATAGATAGATAGATAGATAGATAGATAGATAGATAGATAGATAGATAGACAGACAGATAGCTAGACAGATAGATACACAGATGGATAGACAGACAGACAGACAGACAGACAGACAGACAGACAGACAGATAGACAGACAGACAGACAGACAGACAGACATCTCAGTTTCTGTAGAAGAGATATTCTACAGAAACTGAAATGGGGTTGTAGAGTGAGGAGAGACATTCAGAATATGCTTTCAACCAGCGTACTTTTATGAGCTTTTTGTTATAACATGTTCCCTCATCATTAACTTTGTGGAATCCCTCAGTTGTCCATTATGGTATGATCCATAGTAAAAGAAAAATTCAATTATGTTTCACTTCACATATTTTTCATAATGGTTCAGGCATCCATTAGGGATTGTTTGAATAATCCTGTATTATCCTGCATTAGAGGCAGGAGTGTTGTTTTCACCTACCCCCTGTCTCCACCCACTGCTCTGTACTTATTTGCGCATACGCCGAACATTCTGACTGATAATAATGATAATTGTAATGGTAAGATACTGATGTGGGCGACAGTAGCTCAGTTATTGTCCACTGATCCAAAGGTTGGCGGTTCGAATCCCGCTCTCAACATAAACATCATTGGTTGAACTGTCTGATCCACTGACCCACAGGTTGGCGGTGCGACTCCAGCTCCCACAGATGAATATTATTGTGCTGTAAGTGTCTTGCCAACGGACACAACAACAGCTTTTCATACATAAGTGTAAAAAATGTCATTTCAAAACCAAAAAAAACAGCTGCTTGCTATGGTGAATTTCGACTCTTTCATAATTCTACAGTTCTGAAAGTGCAAAGAAGTCAACTGGTCCATTTTTTAAAGTCTTTTATATCAACATCGTGACTTATTTACAACAGCAAATTAGCACAGAGATGATCTACATATGCTATAATCCGACACCTGTAATTTTCCATCATGGTGTCGAGCGCTAACCCCCGACAGCCGTGGTCCCCTTGGTGGCTGTCAGACCATCTCTCCCTCACACTCTTTCTCCGGCCTGGTTCACAGTTCTACCTCAGTGACCCACCACGCACTTCAACTCATCAACAACACACACACACAACCAGGCCATCGCACTCAAAACAACACAACGATACAAGGTGCTAAATCTTGTGGGTAAAGATAGCACATCCGTCAGCACAGATAGATACATAACTCCGGACCATATGAAGCGGTTAATGCAGGCGGCGTGCTCCCGGTACACTGAAGCGTGGACTGCACCCGCGTGGAGCCTCGCTGAGAAATACAGGTTGACAGCTGTAATGTTGGATTCACACGCTGGAGATGCCAAATCTGAATATGTGTTGAGGAAGAGGGTGAGAGACAAACAAGGGTGAAATAAACAGAGTACACTTAAAGGGCCTTACGTAACTTTTAATTTGAGGTCAAGAACATGTCTTTTACTCCATACAGTATGTATTTTTTAAGCTCAAAAAGGAGCGGGAAGAACAAAACGTATTCCCTGTCTTCCATTGCAACATAAATTAAATGAATGGTCCTTTAAGAGTAACATTTAATCAGGAGTTTTTCATAGTTTCTGTCACTTTTATCTCATAACCAAATACCCAGGTGTGAAGAATAATAATAATTGTATGTAATTAATCAGCAACTTTATACAAGTGGCCAAAAAGTCACTGACACTTTTAAATCTTCAGTAGCTCCTATAATTCTTAAGTTATACTCACCAAATTTTAGCAGTAGGTAAACTGAACCTTCTGAGATTTTTGGCAATAAATACGGTTATAATTGTTCACTTACACTTGAACTTATCACTGCTTAAACTACGGGAAGTAAAAATGATGGCTTATGGCTCTTATTTGATCCTCGATATTACGTTTTAAGTCGTTTATTGTCTGAGGTTTATTCACAAACACCTTTTCTTTAAGATAGCCCCACAGAAAGAAATCGGGACTAGTCAGGTCTTGGGAGATCACATACTGTCCCCTGTCTTTGAAAACGACTTATTATTCTTTTAATGGCATTTACGCTTGGGGCATCTCTGGTACCACTGTACAATGAGGGTTCGTTCCTCGGTGCTATATTTGCTCATATTGACGTCGGAAGGGTAGTTCTAAATGCTCTGAAAGGAATTTTTTCAACTGTCAGTGACTTTTGGGCCACACTGTAGTAGTCATAGTTGCCCTTGGGTAGATAAACATAAGCAAGGCTGCCAATCTGCGTCATTGTCCCTTGCTACCACCACCAATGACTCACATTACTAGCATACATAGGGAAGGTGGGATAAGTGTCCTAAGGACAGAATGACACTATGCAGTAGAACCACTGCTGCTCCACTGTGGCCCCCCGGTCAAGTACTAACCAGGCCAAACTCTACTAGCTTCTAGGTTTAAGCATTGTCGAGGTGGTATGACCAAAAATCACTCTACCATTTCATGTCCTATCCACACCGCAGCAGTAGAACAATCAACCTCTTCAGCCTCTCCATCTCCTCCTCCTCATTACCACAACCACATGCACCCATCCCTCTATATCAGGGGTGTCAAACTCAAATTCACAGAGGGACAAAATTAAAAACTGGGACTAAGTCGCGGGCCAACCTAAATATTTATTGAAACATTTCACAACAATATTTGCATGTTTTTCAGAAGGGGTGGATTATATCTGAGTGAGGCCACAGGCAGCAGATACTAATGAGTGTCAACAGAAGTGTTGGAGATCAGCGCCAACACATTTGCAAAGCATTCTGGGATTCGTAGTATTAGCGGTACATGCACTATACTGGTGCGGCTGCCGGCGGGCCAGCTCTAATACATATTTGATATGGTCTTGCAGGCCAAATATAATTATATCGAGGGCCAAATTAGGCCCACGGGCCTGAGTTTGACATGTCTGCCCTATAACAACCCATTAAAACATCGAGTACTGTATCTCTTCTTCGCTCATTTGTCTCTTTAAAAAGCTAAATCTCTGGAGATTTTGAAATAAAAACGCAAAATTTTCCTTTTAAAAGCCGACTATGGACCGTTCTGGCGTGAATACTGAGTGCTCTACACCGACGAGCCGAGCCGTGTTTGCGGAGCGGCGGAGCATGAGGGGAAGAGCGGACTTTGATGTAGAGCATATCTTAGCACTAGATCCACACTCACACTTTATAATGTAATGTGAACATGTAGGCAGCAGTACCAATGCAGAGGACAGGAAGAAGCATTGGTATTCTGCACACGGGACGACACAGGAGGAGGGAGGAGACGGGAGGAGAGAGGGAAAGATAGATAAAAAAGAGAGGAGAGGAGGAGAGAAAAGGCAGGGGAGGTGTAAGGGGGGTATAGAGACTGAGGTATAGAACAGGGAGCTGGAGACAGAGGTGTTGAGAGGAAAGGGATAAGAGGAAAAGAGAAAGTAATGAGGGGGGCTAGAAAAAAAGAAAGAAAGAGAGAGGGTGAGACAGAGGGGCAGTGAGAGATAGAGGGAGGACGGAGATAAAGATGGAGGGGGGCTAGGAGAGAATAAGTACAGTGGGGACCGAGTGAGATAGAGTTGAAAGAGAAAAGAGAGAGAAAATGAAGGGAAAGATGAAGAAGGGAGATAAAGAGAGCGGAGAATAGGAAGTGGAGGGAGCAAAGAGGAAAAAACTGAACAGAATGGCGGAGAAAGTGATGAGGAGAGAGGAAAAAAAGGAAGATGGATAGAAGGGGAGAATGGAAAGAGGGGGAAGAGAGAGAGGAAGTGGGGGAAAAGGTGAGTTGATAGGTTGAAGAAAAAAGAGGGAGACAAACAAGATGCAGAAAGGGAAGGGGGGATGGGGGAGTGAAGGAGAGAGGGGGGAGAAATAGAGAGGGTTAGTAGAGAAGAGATAAAGGAAGAGGAGAGAGGAGAGGAGTAGAAGGCGGGAAAGAGAGATGAGAGAGTGAAGAGAGAGTGAGGAGAGAGAAAAGGGGAGATACTGAGGCAAGAAAGAGGTAGAAAGACTGAGACAGGGATGGGAAGAGAAGAGAAAGCAGTGAGAGAGTGAAGAGGAAACCAGACACAGAAAGAGAAAGCGTGATGAGGAGAGAGGGAGGGAGAGGAGGAAAGAGAGGGTACGAGGGAGAAGAAAGACAGTGAGCAGAGTGAGATAGAGATAAAGATAACAAAATAAGAAGAAAGGGAAAGAAAAAGAAGAGGGAGAAGAGAGGTGGAGGAAAAGCTAAGAAGAAAGAAAGAAGAGAAAAAGAGGAGGAAGAGAGTGAGAATGGCAGAGAACAAGAATGACAAAGAGGGGAGGAGTGTAGAGGTAAAGATAAGAAAATAAGAAAGGGAGAATAGGAAATGAAAGTGAAAAGGGAGAGGAGAGAGAGAGACTAAAGATAAGAAGAAAGAAGAGAGAGATACACAGAGACAGAGATACAAAACGAGAGATAGATACAAAGAAATAAAAAGAGAGATACAAGGAGAGAAAGATACAAAAAGATAGAAAGAGAGAGAGAGAGAGAGAGAGAGAGAGAGAGAGAGAGAGAGAGAGTAGGAGAGAATCTAGTCCCGCCCCCTCTCTCCTCCGTGCTGCTCATTAGGAGGTAGGAGAAGGATGGAGAGACGGGGAAGCCAGTTACCCGGCAACTCAATCAGCAAAGCACATTCTAGTCCAATACCAGAGACTGCCACTTTTAAAAAGCAGATCCTGACACTGTACGCTCCAGTATGGATTTCACTTTTATATATGACGCCTTTGTTTAGACTGTGTTATATAAGTTAATGCGTATATGACAAATGTGTTCTGTGCAACCTTCACTTTCACCGAGAACGCTTGGATGGGGTAAATGAGGACGCCCTCTTGTGGTAAAAGTTGGGAGTAGAACCTTTTTTGCGATGTAGAATTAGTAGCATGGATATTTACAGCACGACGCTAACAAGTAGATGCTTCATATTACAACAAGATAATAATGAAAGTGTCTGATTTACTTAGGTTAAAGTACGGTTTGGAGTTTTGAGTTTGAACGTATTTGGTTTAATTATTTCACAGGGAAGACAGTTAAATAGTTGGTTTGAACCAGTTGAAACCAGGAAGTGCTCTTGCCAATTTAGTGTCAATCTATAGTTTGAGAATGATGTGAAAATGGCTACAAAAGTCCTCAAAATGTCGCTAATAAACAGGGAGCTGAAACCTATAAGTACACCTACACCTGCTTCTAATCATCGCAGTAATTAAATTGTACTTCATAAATTGTCTTCATAACCAAATATATGTCCTTTAGCGTCACATTGATGATTAGCTGTGCTGCCAATTGCTTTTTCGACAGGTTTTACTTCCCACAGTCACCAGCAGAGGTCATCACACACCTAATCACATTGTTTTCTGTTCAAATGAAAGTGCGTGTGATGAAATAGGACCAATTCCTTTGATAAATGAAAAACCAAAATGTACCTCATCATATCTCCTTTTGAGGTACGCTTTGTAACTTTTCTAGTGGAGTGTGACCTGCTTGTTTCCATGGAGATTTGCAAGATAGGTGCCATCAAATCTATCTATCTTGCTATTATTGTATTACACTTTTTTTATTGTTCAAAAACATGCATTTTTACTGTGAGGGGGTCGTCTCTCCACAGATCTAACCTGTAACTTGGTATAAATGGTCACATTTTTATATAGAGCTTTACCTTCAAGACACTCAAAGCGCTTTACATCAAGGAACCACTCATCCATTCACACACACACCTTCATACACCAGGATACACTGGGTTCAAGGTGGGTTAAGTGTCTTGCCCAAGGACATAACGACAGCATTCATCTGTGGGAGCTGGAATCACACCCCCAACCTGCGGCTGAGTGGATCTGACTGCTCTACCAAAGACTTTCATGTCAAGAGCGGGACTTAAACCCTCATCAGTGCGTGAATGCTCAACCAACTGAACCAATGGTCTTGTCTCCATTTCGGTGGAATTAAAGCTATATTGTGGAACACTCCCGGCAATGCAACAACATCTCCACCAGAAAAGTTGCATAGTCTATCTTTAAATACCAGGTCAGCCTTGTGTGCCTGGATCCTGTTCCGGTTTTCATATTCCATTTTTCCCCTCTTCTCTCCCTCCTCTTTGTGACTTTAGCCACACAGAGATTAAAGGAGGATTACAGTGACATGGATGTGCTGGGCCTGTGGGTGCTGTCTGCTTCTCATGCAGCCTGCGGTCAGTGGAAGCTCAGACACAAAGCACACGTCAGCAATACTTAAAAGGAGGGAAGGACGGACAGCTCTGGAACAACATGTACTTAGAATATTTGAAACTCAAGTTTTACTTCTAGATAGTGACGCACTGAAGCACTTGAGAAAAGACAGCCCTATTACAAGTGACGCACTCATTTCTATGTAAAAAATGTTCAGTGATATTGCATAAATTATTTTTTAGTTTAGTCTTATGTAACGCTTAAACTCATGCAAGAATGTGGGCGACAGTTGGTCCGCAGGGTAAATTAAAAGGTATGATGGTCTTAAAATCTCAATTTATCAGGAGACACGCAGTTACACAGCCATATTTTTACATCTAGACAAATGCATATGCAATATTTGTAATTTGAATAAGTGATAAATACAGAAACAGTTAATTAACAGGTTAAAAAATTAGTTAGATTTATTTTACATATGGTCCTTTGAGAGCAGCCATTTTGCTGATGTGGCCTTTGGTGAAAATGTGTTTGACAGCCCTGGCTTAAGCTAAACGATAGGTACTTGAAACTACCACTTCATGACATCACAAGGTGGAACAGAGCATTATGAGCTTTGGAGATGTAAAGCTCAATGTGTGAATGAAACAAAACATAACTCCAGGTGTGTTTTTGAGGAAATAACAACATTATAACATGGCTTAAAGCTCATAAGAATCCAATTTGTGTAACATAGGATCTCTAAATATGTGATGTGTTAGCAATGAATATCCCATAGAAATGAGATACCTCCACTTTAACAAGTAGACTATGGCATCTCCAGACAGATAGGCTCCGTGTGGCCCCATACTGAACTTGGGACATTCTTGTTGTAAGGCGTGAGTGCTAACTACTTTGCCACCTCGTCTCTTTCAGAACGTGTTGCTAAAAGTCTAAATTACAAAACTATATTGTGATTTCGATCCACTTTCCTTTCATCCCAGAACTTAAATACAGGAAATATTGCTTCACTTCTGTTCACACTAGCTTTTCTTATGGCTAAAATGTAGATAATAGGAGCCAAACTCAGTGTGAGAAAGTAGAGAAGACTGCTGTTCAGGGATGAGTGCTTTTGTTGTGATTCAAAGAACATGTGGCAAGTGGGAAATGAGCTATTGATCAGAAATACAGTAAACCTGAGTGGGACCAGAGAGGAGAGTAGCCCAGAGACTGAAGCTACATCACTATTCAGAACAGCACACATGTTTAGCCAGGAGTCTGCAGCCCCGATCCATACAAACTAAAGTAACAGGAGGCAGCAGACCATGGATGAGTTCTATAGGAGGTGCTCACAATAAGGATTTCCTTCATTCTACGTTTAAAGGTGTGATTTTGTCTGTTTGTCTGTATCCTCCTGAGATCTGGTGTCCACATATGTGGACGACACATTTTGGGTTGTCTAGGCCACGATGCAAATTTTTAGAAGAAGAAGAACAGCATACAAGAACAGCAAACATGCAAAAAATTTAAAATTTTGTATATTTTTAAGCATTTAGAATGTTCAGAGTATTTTATTTATTCATTTTTTTAATTAATTTATTTATATATTTTTTATTGTATTTTATTTATTTATCATTTTTTAAATGTATTTATTTATTTGTTGTTTTTTTTGTAAAAGCATATGTCTTCCTGCAGGTTGTAGCAGCACTTCAAATGAGCCACATTGTTCCAAGAGGCACAGTTGTTTTTACATCAGGACAAATGTTGCTGTTTTCAGGCACTTAATACATAGTTTTTATAAATCATTATTCAAATGTTCTATCAAATTGATTAAAAGAACGAATGTCCTCATACGTGGACATCAATTTCTCAAAAACTATATAATGTAAAAAGATAATTCTTTGCTTTTACACTCATCAGGTCCCAATCAGCCCAAATAACAAAGAGAAATTAATAAAGCCATAGAGCTCGGGTCTCAGTAGGGTATAGTTATGTTATAATGTTACCATACACCTTCACTACAATCATTTGGATAATTTCAGCCCTGGAATTTCTCATCTCTACTGAAAAAAAGGTTGAAAACTATCACTTCATGACATCACAAGGTGGAACAGAGCATTTTGAGCTTTGGAGATGTCGACAGACTAATAATAAAGAGTCACTCAAACATGTGTGAATGAAACAAAACACAACTCCAGGTGTGTTTTTGACGAGAGAAC
This sequence comes from Periophthalmus modestus, assembly GCA_019594935.1. NCBI lineage: Eukaryota > Metazoa > Chordata > Actinopteri > Gobiiformes > Gobiidae > Periophthalmus > Periophthalmus modestus. The sequence continues at coordinate 20,983,283 of JAIEZT010000012.1, read as the reverse complement.
AACATTATAACATGGCTTATAGCTCACAATAATCCATTTTGCTTAATATCGAACCTTAAAGTACATATTTTTAGCACCCTACTACACAGGCAATTTGAACGTTATGGGTTAGTCAAAATAAGCAAGCAGAAGATCCCTAAATGTCGTAAAGTCTGGTAAGGTATTTGGACCGCATCTCATTATATTTTGTGTCTGTCTGAGTGACGCCGTAACATTTAAATGCGTGATAAAAAAAAATAAAAAAAAACTTCATTACATCGTGTACATCGTGTGCCTTTTTGTGTTTTATGCAGATCCAGGTCCAGGACTGAGATATTAAGCACACAATGAGCTGCTTAACATTCAAAGTGCCGACGTTTGACATGGTTAATGGCTAATGTCTATAAATGGCTGTAAAACCGGTGCAGAGTTTAATGTTTTCTCTACATATACATGAAATTACTTTAAAGCTATGTCTTTAAAACTGCTTACATAATTCAATGCACAATTTATCAGAGTGAGGTTGTAAATCTAAGATGGAACAAAGAGTGACCAGGTGATGGAAGTGTTCTTTATAAAATCGTGCCTGTTCTGTGGTGGTCAAAAGGTCATTGGCCGAGCGGTCAGATCCACTAGTCCACAGGTTGGCGGTGCAATTCCAGCCGCATCCTTGGGCAAGACACTTAACCCACCTCCCCGCCAGTGTTTGTGCCCACTGGTGTATGAATGTGTGTGTGAATAGGTGAGCGTTTCCTTGATGTAAAGCCGTTTCAGTGCCTTGAAGATGGAAAAATGCTTTATAAAAATGTGACCATTAACCATGTGACCATTTATCAAATTGCAATATCCCATTTTTGTATGCTTAAAACACAAAAGGATGCTCTCTACTTTACCTAGCCCACTATTGGCAAGTCTCCATCATGTTCTCAATGAATGACTGAGACTGTATTTAACCAATCAGAGTGAAGTGTGAACTCCTACAAGTGAACTAAAAGCAATATAAAGATACTAGTGTAGAAGTATCAAAGTGAGATGCTAATTGACACTAAAACTAGATACTCATTTGAGCAAGGATCAATACTAAAAAACATCACATTCACAGGACAGAAAGGAACCTTTACTGAATAGCTTTAGAATGATCTTGAGCTGTATCAGAACAAGTATAAGACACATAGACGAGTATACGCCCATGGACCGCTGTGGAACCTACCTGGACAATTAAGGGATTACACAGATATAAGGCCACATGGTAATATGAAAGAAAGTACAACAAATGTCTAAATCAGGGGTGTCCAAACTTTTTCACCAAGGGCCACAGACTAGTGTCGATACAGGGAGTCAAACGGTGCATTTAACACAGGTTTGACAGAGACATTGTACCTTTAATAAGACTTGGAAGATTATTTTTAGGTCTGTGTCACAATGTGATGTGATGTTATTCAGGTTATAGAGGTAGAATCTCTTCAATTTGTAGTAAAAAATACTTCCTGATCAATTGGGCCAGTTTAGGAAGAGGCATGAGGGCCAACAAAACCTGGTCTGAGGGCCGAATTTGGCCCCTGGGCCGTAGTTTGGACAGCCCTGGTCTAAGTAAAGAGTATCGAGTATATGCCTTAGTACTGAAATTGAAATGTAAAGATATGTGTGGCTTTATAGAGATCAAATAAAGAAACGTCCCGCTTCATAAAGTAATTGTAGCCACTCTTTGCAATGTAAGATCATGCCATGAATCTCCAGAACATGAACACAACCTATTTGTATTCTCCTTTCTGTTCTGTGTGTATGTGCTGGCTGAGTGCTATGCCATTACACAGGGCTGCTATTAAAAAGCCGCTCTCACAAAGGGGCCTCGTGCTGCAGGTGAACCCAGGCAAAGTGATGGATAGAGCGGGTTGTCATAGCAGGAGAGCCTCATATAGATGTACTCCAGAGATCAAACCATTCAATCACACTGATCTGTCAAACTAATGAATTACGCTGCTGCCCCCACAGGGCCAGACGCGCCGCTACAAGCCTCTCTCCACAATCAGACTTCAGAGAGTTGACGAATATATCCCCCGGCGGTGTGTGACACTGCCATCTCTAAACCATCACTGCGCCGTGGAAATTTTAATCATCAAAAAAAATGATAAAGTTGTACTGTGGAACTTTTCTGGCAGAGGGCGCTTGCTTTGCCTGAATGTTTCACAATACAGCATTAAATGTACTTGTATCAGTGCAGACAAGGGTTGGCAAAAATATTGAAAATCAGAATCTTATCTATACTAAAACTAGTATAAGTCCAAACTAGACACTGAAAACAATCACACAGCTGGATAAAACAGTTTCTTCTTGAGTTTTGTGTTGAAAATTACAATATTGTCTAAAAAATAACTTTAAAACATATAATTTGAGGATCAAAATTGGTATAGAGTCTGTTCTTTAGTATCAAAATCGAGTTTGAATTTTTAGTATCGTGACAACACTAATGCAGACAAACAGGCAACTCCAAAAGTCCAAAGTTACAGGTCAGATCTGTGCAGAGGAGAGCCCACTCGTACTAAGAATCTATGCTTTTCAATGTATTTTTCAGCAATAAAAACACCTGCAATCACCAGAACGCAAGAGAGACATGTTTAATGCAATACTTTGGAACATTATAGGAAACATCACCATGGAGCCAAGCAGCAGACAGACCCCCCCCTGGAAAAGTTACACAGTGTACCTTTAAGACAGTAAAGTGCACCTATAAGAGTGCTGTTAGTGCTGATGGGAAGAATACTTTGAAAATGTATTTAGTTACAGAATACTGAATACACAAATGAAATCAGAGTACTGCGTTCTGAATACTTGGAATACTTTTACTCTGAGTTGTGTTATATTATGGTGTAAAAACATGACATATAATCACAAACAGCGTGATTTTTGTTGTTACGCATTCATTTGTGTCAAATTAGAGACGAAAAATCACACGTGCACACACCACAAGAGCTCTCTGTTCCGAGCAATTCAAAGCCAGAACTGCATGATGAAGTACCGCCATGTATTCTTTTCATTTAGGAAATAAGTGTATTTTGAATACTCCCAAATCCAAGATCATCTGCACCGGAAGAATATGTGTTCAGTTACTTTCCAGCACTGGCACCACGTCCTCACATATGAGTATAATCATGATGCCTCTGGACGTGCAGCGTGCGTCATGAGTAAATGCCTATAGTGAAGAGGACGCAGTGATGTCGCATAGCAGACAGGTGCTTGTACCGCTGCCTGCACGACCACCACGCTCCTCCGCACATCCTCCGTCCAACGCCGTGCCTCTCCCCCCTCTCTCCCCCCTGTCTCCCGCCCGTGCCTCCCCCTCCTCCCTCCGTCCCTCCCTCCCCCGCCCTCCCCCTCCCCAAACCTGCAGACAGAGCTCAAGGCTGCGCTGCTGCCGCTACACATGGACCGACATCACACCCCACACAACACCACAGCGCCTCTGGCCCTGTGGTACACATCCTCTGGTACACATCCTGTGGTACACGTCCTGTGGTACATGTCCGTCCCCCTCGCGGCACTGCGGTATCTCGCCTTCTCCGTGTGCCGCACCAAAGAGCGCGCGCCGTGATATCCTCCAGCCTGCCTCGTGCTCCCTGTGCCAAGGCTAGACCTGAACCACCTGTTTACGCACACACTCACGCATTCACATTTAACAGACACACACTAAAAGTGTTCAGTCTACGAAGCGTTTACATCACCCACATTAATGGAGACAATGAGGGCAACACAGAGCGTTTGAACTCAACACAACTTCAATGAAAATGTCTAATGACTGCGTGACAACGCAGAGGACCTCGGCCGTGGATGCTGTGGATGCAGGAGGAGATAAGGACAAGAGGAGAGCGGCTGTGAGGACATTAAAACACATTTAGATCGGATGGGCAGAGGAGCAGTGTTCTGCAGCTGGACACAGCAGTGAAAGCGCCAGTGTACCTCACAGAGCCCCACAGAGCCCCACACAGAGGCGCTGGACCCGCTGTGGTCCAACGTGAGAAAGACGCACTCACCGATGTGGATGATAGAGTCTGACAGCGCAGACCTCCACTCCAGGCTCCAGAACACGGCGACAAGCAGCAGCGCACACACAACTTTCATGTTGTCCAAAGATATTTCCGACAAAAGACCGAAACCACAGCCCGCTGTTTGAGCAGAGGAGTTGAAACGCCGAGGTGCTTAGCTCCGTCTCCTACTCTCCTAGTCTCCTAGTCCATCCGCGAGGTGCCAAAGGAAATTCCCTGATCCTCGCAGCGGATCTCCTGGCGCTGTGCGCGATGCCTCCGTGGAGGCAGACGGTACAGATTCCCGGGATGTCACAGACTCGTGCCCTGTTGAAATTCCTCCAACCGTTAAATCACAGCACGAGCGGCTCAGCCGCAGAAACAAGCCACCGACGCTTTAGTCGAGCGGAGCTCCGGTGATGTGGCGCTTATTCAAAAGAACTATTGTGAACCAGTTGATTGCGCAGGGAGCCCCGGAGCTGATAATCAGCCCGATCCTCGCGTTTGGAAGAGGCGCAGTTCCCTGCACCAGCCTCACACAGCTCACACCGCGCGCACGGGCTAAACTTCCATTTTCCCCGGAGCTTTGATCCTCCTCCTTCGACGGCGCCTGAACTCACAGGCAGCCAGACTTTGTGGAGTGACAGAAGGCCAGTGATAGAGAGCTGTCACATGGCATCATCAGAACAAGGCTCCATATTCCCAAATTATCTCCAGTTTCCCGCGGAACGCGTTCCTCGCGCAGGCGGAATACAGATGAACGAGACCAAATAAAGAGCCGGAGGATCCACTTTGCGTTCTGTAAAGCAAAAGAAGTAGACTCCACTGCCCGCTACGTCTGCGGCCGCCCGATCAGCCCCAGCGCCGAGGTGCTGTGAAGAGGAGGTCTGTGTCCGTGTTTGAGAAACTGAGAGGGAGGGGGCGACGCGAGCAGCGCGCGCTGGAGGAGAGGGAGGAGACCCGGAGAGAGAAGAGAAGCAGCCGGTGGTGGTTAGGATGAAACCACCGCGTCTGAAATGACATTAGTGTCTCTGTCAGAGGGACGCAGAAGCGCGAGGGTTTTAAATACAACTCGAGCCTTTGTGCGCGCGGGCACTTTGATATTCTGACTATCTCTTTATTCACTCAGTGTTGGTACAGCAGACATGGACCAGTGACATCCCAGTATGTCACAGAGTTTTGCTCTGGATGCCCTTCCAGCCATAACCAGCCGCACTGTAACCAGGCAGTGTGGGTGAAGTGTGTTGCCCAAGGGTACCATACGATCAAGTAGTGTTTGAACAGGGTTCTTTATGTTATGTTACCAGTCAGCGTGTCATTCATTTAATGATTCATACAGTCATTGAGCCTATGCAGCCTGACCCCTGAAGGCTGCAGTGGTGTGGGTCTCTCTTAATCTGGCTCAGCCTTGGATTAGGGATTAAAGGGGTCGACAGCACACCATGGTCTGTATGTATTCAAGGAACAGCAGATTAGATTAAACCAGCACTGCATCTCATCATATGTTTCATATACATTTATATACATATGCATTGTGTAACCTTTGTAGAAATACAAGAGATCAACACTTTTAGTACATTATAAAGAGAAAAGTAACCCAGCTGTGCACTTTTACAGCACATCAAAACTGGGATTAAACCAGGACTAAACTAGGATTAAACCAGGACTAAACCAGAATTAAACTAGGATTAAACCAGGACTAAACATAGGACTAAACCAGGATTAAACTAGGACCAAACTAGTACTAAATTTAGGACTAAACCAGAACAAACCCAGGACTAAACTATGACTGAACCCAGACTAGAGAATGCCAAACCAAGAACATGAGTGCCATAACATGCAAGACCAAAACAAAATAAGTGCGCGCATCTTAAATTCTGAGGTTGGTGGTTCAATCCCGACATAACACTGCATACTGTTGCTGTGCTTTTATATATTTAGATCAACATCAACCATCAGTGAGTTTGGGATTGATTGGAAAAGTAAAGCAAAGTATTTATATTTCCAAACAAATCTATTCTCAAAGTACTTCACTGAAAATAGAAATGTTAAATTTAAAAGTAGTTGTGCAATTCCCAAAAAATAATCTTTCAAGTCTTATCAAAGGTACAATGTCTCTGTCAAACCTGTGTTAAATACATCGTCTGACTCCCTGTAACGACGCTATTCTGTGGCCCTTCGCTTCAAATATGTTTCAGTATGCTGTCCCCGGGGAAAGAAGTTCCCTGCCATAGACTGTACAAAGAAGTGGACTAAGTGAGTGTGACTTTACCCATAGCGTTTGGCTCCAATCAAATGAAGCTCATCGAGGCTAGAGCAGTTACAGCGGCAAATTGGAGCCGAGTTCTGATTGCGAGTATCATAGCAACCAAAGAGCCAATCCGGAGAGAGGCTGTTGAGAGGCTGGGGAAAGAAGGCGCCTGATTTGTCTGTTATTAATGTTCATATCTTGATTTACAGACAGAATAAGCCAAATAAATTACAGAGAAAGGGGCGAGTATGGAGCTAGAGTGGATGGAGTCGATCGAGCTCACTTCCTATTTTGAACACAGCGGCCAGCAGGTTAGCTATGTCCATTTATATATACAGTTTATGATCTATACTGTAGGAAAAAAAACTGTTAAGACAAGAAAAAAATATTTGCAAAGGAGTGAAACTGGTATAGATCCTACCTACTTTGCTACTCTCACGTCTTTCAATGAACAAGTCAATAGAATGAGTGTGATTTTAATAGAACTGAGCCAAAGCGTTGTACAGTAGGCTTCTCACTGCTTTTCAAATGTCACTTTTGAAAATGCTAAATACATTCACGCCTCATTGCCACAAAGAGCTTTTCAATTTTTAGACGGAGGGATGTATTTGAGCATGGATGATATTTCTGTGATATTTTGTAGAAAGTGAACTCTCGGTGCTGATCTGAGCGTGCTGTCATCTCCAGTCTCCTGCAGCGTTTGTGCTGTTGTATCTGCAGTGGTGGGAGGTAATGAAGTAAAAATACTTACTCTACTTAAGTCAAAATTTTTGGTATCTGTACTTTACTTAAGTTGATTTTAAAGTGGATACTTTTTAACTTTTACTTCACTACATTCGAGAGCAGGTATCTGTACTTTCTACTCCTCTACAAGTACTTTTCGCATGATTTGAGGGGTTATTTTTAACATGTTCGTGGTAACATCCTGACTCAAGTTTTTGAGTTTGAGCTTCGGCTTTGAGCAAACAAAAATAAATACACAAAATTCATGAGAAAAATTAAGAAATGGATTTGTATTGCTGCTGCAGACAAAAATATGTATAATTTTTAATCAATATAAATACATTTAACACTTTAACAACACGTGCATGAAGTACTTTTTACTCTTAAATACTTAAATACTTGTACTTAAGTAAATTTTTTTGCTTGAGTAACTTTTTACCTTTGTATCAGTAGTTTTACTTAAGTAACAAAATTCAGTACTTCATCCACCACTGCTCGTGCATAAATTCTCTGTATTTTGGATGTATTGATGATATAAGTAAAACGATTCAGTTGTAAAACTCAGAGCTATTTCCTGTATTTTACAACTTTTTCTTTTATACTTTTCTTCACAAACTGCCACTTAACTGACGTAAAACTCTCATAAATATTTACCACAGGTACTACCCCACCAAACCAAGGGGTAATTAGAAAAATATATGAATCTGTCAAACGCACTTTAAGGGTTTAAAGCTCTCATCAAAATGGAGTAGACTTTAGACACTCTCAGATTTAAAGAAGCAAATTTTAATTAGAACTGAACCAGTGTTAATTTTGCTGACTAAATTATTTTGTTGTACTTTTCGCTGTTCGCTGTTGTATTTTTGCTGACTAAATGTCAAAAGTAAAAAGCGAAAAATATAATTAAATCCAAAATCAGTAAAAATGAACAGGGAATTGGAAATGACTTATTAACAAGACTGAGTAAAAACTGATCTGATCTGAGAGACATGTGAACCTTTAAAAGCACCGGGTTATAACTGTAAAAATGTAAACATGTGTGTGGATTTAAAATATTAGTTTGCAGCATTATTTATTTATTTATTTATTTATATTTTCCATTTAAACACTTATGTCTGCCCCCCTCTGCAATTAGCACTTGCTCAGTTGATCGTGTGTGTTCATTGATCCGAAGGTTGACTCGAATCCCGGTCTTGACATAAACATCATTATTTGAGCGATCGGATCCACTGACCCACAAGTTGGCGGTGCAATTCCAGCTCCCACATAGGGATGCTGTTGTTGTGTCCTTGGGCAAGACACTAACCCACCTCGCCCCCAGTGTCTGCGTACACTGGTGTATGAATGTGTGTGTAAATAGGTGAGTGGTTTCTTGAAGCAAAATGCTTTGAGTGCCTTGAAGGTGGAAAAGTGCTATATAAAAATGTGAAAAATGTGACAATATATCTCCTTTAACGTAATAAAAAAAAAAAAAAAAAGCTAGTACCAACTACCAGGAGAAGTGGAGTTTACTTCCTGTGTGTCCTCCCTAGTAATTCAGGTGTGTGTGTGTGTGTGTGTGTGTGTATGCGTGTAGTGGGTTGTTAGCATGCACACGGCCACTGTCACTATCTCTCAAGGACATTGTCTGTTGTGGGAGGTGGATGGAGAGATAGACCGATAGATAGATATATATATATAGCTGGGGAGATGGAGGAAACAGAGGATGTGTGCAAATGAGTGTAGACAGGCGTGTAGGAGGATTCGGGATTCACACAATAATGACAAAACATATCTAGGTCTAACTTTACATGTACAGTGTTTGGTTCATTCACCGATCACCAAACACTGAATAACATACTCGCATGTAGGTCGTATGTAGGTGGCTGAAGGGTCTTGCTCAAGAACACCACAAAAGAAAGAAAGCATTGATCTGCGCTGGCAAACTCCTCGGCATAAGTTCAGCAGCCTGAGCTTTTGTCACTCCGGTGAATATATTGGACGATAGTTTTGGAGTGATCATGTTTCCTTGCCAGATTTTGAGGCTAAGTGGGGTCGGGCCTTCTTAATATTTGGATGGGAGACCGCTACAGGTGCAGAAATGGCACTAGTGCATCCTGCCATTGTGACCCACCTTGTCTTTGAGTATGCAAAGAAGTCATACGCACATTGAAAGTTTTATTATAATAATAAATAATCAATTATTATTATTATTATTATTATTATATTATTATTATTATTATTATTATTATTATTATTATTATTATTATTATTATTATTATTATTATTATTATTATTATTATTATTACTACTACAGCCCAAACAGCACATATATTCTACTCACAAAAATCTCTGTCAAGTTACAGGAGGAAGTGTGGGAGCTGTCCATGGTGCTGAAAGTGCAGAGACAAGAGAGTAGTCCAAATGATCCACCAACACAAACACACTTCAGGAAATAAGTACAACATTTTGGTGTGATAAAGTAAGAAAAATAATTGGACAATGCAACACTTGCCAATTGTACTTTTGTATATGGCTTTCTACACTCACTAATGCAAATGAAAATCTTACCAATAACGTTATATTTTGGGATTTTCTGTTTTTAAGAAGTTGGGCATGATGTGATTTGATAGAGCACAATTGGTATGATAGCCCAAACAACACATATAGTCTACTCACCAAAAAAAGCTATAACAAATACTTAAAATACTGTCAATGCAGTGTGGGAGCTGTCTGTGGTGCTGAAAGTGCAGAGAACATAGGCGCTGTCCAATCAGTCCACCAACACAGATAAAAACAAAAAATACAACATTTTGGTTTAGTAAAGTAATTGAGAATTTAATAAACAATGAACACTTGCTAATTATAATTTAAAATATAACATAAAGGCTTTCTAGGGCGACAGTAGCCCTGTTGGTAGTGTGTTTGATATATAAAAAAATAGAAAGAAACATCATTGATAGAGCGGTCAGATCCACTAACTCACAGATCAATGCTGTTATTGTGTCCTTGGGCAAAACACTTAAACCACCTAACCCCCAGTGTCAGTGTACACTGGTGTATGAATGTGTGTGTGAATGGGTGAGTGATTCCTTGATGTAAAGAGCTTTGTTACCATGACCATGAGGATGTTCTTAGACCGGCCATGCCCAAACTGTGGTCCAGGGCCAAATGCGGCACTCCAGGTGAATTGGCCCATATTACCTTAAGCAGTACTTTTTACTGTATATTTGTGAAAATCTACTTTAACAAGCCCATGTCAAATATTTATTGTGCCCCACTGAGGATTTAAGCATGAAAAAAGGTCTAGTGGTTCAGTCTAACTTGTAATAATAATGCAGATTTGAAGTATTAACTGTATTGGCAACCGGTCCATGGCCCTCAATCGGCCCTCAGCTTTGTCTGTCTGTGTGTGTGTTTTGATGTGTGGCCCTTAATGAGAAAAGTTTGGACACTCCTGGCTTAGACAATGAATGCAGCACATGTAAACGTTACAATAATGTTACAGTTTGGGAATTGGTTTTACAAGGAGCTGAGCCTGATGTGGCAACTTTTGTGCACAGTTTGGATCACAGCACAAAAAGCAGAGTCTGCTCACCAAAAAGTGTTATACAGTTTGTTGTATTTCTACATAAGTTGTAAAAATCACTTGTTTGTATTTGCAATGTGGGAGCTGTCCACGGTGCTGAAAGTGAAGAGAACATAGGAGCTGTCCAAATGATCCACCAACACAGAAACTTGAGAAAAGTAGAACATTTTACTGCAGTAAAGTAAGACAAGTAATTGGACAATTCAACACTGAAGGTCTGTACACATCCAGAATGAATGCAGCACATGAAAATGGTACCAATAATGTTATATTTTGTGAATCTTTTTTAAAAGAGCTGTCAGAGTGGCAGGTCCTGAAGAAAAAAGAGACAAAAAGGGTGTAGGAACCAGTACTTGGACTATAATAATAACTAACACTCCAAACACTGGGGCAGACTAATGCAACCAAGGCTGCCAATCTGTGCCATCGGCTCATTCGACCACTAACTGTCTCTCTCACACATGCACCACTTTCATACAATGCAAGGTGGGTGAAGTATCTTGCCTTAGGACACAACAACAGAACTCAAGTAACATAAATGTGTTAATTAGAATGTTTTATTATACTACAACTACATGGCTTTCTACACTCACACAAATTAATGCGGTAGTAAAACACAAAGCTACATATACAGGGTTCACGTAGAAGAATGCCTGTCTCTCTCTTTCTCTCCCTCTCCCTCTCTCTTTCTCTCTCTGTGTGTCTCTCTCTCTGTACTCTCTCTCTCTCTCTCTCTCTACTCTTTTTCTCTCCCTCTCTCTCTATGCTCTGTCTCCCCCCCTCTCTCTTTCTTTCTCTCTCTCCTCTCTTTCTCTCTCTCTCTTTTCCTCTTTCTCTTTCTTTGTCTCTCTCTCTCTCTCTCTCTCTCCCTCTCTCTTTCTTTCTCTCTCTCCTTTCTTTGTCTCTCTCTTTTCCTCTTTCTCTCTCTCTCTCTCTCTCTCTCTCTCTCTCTCTCTCTCTCTCTCTCTCTCTCTCTCTCTCTCTCTCTTTCTCTTTCTGATGTTTAAGTTGTTAAGTGACACAGGACGGCAGAATGAAAGGCCCCATTACTGCGTCGGAGCCACAACCTGTAATCAGACCTGCATCTTTCTGCGGCTGTGTAAGATAGAGAGACTGATACATAGACAGAGATAGAGAGACTGATACATAGACACAGACAGACAGACAGAAAGAGAGAGCAGAGAGGCCATTATCAGAGCCAGAGCAGCACAGAAGGCTTAGGATGACCAACATTGACGCAGGATTATATCTACACACAGAAACTCCCCATGTGTGGGGATGTAAACACATTTAAAACAGTGAGACATGACCAGAATGTCAATACACTGACTGAGATTTCAAGTAGAAAACGTTTTGAGAAAGTATTGACAGTGCATCTGTCACGCTGATATGACTGGAGTAATGCCTAGTTTAGTCAGAGCCCTGTCCATGGTCCTGAAGCTGTAGCGAACACAGGAGCTGTCCCCACGGGAGGTCCTGAAACGTGTCATAATAACAGAGATGCACTTCAGAGCAAAAACAGAATAATCAGAATTACATTTACATACATACATTCTTTGGCTATAAAACACAGACCAGCAGTGGTGTGGTTTAGACTGCAGCTCATTCTCTAGACTCCTCAGTCCTGTGCATTTAAAGGTAATAGAAGAAAGTCAAATCAAACTGGCAAACCTGTGTGAGGGTTTCTTCTAGTTCGACCATGTTCAGTTCAGTCATGCATTTTGTCCAATTCTGAGAAAAATCCCTTGAACCAGAAGGATCTGAGGTGAAGTGGGAGCTGGCCGTGGTGCTGAAACTCTGCTGAGAGCACTGGAGCTGTCCCATAATTACAGGCCTTATGGAGAGAGCAGTGGAGCTCTCCATGTGCGAGTGCTGAAACCTCACCATGATGCACAGAGGAGCGAGCACTGGAGCTGTCCATAGTGCTGAAACTACATAATGCACAGGAGCTGTCCGTGGTGCTGAAACCTCACCATAATGCACAGAGCATATCACCATGTTTGAGGTTACATTACAACAGTCAAAAATATTTAATACACCCAGGGGTAGCTAAAATGAATATTGCTGAAATGCACTTTTTATTTTTTTTAAATTTTTGTTTTGTAATACAGTGAGATCTTGGGTCTAGACATGATCAGGTTCGACATTTATGAATTTACTTTTGCATATTTTATGGCAAAGTACAATGTAAAGTGCTACAGATGCAAGAGAAAATACTTTAAAAATTGCATTGTGCCTCTATATTAGGTCTGCAAGATTTTGGGGGGAAAAATGTATTACAATTTTCCTCAGAAGTACTGCAGACCATTAACAAATAGATGCCATACTGTGGAACATTCTAGGCAAAACGATGACATCTCCATGGCTCCGTCACTTATTCACATTTTAATTCAAATTTAATTGACAAAAGGGGCGTTTGACACCCGCTCGGTCATGTACCACTTATGCTGTGGTGACAACTTGAAAGCTTTTTGATCACACAGCACAGAAATACAACATGGTACAAAGCTTTTTGTCATGTGCCATTCACATGACAACACGCTATTCTTACAAGATTCAAAAGGAAGGCCTGGTCTTGTCATAAAGAACTGCTTTGACAACTAAAGTTACAAGAGAAAAGTTGGGTAATGCAGCTGTAATGGGCTGTTTAAAGAGGGGGTGTAACACTTCTGTGGGGTTTTGTTAATCGCTAAAACATGTTAGCACTAAGACATATTAAGCTCTTAGTCCTCCTCCTCTTGCTCTCCACGTTGCTACCCCCCCTTCAGAGCGCTATCACATTACAATCAATGTGCATTTCACTAATGAAACTACCGCACATCCCGTCAGGTTGAGGTTGTAGTGTATTTTTTTGCATTGTGCTTTTGTATATTTATGGGAAACTGTCCTGTGGGAGCATGGGTGACGTAGGCTTGTTGGCTAAGCTTTGGATAGCATCGTACTGCTAACCATAAAGAGGGTTCAAATAGGACCAAGGAGAGATCACTAGATTTCTCAAACATGAATTGCATATAAAACTACTTCAGGCATGTTTTTGATGAGGGAACAACTTTATAAAATGGGAGAAAGCTCCAAAAAGGCTCAACATTTTGCATAATACCTCCTCTTTAAATGACATTTTGAAACATAAATCAGGGGCATGTTTTAGTTTGAACTTTTAGCCACTCAGTCCTTTCTGCTGCTGTGGTATGGGACCACGACACACTATTTGTCATGGTCCCACTATTTGTTTTTTTTTTTGTTTTGTTTTTTTTTGTCACTCTTGCAAATGCACCATGACAGAGATTCTTAGTAACAATGTGCCTGATTAGATGGAAAGAGGTAACCTTGTCTGTAGCTTCTGTATTAATTATTACCTGATAAAATGCTACAATAAATTTAAATCAGGTATAGGGCTTTTAATACAGCAGTTTCAGATTCACACAGTCTTTGTTTCATCTCGTGAATTCTTAGTCTCTAAGAGTTACAGCAGAGATGAGGTGTAGTACTCCAGGCGGCCAGTAGAGGGTTCTGTTCCTGTCATTAGTCTTAACAGTGAATCATTTTAAAACAGCATTAAACTGGCATGAGCATGTTTTAAAGCTTTGTAACGTGACTGCAGCATGCTGTTTGGTTTGGTTGATACTGAGGAATATTTAAAGCGCATGTGTCAGGTTAGGTCACTCAAACATAGCCAACATAATTTTATTTTATATTTTCCCCCAAAAATATCCTTCAAAAACTTGGGGCAACAGATGTGACACATGTAGAGGTAATTCCAGTTGTGTTACCAAGCAACTCGACTGTAAACGAGGGCCAAAACTTGTCTGATTTAGGCAATATAGTTATTATTTTACATTACAGTAGCATCATCCAATAGTTTTTCTATTAGGCACTTACCTTTTTGTTGAACATAACACACATAAACAGGACTATTAACTCTCATATTGATCACAGGATCCCAAAATTGTGTATTTTTCTCTTACATCTTAAAACTTTTACTTTGGCAGTGTTTGTTAATGTGTGCATTGTGTCACCATGGTAACTGCTGAACATTCGTCCATAGACCTACATAATTTCCCCCCTCTCTCAGTACAAACTATCAATACTGTACAAAACAAAAAGTCATGTATGCACCTGTGTAGAAGGCTGATCAAACAAGTTCAGGAAATCTGCTTTGTGGGGTGGAAAATAGCGGATTTTGCCTGTAGCGTTTCCTTTTTGACATCTGAGCCCGAGCTCTGTAGCCTCTGTTCATTCTGTGCGAGTCTTTGTAGGTCTGATCCATTCACAAAGCCAAACATGCTCCATCATAGTCACAGGAGCAGCGGTCAGACAAAGGACCAGGACGAGTGCTTCTCCTGCCCCATGTTCCTGAGCTGTTCTCTGATTGGACACAGGTGATTAATGAGGCTCCGCACACACAGAGCAACCACGATGTGAAGGGGATTCTGCTATGACTGCCACAGGAGCAATCATCAGCTAATGCTAACGCTGCAACTTTTACTATTCAAACTAATATATCACAGCAAACACACATTTATCCAGTTATTTTGTCAGAGATTCCTAGAGTAAACATGTTTGTTATTTCGAGTTTTAAGCCAGATGCCCTGCCTCTCCCGACGAAACAGGTTATTTTTACATGCACACCGACAGATCTGATGTCTGGAGTTATCAGATTAATGAAATGCCATGTAAACAGAGCCATGTGATGTGAGTAATCTGATTTAATCTGATCGTTCACGCCTGTTCAGGGTTTGACAAGGGAAATTATGCACAAAAGGGAAAACTAATGTGGGACAGACAAAAACGAAAGAAAAAATATTAAAGATTGAAGTTTGAAAAGAAGAGATTATTATCATTATTATTATTATTATTATTATTATTATTATTATTATTATATTATTATTATTATTATTATTATTATTATTATTATTATTATTATTATTATATTATTATTATTATTATTAAGTATTATTTAGAATTGGACATGATATATAATGCAGAGGTTCTCAACTTGTGTAACTTCAGGACCCATTCAACAGAAGTCACATTATACAAACTCAAAAATATTTAAATTTCAATAAAAAAAAAAAAAACATAAATAAAAAGATTTTTATGATTCAAGAGTTGATTATGAGGCAAAAGTAAATGACCCCAAACCACCGACTTAGAACCACTGATGTAAAGTATGTAAATATCATTGGTAGAGTAGCCAAAAACTGTACTTAAGTAAAAGCATAAAAAAAAAAAAAAAAAAAAAAAAAAAAAAAAGAAATCTGTTTTTTTCAAAGTCATAAATCATGTAGTGAAGTAGTGGTGGAAGAAATGCACATATTCTCAACTTAAAGCTTTTGTCACTTGTAGACCTACACACAGTGGGGAGGGGAACCAAAACTTTCTGTACTGTTAGACTGCAAAACATATTACTGAAGTTTCTTACTCAGAGAAGGACAATTTTATTAAAAAGGTAAATAAATCTCAAGCAAGTGTAATGTCTCAGATGTGCTGTTATATAATGTGTCTATTGTCTATTTGGTTTCGTGTTTAAAGGGCCCGTATTACGCTATTTTCTGATCCATGTTATACTGTTGTTTCCTCAACACAAACAGACCTGGAGCTGTGTTTGCTTTGTTTCTTTCATACACATTTAACACACAAACCCTGCATATTTAGCCAGAGTTCTTCTCTCAAACTGAAAAAAACGGCATTCCACCTTGTGATGTCATGTGGTAATACAGGAAGTGCTCCACTGTGTTTTTAAACTCCACACACCCTCATTACAATCATTTGGATAATTTCAGCCCTGGCAATTGCCAATCTCTACTGACCTAAAGGTAAAAAGTAGCTGTTAACTTAAAAAACTTCCACTTCATGACATCACAAGGTGGAACAGAGCATTTTGAGCTTTGGAGATGTAGACAGACTAATAATAAGAGTTAGTCAAACATGTGTGAATGAAACAAAACACAACTCCAGGTATGATTTTGAGCGAGGTAACAACATTATAACGTGGTTTGAGGATCACAAGAGTTAGTTTTGTGTAACATAGGAACTTTAATATCTCGTAATGTCAAGCAATGTATCTGCTAAGTCTGGATGAAATTTTGCATAATTTTGGCCTGGTCACATGGGTCAGTACATTGATTCGCCCCGTGTCCCGCTCAGACCACAGACTGGCAGCAGATTAGTGACTCCACAAGCCCCATAGCACCAGCAGCAGGGAGGTAATGGGATCAACCGAGAACCGCGAGTAACCTGGGCGTGTAAAACAGTCGCCCCCGCTGCCATGACGACACACTCACAGCCAGCGGGTCACCCTAATCAAACACACTCCACCCTCTCAGCCCTCAACCCTGACCCTGGCACCCATTGGGCACCCATCAGGCACCCACTATCAGAAGGTGCACAGGGAGTTTTCATTAGTCACAGCAGCAGGACAGAGGAAGAGCAGCTGGTTTAATACAGAAAACAACACGATACAGCTGAGATTAGAGGTGTCGATACAAGATATTAAAGGTCCAGTGTTTGCGCTTTTTACATGTGTTTATGAACTGCTGTTGGAATGTATTAGCTTGGTGTTTTTGCTGTCAGAATTAAAGGTTCACTGTGTAACTTTTCTGGTGAATGGTCCTCAGCCTGGCCATCCTTCTAGAGATGTTGTCACTCAGCTTGGAATACTCCACACTATGGCATTAAACATATCTGTCTCCAAGCAGACACACAAAGGTAATGTAATAAGGTCAGATCTATGGAGAAGCGATATGCTCACAGTTAGAATGCACGTTTTTCAAGGTATCTGTGTAATCTCTCAATCATCCAAGTAGGTTTTGTGTCAAAAGCTCTGCTGGGTTACTGGTGAACTATTGTCTGAAAGGAGGAGCTAAACTAACACACCCGCGTTGGTTACAGTGAGGAATATCTGTCCACTGAACTACTCGAAACCTGGAGAACCCAAGAACCCTTTTCTTTTTTGGAAAATTATGAACATTGCATTAAATTACTGCTGTAAGTTCATGAACACCAAAATATCCACTTTTTCCATTTTAACCCTTTATTCCCTAATTTAGGATCAGGACCAAATTTGACCCATTGGGCTCGCTAATTTATCAAAAAAGAATGTAAAACATTCTTCTAGACATTCTGCAAGCTATTACTAAAAGATTAACAAAAAACCCCCAAACACAATTATACCAGCTGAGAAGATGATTTTGTTTGAGTAGTTTTTCAGCTCAACAGGTCGGCCATCTTGTCACTACCACTCTGGCTCATTTTACTTCAATATTCATCCACTAGGTGTCTCTATGCAGCGGCCAGAAGTGGCACTCTAGGCTTTTTGAATTTTTTAAATTCAAATTTGACTTTATTTTTTTATTTTTATTTTGGGTAGCAGCAATTAACTGCGGCCAAATTTGACCCCGTGGGTTCTCCAGCGCTAACTGTGAACTGTCACCTGAGTCCTATTTTGATCGATGGATCGTGGATCACTTCAGACATAATCGTGACATCTCCATGAAAAAAACATGAAAAGTGTGGAAACCAATCTGGATATCTGGAATCTGGAATATTTGTTGGGACTGAGGACAGAGCAGAGGGTGTGCAGCTGATGGTGAGTCTGGAGAGCATTTACTCTGTGCATGGGCGCATATCAACATGTTGGATGCATCATGTTTAAACTTTAAACTGTTTAAACTTTTCAGAGTCACAGACCACACAGTCTGAGGAGCAGCATCTTCTCTCATGCGCTTGTTCCTGCCACTGGTTAAGATGGTCGGATTCTCCAGATGCAGCTGAAGCTCCTGCTCCTATCTGCTTAGGACTCTTGTGGTTGATCTCATGACATACCTCCAAAGGTAAAGGAGTTAATGGCTTGGAACTAACCCTTTCGTATTCCCAGTGCACTTTATTTCTCTTCTGTAGGAGAGGAAAACTGACCCAGGATCAGTAGTAAACAGCCCTGTGATTGGACACGTGAGTGCTGTAGGGCTGTAGTGGTCTGTTTGTGTTCCACCAACAAAGAGTCGCCAAATATTGATGTACAGTATATCCATAAAATCCACAAGAATCTGCATATCCTCATGTGTGTGTTGAAAACAGCAAGTATTTGACCTCATGCCGGCGTTAAACCAATGAAACGCCAAGAAAGTCTTTACGGCTCCCTAAGGCTGCTTCTGATTGGTCATTTTTGCAGTCAATCTCTGTTTTAGCCAATCACTGTCTCTAATTCCTCTCCTCGGTCTTGTTTACTTCTCAAAACAAAGAGTAAACTTGACAACTCTGAGTCTGATCTGTCACCTGCTGAGACTCAGTAAAATAACAAACCCACACACGAACACAGCAGAGAGAGTCATTAGTTAGATTACTTGTTACTGATTAAAAAAAAACAAAAACGTAATTACTAATACCGGTATACTTAAATGCCATTATTCCCAACACTGATGCTTACTGTGGACTGTATTTGTGGAAGAAACGCAGTGTCTTGCTAAACAGAGAGAACAAAGAGCAACTCTACGACTCCATGACAAGACAGGGAACAATAAGACAGTAACGCAGTAAGTACTCTGGTTTGCTGTTAGCGGTTACGCTCTAAAGTCCTTTGTGAGGCATGTATGTGATGTTTTGTGCTGTTAGACCTGGATATGCTCATACACGTTGTTCAAATAGCTCGTTGCGGGAGCCCAGTGCATTGTGGCGGTGGAGTCTGTTTCATGGGAGCTGTGCCGTGATTCGGTGCTTTAGCAGTGCATTATTTGAGCCAGTTTTGCCCCGTAATAGCCGATGATTGAAGCAGACTTTGGCGATCTTGGCAATCTGCGCACTGTCGGGTGATCAGAGGGACCGCTTCGCTTTTGTGGCATCCGACAGAACTTGAATGAGGGTAGTCGCTGAAAGCGTCTGACAGAGAGAACGCAAGGCGTAGTGCGGAATAGAGCGCTGTTATGTATGCGCCCCATGGCCAGAGCATGAAAATACAAAGTCTCTTTGTTAGTACTACTGCAGGATGGTGCGTTTTATTCAGTCACGCTCAATGTAGTCGTACAGAGGGGCCATAGGGGGGTACGGTTCCCCCTGGCCATCATGTAGCTACACCACTGACCAAAGCTTAAAATACATTTGAAAACGGCATTGTGAAAACCCTTGTTCTACATGGGGGCTTCAGTTATTCTAAGTTTAGTTAAGTAAGTTCTTAATTCATGGAAACAAATCGGCTAAGGGGTGGGTGGTACAAATTATATGTTGTGGGAACAAAAGCGTAATTTGAGCGCACAATTTGTTTTTTTTGTTTTTTTGTTTTTCACACAGGTCATGAGGCGGGCTCCGTACAAATGCATATGACACATACATTTTTTTTTTTCTTTTTAAGTAAGATTTTACCCAAATGTTACCTAGATTTGTCATTTTTTTTCATCACTGGCATTCACATGCATACATTTTGTGGTCACTAGCACACATTTAGAACAACCTTTCAAATACAGAAGTCAAACAGGTGGGACCACCCTTGCACAGCCAATCAGCTCTCACCCCAAAGCATCATACAGTGACTCATTCTTCAAATTTGCAATAGATCAAATGCTATAAAATGACAGGAAAACATGAAAATACAAATTTAAAAGCAAAACATTGTGTAATTCAGCTGTAAGTGTTTGCGAACCATTCAGCGAGTCCAAGCACAATAGAAGATAATGTTCCATGGTTGGTCTTTTGTTCCGTGGTCTGCGGTGGAGGCGGAAAGAGGCGAGAGCGGAGTGGGCTGGAGGAGTCATCAGCGGCTAACAGTAGCATCACATAATACCACCATCTGCTCCTGCAAAAGGCCCAGGCTAAATCTGTCCTGCTCCACTGTACACATCACAGTCTGCAAAAAGCACAACAAGAGACCACATCTAAACCTGGAATTACAGAGGACTAAACCAGGACTAAACCTGGACTAACAGCAGGACTAAACCTAAACCAGACCAGAACTAAAAGGACTAAACCAGGACTAAACCAGGACTAAACCAGGACTAAACCAGAACTAAACCAGGATTAAACCAGGACTAGAACAGGACTAAGCTATGACTACATCAAGATTAAACTGGGCTCAAACCACGACCAAACTAGTAGTATAGTACTGCACTTAAGTATACATTTTAGGTTTCTGCGCTTAAATTTGACTCTGGATGCTTTTTATTTCACTATATTTGAGAGCAGGGATCTGTACTTTCTACTCCACTACATTTTTAAACAGGACTGAAAGCCAAAAGCATTTTTTTATGACTGTTTGATAAATGCTGTGGGGTTTGTCTTTAACATGTTCATAATTTGAGCAAACAAAAATATACAAATAAAAACAGCTAGGAAAAAAAACGACTGATTCAGTTGTTTCTGTTGAACAAAACTCAGCACTAATCTGTATCAAAATCACTACATTTGAAGCTTTATTATATCTCAAAATCTGTGCAAAACTTTTATTTTTTACTCTTTAAGTACAGTTTTAATACTTTTACTTCAAGGGCCTATATCCAGTATTTTGCCACTGTGTTTTAAAACTAAAATAAACTAAACTAACACTAAAATAGGTAGCCGTTGACTGGAAAACTACCTCTTCATGACATCACAAGGTGGCACAGAGCATTTTGAGCTTTGGAGATGTAGACACACTAATAATAAACTGTTACTCAAACATGTGTGATTAGAACAAATCATAACTCCAGGTGTGTTTTTGACGAGGAAACAACATTAGAACGTGGCTCAAAGTTCACAAGAGACAATTTTGTGCAATATAAGGCATTTACGTAGATTTTTTCCATGTATTACTTTTATTTTTACTTGAGCATTTTTGTTCCGGTATCTGTACTTTCACAACATTTACAAAACTGAAAAAAAAAAAAATAAATATTTTCATGCCATACCGTGGAGCATTGAGGTATTGCCATGGAGACAACCTTTATACACCTGATTATTGCGGTTTGGACCAAGGTTTGAAGATACTATCGCAAACAGAAGATAAGCTGTATAACTTGAGTTGCGTGATCCTTCCTTGAAACCTCCTGAAACCTTGGTTAGAGAATAATTAAATCAATCAGAACTGAACATCTGCTCTGTGAGAATAATAAAAGCCAAATTCTACCACAGAATACCCGCCCATCCTTCAACTCAATTTTGAACTATCCATTGATTTCACAGTGATGAAAAACTAACACTTTTTTTCCATCGAAATTCCTAATTCAAGACAAACTATCCTCAAAATGTCACCTTTAAATAGAAAGCTAAAAACCACAAACAGGCATATTATACTGTTGTGTGATCTTTTAACCAGCCAAGAATGCTATAAAACAAGTTCAACAATACAGGTCATATTAGACGAAAGCTAAATAATGATTCATATTCTGAATTAAAGCCATTGTAACTCATGTAGGGGTTGGTTTTTTGCAGTGTAGCAGGGAGCAGGAGACACTGTGTGGGCATACGCAGCTCCGGGGCACTCAAACTGTGCCAACTGTTACGCCAACTTCCTGCTTTCAACCAAAACACTGCTAAAATGCTTCTAAGATCAAGGTTTGGACACCACGAGTCAGGAGACAGGTGGAGACAGAGCAGAGACAGACCCAAGAAGAGATGTTTAAAAAATAATGATAATAATGATAATAGAAATTCTTCATTTTTAGGTATTAATAACTCAAATCAACTGCTTTTATTAGGGCAGTGGCAGAGTTGTTTGCACTATCTCCTCACAGCAAGATATAACCATTTGGAAAATTTACCGTATAAACTACACCTCCATTTCTAATAAGGTATTTAGGCTCTGGAGCGCCCTCTGCTGTCAGCAATGGGAGTGAGTACGCATTTGCTTTGAACACAGTTTGACCGCAGAATGAGCCAGGTGATGGTTTATGGGCTTAAAAACAAAGGTGTGTAGGACGTTCCAGATTTTTACCTGTGATGTAACTTAATGGGCAAAATTGAAACGGAGCAGTTTGGGTTCACAGCTCTGTCAATAAAGTAAAGGGTGGCTACTTTGAGCATTTCAGTTAAATTTTTTTTTTTCGTTACTACATAATTCCACATATCTTGCTTCATATATTTGATTTGTTCTGTTTGTATCTAAAATTTAGAAAGTGCAGGGTGGCCCAAAAGTCACTGACAGTTGAACAAAAATTCATTACTCCTTTGTTTCTAAATATTTACTTATATATAAATACTTTTATTTTTTCAGAGCATTTAGAACTACCCTTCTGACGTTAATATGAGCAAATATAGCATCGAGGAACGAACCCTCATTGTACAGTGGTACTTTGAGTCACATGGGTCAAATTCACAAACCCAGCGGTGTTACCGTCGACATTTTAATACCAGAGATGCCCCAAGAGTAAATGCCATTGAAGGAATAATAAGTGGTTTTCAAAGACAGGGGGCAGTATGTGATCTCCCGAGACCTGACTAGTCCTGATTTCTTCCTGTGGGGAGAAAAGGTGTTTGTGAATAAACCTCAGACAATAAACCACTTAAAACATAATATCGAGGATCAAATAGGAGCCATAAGCCCAAAATGCTTTCAAATGTTATGCAAAGTGTGTTGGATCGGGCTATTCAGTGCAAAACCGATAATGATGGACATTTAAAAAACATTATTTTTAAAAATTTGGTCATTTTTACTTCCCCTAGTTTAAGTAGCGATAAGTTAAAGTGTAAGTGAACAATTATAACTGTATATACTGCTAAAAATCTCAGAAGGTTCAGTTTACCTACTGCCAAAATTTGGTGAGTATAACGTAAGAATTATAGGAGCTACTGAAGATTTAAAAGTGTCAGTGACTTTTGGGCCACCCTGTAGTAAACTTGTGCATATAGGTGCAGACCACATAGACAAAACTTCCCCTGAATGAATCTTTTTCTGTTAGAGTAAACCCGCAGTCCTTAGTGCTGTCCTGGGTCAGTTTATTGGAGCAGGAGCAGAGGTCGGAGCAGAGGTGGAGGGGAGCTACAGAATGGTAAATGTTCATAGAGACGGGAGCACATTTCTCCGGGGGCTCAGCTTTGATCTAAAAGAAGAATCCAGAATCAGCCTCCTCAGCAGTTTGTGTCCTCTTCTGAAACCGGCTATAAGCACAGACCTGGAGAAATGTGATATTCTATTGTACCACATGCTAACAATCAGACAGACCACAGCTTTTAGATTCAAGTGGCAAATCAAATATATTAAGATTTTTCAGCAGCAATAGACAGACCAAAACTGAAAAGTCGATTCTCATTAAATTATGTCACTTTTTTTTTGCCTGTATTTATTTTATGTTGATCCAAATAATTAAATGGAAATAGGTATTGTCCCCAGGAAAATTTGTCCTCTGCATTTGACCCATCCCTTGATATTTCTGGGGCACTGGGACCCATCTATAGATCTTCTCTCTTCCTCTTCCCCCAGCTGGAGGATTGTCCCTATGTGGCATGTTTTGGGTACATCTAGTAAAATAAAACCTGGAGGAAACCCACCAGACACCAGGAGAAATGTGCAAACTCAAACACACATAAAAAGACCAGGGAGTCGAACCCAAAACCTTCTAAAACATTTCATATTTTTGAGCATAGTCAGTTAAATGAATCAATAGAGGACAAGTTGCCCCAAGTGGCATTGATGGATGTAGAGAGCAAATATAAGAGAAATCTGACAGGGCATCTGGCATAAAGGTTCAATATGACACAAAATTGACCTTGTGAGCTTTTAGCCAAGTTAGAATGTTGTTATCTCATCAAAAACATACCTGAAGTTGTGTTTTGTTTCATTCACATTTGTTTGAGTACCACATTATTATGAGTCTGTCTGAATCTCCAAAGCTCAAAATGCTCCGTTCCACCTTGTGATGTCATGAAGCGGTAGTTTTAAAGTTAATAGCTACATTTTTTTTATCTGTAGTTCAGTCGAGATTGGGATTTCCAGGGCTGAAACCATCTAAATGATTCTAGTGAAGGTGTGTGGAGTTTAAAAACACAGTGGAGCACTTCCTGTATGACCACATGACATCATAAGGTCCATTTGAGAAAAGAACTCTGTGAAATGAATAAAACAAAACACGACTCTAGGTATGTTTGTGATGAGGAAACAACATAATATGGGCCCTTTAATAATCTCCACGCAAACACTTAGCTGTGTCAACCTAGATTGAGAATAAACACGGGGTTAGGAGGAAAATGCAAAATGAAATCCAATGATTCTGCAGCTTGACACAGCTTTGATAGAATTAGCTCCCTCTCCACAAAATAAAGCCCTTCTCGTGGCGCTGCGCAGAAATCATTAAAACTCATTTGAGGAGAGCGCGAGACGTTTGGACAACGCACATCTGTTCTGCTGACGGAGACCCGCAGTGTGTGGGATATACTACACTGCAAAAAGAACACGAGTGCAAAGGCAGAGAATCAGAGACATAATTTGGTTTTGGGTTGTTTTGACTGGCGTGGTTGTAGTATTGGTAAGTGGGTCTGGGTTGTTAAATGATTTCAGGGGTGTTTCTGATTGAATACTCTAAAGGTGCACTATGTAACTTTTCTACTGGAGGGCCGCCATGTTTGTCTCTAAGTATCATAGCAACCATAGAGCCAATTCGAAGTGAGGCCGATTAAGCCAGCGCCATTTCCTATCTGCACCGCTGGTATGGCAGGGTGCAGGCGCTTACCAACCCTGTCAATCATAACTGTTGCTAATGCTAGCTGGAGCGACCTCGGCAAGATAAAATAGCAAGGTTAAAAGCACCAGGATCACGTAGAGCGGGTTAATATGAACATTTTAAGATCAAAATGACGAGCTTGATAGCAGCAGTTACACAGAGAGAGGAGATGTTTTTTTTTAATAGAAAGTGAATTGGAGCCAGAGCCGATGGAGCTGGAAGCGCGCCCATGCTCACTTTCTATTTTGAGTGCAGGGGCTAGCAGGTTAGCTATGTGTATTTATATATACAGTCTATGATCTATGATGGAGAGGTAATAGTTTTGCATGGAATGTCCCAAAATATGGCATTAAATGTGTCTATCTCCATGGACAGCACCAAAGGCAAAGATACATGTAAATCATGAAAAGCCTAGATGATTTTTCAAGGTATTTTTCAGCAATAAAAATACCTAAGTTGAATAAATGCAATAGTGATATGTTTAATGCCATACTGTGGAACTTTCCTTAGTTTATTATAGGTGTTTTTACTGTTAAAATACATTGAAAACATACCACTGAATTTACCATGCGCTGCTCATTACAATGAAGATAGATAGGTCTAATGCCGTTTTGTGGAACATTTCAGGCAAAGCAATAACATTTCCATAGAGAAAATTCCCAGACGTTACGTATCGCACCTTTGATGTTTGGTCCACTCACCAAACCAAACATGGCACTTCTCTCGAGTGTCAGCGTATGTTAAAGTCAAATGAAATGTGAGATAGTGCTGTGCTTTTGTTTGAGCCGACAGGTGCGACGGCAGGAGCGATGACAGGTCCGACGGCAGGAGCGATGTGTTCAGTGAGAGAGAACGTCAGATACTGTCAGACAGATGGTGGACGGGCCAATTGGATCTAAACATTCAGAGGGTTTTTGTCAAACTTCACTTGACTAAACCACATGACGTTATAGAGACTGTGTGCGGATGTTTATCACTTTTTGGGGATTAAAATCTGTACACTCACATCATGGGGACCTGCTTCCTTTATGGGGACAAAATCAGGTCTCCATGACGTAACTGCCTTATTATTACATCAAAAACAAGATACATAGCATGCAAAATTTACTTTTATGAGCTTTTAACTATGTTTTCACAATGTTCCCTCATCAAAAACATACCTGGAGTTGTATTTTTCGAAAGACGATTTTGTTTAAGTAGTTTTCCAGCTCAACAGGTCAGCCATCTTGTCACAAATACTCTGGCTCATTTTAGTTCAATATTCATCCACTAGGTGTCTCTATGCAGGGGCCAGAAGTGGCACTCTGGGCTTTTAAAAATATTTTGGAATGACATTTTTTTTCTTTTTTAAAATTGATTTTGGGTAGCAGCAATTAACTTTGACCCAGTGGGTTCTCCAGGGTTAAGCAAAGGTATGTTTAAGCGATAATAAAATAATGTATACATGTGTGCTTTAAAGTTCAGATATGGGTTTAAGTAGGTCAACGTTTAAGGTTAGACAAGTAGTGATGATGGTTCAGGTTATAGGGTCAGTCTCCAGGAAATCACTGTCCCCAAGAAGCATGTAACGCTGACATGTGTGTGTTTGGTGCGTGTGTACGATAAGCAGATGTATCAAAGACTGCCTCTTAGGAGCACGTCAAAGCACTGCAGGGGAGAGAACGGACCAGTCTGTCTCATCAAGGTAATCGACATAACACGTGACTCCCACTGGTCAAATATGACAACGTAATCACAACTGAACCTGGGATGTCATTAGCTCTCCTGAAAACACATCATATCATGGAGAGCCCTGATCTGCTGCAAAGTATTTTTAGTCTGGCAACCCAAAGTAAAAAGGTTGTTCTGCTGTCTGGTTGGAAGGAAAAAATCTCCAAAGGTTTCAGAGTGACCAAAAGTTAAGACTGTTGACATCGCGATTAAAAACAACAACAAAATATCATTTGAATGGTTAACTGTCCTGAATATGGCACTGTATTTGCTTTTTGTTGGAGATATTTACCTGAAATGTCACACAATATGGCATTAACGTATAAATAAAACACCTCACTCAGAACAGGTTCCACAGACTTGACCTGTAACTTGGCCCGATGGTGTTACTTGCTTGTCTCCATGGAGATAGACAAGTTTAGTGCCATATTGCGGAATGTTACAAGCAAAGTAGTAAAATCTCCTTAACAAACGTAGTGCACATTTCACATTAGAAATTATATTAAAGCCACACTCAGCACGCCACTTCCTTAGCAACTGTTGTCAGGTGCTGCCCTATAAAACTAAAACTAAAAAGTATTCAGTCGTAAATTCTCCCCACTTAAATCACAATTTTTCCCTGTGGACAAACAAAATCAGAGGACTCCACTCATAATCTCCCGAACCAGATTATTTATGTAATTGGAGTGTAAATGTCACAAGATAATAAGAGATTTGAATAATTTTACCTCAAGCCAAATGTAACATTTTAAAAGCTTCCTTCGACAGAGAAAGTCTATGTGAAACAACATTAACAGAACATTTAAGAGGCTCAGTACAGCTGATGTTTTTTACCTTCTTAAACATTACTAGTTGACTTTAAAGGTTTGCAGTGGTCCAGTGTTATTCCTCACTTACTTTATGCATTCTGAGCAACCTAATTATTCACCACAATGAGTTTATAAGCGCTTTTCACATCTTTCAGAGACCAAAGTGGAGTTTTGCTGTCACGGTAATGCTAACAGTGCAATTCCTAATTATTGGACAATAAAACACTG
Organism: Periophthalmus modestus; assembly: GCA_019594935.1. Classification (NCBI taxonomy): domain Eukaryota; kingdom Metazoa; phylum Chordata; class Actinopteri; order Gobiiformes; family Gobiidae; genus Periophthalmus; species Periophthalmus modestus. The sequence goes on along the minus strand of JAIEZT010000012.1, from coordinate 20,955,378 downwards.
CATAATTATAAGTAGACACACAACTGACTTAGGCCGTGTCCCAATTCGCCTAATGCACCGTTCGATGTACTGTTCGAAGTGCGAGTCGAAGTACCCGCCCGACTTAAATGCGCCGTTCGAATTGGCGAATTGGGACACGGCCTTATTTTGACCTCAAAAACTGCTTATACCATATATCTGTACTGGGGCAACACGAGTTACATGGGAACAAAATCAGGTGCAGGTCTTTGTGTGTAAATGCATTGATTTCTGAACGCTTTAGTTTAATATCTGCTCACTCTGCTGAATAACGGTGTAAATTCATCAAAAAGGAAAAGAAACTCAATATTAGCAATGTGGTGCTAGCAAATCAATACACACTATAGTCCAGCCAAAGTCAAACTTTTCACACCAAGTGCCTCCTACGCAAATATTTGACTTTCGGAGTACTATCAGATCTAAACCAGGTCTAAAACAGGACTATTCTTGTTCAAAACTTGGCTATACTCCTAAAACTAGTTCTGACTGAGTGTTTAGGACACTCACTCCACAGTAAGAGGTTGTGGGTTTAAGTCCCGGGTGGGCACATGGCTTTTTGTGTGGAGTTTGCCATGTTCTGCTTGTATCTATTGTAACACTGAGGACTCCACCTGTCACCATCAGGAGCTGACACACAGCCAGGGGTTCTTGTACGACACTGCAACATTTGAGAACTGGAGAATTCATTAGAAGACCTCACTTTTACACTTTTGATAGGGAAACAACAACATTGTAACATACTGAAAAAGTGCATTTAATCTTCATCCAGGACGTGTCTCAGTCTTCGTCACACCAAAACTAATCTAAACTCCTGAACACTTCCTCAGGCGTAAACAGCACCAACAAACAGGGTCCAAAAACTCACTGATGATGCCATTCTGTGACGTTCAGAGTCAACTACAAATTGTCAAACCTTTACCCATTCACTCATTCAGCGCACCTGCTCACCCCTTCACTCATTCATTCATTTATTCAGCCGTTCACTCAACCTGCGCACTCCTTCACTCATGCAGTCATTTATTTATTTATTCAGCTGTTCACTCAACCAACTCACCCCTTCACTCTTTCACCCATTTATTCTCATGTTCACTCATTCACACCTTCAACTAAACAAGTGAATGAACACTTGTCCATGCTTTCACTCGTTCACCCTTTCACTTGTTTGCTCATATCCTCATTCACTCACTCAAACATTCAATCACCCCTTCATTTGTTCATTTCTTTCACTCCTTCACTTTCAATCTCATTCAGTTTTTCCAAGCCTTTTATCACTCCACTAATTTACTCAATCATCCCTTCACTCATTTACCTATTCAGTCATTCACCCCTTTGCTCATTCACATGTTCATTCATTCACCTGTTCACTGTTTCACACATTCACTTGTTCAAACATTCAGCCCCATCACTTGCTCAAAGCCGTGACCCGGCCCCAGATAAGCGGAAGAAAATGGATGACTTGCTCAAAGGTTCACTCATTCACCCCTTCACTTGTTTCCGCATTCACTTGTTCACACATTCACAACTGAATTTGCTCATTCTTTCACTCATTCACCCCATTCATTTGTTTATTCTTGCACTCATTTACCCCTTCATTTGTTTGCTCATTTTTTCATTCACTTGTTCACACATTCACCCCTTCACTTGTTCTTCCATTCACTCTTTCACTCATTCATCCCTTCACTGTAGTTTGAGTCAGTGGAGGTAAATGGTACAAACTGTGATGTACAAACGTGGGCTCAGATGTGGGCCGTCTTTGTCGTGTGCTCTACTTTCCGCCTTTGATTTTATTAAGACTTTTCTTCAGAGATTTGTTCTGCAAAATAGACCGAGCCACAGAGATGGAGCTCAGAAATACAAATTAGGATTTTCTTTTTTAAAATTTGCGTAATGCAAGATACGGTAAGTCAAAAAACTATACATTTAGAGATATCAAATACACTTTTTCTGTAGATAGCTGACATAAATATTAGGAAAAAAATGTATCACAGAATTTTCAGATTCTGTAACACTTCAGAGTAACTGCACGTTTAATATCTTAAAGAGAGGTGTCCTGACTTTTTTTTATTCGAGGGCCACATCTCAAAACATATTCGAAGCGGAGGGCCACAGACCGGTGATCAATACAGTGCGGTGCTTTAAACACAGCTTTGACAGAGCCGCTGTGTATTAATAAACACGTGAAACACATTAATTTTAGGTCTGTATCACACTGCAATGTGATATTTGAGGTTATAGTGGTAGAAATAGTTTAAATTTGCTGTTAAAAGTACTGCCTGAGGGCCAATAAAAACTGATCTGAGGACCGCATTTGGCCCCAGAGCCGTAGTTTGGACACCCCTGCCTTAAAGCATTACATGAAGTGCCATCCCTGCTCCTTCCAACCAGGCACAGGGTAGAATGAGAACCATGTGGAAACAACATTCTGTGACTACGCTTAACAGTTGTTTCTCTGTTTTTCCCTTATGGTTAAAAATTGGGTGCAGCCCCTTTAAGTGCTTGAAACTGTCTTTGTGTCACTGCATGGGGCGCCAGTAGCTCAGCTGATAGAGTGTTTGTCCACTGATCCGAAAGTTGGTGGTTTAAATCCGGCTCTCGACATAGGAAAAAAAACAGATCCACTGACCCACAGGTTGGCGATGCAATTCCAGCTCCCACAGGTGAATAGTGTCCTTGGGCAAGACACTTAACCCACCTCGCCTCAAGTGTATGTGTACACTGGTGCATGAATGTGTGAATGGGTGAGTGGTTCCTTGATGTAAAGTGTTTTGAGTGCCTAGAATCTGGAAAAGTGCTATACAAAAATGTGAGTTTACAGTGTATTGAAATTCAAAACGAAATAATCAACAAACTCCCAGCTTTTCACCATCTTTATTAGTATGAAATAACATGAATACCAGTAGAGCTGTGGACAAATCCCTTTGATAAAAGCGGGTTCATTAAGTGAAGAGACTAGAGTTTGTTGGACTAAAACACGTCACATTTGTGTAAGACAGGATCACAGAGGTCAGAGGTTATGATCACGTCTGACTCACACTGAAGGAGGAGCAGACTCAGCTTCAGGAACAAAAACGAAGCATTGAAGCCCGAACCTTACACCTGTGAATACAACGAGATGAACAACAGAAGTAATCCTAAATGTGCCATAGAGAGTGAGAATCGACACAGGACAAATTCATATATTTTTGGGAGATATTTTAAAAACACAACCACTGAAAACAATACGGTGTAGGCCCAGGACTGGTTCAATGTCCTCTGAAACACTGTTTTTGCAATCAAGACGTTTCAGCTCACATCCAAAAGCCATTTTCAATTTGATGGTACTGGCTTGAGACGCTAGGATTTATACTACTACCTGTTGTGTATTGGCTGTCTGACTGTCAGCATTGTTAAGTATCCATTTGACTGGCTTGCTGTGGCCTTATTCCGTAGGACGCTTCAGTGAGCAGCCGGTAGATTAAATCTCTTTCTGCTATTTCTGTTTAAAGACAGGGCAGGGCAGTTTCACTCTTATTGGGGCTGGTCTTAACTCAAAATACAATAAATGCTATTGTCTCAAAATGTACTGTCAAATTGAAAAGGACTTCTGTGTGTATAAAGAACAGCGTGATTGGCCACACTTCAAACTTGTAATGGGTGTAATCAGGGCAGTCATGCGTGATGTCACATAGTACTTGAAGTTACAGTGGCCAATGGAGGCAGAAACCGAACGGCATCATTCAATGTGAGTCAGGCATCTTTGTTATCTGAGTTTCTACACAGTTATTAAAAAGTCTATCACCCGCATGGCTCATGAACAACAAGATTATTCCAGTCCACAGATACACAGAGTTCAGAAAGAGAAGAGCGCTGGACTCGCGCCGGATGTGGTGTGTGACTGGCATTAGACTGGAACATATTTCTCTATGTTTTGTTGTTTTTCTGTGGATAAATACTGACTGTTCACTGGCTTTGGCAGTAGCTTCAACCCTCCACTGCATTAAAAAACTCCCAGATCCAATGCCATTCCCAGAGGTGAGTAGTACTCAGTCACTTCTACATGAGTTACTTTTAAAAGAAATTGTACTTTTCAGAGTATTTCTCTAGCAGCGCACTTTTGAAGTAAGATTTTTTTTTTTATTTAAGTAGAAGTACAATACTCTTACTTGAGTAAAAGTTGTGGTTACTCTTTCCACTGTGAGCATGTCTACAAGTGACAAAAGCTTTATGTTTAAACGATGATTTAGTTTGGCTCATTTTTGTGTCTATCTTTTGAAAATATCAGCTTTTGTGCAGATTTTTGATATTTTGTCCTTCATTAACTTCAAATTATAAATCAGACGTTACCTCCTGACAGTTACTCTTTAACTTACTCTTACTCAAGTATTAGTTTCCCCAAGTACTTTTTTAGTTGAGTAATTTCTTGGACGACTTTGTACTTCTTCTTGAATAATATTATCTTGAAGTAACTTTACTCTTACTTGTGTACAATTTTGGGTTACTCTACCCACCTCTGATCATTCCTCTCATAATCTCATGTGGTTTAACAAACAAAATACACATATACACAGTAATTACCCATAATTATAAACAATCAAAAACGAATGGCATTGTTTATGTACAATTACACAGCTCGACAGGACTGTACAAACACAACATGACATTATTTAAATAAGAACTGTGATATTTAAAACAATGTGATTTTAAAGTCGTCCTGAGCATCTTACACTGTGCAAAAAGAACAACTACATTAGATAAAATAACTTGAATTCAGAATATTCATTTTGACTTTCAGGAGCAGATTCTACTGATTAGATTAAAGATTCACTACGTAACATTTCTTGCTGGAGTCCATAACCTGCTTGTTTCCTTAAAGATGTTAGTGCTTTGCTTGGAATGTTCCACAGTATGGTATTTAACGCATCTATCGTTCAATTTATTCAATTACAGGTGTTTTTATTTCTCGTACAAAACTTAGAAAAACATGCATTCTTTTCAAGGAGCTGTTCATCTTGATTGTAGGCAAAGGAATAACATCTCCATGGAGACAAGCAGCACATTAGAAAAGTTGCAAAGTCCAAAGATTTCGTAAAACTGCATGAAGAGTGCAAGAGGATGTAATGTCAGTGAAAAGACTTGACATTATGCACTTGAATTGGTTACTAGCTGTGGCCAAAATGTTGTTTTTCAGTTAATTACCACTGTGGTACGAATGCTTATGTTATTTCAAAGGCATTTTCTTTTCTCATCAGACATTTCGTGTCAGTCGATTTATCGTAAAAGGAATTCTGTCAAGAATCTGTCAAGTAGACGAACTATTCTGAGTGAATACGTTTCGCCACTCCTCCAAGTACTTCAGTTCAGATGAAAGAATGAAGTAGGGGAATTATAATAAGTGGAATGTATTCAATCTCATACCAATATTTTTAAGTACTAGTGTAAAGGTTTTCATGTCTTACGTCTCTTACTATAGTGATTTAAGGTTTTCAAATATATCGAAATACTAATTGATACTAAAACTAGCATTGAAACTAGATACTACAACCTCTCCTGAACCGTTTCATCTGGAGTTTTATCAGAACTAATGTAAGACCATATGGTATAAATACTATTATTTGTGCATTTGGGTATCAAAATCTGTATTGAGTATTTAATCTATATTTAGTATCGAAATTGAGTTTGAAATCTTAGTATCGTGACAAAACTACGATAACTATAGCAAGCCTAGTAACTTAACTAAACTGGACTGGTGAAAGCTACTGGGTCAAATGCAGATGACAAACTTCCTCATGCAAGAAATGTATAAATATATTGTGAATTCAAGCCATTCTAACTGATCTAGAGAGTCCTTTTTTTGCATTGTAATATCACCCATCATTTTCTACTGCAATATAAATAAGGCAATAATAAATTAACACAAAAAAAAAAATAGTCACCCTGCCACAGAAACCTGGCACCTGTGATTTTCAAACCAATCTGGACACATTTGGACCACATCATCCCATCCTCTGGTGCCACATAACGCTTGGCACTGCGTCCTACCAGCTAGTTAATTGCCTTCACCAGGTGGAAAATTACTCCCCGATTAGAGAACCAGGGTGAACATGGGCAGCCTTGCAAATCCCAATACCCACAACTGTGCTTCTGCAATGAGATAGAGACTGTACAACAATAGAGAGATGAGAGGAGAAGAGAGGAGCGAGGGAACCGACCAGGATGGAGAAAACTCGTGTCTAAAGTACAGTTGTGGCTGGGGGAAGAAAGATAAAGGGTAGAATAAGGAAGAACACAAAAGAGTTAGAATATCTGCATGTGATAGGGAACAACGCTAGCAGACACAGGAGGGACTTAAAAGATTTTGCCGATTGGAAAAATGTAGGAAAAGTAAGAAAAGAGGACGACTGCAGTTCAAGTGAGTTAGAAACAAGGAATGTGGAGCAGAGTTTGGGGATTTGTACAATAGATGCTTGTTTACCATATTAGATTAAAAGTAGATTTAAAAAAAAACCTCTCCAATTGTCTAAACTCCCATAGCACTTAAAGGAGACATTATGCTTTGTTATGGTTTATGATATACAATATGCACGTTTAGCATTAGCATTTTAACATAGCTTAACTTAAATCATGTGTATTATGAAAAAAACAATAGTATTTCAGCAAGGGATGGGACAGTTCCAATTATTATTATATATACAGATTTTTTTTTTTTACCAATTTCTATCCAATTGTGTAAATCCTTATTTAATTCTGTAAAAATAAGAATATTAGCAGTATTCAATAACAACGACCTATATGAACCATATATGAAGCAACATATTTATTTTAAATCAATACAAATCTCACCTTGTTCTTATCTTGTATGTAAAAGCTTGAACTATATATGTCTGGCGCCCTCTGCTGCCAACATTGGGGAGTGAACCATTTCGTTATGAAAAATTAGCAGCATGTATTTCGTCAACACTAACATTAAAATTATGCAGGTGCACTTCCTGGTTCCAGTTGCTTACATACACATGAAATCGGTATTTAAACAACTCCAAACAAACTCAAGGTATGTTTTGGAGTTTGTTTGGAGTTTTCTTCTACAATGGTTCAAATTCTGCATATTGTAACTTCTCTAGCTAACCACATTATAGCTGATAAATGTATTCACCAGTACAGAGGGTAATGTGAGCCACTTGTTTAGGAGTCTGTCGCCCTCTGCTGCCAACATTGGGTAGTGAACCATTTTATTATGAAAAATTAGCGGCATGTATTTTGTCTAAACTACACTAGCATTAAAAACACACCTGGTTCAAATTGCCAACATAAAGCTGACTTAAACATACCTGAATGAAACAAAAGACTCCAGGTCTGTTTGGAATAGTTAAACAACATTCGGTTTAGCATATTGTCTCCTTTAAGAACAAGAATCACGCTTTTACCTCGCTGTTTTTGCTCTCCTAACAAGCTAATAGTGTAGCTGCCAAACGTATTCACCAGCGGAGTCTGTAATGTGAGACACTTGTTTACAGATGTCTAAAATGTGTCTTTTTAGTTCCATTTAAACCATGAACACAACATAACATCAAAGTGACTGCTCCTCACGACTCGCGCAGATATGGCAGTAGCTGTATATGTAAACTTCATTCAAATATTTGTCCCAGAGCCCAAACAGCATAATTACAGCGTTATCATACCAAATGTCATCTCATTAGTGCAGTTTGTGGCACATCTGAGGATAGGGAGATGAAAGAGGACTGGGCACTGAAGTCAAATTCGATGCTTTTACTGGCTAGCTGTAGCGGCTAATGTTTGCTCACAATTTGTTTTCCTTATTGACAATAATGTGGATTTATTTTCTAAAGAGCACAGAGTTATATGAGCAGTCAAATGGACAGTTTTAATTAATAATCTTTGGTTTAAAGAGGCACGATGTAACTTTTTCATCGAGGGTCCGCCACCTGCTAGCCTCCACGAAGATGCTATTGTTCTGTCTGTGTAATCCCTCAGTCGTCCAGGTCTGATCCATAGCAAAAGACGAAGTTTCAATCTGTCAACTGGACAAATCCAGTCCACAGATTGAAACTTCGTCTTTGTTATCTCTGTGTGTCAAAATCACACGTCGAAATATAAGCTTAGTTGCGTTAAACTTTAGAAAGTATTCGATTTTGGTTAGCATGCTAGCAGTGGCTTTATTTTGGAAATTATGCTGGAGCCAACGGGGTAATTTGATATTTAGAATGTACAGTATGTATTTTTTGTTTTGTACTATTATTCTGAAACATAGGGGGCTCTCCACTGAGGAAAATATAGATAACTAAAAGCAAAAAAAAAAAAAAAAAGACGTTTCTAAGATCGGCTAATCTAATTGTTGAATGAAAGTATAGTTTAAAAAAATAATAGACAAAGTAATTTAGATCTTTAAGTGCCCAGTCCTCAAAACAGTATAGATAGATCATCATTGGAGTGCATTAAGTACATTATATCGATATCAAAAGCAAATGAGTAAGTATATAACATTTAATTAGTGAAAAATCTATTTTTTTCTACCAAAGACACGTTGATTTTGTGCAGTGACTGGATTATATTGCACAGTATTCTTCCAGAACCATTATTTCGTGAATACAGGGACGCTCGCACCATCTGAAGGATGTTAGAGTGAGGTCTGTGGGGTCGCTCAGATCCAGTTTTTCTTGTGGCTCGAAAGTCATATTAAAATTCATGCAATATAATTAGGATAGTTTTGTCTGTACGCTCCAACTTGATCACAATTTTGGCAATGAGCACACACGTCTGTCAGTGGTGTAGTTCTTGCCTGGGATCCAGAATCGTCCCCGAGTTCAGACGGGCTTGATTGACAGGTGGATTAGGGATATGCATGGTCTGTCAGTATCAAAACAAATATAGCTGCTTGCGAGGAGAAAAAAACAGGGAAAAAATATCAAAGAGGACTGAAAAACATTGCGGATTTCTGCAGAATCAAGAGAAATGGCATTTTATTCGACATGATGGGTGACCAATGAAATAAACAAATCTGATTGGAGGGCCATGTTTGGTTCTGGCTCGAGGTGCGGCGGGAGTGGTGACCAGACGGATATCCCTCTGCATAAAAAGTACAGAGATATCATTCTGGATTTGCCAGGCAAGTGCAGTTCCATAAGCAGCATACATTGGTTGGTAAAAACAGTTAAAAGAGCCTATATTATGCCTTTTTTAAATCTATGTTATAATGTTTCCTCATTAAAACAGACCTGGAGTTGTGTTTTGTTTAATTCACACATGTTTAATACACAAACCCTGCACATTTAGGCTCAGATCCTCTCTCAAACTGAAAACACTCTGTTCCACCTTGTGATGTCATTAAGTGCTAATACAGGAAGTGCTCCAATGTGTGTGCGCGCGTTTTTTTTAATTCATACAACGTCACTGGAATCATTTGAATAATTTGCAGCCCTGGAATTGCCAAACTCTGAAGCTGCAGCTATTGGTTTAGTCTTGTTAAAACTTCATCGCATCTCAGTGCACCAAAAAATATTGTAGACTTTCTCTGACAATCTCATCTGAAAAAGTTACAAAAACATTTTGAAAACTGCAACAACTTGTGGTTATTCTAGGGTATTGTAGAGTAAAGTCGATCAATAAGCCGAAAAATAGCTATAAATTTTAAAACTACCACTAATGACATTACAAGGTGGACTTTGGAGATGTAAACTGCCCAATAAGTTACTCAAACATGTGTGAATGAAACAAAACACAACTCCAGGTGTGTTCTTGAGGAGGTAACAATTTCCTAACATGGCTTAAAGCTCACAGGAGTCCATTTTGCGTAATATAGGACCTTTAATCTGGCTGTTTGGTGTAGATTGTGCAGTAGTCCCAGAGCAGTTGTATCACTGGGAGTATATTTAGGAGGGCACACACAGAGGCGGTTGTGTGTGTGACTGGAGCGTGCTCTTTGTGTGTGTGGGCGTAAGCACATCCAAACTGTCAGCGTGACAAAGACGTAGGAGTTCAGATCGACGGGTGAGTCCCATTTGGTGCAAACAGACTGATGTGCACTTACAAATAAATATACGTTAAAGAGAGCAAAGAGTGGAGCGTACTGTAAAAAAAAACACTGCAAATGACTAGGATTGAGAATAGCTGTCTACTTAATGTGTTTAAAGGTGGACTGTGTAACTTTTAAGGGTGAACGGTGTGACATTTGACTGTCTCCAAGGAGATGTTGTTACTTTGCCCAGAATGTTCTTTAAATATATCAGTTCTGATGGGACGCACAGCCTAAGTGGCAGGTCACATCTGTGGAGAGGCGCCCAGCTTACAATAAGAATGACTTTTTTTTTTCTTTTCTTTTTTTTTTTTTTTTTTTTAGCAATGACACACCTGTAATTAAATTAAAAATGGCATAATGGGTAAATAAACAAAGCCAAACTGTGGAACATTCAAGACAAAGCAATAACCTCTCCATGGATACAAGCAAGATGCCAATACCCTACCAGAAACATTACATAGTACACCTTAGTAGTAGTAGTAGTTTGGACTAGTTTAGATGACTTCAGTTGGCCTACTTAGTTGCCGATACAAACGAGTCAGTTATTGGTGTATTGAAAGTTTTAAGGGAAATGTGACATCTATATTGCAAGCAGCCTGTGGAACAACCTTGTTGGGTCACTACTTGCAAATGTATATTTATCTCACTAATACCACTAATACAAATGGAGCAAAAATAACTTCGAGTACAGCATCTTAAATGTCTTCTGGTTAATGATTAAATTATGTAGAAATCCTGTGTTCTCAATCTAATCTAACAATCTATGCACCAGAAATAATTTGATCTAAACCATGGTGGAAGGTAACAAAGTAAAAGTACTTTACATACTGTACTTAAGTACAAAATGTGAGGTTTTACATGTACGTTACTTGAGTACATTTTGAAGTAGGTGCCTTTAGCTTTCTACTCCACTACATTTTTGAGCAGGACCGAAAAGTAAAAGTATTTTTCATTATTGTTTGAGACCTGCTGAAAAGGCTGAGGGTTTATTTGTATCAAGTTCATAATTTGATGACAAAAAATATATAAAGAGAAAAAAAATTGATTTGATTGTTTCTGTTGAACAAAATTCAGCACAAATATGACCAACATATATATATATCAACATCACTACATTTGTTGCTTTATTAAATCTCAAAATCTGCACGAAAGACTTTTTCTTTTTATTCTTTAAGTACATTTTTAAACAGGTACTAATACTTTTACTAGATTTTTTCATGTGATACTTTTAGTTTTGCGTGAGTATTTTTTTTAATGTGAGTATTTTTTAAGGTATTATTACTTGTATTGCGTACTTCTTCCACCACTGGGTCTAAAATCGTTGAAATTACTCAAGATTGATACATCTAATCAACTACACAAGACAGTTATTCTCAATTGTCAAAGTCGTTCTAGCTGATGCAGATAAATATTCTTTTCTTACAGAGCTCCGACTCTTAACTCCTTCCCTAAAGTATGATTGTATACGCATGGGGCTGACACAACCAGCAGCACTTTTTACTTGACACTTACAGTCGGCATTGGTTGGCTAAACTACGGCCGATCCGGCGCTCCCTCAACTGTCTCTCTGCGTCAGTGCCTGCAGTTCGGACGTCTGCAGAGAGTGTTGGAGGAAAACATTTTTGCGACTATAACTGTGCAGCGAGAGGGGGCCGCGGGGGGGCTGTCCTAATCGCCCGGTGAACGAGGATGAGGAGGAGGATGAAGAGGAGGGGGTGGGAGGAGGCGGAGAACTATGGTCAGATGATGAAACGCTCCCTCGGCTGTGTAGACTGTGGAGGCTAGAGGAAGCGCTGGATCCGACCACCCGTGGGATTTGGGATACGGGGGGGTGGGGGTCGGCTCTTTTTGCCCCGACGGAAAGGGAGGCGCTTTGGGTTAAAGATTCCGCGGAGGAAGACACCACCTCCAGCGGTCGACCACGCGAAAGCTGCGAAGGAGGGAACGTCGACGTGAGCATAGCAGCGTTTGAGGTGTGGTTCCGGGTCATAGGGGTGGCCTGATGGTGGCGCTCTTCTCTGGCAGTGTTGATGCGCCCGTGCAGAGAGTGGTGAAGTGCATGCTGGTTAATGTGGTCCCCTGCGTGTAGTGCTCCCATAGCTCGTGCTGCTCTTCGTTCCCTTGGGCCCAGGCTGCTGCTGCTGCTGCTGCCTGCTCCTGACCACCGGCCTGGAGGATTGGTCTGGAAAAAAGACAAGAAAAAAAGAACACATTTTAAAGATACTGTAGATGATTAAAACCCCAAAAAAACAAAAAAACCCCATTAAAAACAGAATTAGTTAATTTTAAACGGTTTAGTCCAAAGTTATTCCTCACAATTAGTTAGTTTCAAAGTGCTTTTCACAAATTTCAGTGGCCAGAGATTTCTGACACGCTAATGCTAACAACGACTAGCACGCAAACAGTGCACCTGCTGATTGTCGGACAGTAAAACCCGTAATAATTAGATGACCACATCACACTGCAGTCTCATTTTTTACCTCAAGAGCTGCTTATGCAATATACGCTGCTTGACAGGAATATGCCTGTGTCATCGGGGAAAAAAAAAAATCCATTGATGGAATAACCTGGTCATTCAGTATATTCAGGTGTCAGCTGACCTCATTCTTTGAGCACAGACTGTTGATGAATCTAGACCTGACCAACTGGATGAGGCTCGTACCTATTTGCTTAGTTAAATCCAGGTGGCAACTTTTTTTTTTTTTGGCCAGGCAGTGCATCTGTACTGGGGTAAGACACATTTTGCTCAAATACATGGGGGAAAAAAAACGGATACAGCCACTTTAAGTAGGTCTCTTGCCTGTCAGTGTTTTATTTATCTGCTTTTTTTTTTTTTTTTTCCAGATCCCTTTAGAGAGAAAGCTTGTCTTTGGGGAACAAGAGAGTAGTGCTGTCATGATACTAAGAGTTCAAACTAGATTTCGATACTAAGGAATAGACTTGATACTTGATACCAATTCCAATACCACAATGATATTTAAAAAGACTCTTTCTTCAAACAGTAGAATTGTAGTACTTTGTTTTATATTACCATCTAATTTTATATCAGAGTAATCCCTCAGTCGTCTAGGTAGGTTCCATAGTGGTCCATGGGTGTATACGAGTCTATTTGGTCTTATACTTGTTCTGATACAGCTCTATATCATCTAAAACTATTCAGGAAAAGTTCATTTCTATGATGCAAATGTGACTGTTTTAGTATCGATACCTGCTCAAATGAGTATCTAGTTTCGATACTAGTTTTAGTTTCGATTAGTATCAGATTTTTGGTACTTCTGGCAACCCCACAAGAGAGAAATAAAAGAAAAGCAGGTGAAATAGATAGCCACAGCTCGGGTGAGGGGAGAGAGCAGCTGTGTAGTCAGTTTATGTTGTTAATTGCGTGACATTTGGAGAGTGATCTTTCCCAGCTCCTGCAGCTTGTTTTAATTGTTTCTAAACCAAGCAGAACCTGCTCTCTAACAAATACAGCTCCACACACGCAGTCAGACAGAAGACCACAAAGTTAAAGGGGATAAGTGGACAACCATGTACGGTTTATGGGGAGAGGATATTGATTATACAAAATCATATCTTGGTATATTTCAAATGATCTTGATGAGAATAATCGAATCGTTTTGTCATGCAGAAAATTGGGGTAAATGACTTGGTTCAGTTTAATGTGAAGGTGCAACAGTGTTTATATCAGTATCATACAGTACGCTGCAACTTATTTAATCTAGCATTGATATTTTCAGGTTAATTTACTAAATAAAACTAAAATGTGGCACTTTTTCTTACACAATAATCACGATTTGATGTTTCTTAAAGCTGACCTATTCTGCAAAATCAACTTTTCAGAGCTTTTAAACTTAAATTATAGTTGTTTCTTTCTCATTTACCCTCTCGAAGTTGTATGCGGAGTGATTCGTGCATGTTTGAGCATCTTTAAACGCTTATTTTCAAGACGCCATATTGCTGATCAGTGCCTGTTTTCACCACCACGGCATACGCTCACTGCTCTGTTCTTACTTCGTTCTCCAGTTTTATTTTCTTATTTTTGGTGATAAGCGTAGGATTGCGTCATTTTGGTACAAATGAAACTTGCTACTTGCTCCCTTTGGGCACTGCAGTATTCTTACGTGGAAGTCAGCTGGCTTGTTTCTTTTATTAAGTTTAGATGAATAATACATTAAAATCTGCAAATTATAACATAATAATCCACGGGTGTCATGGATTATAACTATAGAGCAGACACAAGCACAAAATGTCTTCTTTAAGCGACAAACTCAATGTTCAAACTCTGCACATGTTCTATATAAAACTGTGACATTATCTGGTATACCTCTGACAGCGTGTATGTATAAAGCCTGAATCCAACACCAAAGTCTGTGTCTCTCTCAGCACAGAACAGACTGAATGGGGAGGAGGCAGGAACAGAAGCCACCTGTTTCCTTTCACACTCCACTACACTGCCTTATGCAACATCTCCACTGTCCCCACGCGCTACACTGCTCCTCTCAACTACAGCACTACAACCAGATCGGCTCCCAAACCGCACCATTTGATCAAACACTAAATCTTACACAGAGGAAGCTTCGGTGACATTTGCAGATGTATTACGCAGAACAATATCGGGGAGAACTGGTAAAGTCAACAGGAGATGTCTGTATATGTAGCAAGGCGTTTTATAATTGGAGGGTTTCAGATGACTGCTCTGTGTTGTACACGTTTATATGGAGCTCAGCTGTGAACGCCAACTCAGATGTTATGAAAGTACATCTTCCATTCATTTTTCCCATAGACTTTAATGTAAATAAAAAGTTTGAATGCTTGCTGTGGTCTACACATTTAAAGGGCCCATATTACGCCATTTTCTAATCTGTTATAATGCTGCTTCATCATCACAAATGTACCTGGAGTTGTTTGTTTCATTCACACATGTTTAACACACAAACCCTGCATTTAGTTTTTTTCTCAAACTGAAAACAATCTGTTCCACCTTGTGATGTCATGCAGTAATACAGCAAGTGCTCCACTGTGTTTTTATACTCCATACACCTTCACTAGAATCATTTGGGTGAGTTTAGCCCTGAAATTACCAAACTCTACTGAACTAAAGATAAAAAGTAGCTGTTAACTTGAAACCTACCGCTTCATGACATCACAAGGTGGAACAAATCATTTTTGAGCTTTGGAGATGTAGACAGACTAATAAAAGGATTACCCAAACATGTGCGGATGAAACAAAACACAACTCCAGGGTGTTTTTTGATAAGGTAGCAAGATTATAACATCGTCTAAAGCTCACATGAGTCAGCTTTGTGTAATATAGGCCTTTTAATTTAAAGGTATACTAGGCAACATTTCTGGTAGAGGGTCTGCCACCTGCTTGTCTCTATGGTGATGTTATAGCTTTTCCTGGAAAGTCTCAGTGTGGCATTAAAACTTTGCTCTCACTATATAGACAAGTAGGTGATGTCGTCAGGTCAAGTTACTGTTTAGATCTGCAGAAAGATTACCTGTTTTTAAAATATTTTAAAGAAATTGATAGATAATGTTAATGCCATACTGTGGAACATTCCAGGCAAGGCAATTATATCTTGGGCAACCTCTATGAAAAGTTAGAGAGTGCACCTTTAAAATCTGTTATCTATTGGAAGCTCGGTGTGCTACAAAGCGGGCTTTATTGTAGGCATCCATGTTTAAACGGCATTGGGGGAAATTTTCAATTATTCTGCTTATATCGTTATGGGAGGCAGCGGCTCAGTGGTTAGACAGTTCACCCACTAAAAAAAGGTTGGCAGTTGAATTTGAAATGGATGGATCAATATATTTTACTGAGCATGTTTTGATGTTCTATACAAACAGTAAGGGGTGGAATGTAACAAAGTAAAAAAAAAAAACTGCACTTAAGTAGAATTTTTAGGTATCTGTACTTTACTTAAGTACATTTTAGAGTGGATACTTTTTACTTTTACTTTTTTTTTTACTACATTTGAGAGCAGGTATCTGTACTTTCTACTCCACAACTTTTTGAACTGGACTGAAAAGCAAAAAGTACTTTTCATATGATTTCAGTGATTATTTTTACCGTTCCTGGTAACATCCTGGCTAAGGTTTTCGAGTTCAAGCTTCAGCTGTGAGCAGGTACTTTAATACCTTTACTTAACAAAATGTTTTCATGTGACACTTGTACTTTTTACCTTTGTATCTGTACTTTTACTTGACAAAATTTAGTACTTCATCCACCACTGTAAACAGTTATCACTTGAACAAAAGATAGCATATATACGTATTTAGAAACCTACTACAGCAGATTATAAACAGTAATTTGCTCGTGTCCCTCACCACACACTGCAGGACTATAGACTGTTGTGATCTTATTTGCGACCGCACCGTAAAGCAAAGATGCAATCATGCTTCTGTGTGTTTGTGTTAGCAAACTGATCTTAAAAGTAATGTTATTATACTGTTAGAGCTGTCAGCAGTCATTTACGTCCTTTCAAGATTATGGGATGTAATTATCCATAGCTGTACTGAATGAACGAGAGCCATCTATGAAAGAAAATGCTAATTTCATAAAATGGTGTGTTTCATGAAGTAACCCCATCAGGCAGGGATCAGGTTTAATATGAGAAGCAAGACAAGATGGAGGGATCACCGACCCGAGAAAAACAATATGTGCCTAATTATCCTTCATGTATACGGATGTGGCATAGCAACAGCACAAAAATACCCACAACAACGCCATATGCAGCACATTACTCAGGTTTTAAAAAACTTTTCGACCCATTTGCAGTGATATTTTCAGGTCAGTTAAAGGCACTGTAACCACATTTTCCCCATTTGCAAAATTGGTCTTGCCCCAGTACAGATAAATTGTATACGCAGCTCTTGAGGTCGGAATAAGACTGCTGCGTACTGTCTGCATCTAATTAGGAGACATTTTACTGAAGTTGTCGCTTTTCTGTCTTGGCAAAACCCTGCACTGGTCTCTGAGAGTTGTCAAATGCTTATAAACTCATCGTGGTGAATAATTAGGATGCTCTGAATGCATAAGCTATGTGAGGAATAACTTTGGACCACTGCAAACTGTTTAAAAAGAGCTACTTCTGTTTTTCATGTTTTTAAGATAGGAAATATCAGGTGCTGTCTGCTGTCAAGGCATTGTCAAAAGCAACAAAGCTAGAGTCAACACAAGGCTAACAGATATGTGCCAAACATACTGAAGAATGAAAACATGCAAAAATTGAAAGAAAACTTTGAGAACATTGTTGACATCGTACTAGGAAGACTCAGAATTCCATCAAAAAGGCAGGTACAACGTCCCACCAGGAGGAGGCCCAGAGGAAGAGCCGGGACATGCTGGAGGGACACTTTAGGTTCCCTGCGGAAGAGCTGAAGGAAGTGCAAGTGGAAAGGAAAGTCTCTCATCCCTGCTTTAAACAGCCGACCCAGACGAAGATAGATGGTGAAACACATTTTTTGGACCCTATATTCATTTGTTTTAGTAAAGTTAATTACATTTTACAGTGTACAGTTTGGTTGATAGTTATGAAACGTAGTGACATTATCCCTGGAGAACCCAAGAACCTTTCTTCTTTGGAAAATTATGAACATTGCATTAAATTACTTCTATAAGTTCACTGAACACTGAAATATCCACTTTTTAAATTTGAACCCTTTATTCCCTAATTTAGGATCAGGGCCAAATTTGACCCATTGGGCATGCTAAATTATCCAAAAAGAATATAAATCTAGAATAGACTCTAAACCTACATGGGTTTAGATGTTGGCTCTATGCTAAGTTGGAGTCATGTGAGCAGCAGGTTGGAAGAACTACAACAGCTAAACAAGAATCAGAGGAAAACAAGGCAGCGATTTTGACCTTGTATTGATCGAACAACACATAAATTTGCAGGTGTTTTTTTTTTTTTTTTTTTTTACAAGGAAGGTAACAAAGATAAATTGTGTAAAGTCATATAAATGAAGCGGAGAAGAGGACGTTGTAATACAGGGCCGGAGGTCTGGGACGGCGGGGATGAGGGGGTGAGTGAGGAGGAGTGCTTTCCATGAAACACCTCAGCGCCACAGAGAAATAGTACCGCTAACTATTGAAGCATGCAGTTATATGCGTTATGATTAGTATTTGGAGGAAAAAATGTTATTATTTTTGTGATAAATCTTATTTTTGTGATAAAAAGCCTAAATTGTTCTAACGTTACAAAAAGACAAAATAAAATCAAAACTCAAGATCAATATGAGTCAAAAATTGTGCGCAAAGCCAACACAGAATAGGTTATGCACAGAACTGTATTCTTGTGGTAAATTCTTGCAAATTCTTGGGTCAAGACACATCTAGTCTGGAATGAATGTGGTGTGTGATAGTTAGTTGTCGGAGGGGTTGATATATGGCACAGATTGGCATCCTTGCTTCCATCAGTCTACTCCAGGGCAGCTACGGCTATAGAAGTAACCGTGAAAGCGCTTTACATCAAGGAACCACTCACCCATTCACGAACATATTTATACACCAGGGTATGCAGACACTGGGGGTGAGGCGAGTTAAATGTCTTGCCCAAGGACATCGTTCATCTGCAGGAGCTGGAATCGCACCGCCAACCTGTGGGTCAGTGGAAAAACACTCCTTTTCTCTGCATTTTGGAAGGAATTCTCAGTGTTGATTAAGTATTTAGAAGTGTTCTGTTTTAGATCTCACCGCTACTTCCTGTACTTTTTAACTTTCCTCATCAACTTTTTTTTTTTTTTTAATAATTTCAACTTGACTCATGTAAAACAAAATAATTCCCACAGCTACTATCCCATGAAACCAGATAATAATTAGAAAAACATGTCATAGTGGATCTGACTGCTCAACCAATGATGTTTATGTCGAGGGCGGGATTCGAACTGCCAATCTTCGGATCAGTGGACAAAGAAAGAGCAACCGTCACCCATATTCATAATAAATGCATTTATGCAAGGAGATCTGGGTAATGTTTGTTGAAAATGTTTTGTCATACAGCAGTAAACCCATAATCTGTCTAAAAGCACATAAGTAATGTTCCAGTCCATCCCCACACAGAGAGCACGCAGCACAGTTGTGTTGTCTGAAGCTTGCTTTTCCAATCTGTTCTTTTCAAACACGACCACACGAAGAGCCAAAAGTTCACAGCTTTGGAGCCAGCATGTCGTCTGCATCTTACTTAAGGAGCCGGGGAGGGCGGTGTGCTTCTAATGGCCCTAATCACTGAATCAACACTACAAGAGCTCATGGAAGTGTTTGACAATTAAAGAAGACATATTGTGCTTTTGTCTGCTGTTTAGTTATAATCTATGACACCCGTGGATCACTATGTTGTATTTCAGACATTTTAAATCGCAATATTGATCTAAAACAACTTAATAAAGCAAACAAGTCCGCTGATTTCTGTGTTGTAGTTCGAGTATACGCCCATGGACCACTATGGAACCTACCTGGACGACTGAGGGATTACACAGATATAAGGCCACACTGTTATATAAAAGAAAGTACTACTATTTAATGTTGAAAATCACATTTGATTGTGTAAATAAAGAGTGTTTTTTATTATCATCGTGGTATCGAAATCGGCATTGAGTATTGAGTGTATTCCTTAGTATCAAAGTCAAGTTTGAATTGTTAAAATAACACTAACTCAAACATGA
This sequence comes from Periophthalmus modestus, assembly GCA_019594935.1. Classification (NCBI taxonomy): domain Eukaryota; kingdom Metazoa; phylum Chordata; class Actinopteri; order Gobiiformes; family Gobiidae; genus Periophthalmus; species Periophthalmus modestus. Next base: position 20,935,682 of record JAIEZT010000012.1, on the reverse strand, counting down.
GTGAATCACTCCAAATCCAACAGGAAAACAGTTATGACATGGAAAAAAAGCTTTGAAAAGTCAATTTTGCACAATATGTCTCTGTTTAAGAAACATATGCCAATATTCGTTTGCTTTTTTCCTTTCGCCGCTTGGGATGGAGAAAGATTTGCTACTGTAGTGATTTGTGTGGGTTAATTAGACCTAACTGAGCAAACTCGCAAATGGCTTTACTTTGCACCTCCAAACTACTGAGAAAAGAACAGAAGGTGTGGCAACAAAACGAACACAAGGAAATAGTTTTTGGCAAGCGATGGAACTTTGAACGCGATAACAGGACGGCAGCTACAAAGAGACGTTTGAGGAGACATATGCCGAGAATCGAAGGGGCAGGCCTCACTAAACAGAGCAACAAATATTTGGAAGATGTATGCAAATGTAATGAATCAAACGAGAGGGAAAGTAGGGCAGATCTGGCAACAAGAGGACGTGTGAAACAGGTCAAGTACAGTGCTACTATAAAGTAAAGCAAACACAGAGGAATGAGGGGATGGGGGATAAAGGAGGGAGAGAAAGAGGTGTAGAGGGAAAAGCATGTCCTCGTTTACGAAGTCAGCAGTCCTCCCTCAAGTACAGAGGGAGGGAAGGAGAGAGGAGATAGAAGGGAGAAATAGAGCAAGGGGGTAGGGAAAGAGGGGAATACGAGATAGGAAGAGGAGAAAGGGGCTCAGAATGGGAAGATGTAGAGAGAAAAAGAAAAGGGGCAAAAGAAAGAGTAGGGAAAGGAGGGATTAAATAGGAGAGGGTAAGAGGGGAAAGTGAGAGAGAGTAGTGAATGAGTCAGAGGGAGGGAGAGAGAGGGAAGGAAAGAGGGTGAGAGGGGAGAGAGGGAGAGAGAGAACAGGAAACGGCAGAAAGGGTAAAAGAAGGATGAGAGAAAGGGAATGAAAAGGGGAGAGGGAGAAAGGAGTAGGAATTATAAGAGTCAGAGAAGAGCGAGAAAAGAGGGAGGGAAGGGAGACACTGAGAGAAGGAGGGAGAGAGAGTAAGAGGGAGAAGAAAAGATAGAAAAGATAGAGTGAGGAAGTTGGTGTGGGTCAAAGAGAGTAGAGAGAGATGGAAGGAGAGAAGTGAGAGATGGAGGGAGAGAAGTGAGAAATGGAGCAAGGGAGTAGGGAAAAAGGAAGATGAGCTAGATGAAACAGTAAGGGAAAAAGAAGGGGAATGAAAGTAAGGAAGAAAGGAATAAGTATAAGAGTAAGAGAGAGAGGAGGGAGAGAGAGAGAGAGAAGAGGAGTGCAAGAACAGAAAGAGGCAACAATGAGGGGAAAAGAGGGAATGAAAGGGAGAGAGCGAGAAAGTAAAAAGAAAGTAAGAGAGAGAGTGGGAGAGAGAGAAGAGGGGGGAAGAAGAAACGAAGGGAAAGAAAATGTGTAAGAGGGAGAGAGAGAGGCGGGGGGTACTGAGAGAAGAATGGAGGGAGAAAGAGCAAGGGAGAGGAAAAGATAGAAAGGATAGAGGAAAGAAGGAGCTGTGAGTTAAAGAGAGATGTAGAGAGAGAGTCTGTATAAGCACACACCTCTATCCAGGTAAACCACAATGATTTATTCTGCAGACACAGCCTTTATGAGCCAATGAAAACACGGCAAAGTAATAGACGAGTTTGCATAAAAGAGACACTAAAAAGCCCGAAACGTCCCCTTTAAAGTTTACTATGAACTGTCCCAGACTTCTGAACAGAGAGGAGAGAGAGAAGCGAGGGAGGGAGGGAGAAAGGGAGGTAGATTTATTTCATTATGTTGTCTGACCTCGGAGCAGCTCGTAATATGCAGCTAAACTGGAGGTGCTTATAGTCGGCCTATTCGTGTCACTGCCACTTCTTTAAGCCATCAGTCAGACCACATTCAAGTGTTGGCTGAGTTTTTACCTCGTGTTACAGAGGGAAAATTCACTTTGTATCACTATGGAAACAAAGCAAAACTTTACTGGATTAAATATAAATACATTTCAACATCAACACCAAAAGTAAACGACAAAAGGGAAAAAAAAATATTATTTTCAAGGGCCCATGTTACGCTATTTTCTGATCCATGTTATAATGTTGTTTCCTCATCACAAACATACCTGGGAACACATGTTTAAGACACAAATCTTGCATATTTAGGCTGAGTTCTTCTCTTAAACTGATAACACTAACAACATTATAACACTATTTAAAGCTCACAAGAGTCTTTTTTCCATTATATAGAACCTTTAAGATATTTCCAGAAAATGTTTTTTAGTTTGATTTCATTTTGGTTGTTTTTTTTGCTGTGAAAAACATGGATCTGTACTCGGGGTGGGCTTGCAACCTCACAAACCTGACTTATACTCATCTCAGAATGTTCCAAAGAATGGTTTTAATTTTCTGTCTCCATGGATTCATGCAGGTGACATCCCCCCCTCCAGAAAGTACCTATAAGTACTTAAAATAATCACTGAAATCTAATCTTGCAAAGAAAGGATGCTAGCAGGCCTACATCCCTGCCTATTTCCTGTTAAGTTACCACGATAATGCAAGTGAAAAAACATTGGAAATCTTGCTTGCAAAGCTTAACACCATAAAAAAGAGAGTTTAAACATCTCAAATCTTGTGTTTCTCTGTCCTCTGAAACAGTCATTAAATATTTACCAGCAGTGGGTGCTGGCTGGGCTCTCCCACATGAAGCGCTGCACTAAGTCTTGTGCACACAATCAAACGCTCTGCTGTCTCAAGGCCAACAGTATACCTCAGCTTTCATCAGAACACTGGGCTCTTGTACTGCCTCCAGCCCCGTCCTCTGTTCCATATCTGCTGTCTGCATCTGTCAAACACGGCACGCTTTGTTTTCTGGTCCTCCTAGTCTTTCTAACGAGGTGGTATGATTTTGGAAAAAGGGCAGTTTTATAATTCAAGGATTTGATGACATCATAATTTCAGATGGAGGGCAAAGGCCTTAGACTGTATATAAATGGACATCGCTAACCACCAGTGTCGCCCATCTCTTCATAACTGCTACTGTCATTTGTGCTCATCGTTTTGGTCTTAAAATGTTCGTATTAACCCGCTCTACAGTTTTTATTTCACTATTATGTCCATAAATAAAGATATGAACATAATGACAGATCTAGTGATGGTCTAAACGAGCCGAGGCACCGATACACGCGTCATGCGCTGAAAGTGATGCCTCAGCCGAGCTGTGTCACTGAGCGTATCGCTTTAAGAAAAGTCACGTGACCGACACAGTGACTGTGTCGTATTGTATCACATTGTGTCACGTGTCGTTGAGGCGCCAGTTCTACTTCAGGATCCAGCACAGATCGAGCCACTTGTTGCTACGACGCCGTTCGTCTCTATGGACCCTCCAAGAAAGAGAAAGTTATTTCCGTGAGGGATCATTTTGATCTCATAACACCTGATAAGGTCATTTGTTCCATTCCCGTTTCCACGGCAGACGAAGTATTTTATATATATTTTTATGACCCACAGGTGAAATGTCGTCAATGCTCAACGGAGTTGTCCTATGCAACCGGAACACATCATCAATGCTCCGGCATCATAGAGCTCGCCATGAAAGAGAACCAAATACACCAGGAATGCACACTGGTGGATTAGTATTTTGTAATTAGTCACTAATTATTATGGAGGCTAATAATAATCTAAATCAAACACCTTTCCTTTTTACTTCAAGCTTCTAGAAAAGAGGCCCTAAATCGATGCATTGTAATTATAATAAAAGATTTCCAATTTTCTCTGAAGCTGGAGAAATTGTTTCCAAGAGGATTAAACAATGATCATATGACTTTGTTTTTTTGTCTACAATTTTGAGGGCCTATTTATAAGCCGTTTCAACAGGTTTCAGAGTGGTCTTATATGCTGAAGCCCAGCTTGTCATACATATGAGGGACAATCATTGCATTAAAGTATAGTTTAGAAGCATCCAGTGTTAAATTAGCTCTAATATGTCTAAAATTTGACAGATTAAATTTCATTTAATCTCCTTTCAATTGAGAATAATGACTTCTTTAGAGTTGCACCACTTTCTGAAACTGCTGCGATAAAATCATTTGACTTTTGTTTCTTTACACTGACAGAGAAGACGTTGAACTTTGTGCCAGTTTTTGTTTCATGTTGATATGTGCCAGTAATTGCAGAGATATTAACCATAAACCATGAAGTCAACAAATCTGCAATGTGAATCAATATATAATCTAGAAGGTTGTTATGTCTGAAACCCAGCAATTGTGCTTTCTCTGAGGAGTTGCAATAGCTATTAGATTGGCCATATATGTTTCAAAAGTAGGATTCTGTTGTAAACAACTCCAGGAGCATTAACATTTGAGAGAAAACTGAAATATGAGCTGATAAACTAATACAAGAATCCCATGCATTTTAGAACATGTCTGTCAAAACTCCAAATACAGTTTTCAGATGACATCACAACATTACACTCTCCTGGCCAATAATATTTAATACATCAAAAATGAGGGGCAGCTAAAATAAATATTGTTAAAAGGCAGATTTTGTTGTAATACGGTAGGTCAAGGCAGGGCCAGCCCAGCCTATAGGCGGACTAAAAACACCTGCTTAGGGCTCCGAGGGCAGCAAAGGGCCCCAACAGCCCCTACATTTATATTAAAAATAATATAATATATCAAGTTTTATTGGAAACAAGGCTTGTGCCTAAATATTCCTCTAAAATGAGCATTTGTTTTATATCTATAGTAGCAAAATATCTGCTGCTGCCAACATTTGTTTTTGAGTCAGGCATTTTGAATCATGAATAGCTGAGCTGGGAGGCATCTGCTGCCGGGGGCCCAGAGACAAATTCAGCTTCAGGCCGTCTGAAAGCTAGAGCCGGCCCTGGGCCTAGGGTCTCCTGATAGAAATCATCAGGTTCAATATTTGTGAATTTACTTTACTTTTAGATAATGTACAACATAATCAATTTGCTCTGTGCACATCGGCAACAGCCCAATTTTAGTCCCATTCTATCTCTATGAATCATGTAAAAATTAATAAACATTTAAAAATCAGACAGTGGACAGGTTGTTTATTTTATGTTTCCCAATTTTAATAAAAGTGACTGTTAGCTTTGAGACACAGTGAACTAGCTAGCGTGCTTCTCTTGCCCCCCCACCTGGGAGTATGAAATCATCACATTTCAGAATCTGAAAAACAGTATTAAACAGACTAGTTGTTCTTTAGATTAATAATTGAAGCCTTTGTGCTTTGATAATGGCACTAATTTAAATTGTAATTTTTATTTGATTACAATGTCTTGTTCAGCCTTATTTTCTCCCTTCGTCCTCTGCCCATGGACCTACACAGAAAGTACAAATACACCCTCAGGAACTCATCATCTTAAGCCTGGATGTTATTTTGGGGACAATGGGCGAGATACATGGGAACACTAGCAGCATATGTATGAGCAGATTTCAGCAAGAACAAAACTAAACACAACCAAGTCAGTTCATCTGTTTTCTCTCATTGTTGTGTCTTCGGTCATGAATTAATGAAGCTGTAGCCTAAATCCAACATGAATTTCTGTATTTCATGATATCTGAACACCCCCAGCAGTGGGCAAAGCTCCAGGAGGGTGTCAAGATGGCTCTACTTCACGTCGCCTAATGCTGGTAGTTAGTTTCAACAAATGGTGGTTTTCAGATCTAAAATGTGATGATGTCATACTCCCAGGTGGGGGGCAAGAGACAATTTTTATTACATTGTAAGAAATATCTAAAAGCAAAATTCACAAATGTTGAACCTGTGTTATGGTATCATTTCAAGACCCAAGAACTCATGGTATTACAACAAAAATCTGCATTTTAAAGGTTTTATATAAAACAAAATTGACTGTATAATGTCGTTACCCCATCAAAAACATACCTGGAGTTGTGTTTTGTTTCATTTGCCCATGTTTAAAAAACCCTTTATTATTAGTCTGTCTACATCTCCAAAGCTCAAAATGCTCTGTTCCACCTCGTGATGTCATGAAGGTATACTTTTCAAGTTAACAGCTACCTTTAACTTTTTGTTCAGTTGAGATTTGCAATCCCAAGGCTGAAATTATCCAAATGATTCTACTGAAGGTGTATGGAGTTTAAAAATACAGTGGAGCACTTCCTGTATTGTCACATGACGTCTGTTTGAGAGAAGAACTCAGCCTAAATAATAGTTTGTGTTAAACCTGTGTGAATAAAACAAAACACAACTCCAGGTATGTTTGTGATGAGGAAACACAGGATAAGAGATCAGAGAATAGTGTAAAATGGGACCTTTTACAATTATTATTTAGCTGTTCCTCGTCTGTATCAAATATTCTAGGCCTATAGAATGTTGTGATGTTGCCTGAAACGCAACAATAAGGCTGAAAGCACTGATTTGGCCCAGAGCCACTTTAAGGGCAAAACATGCTTTATCCACAGGCTGTGTTCAGGGGTTGGTTCATGACATTGTAGAATTTGATGCTGTAGTATTAAGGGCAGTGCCCGACACAAATACGTGGCTGACTCACTGTTTTTGAGTAACATTATCAAACAAAAAAGGTTTAATTAATTGATAATAATATTTTTTTTACAGGTCACATTATTTCGTTTGAAAATGAGAATAACAGAAGCCAAAATAAGTCATTTCAGTTCAATCTGTATTCCATTACTTTGAATTACCATATTTACCGCACCGGAATATAAGTCGCACCAGCCAAAAAATGCATAATAATGAAGAAAAAAAACATATATCTCACATATAAATCGCATCTGAGTATAAGTCGCACCCCCGGCCAAACTATGAAAAAAAGTGTGACATATAGTCCAGAAAATACGGTATAATGTGTATTGTTTTATGTAGCTGCCACTTTACGTTATCATTCAGAAACTTTCACAAAACTGGACACAAAAGGAGTGCAAAAGCAAAAATGTAATCTGTCAACTGGACAAATCGTTGTAGGAGTGAGGACATTTCGCTGCTCATTCAAGCCGCTTCTTCAGTTCTGGTCAGATCTGCTGCTTTATATCTGTCTGAAGGGAGGAGCTAAACACACTGAAACTAAAAATACCAATTTGTTTACAGTTTCTGTTTGTTACTAGGTCTGTTGAACTGCAGTAAGTTGTGATCTGCGCCAGAGTCAGGTTTTGCATAATCATTCAGGCCCTTAATTTCTTTTGCTGTGGATCACACCCGGACCACTGAGGGTTACACAAACACATAACGGAACGATTCTCAGTTAAACCATGTGAATGAGGATTTCAGTGTTGTTTGGTCACAGTGTTGATAATCTTCAGAAAATGGAAAATCACTGTGTTACTTCTCACTAAAAAATCATATTGTGTCAACCCTAATAGTTGACTCACTGTTTTTGAGAGGAATAACTAAACTAACTCCACATTTAATCACACTGGACTCGGGGAGATCACCAACCAGTCATAAGAATCTTGATTTTTAAGTAATTTCAATAGATGTAATGGGGAAAAAAAATAGTCCATCAATTTTTTTCCGTGCATCTGGGTGTGGGTCGCAGGAGCAGCAGGGACTCCCAAACTTCCCTCCCCCAAAATAGTCCACTTTAGTTAATTTGCTCATGTGGATAGGCCCAGTAATTACAGAGACATTAACCATAAACCAGGTCAACAAAACTACAATCTGACAGTTAAACAGCATCTTCCACCATAGATGTTCGACTCCTCCAGCTTAAAATGCGGCGACGTCATGCGAACACAACCCCTTCAGTTATTCAGTTTTGGATGTCTAACTGATCAAACTGAGTCACTGTAACTTCTAAGATCAATTGTTTGAGCCAAATCCTGAAAAGTAAATAAGATTTGTTTCGTTGACTGAGAGCGGAGATGGAGAAACAAAGAGATTTGACAGAGAAAATCAGTGACTCATAACCTCACTTCTCATAAATACTAAAGTTTGGATTTTTGAAACGAAAAGTCAGTATTTGCTTTCTTCTAAAAGGTTACAGAATACAATTGCTCTGACAGACTGGAACTTAAAGTGCTTGACAGAACTCTTCAGACGTAGAAGAAACGGTTTGATTTCAGGTTTGAATCGATTTTACAGATAATTGTGATGATAGTTGCCGTAGTAATTGTAAGTATTTTACAAGCAACTGCGACAAACTATAGAAGCAAGATGAAAACACCAAATGTAAAAATCTGATTGTAAAATGATTGTGTTCTGAAAGTTTGAACAAATACAGCTTTCCACATTGTAATTTATCAAAAGAGAGTTTGTTTGTTTGCGGTGTCAACAATCATGATCTTCATAAAACTGCTGGGTTTTTTTTTCGCATTATGTAACTTTTTTGTGGTTGGGCGTCTGCCGTGTTGCTTTTATAGAAATGTTATGTTATGTTAATGTTCCCAACTATGGCATTAAGTGCATCTATCATCCATTTATTCAATAACAGGTGTTTTAATTGTCAAAAACACCTTGAAAAACATGCATTGTAACTGTCAGTGAGGTACAGACACTGTACCTTTAATAAGACTTGGAAGATTATTTTTAGGTCTGTATCACAATGCAGTGTGATGTTATTCAAGTTATGGAGGTAGAATCTCTTCAATTTGTAGTAAAAAATGCTTCCTGATCAATTTGGCCAGTTTAGGAGGAGGCATGAGGGCCAACAAAACTTGGTCTGAGGGCCGAATTTGGCCCCAAGGCCGTAGTTTGGACAGCCCTGGTCTAAGGAGACAAAATATATTCACTCCAAAAAATGTTTGTCCAGCTTTACAGATTTCAATTTTCTTTTGCAGTGGAACATACTTGGACGACTCAGGATTACCCAAACATCTCCATGGAGACAAGCAGAGGCCAGAAAAGTTACATAGTGCACCTTTAGTAATTGTAACTCTCACAAATATGTCAACGTAGTGACCAAAAATAAAAGCCAAATGTTATCCAACCAGGAATTATCCAAAGAATGGGTTGCCAGATCCTCTGACGAAAAAACAGTTTGTAAAATGATAAGACGTGCCCTCAGCTTATGACGGCTAATGGCATCTTTGGCTCAGTTGTAATGGCACTGATGTTTTTAAAGCAGTAGAAGCGCATGTTACTACTATTACCTTTAAAAACAGCAAGAAATACATCCAACTGCGATTATATTAATGTATTTATAAAGAGCCCATTGGAGGGTGTTCATGTTTTCTGGCTAATGTTCTGACCCCGCCCACTGCTCGTATCCCCGACCCTCTGCGTAGGTCCGTTCCCGCTCTGTACTTGAGCTTGTCCGTGTTGAGGAGTGTAACGCCACAGGACCTCTCGTTCTCAGCACGACTATGGCAATCCTGGCACCGGGCACGGGTAACTCCACGCTGTGACCGGGATGCCTAACCAGCCCTTTCCGAGCACTTCTGATGACCCAATCTACAATCTACAGGCCAACCAACAGGTCCGAGTGCGCGGCCGTACACAAGGTTAGCTAGCTTGTATGCGCGCGGAGGCTAATCATGGCCAAACTCATCGACCACCAGCCTGGGCCAATATGGCGCCCGATCAGTGCCCAGAACGGAGCAGGGGAGAGGAAGGAGGAGGAGGAGAAAATGGAGAATGTGAAAAGCAGCAGAGAGGAAAGAATGAAGATGAGAAATGGAATCCTGTCAGTCAAAATTTGAGTAGAATTAAAACCGTCCAAATAGGAAGTGAGCATGGGCGTGCTTCCAGCTCCATTGACTCCAGTTTGGCTCCAATTGGGATTCTATTGATAAACTGTCATCCCTCTTTCTGTAAGTGCTGCTGTCAGACTTTTCATTTTGGTGTTTAAGTTTTTTGTATTAACCCACTCTACATGATCCCGGGGTTTTTATGTCTCTATTTTGTCAGTAAATCAAGATATGAACATAATAATACCAGACAAATCAGGTGCCTTCTTTCCCTGAGGTTGCTCCTGCTAGCGTTAGCAACAGCCTTGATTGACAGCGTTGCTTAGTTCTGTGCTAAATCAATGTTGCGGGCAGGAAGAGGCGTTAACTTCAATAGCCTCGCTCCGGATTGGCTCTTTGGTTGCTATGATACTCGGAATTCCAAATATGGGACTCGACTCGGCCTCTAACCGCTAGCCTCGATGAACTTCATTTGACTAGAGCCGAGCGATAAGGGTGACGTCACACTCCCTTAGTCCACTTCTTTATACAGTCTAAGGATGCAACCGTGCCAAATTACAGGTCCGGTTACATCCCCTGCATAGACTTTTTTGTAACTGAATAAATGAATGATGGATAATTTAGATGCCAGAGTGTGGAACAAAGCAATAACACACAAACTGGTGGTATTTATAATCGCTGCATGATACTGAGCAGATTCAAAGAAGTAAAGACAACGCAGTTCAGGTAAAATAAAAGCGCAAGAGTGAGTGAGTGAGAGAGAGTGAAAGAGAGAGAGAGATTAGGCGAAGTGAAGAAGGGGTGATAAAACGTGGGTATAGAGATAGAGCTTGGGATGAGAGAGAGAAATGAAAGACAGGAGAGAGAGAGAGAGAGAGAGAGAGAGGGAGAGAGAGAACGAGTGAGAAAAGATGAGAATTAGAGAGAGAGAGAGAAAGAGAGCAAGAGAGAGAGAAAGAGAGAGAGGGAGATAGAGGTGAAGAGAGTGGGCTAAGAAGAGAAAGAGACTAGACAATAAAGATGTGGAGATATGGAAATGGAAAGCAGGAGACACAGAGAGAGAGAATGAGTGAGAAAAGAGAATAAGAGCGAGAGTGAGAGAGAGGTAAGAGTGTAGTGTGTGTGTGAGAGAAAGACAGCGAGAGAGAAGAGAGAGAGTGAGGCAAGTGAGGGAGAAAGAAGGAGAGAGGAGTGCAGTGAGAGGGGAGCAAGATAGAGGGATGGGCGATTGGGAAGAGAGAGAGGAGAGGAAGAGAGGAGAGAGGGACGCGATGATTAAAGGCTGTATGAGGAGGAGGAGATCACAGGAGAAGTACCTATCCTCAGACAGGTACGGGGGTGGGGGAGGGGGGGCACAGGTGCTGATGTAACACACGGCCCATCCAAAAGTCCCACCAATCTGCCTCAAATATCAGCCAACATCCGCTCCCGTCCCCGATCCAACTTAATAAAACATGATGGCGTCCACATTACACGCTTGTTTCGGTCGCTGTGGCTCCATTGGTTGGGCTGTCGCGTTTAATGTCTGCTTTATCTAATGAAAACTTAATTATCCACAGCAGAATCATGCGGTTATTAGCTGACAAGCCTCTGCCTGCGTATAAAAACTGACAATTCTTACTTAATGTTCAGACATAAAATGAGATGGGATTCTGTAAAGCTACTCCGGACCATTACGTACCAGTTTGTACTAGGGGGGTGTCATGTGCCAACTTTACCTATTGATTTTACATTGTAAGTTCATGAAATATCAGAAAAAATGATGGTGATTTTTTTTTTCTCTAATGTCTAGATCCCAGAACCCACTGCGCCACTACAAAAAAAAAATCAGCATTTTAACTATTTTATTATATTATGATATTTTAGCTGCCCCCATCTGTGTTAAAATGATTGGAATTCCGACCACAAGTATCATAGCAACCAAAGAGCCAATCCAGAGCGAGGCTGTTGAAGGTAACACATCTTCCTGCCCGCACCACTTTTTTAGCATGGAGAGGGCGCTTAGGTTGTTTGGGTTGTTGGGTTGGGTTGTTATTAATGTACATACTTTGTGTTACTGGCACAATAGCATAAAATAGCCAAATAAAAATACCAGGATCATGTAGAGCGAGTTAATATGAATATTTTAAGACCAAAATGACAAGCCTAACAGCAGCAGTTATGGAGAAAGGTGCAACAATTTTTCAACAGAAAGTGACTTGGAGTTGATGGAGCCGGAAGCGCACCCATCATCACTTCTTATTTGCAAAGCAGCTGCCAACAGGTTAGCTATGTCCATTTATTTATACAGTCAATGTTTGAAATCCAGCAATACATAATTAAATAATGGTCATCATTTGAGTTTATTCCATCCAAGTTACCCATATATTCAGTGGCAAAATTAGGTTTCTATATAAAAAGAGTTATACAACTCGCTCAACTTTTTATAGTCCAGAGTGAGAAGAAAGCAGAAACGGTTCAAGAATGATTTATATTTTTCACAATGAAGGTTAACAGATTGGTAATACTATATATAATGGTACGGCTGCTAAAAAAAGGTAAAGGCAATAGTTGTTCATACTGGTTTAAAAATATCTCAACTGAGACGAGGATGCCATAAAGAGCCCTTATGTATTCACTGAAAACTGATTTAAGTTAGCAGGATCTGGCAACTTCTCTGTTTTATTTGTGAACTATGCAACTAATGACATGAATTTGTAATATTCAGGAAATGTTTAACAAAGCTTTATACTAACTTAGGACAGATTAAATATATTATTAAGTTAGAGACAGATTCTGGATTCAGGGTAGGTTCAGAAAAACAGGCAAAGTTCACCAGACTCACTCCAAATGTCCAGTGTGGTAAGAACAGAGCTGAGATGGAGGAGGAAGTAGCTTAAGTTTTGAACAAACTTTTTTATTTTAATACCAGGAAAAGATTGATTTTAATACAGAGAAACGACTCCACAATCAATACTGACTTCAATACCACCATGGTGATAAAAATACGCTACTTTTTGGACAATACAAGTGGTAATAATACCAGTTTCTTCAAAATGCATATGACAGGTTTTCATCTTTTTCTATTCCTTGGTTTGGTGGGATACAACCTGTGCTGTAGACAACAGTTTTTAAAAAAGTAGTGCCAAGTTCTAAAACACAATCCCTCTGTCTATGTAACCAGCACTGCAAATTCTGTTCAAAATTCAAAGGCAATTAACACACAAAGAATACGTTTGTCTGACAGTTCTATAAGAAAATAAATGTATGGTCTTACCCATGCAATTTAATACACTACTTATACAGGCCGTTCAGCTACTCAGGAAAGGACCAATTTTGTCCCATTTATGGATGTTTTTCTCACTATCAATACTAGTTCAAGCAAGTATCTCAATTCAATAGTAGTTTTAGAGGTGCTATATTCTATTAAAACTGACTCTTGTGAGCTTTAAGCCATGTTGAAAAGCCGTTAACTCCTCAAAAACATAACTGGAATTGTGTTTTGCTTCATTCACACATATTTCAGAAAATTCTTTATCATTAGTCTGTCTATATCTCCAAAGCTCAAAATGCTCTGTTCTTTGTGATGTCATATAGCGGTAGTTTTCAAGTTAAGAATGACCTTGACAATTCCAGGGTTGAAAATGGGTTAAAAATGCTTCAAGTGCAGGTGTATGGAGTTTAAAAACAGAGTAGGGCACTTCTTGTATTACCAAATGACATCACAAGGTGAAGTGTTTAATGCATTAGAGAAGAACTCAGAGTAAAAATGCAGGATTTGTGTGTTAACCTTCTGTGAATGAAAGAAAACTCCACTCCAGGTATGTTTTTGAGAAGAAAACATGATATAGATCAGAAAATAGTGTAAGATGGTCATCTAATATCAATTAATATCTTGGTATTGAGTTTTTACATCCTCGAAGACAGAAATGTAGAGCAGTCAAAGAACTGAGCCATACCATTAAGCATCAGCGAATCGAATCCTTTTAACAGAAAAACTGTGAATAGATTCCATAAATATGTTCCCAAAGTCTCTCAACGTCTCAGTAAATGTCTATATGGAAGCCCTTGAGCAGGTAAGAACATTCAAAACACATGGATTTAAAAACAAGCTGGTCTGGGCGACTATTGGGTAAGGTAGTCCTGCCCAAGACCAGCTCAAGATCTGGAGACGGGTCCCATTGCTCCTGGCAGGGTGCCCCAGCAGTGTTAAAGGATGGGTCAAATGCAGGAACAAATTTCAATATGGCAAAAATAAAGTGTACATTGCCTGTCTTAACCTTCCTGATTTAAAGGGTTTTGTGAGGAGCGCTATCTTTTTATTGAATTACTTATTTACTATGGTGACAAGTAGTCTCAGAATTTTAATGGAAGCGTATTTTGCATGAGTTTGGAAACAGCATGTGGTGTGCATCTTCTGTTTATGACATCATTATCATCAGGATCATTATGTTATAATTTACACATTTTAAATCAAAATATTAATCTAAAACACTTAATAAAAGAAACAAATCCAGTGATCATAAGTAAAATTATCTACCAATGGAAAAAGCCTTTTTGTACTCGCTACTAAGTCATGTTAGAATGTTGTTACCTCATCAAAAACACACCTGGAGTTGCGTTTTGTTTCATTTGCACATTTTTAAGTAATCTTAAATCTTTATATTTAAAGCTCAAAATGCTCTGTTCCACCTTGTGACGTCATGAAGGTAGTGTCGGTCGTTTTCAAGTTAACAGCTCCTTTTACCTTTCAATTCAGTAGAGATGAACAAATCCAGGGCTGAAATTATGATTCTACTGAAGGTGCATGGACTTTAAAACACAGAGGAGCACTTCCTGTATTACCGTATGACATCACAAGGTGGAACAGACTGTTAAACATGTGTCAATGAAACAGAACACAAATCCAGGTATGTTTGTGATGAGGGACAACGTTATAACATAGATCATAAAATGGTGTAATATGGACTTTGAAATTGTAACACACATTTTGTTCCATTGAAGATAAGAAAAACAATAACTCTTTGCACTTGAAAAAATAAACGAAATCTTATATTGTTTGAATCAAGACAGAAAGACTTATTCCACTGGTACACAATTGTACTTGTCAAGTCAAATCTTAGTATACGTATTACTTTTTGCAGTGTTCCTCCTGCTCAGTCCCCCTAGGTGAGCGCATGGTCCCGGTTGGTGCTGTCCCATTAAAGGGCAGCTCTGCTGGGTCTCGTCTGGGTCTGTGCTACACACTGTACAAAAGCAGCACTCCCCACAGCACGCACAGAGATGGTGTATTTGTCTCAGACTGTATTTAATCACCAAATGAATGTGAGGAGACAGGAGGCACGCGGGAGGTACAGGTACGATCCTTAGCACTGTCGGAGAAGTCTGTTTACAATTACTCAAGCCTTCAAGTGAACTAGAGCTTATCCTGGTAAGACGCCCCATTCACACATAGATCTCAGTGAATTGCAGGGTACGAGAACGCTCAGCAGTGACCTCCATTCACACAGACACCAGTCCCAGAACCTGGCAGTGTCGTACCGAATGGTGAGAAGTCCTCAAAATGTCATCCATATACAGGAAGCTAAAACCAACAAATAGCTGGACATAGGTAATGCGCTAGCTGGCACGTACCAAATAGGAAATGAGCTTGGGTGTGCTTTTGGCTCCATCGACTCTGGCTCAAATTCACTTTCTCTTAAAAAAAACTGTTGCCCCTCTCTCCATAACTGCCGCTGTCAGACGCCGTCATTTTGATCTTAAAATATTTGTATAAACCCGCTCTACATGATTCCGGTGTTTTTATTTGGCTATTTTATCTGTAAGTCAAGATATGAACTAATGAATGAATGAATTAATAACAGCGTTCCTAAGCGCTCGCCCCCCTGTTAAACCAGTGGCGCTGGCAAAGAAGGGGCGTTACCTTCAACAGCCTCGCTCCCGATTGGCTCTTTGGTTGCTATGATACTCGTGGTCGGACTTCCAAATATGGACCTAGGCTTCAAATTCGCCGCTAAAAATGCTAGCCTCGATGAGCTTCATTTCACAGGAGATAAACTCTATGGGTGACATCACATTCACTTAGTCCACTTCTTTATACAGTCCGTGATGTCATGTGGTAATACAGGAAGTGCTCCACTATGTTTTTAAACTCTACACATCTTCACTACAATCATTCCATAATTTCAGCCTGGAATTGCCAATCTCTACTGAACTAAAGTTTGCAAATTGCATAAGTCATCATCAAGTATTTTTCTTTATCAAGTTTCGCTAAACAAAAACAGTATGATGGACAAATGAACATATCTTAGCAACACTGACAGCAAAGTTCTTCTTGTCCCGGCTGCCACTCGTCCTTCTTTTACAGATTTGCTGTCAACACTCAAAAATGCACCATTCTTTTAGATGTGTCACTTTTCTCAGCCTGTCTCAAATGCTTCACTTTCTCCCATCTCTCTCTTCCTGCTAAAGCTGTCAAAAGTATTGAAAATCAGGTACTAATCGATAAAAAAACTAGCATCAAAACTAGATACTTCTTCAAGCAGGTAACCATACTTAAAAAGTCACATTTACAGGACAGAAATTAACCTTGAATAGCTTTAGAATTAACTTAAGCTGTATCAGAACAAGTATAAGACCACATAGGCTAGTATACACCCATGGACCACTATGGAACTTGGAATTGGTATTGAGTAACGAGTCTATTCCTTAGTATCAAAATCAAGCTTGAAATATTTGTATCATGACAACACTACTTTCTACCATCATGGCTACTCCCATAAACTGCCCCAAACTCTGCTCACTCTCCAGCTCGAGCCGCTCAGCAGTCTGATATATTTCTCAATTATTTAAACTGCGTGGTTACATAGATTTTTGTGCAGACTACAAAGTGCAGGACTCATCTCTCATCTAAACGACTGTAGCCTGTCTATGTGCCCGGGTTTGCTCAGTGAGGAGACGGAGAGGCCTGGTGCAAAAGCAATACAAGTCCACACATTAACATTGTAATGGATCAACACTATTACAGCAACCAGACATCTGTTCAAAGTGTTTTTATGTGTGATGACAACACAGCCATGTAGAGTCAGACACCATGAAGTAAACATCTAGTAGTTCGTATAGTGCTGGGACACAGATGTAGAATTATAAATGTGTTAACACTTACACGCACCAAACATCAAAACTGGTGTTAAAACGTGACTAGACCATGACTAGGACTAAGTCAACATTCAGACTGAAGCAGACTAAAGTTTAGCAGAACGAAACTAGGACAAAGGTGTAGCATATGTTAGAAGAGCTTTCTACCATGCTATAATGCTGTTACCTCACCAAAAACATGCCTGAAGAGGTTTTAGATGTCATCCATACATGATTCAGTAGTCTAGCACAAGGTTTACCTGACAGTTTTCCATAAATATACAAAAGCAGGATACAAAACAATACACTTCATAAACCTGCCGATTTGAATGTGACAGCGCTCTGAAGGAGGAGTGACTTAGCTCAAAAATGAAAATGAAACGTATTCAGCATGTTAATGTGTTGGCGTATACAACATATACACACACACACACACACACACACAAACACACACACACATATATATATTTTCCGTTTATAACCCTGGGGAACCCACAGGGTCAAATTTGGACGCAGTTAATTGCCTCCACCCAAAATGAATAAACAACAAAAAAATTAAAAGTGTCACATTTAAAGCCCAGAGTGCCACTTCTGGCCCCTGCATAGAGACACCTGGTGGATGAATATTGAACTAAAATGAGCCAGAGTGGTAGTGACAAGTTGGCTAACCTGTGGAAAACTACCCAAACAAAATCGTCTTCTCAGCAAACCAGCGGTTGGTAAAATTGTGTTTTTTTTGTTGATCTTTTTAGTAACAACTTGAAGAATGTTTAGGAAGTAGGTAAAAAAAAACAAAAAAAAAAAACAAAAAAAACAAAAAAACATTGTGGAGTCTTTGGGGTTTATATCCAAGAATATAAATATAATATATTATTATATTATATAATTCAACACTGAAAGGAAAAAAGAGAGAAAAGTGACTTGCCCAAAAACACAACAACAGCATGCACTCAGTTTTGAACCATCTGACCTTTGGCTACCCACTGCCACCAATAACATAACATTTTCAAGCAGTAAAACTATAGTATATACAGTATATGGCAAGGTCTCATTATACCCATATTTCACCACGCATGCAAGAGTGGGGATCATTACTCTACAGTAATGTGGTTTTGCTGTGATTTGTGTTTTCTCATTATGACAACACGGGCATGTCGACTCAGACACCATAACATGAGATTTACCATGAGGGCAAACTTTTACTAGCACTTTAAAATAGGGTCTGGGACTTACTAGGTACTTACAGTGGTAGTTAGCAGATACTTAATTACAGCGGTAGTTACAATGGTAGTTCCTGTGGTACTTTTTACTTTTATACTGATACTTATCTGTACTTCGGCTGGGACTTATACAGCATAACTAACACCGGTACTTTGTGGTACTTAAAGCGGTACTTATAGTGGTACAAGAAGTGGTACTTGCACTAATAGTTATTGGTACAAGTACTGGTACTTACAGTAATATGTTGTATTTAGTGAATGGTTACTTATAGTGTTAGTTACAATGGTATTTATTGAGGAGTATAGTGATATGATATAGTGGTGGTGTTATTGCAGTTAGAAAAAAGATTTAATACACAATATTAAAGAATATGCTATCATTAGACATATGATGGCATATACTGGCAAGCAAAAGTACCACTGCAAGTACAACAGTAACTACCACAGTAACTACTACGGTAATTACTAGTCAAGTATCTACTAAGTACCACCGTAAGTTTCACTGCAAGTCCCAAGTAAGTCCCTAGTAAGCCCTGGACCCTATTTTAAAGTGCTTAAGTCGTGATTTGAGCCTATAAACTCATTGATGTGAATAACTAGGATGCTCTGAATGCATAAGGTAAGTGAGGAATAACTTTGGACCACTGCAAATAGTTTAAAAAAGAACTAGTTCTGCTTTTTATGTTTTTAAGACAGTAGAAATCAAGGACAGCGCCCCCTGGCTTTATCTTGCAACACTCAGAGACACATCGGTGAAGAGGTCAAGTTTCCATCCAGGACAACTTTTGAGCCAAATGCTTCTTACATCGAAGAGAATGACCTGGACAGATGGTTGGACATGGACATGGACAACTTCAAAACGTGTACCTCAGTCACAGCTGTCGTCTGCTCACACCAATATTTGATGAAGTAACATTAAAAAAACAAGGCTCTGAGGGGAGGAGGAAGCAGATGTTAAGAAAACATTCAGGGCCACGGCTGTATTTTTAGACTGTACAACTGGGCAACGGGGGAGAGAGAGATGTAGTAAAATGCATGTTTCACAAGCCTGGAAGAATTAACTGCATGTAATCAAATTCTACATAAAAAACAACTGCGGCTGTGTCTGAAAGTCCACACTATTCCCTAGTTAGGGCACTATTCAGGGTCAGGCCATTTTTAGTGCGGTTCGAAGGTCCAGCTGGTGAGAGAATGGACTCAAAATTTCCCACAAAGCACCTGGAAAAGTAGTGGACATCAGTGGTCACAAGACTGAACAATGTAGACCAGAATGCATTGTGAGAGTAGGAAAAAAGACAGCGTGACAACAAGTCTTTAACAGGACAAAACACGACAGATGGAAGTGCTGGTTTATCGCACTGTTGAACCATGATTATGCATAAAACACTCTTAAATAAGCCGTTGATGTATAAAGTTGGTAGCGTTAGCCGCTTACGTTCGCTTGAGCGGTAAATAGAGCGATAATTTCCACATTGCAAATTAAAAAAAAGAATAATCCAATCCTTTTTCATGAGATCCAGCTTGACAAAAGCATGTATGATTATTATAAGTCCATAAATATTTGCGTGCGTGTCCAATCTGATCATTTATGACAGAAATCAAGGTGTATCGGAGTCAGATGCACTAAATAGTCCACTAAAGAGGACGAGGCTATGTAGTGAATGAGGGGTTAGTGGCTGGGGTGGACGTCCAGACAAAGCCGTAGTCACATGCATATAAAACAGTCAGATGGCCACAAAACCAGTGCTGTAGTCAAGGACGCAGTAATCGAGACCTGTCTGAGACCGCAAGGTTCAGAGACAAAGACAAGACTAATAACAAGACCCTTCGAGACCAAATCAAGACCATGTTTGACACGTACAAAAGGAAAGGACTCCCTCACTTTTATTAGCAGTATTTTGCACAGCATGAGTTTGGATTTAGTTCTGGGTTTCGTTGCTATAGCCACAACTGACGATTAATTATCATCATTATCAACCAAATAAGGTGGAAATATGGAGACGGAAAGCTTTAAAATAGAAAACTGCTAATTATCCTTTTGCATTTTTATTTAATAACTGCTGTCTTTGTTGTAAAAGGTGTTTTAATATGTGTTTAAGAGTCTATAGTCCAGTGAACGACTACAATTATCAAAAATATGACTACAATTATTTGTATAGCGGACTAGTCACGATTAGGGACTGTAATGAAATCTCTCTCTCATCAAGTCCAAGACAAGAATCCAAATGGGCTTGAGTCCGAGACCAAACAAAACCAAGACCATTAAAAATGTGTTTGCTGTAAAAAATGCACTTAAATCTAACCAAAATGCATTTGAAGGTTAAAAAAAAGCATGGTATTCTACAGAAACTGACGAATAAGTTTGGAATAGAGACAGTACTGTACATCCACTCAGATCAGAAAGATACAAGGCTTTTCCCTGTCAAAAACCTCACAGTGAAACAGCTGCAAAACACTGCACTTTTCTACAAACATGTCTACCCTACACCTGTGATTATGCCTCCAGCGTGAAGCAAAAACCCACCTATACGGACAACCCTGGATCCCCTCTCCTCTTTTCTCTCCTCTCCTGCCTCCACTCTCCTCTCTTATCTCTCTCAGTGCTCCTCCACTCCCCTCCTCTCTCCCTCTCCTCTCCTCTAAGCTAGCACAGCCCATAAGCCTCTCTCCCATTCCTCATCATGTGCGCTGTGACAGGGCAGGAGAGCTAAACATTACAGCAGTGAAGGAGGCCGCGGGATGGAGAGAGAGAAGGAGAGATTTTTCATCTGATGTCTGCAAGGCCTGATGAGAATAGTGTGGAGCTGCCACCTGTGTCAGCGCACCGCAACCCACACTCTGCTCGGTGACACAGAGGAGATGGGACAGAGAGAGGAGGAGGAGGAGGAGGAGGAGGAGAGAGAAAGGGAGAGAGAGAAGAGAGGAGATGGAGAGAGATAGAGAGGAGATGGTGAGAGAGAGATGGAGGAGAGGGAAAAGAGATGGAGGTGGGAGAGCGAGAGGGGAGATGGTGAGAGAGAGAGAGATGAGGGCAGGGAAAAAAGAGATGGAGGGGGGGAGAGAGTGAGAGGGGAGATGGCAAAGAGAGAGATGGAGAGGGGGGAGATGAAAAGAGAGAGAGGAGAGAGAGACAGAGAGAGATAGAGGAGAAAGAGAGAGGAGATAGAGAGAGGGAGAAGGAGAGAGAAAGATATCTAGTCTGGTACAAGTGGTCAAGACGTTAAACCTCAACGACACAACAGCAGATTTTTTGAGTTCATAAACTTCCTGATTATGTTATTGCCTACAGAAAACACATGACTGAAATATATGCAAAAATGACAGCATCAAATACATCGTTTATTGTAAGAAACTAAAGTTGGGCGATATGACAAAAAATATCATATACCTTATTGTAAAAGCGTGATGTGTCTCTTTCAATACCATCCGTTTAAAAAATAGTCTTTAGTTTATATTAAACACTGCAGCCAGTAAATGACTCAATTAAATCACATTCTCAGCCATTTGACAGATACTTAACCTCTATTCTTTTGTTTAAATAGATTGCTTTTAATTACAATAAAAACTAGTTCACAACCGCAGAAAACATATAGCTAAGCGGTGCTGTAGTTTAAAAAGTTACGCAGCGTACCTGAACTCATCATCACACCGGTAGCACGCAGGGCTCCTTCTGCCTGTCAAAACAACTGTTGGGGCTCAAACAGTGCAGTCTAAGAGAAAGAGGATTTAGAGCAGTGTGCAGGATGTATGGAGATACGTCGCAGTGTCACGTCTGAACGTCTTTTTATTACAACAAAAAGATGATTGAACTTAAGCATCAGACAAGTCCTGGACAGATGCTGTCCACACTCAACTCTGAGGGCTTCTATAGACACACACGGACCCCGCACGGACCCCGCACGGACCCCGCACGGACCTCGCAGACTCCACACAGACCTCAGACAGACCCCACATTGACCCAACACTGATCCAACACGGACCCAGCCTGAGCTCAGCCTGAGTCCAGCTGTATTAGCCACTACTGTAGGAGCAGAGAGGTCATTACTCAAATAAATACATTTAATGCAAAAAGTTAACTACAAGCATTTCACGTCTCTGAAATTGAGTGCACCTCACATAAATACGTAAAAAAAAATCTGGTTGCAAATGTATGAGAGCTTGAAAAAAAATATTCACACAGACTCCTAAAATAGGAGTCAAAATGTGACCCGTACCAGTTCAGATGGCACAGTCCCCTTTAACTGAATGCACCTTTACAAACAGTAGTCACTGCAGCTTTGTAGTTAGAACACGGATTATTCTCATGATTAGATGAAGGTCACTCACTCAATGGACTAAAGGGAATGCTGAGTGGTCCAGTCAATACAAATGAGCTGGCTGCATTGTTATAAAGAGGTGCAAGACTTCATCTGGTAGTATCTACTCCCAGTTTCTGTTTGAATATCAACACCTGCAGCTCAAAGGACTTTATTAACCATCATTTGTGATTCTTTAGATCACAAAATAATTGTAACTATTAGAAAATAACTGCTGGGCTGTCGTTGACTAAACAAATTCTTGGTCGACTAAAGACATGTCCTACCAATGGATTAGCTAATTTAAAGGGGGTGTGGCAAAAGCAAAAAGGCAGATTAAACTTGTCAATCATGAGTTTAAAGAGACTTTTTACACGTAAATACCAAAAAATATCAAATCTGCAATTAACACATTCACTCTCTAGCTTCTCCTTTCTGCTGTTGTCCCATATAATTCCTTAACAACCTTGAATAACATTTATCAATTGTTTACTGTCATCACTCTCTTATTATCTACATACATTTAAAGGTACACTCTGTAACTTTTCTAGTGGAGGTCTGTGAAATGCTTCAGTTGTCCGGGTAGGTTCCATTTAAAAAAAAAAAAAAATAAGTCAACTGGATAAAAGTTTTGGAATATCTGAGAGGCTTCTTGAGTTCTGAACTGAAGAAGTGAAGAAGCCTCTTGCTTTCTTATTGATTCCCTGGAAAGTTTCGGGGTCTGGCATTACAAGTATGTCTTGCATTTATGCTTGTACAGGTGCTACTGCCACAAAAACATCTTACTTTGAGAGGGCTTGTCTCTCTGATCCTGTAACTTGGCCTGAGGTTGTCAACAGTTGCTTGTCTCCATGATAGATAAGTTTAATGCCATACTGTGGAACATTCTAAACAAGCAGGTGGCGTACCTTCCACTTCTTAGCATAACTATATAAAGAAGTGAGTGCGACGTCATCTAAAGCATTGAGCTCCAGTCAAATGAAGCTCATCGAGGCTAGCTGTTATAGCGACAAATTTGGATCCAAGGTCCATTTTTGGAATTTCTGAGCGCAAGTATCATAGCAACCAAAGAGTCAGAGTGAGGCTGTTGAAGGTAATACTTGCCCGTACCACTGGTTTAGCCTGTTGCAAACACTGTGGAAGCGACCTTGGGGAAAGAAGGCGCTTCATCGGTCTGTTATTAATAGTCATATCTTGATTTACAAACAAAATAGCAAAAAAAGTAAAATACCAAGATCAGAGAGAGGGGCGATACGAATTTTTAAGACCAAAAAGAGGAGCCTGACAGCAGCAGTTACAGAGAGAGGGGCGACAGTTTTTCAATAAAAAGTGAATTGAAGCCGGAAGAACACCTATGGTCACGTCCTATTTGGAACACGGCAGCTAGCGGGTTAACTCTGTCCATTTATATATACAGGTGATGTGTATAACAGTGGAACATTCTAGACAAGCAGGAGACAAGGAGGCAGCGTACATTCCACTTGTTACATAGCCCCTTTAAATTAAGAACACAGCACATGCTTCACGCTATATACATTATTATTGTGTGTTTTTGATCAAAGAAATGTATTGATGATTCCCACAGTTCAGATATTCTCCATCGGCAATCCTGACACTTTTCATGTGGATGCCTGGCAGAAATATCCAATGACGTAGAGCTTACGAGCATTATTGGAATAACGAGTACTGCAGTCTGACTCACTCACTCACTCAGTTCAGTAGTAATTTCAAAAGCCAACACGCGCGCTAACAGATGATACATGTCGACAGATGTCAGATATTACTATGGCTTGCTGCTTCACATGATGTCGATATTGTAGTGGTTTGAAGAACATGGAAAAGACATGTTTAATGCAGACAGTGAAGCAGCCCCAAAGGCCCCATTATAATGCCAAGGCAAAACCGAGACGAGCATGTGAACAAAGTGTGTTTAGAGGCACCACTCTGCAGTCGGCATGTTATATTTAGTTAGAACACAAGAATAAACATGTATATTTGAACAAGTGTAGCATCCCCCTAAGCATGAATAAAAAAAGCAATCTATGATTTCGACAAGAGACATGGCGCGAAATCGACTTTTTTGCGCTTTTATTCATGTTTTTAATTGTTCAACTGTTTTCTCATTTACTCACTTGAAGTATTTTAAAATAGACAGTCGTCAAAAATAACAAAAATCTCCCCTTTACTGCAAAGAAAATGTACTGAGCCCCAAAATATATCTGTCTAGTGGTTATGTATTGAGCGTTAAGTCGATATAGTAATTATCATGACGCGCCTAGATGCTGGCTCCCAATGGACTCGTTTCTTTTATTAAGTCGTTTTAGCTCAATATTGCAATTAAAAATATCCAAAAATACAACATAACGATCCACAGGTGTCATAGATTATAACTATATAGCAGAAAAAAGCACAATATGTCTTCTTTAAGCGGAGATTGATGGTAGAACTGCGCTTGGTTGACACAATCTGGGATAAGCTGTAGAAAAGGCTTTACACTGTTAGCTTGGAAAACCGCCAGAACCATTTTTCCAAACTAGACTAGACTCTTTCCAAAATGAGGTTGGGTAAAACGAGGGAATGAAAATGAGTTTGCACAAGTTATTTTGTTCTAATTACGCCTTAATGAACTATTTTTGCGGGGAATAATTGAATCTTTTCTCATATAAAAGCCACCGGGATCATTAGCCTACATTCTACATTGGTATTGTCATTGTTTCTATGGCCCATTTTAGCCTTTCTCTTATCAGCAGCTATGTTGAAAGCTGTGTTTAAACTCCGAGGGTGGACACATATGAGTAAACCTGAGCTTTATCTGCACAAACCAGCTGGCTGCAAACACAGACTACGAAAAAGAAAAAATACATTTATCTGAAATGTCAACTAATTCCTTATAGCCAATAGGAGTTCACATAACATCACGACACTGTACAGAGCCTATAGTTTAAAACGTGCACTATGGAACTTGGAGAGGGTATCTGCCACCTGCTTGTCCCCATGGAGATGTCATTGTATTGGCTGGAATGTTCCATAGTATGGCATTACACATATTTATCAATCAAAAATGCAATGATAAACATGTATTCTAACTAAGAGTGGGGTCACCTCCCCATAGATCTGACCTGTAACTTGCCCTGGTGCTGTCTCTTCCTTGTTTCCACGAAGATAGGCAGGTTTAATGCCACACTGTGAACATTTCCAGGTAAAACAAGGACAAAAGCAGTTTGCAGAACCTGTTTAACTGTCAGATTACAGATCTGTTGCCCTGGTTTATGGTTAATATCTTAGTAATTACTGGGTCTATCTAAATGAAACCAAAACTGTCACAAAGTTAAAAGTCTTCTCTGTCAGTTTAAAAATTTTTTTTTTTTTTTTTACAATAGCTTCAGAAAGTGGTGCTATCATTAAACCCCAACAGACATGATTGTTGTCCATTGAAAGGACTTCACGCCATAAGATTAATATGGCAAGTCCGTAGAGCCAGTCCCAAACACATAAGGTTCAACATTTGTGGATCATAAGTTTGAATATTGTTTTTAAAAAGCCCTTTAATATAGCCCCTAGCCCTCCATATGAATTTATGTCATCATCTAATTCTAAAACGTGAACGCGACCTATGGGCGTTAATGACTTTGGGCCAGAGTCAGGGGAAGTCATGTGGCCGTTTACATGGAGAGAGACTATACTGACTACTAGAGCTGCATATTGTACAAAATCACTGTTAAAAACTGTTCGTCCAGCACACCTGTGTTTACTATTACTGATTTAAGCCCAATTTGAGATAATCCATAAGAAAGAGCAATGTCATTTTATTAATAGATGAAAGTATCTCTTGCCCCCCATCTGGCAATCTGACATCATCACATTGTAGAATCTGTAGAAACTGATATCAACTGATACTTGCAGCTGATGTCACCAATATTCCCCGGGGGAGTGAATCTAACTAGAGGCACTGCTCTGCTTCCAACACTTTTTCAGTTAGTCACACTCACCTTTTTTGTTGAAAACCAAATACCTTAACATGACCGTGAACACTTGTATGGATCACAGATTGATGGTTTTCAGACCTTCTAAAAACGTATTGCGTGTACATTGTGCCACTATATGGTCACTGCTGAAAATTCCACCATAGACATATATGCATTCCCCTCTAGCTTCTTGTCACTTTAATCTGGGCTTTATTTTAACACAATCTGACCATACAGAACTGACTTGGCAGGAAGTACAACAGGAACCGATTTTGGACTGTCAAGCAAGTTCCTTTCAAATTGACATCACAGTCACAAGCTAGTTAGCGTTAGCCATCAGTTTTTCAGCTAGTCACTCTCACCTTTTTTGTTGAAAACCAAACGCCTCAACGGGACCGTGAACACTTGTATTGATCACAGGTTGATGGTTTTCAGACCGTCTAAAAACGTATTGCATGTACATTGTCTACCATTGCTATGGTAACTGCTGAACATTCCGCCATAGACATACATGCATTCCCCTCCAGCTTCATGTCACTGCAAAGTATTACTAGAAGCCACTTTACTGCCTTTGTAAAAGAAAAAAAAAAAAACTCTGTAAGCTTCAGTGCTCCATGTGTCTGTGGTACCTCACACTGGAGCAGAGAACAATGATGAGGGGAAGTGAAAAAGCAACGCCAGACAGAGCACTGAATGGATCCATATTCACACACAGAGATGGGGCACTATAGGCCTACATTGATTGTATGATTAATTATACTTATTGTAGCATCAAGACAGTGCAGGGAAAGACAGTGACAAATGTTCAATGGAAAAGCCCACTGAAGAAGCGCCACCATCTAATTCTGAGCAAAGAAGTTTCATAAAACAGAACTAGTTCATTTTAAAAAATTGCAGAGGCCCAAAGTTATTCCTCACTTACTTTATGCATTCTGAGTATCATAATTATTCACCGTGATAAGTTTCTAAGAGGTTTCCAGATCTTTCAGAGGCCAAAGCAGAGATTTACCGTCACTGTAATGCTAACAGCAACTAGCATGCTACTGCACACTTCCTGATTTTCAGATAATGAAGTGCTTTATAATTAGCTGCAAAAAGCACACAGCAGATTTATTTTGACAAGAGCTGCTTATACAATATATTAGTACTGGGGCAAGGCACATTTGACAAAAATATATGAAAAAAAATGGGTACAGACCCTTTAAACATGCACTGCGTAACTTTTCTGATGGATGGTACACACTTGCTCGTCTCTGTGCTGATGTTATTGCTTAGCCTGGAATGTTCCACAGCACGGCATTAAACTTATCTATCCTGCATTTATTCAATTACAGGTGTTTTCATTGTTTATGTGAGTGGGGTCATCTCTCCACAGATGTGAGTTGTAACTAGCCTCAGTGGTGCCACCTGCTTGTCTCCATGGAGATAGCCAAGTTTAATGCCATGCTATGGAACATTTTAAGCAAAACAATAAGATCTTTATGGAGACACGGAGGTAGCATATCCTCCAGCAAAGTTAAGCAATTCACTGTTAAGGTTCATTAAGCAAGCCAAAGTTTTAAAAAATATACGGTACCACAAAGGTCACTTCACTCTCTAGGCTGTAGACAGAATAACATGGGGGAAAAATTGGCTTAGTAACAAGTTTAGACAGTTATAAATAAGAAAAAGGAAGACAATTTTTAGGTTCATTTACATCAAAGTAATTAGGGTGAATTGATCAATTTGTACCAGATGTCCCAAAAATGATACGTCTTTCATGCTGGGAAAATTTATGAAGAGGTGATTATCAATGGAAAGTAAAGTAAAAAGGCTAACTAATTACCAACTATTAAAGCATGAATAAGGAATCCTGTCCAGCTGTCCTGACTCAATACAAAATTAAGAATGTCTACTTTCATGATTATAACCCATTAAAATCCAGCAGTGAATCAAAGTACTGACTCATGGTTAAGAAATTGCACTTCAAATTTGCCTCTAGTAAATTAATCGAAGTGAAAAAAAAAACCCTAAAACAAACACATGTCCAGCAAAACACCAGCAGAGGGCGCAAGAACTGCAATAATAACATTCAGTTATTATTATTAAAAGTTAAAAACCTTCACTTATATTCATAATTATGACCCATTTAAATCCAACATTGAATCAAAGTACTTAGAAAATACAAGTACGAACTAATGAACTGCGCTAAAGAAATTGCACTTCAAATTTGCCTCTAGTCAATGAATGAGAGTGAATAGTTTTGTAGTTCCATGATAATTTGTCTGAAAAAACACAATAAAACATCAGCAGAGGGCGCAAGGACTGCATCTGCTGGCACATAGAAAAGTGAAGTAGTTTGTAGAAAGTTAAAAACTCCTAAAAAAAGTTGAGGTATGTGGTTAAAGGCTCAGTTTAGCATAGCAGAGTTCTCTTTTTTTAGCCTATAGGGCAAAGCATTTGTCGAGGCAGTTAAATACATGCATAAAAGTGTTATTTCTGAAAGCAAATCCTAATATTTAACTTGAAAACTGCTCAATTGTGTCTGATATGACCACATAAGATCTCCATTATGAGTCTGTCGGGTTGTGTAAATGGGCGAAGTTTGGTCGCTTAGAGGCGTAAATGCGAGGAGCCCTGACAATTTCAGATTTCATGTCATCGATGAATATTCATAAGCAATATTTGTCAGTGAAATATTCCATCTTTGTTTTGCGTACTTGTATGTGTGTGTGTGTATGTGTGCGTATGTGTGTCTCGTATGGAGTTTTGCCTGTGGGCTTTCCGCAATGTGCAGATCCCGAAAAAAATGTCTCATCAATATTCATAAGAGTTGATGCTTTCATTAATGTTGCAGCAAATTGTCTGAGATCAAACTCACAAGCTCGTATCTCACACGGCGGAGGAGAGAGAAGGAAAGGCAGAGAGAGAGAGAGAGAGAGAGAGATAAAAGGGGGGAGGAGGGTCCCGTATTTCAGAAAGAGACTAGAAAGTGGTTTAAATGTAATGACTCGGGGTGAAACTCTGTCAGAATTCTGTTACTTTTATCAATGATTATTTAAACAATATGTGGTTTTACTGACAATTGGTTAAGAAAATAGTCAAATTGTTTATTTGCTTTCATAACTCTATAGGCCTATCCATTGATAAAAAGCAGAATTGTTGCCATATATGCAAAATGAAATATTTGTATTCTCATTTTGACAGGAAAGCTGTGTGGTGCTTGATATGTGCATGGTATGCGGGGTAGCACAAAACATATTATATACCAGGACTTAATGAACCTGGGACATAAACCAAGTCTAGCAGAATTAAACAAGGGCTAAACCAAACCAGGACCTAAAGTAGTACTAACCCAGAAACAGGCTTAAACCAAGACTAAGTACAGTAGACAAGAGAACATATTTGAATATTTGGAAGGTGGGTCTTGGGCTGGATTACATAACTCGTATGTAACATGTATAGGCCTGCTCCAGAGGACTAACTGCAAAGGTCACACAGATGACAGGAAGAAGTGGAGCTGTGAAGGTGTTACTTTGTCCTACTTTGGTTTGACTAATGAAGCCACCATGCCCTGGCTCTCTCCTGAGGCCTAGAGGACCATAGTGCACCCCGCTCCACTCTGGGCCTGTCTGGACTCTACCTTTAAACCTGAGTCTGCTCTATATTTTAACTGACTGAAAGGTATTTCTTCTGCACTCTTCTCTTTTAACGTTAATTTATTATTATAATTTATTTTTTTTATTTGTCTGTATTGTGATTTTGAATGTCTTTGTTAATCTTTGCGTACGCATAGTGCCATTTGGATAGCATCTAGCCTCACAACAAGTCCGACTCCTTGGCCTTTCTGTGTGGAGTTTGCATGTTCCTCTTGTGTCTGGGTGTGTTTCCTCTCTTAACTCTGCTTTCCCCTGTCAACCCAAAACATCAACAATAGGTAAATTATCTTTGACTCCTGGTTTTGACATGGTCTAGTCCGGCTTTAGTCCCTACAGTTTAGTCCCAAGTGGATACAACCTGGCGGTTTTCAGATCCCTAGAATGTGACTGTCATACTCCCAGATGGACGGAAAGAGCCAGATTTCCATATTTTTTCCCAATTTCCCAATTACACTATACATTGGCATGAAATATCCCAAACGTAACAAATATGCACAAATGTGGAACCTGATCATTTCTATTAATGACAAGGCCCAATAACTTATTGTATTACAACAACAATCTTCATTTTAACAATATTAATTCTGTTGCCTCTATGGTGTATTAAATATTATTAGCCTATTGACCTTATTCTGCCCCGCCCACTTTTGCCTCTAAATGCTCCAAACCATGCTTTCTTTGTGGGCCGGTTCAGCAAGAGGCCTGAGGGCCAATAAAAACTGGTCTGAGGGCGGCATTTGGCCCCTGGACCATAGTTTGGACATCCCTGGGTTAAGCAGAATTCCCATTCATTTCAATGGAGAATTTGGGAAAATCTGATATAGAGTAGGTTGATTTGTGTAAACTGTTTAACAGCTTTGCAGTCCCTATAGAACTTATTTGCTGTCAAAATCAACAGCTCCATGCAAAATAACACAACCTGAATGACAATGGCGTCGCCCACGGCAACGTCCAGAATAAGATGAATATAATGTAGTGATGTCATCTGAAACCCAGCAACTGGACCAGGAAGCAGAAGTGATATTGTTACATTCGATTGATGAGAATCCCCATAGGATATTTTTATGCCAGAGCAGATAAACATAAAAAGACATAAATTAAAATGTATGAAATTATAAGCAGTCTCTTCCCATAGACAAGCCTCATTCGTATTCATACTACATAGGTTCTGTGAGAGTCATTTGACAATCTGAATTGAAGCCAAAATCTTCGTTGTTGTTGTTGAGTAAACGCACCTTTTCGGAAAACATTGCCCTCTAGGGGTTGGAACTGACAGTCGTGCCAAATTTACTGACGCATTATAAGTATGTGGGCTGTGACAATCCTAATTAAACTCAGAATTATAGGGCTCCAAATGGATAGATCTATTTTGGCACATAAAAGCAGAGCACATGGGCCCTTAGTCACTCGGGTTGACATAAAAAATGACTTGGAAACCCAAAACACACATTTACACCTCTGGACTTCATTTTGAAATATATCACGTTGTTTGGAAAAAGTGTAAAATGATGCCTGGGGAGCTGCAAATTCACAATGCAGGATTAAAATAGCTGGATCATCAGAAGTTACATCCGCAAACAGAAAGGGAAAACCAGGGCCTCAAAAACCTTTGGAGCAGCAGTGTGCAGAATAAACATGCAGACTTTGGAACATCCAAGACAATGAAGACTCCCAACTTAACATTCAAATCTTATTCTTTTTTGTTTACGGTAGAGCTGGTGTACAATGTAACATTTCTGAGGTTCGAGGGTCTGACACCTTCTTTTCCATGGAGCTTTTATTGCTGACATGTGTGTATGAGTTTATCACATTGTGGGGACCAGAAACTGCATACACACTCCCTTATGAGGACAAAAATCAGGTCCCCATAAGGTAAATCCTTTATTATTAGATTTAAACATGGTTTAAAGTTCAGATATGGGTTAAAATATGTTAAGAGTCTCTGCCTCAAGTGGAGGAGTTCAAGTATCTCGGGGTCTTGTTCACGCGTGAGGGAAGACTGGAGCGTGAGATTGACCGGTGGCTCAATGCAGGGTCTGCAGTGATGAGGTTGCTGTATCGGTCTGTTGTGGTAAAGAAGGAGCTGATTCAAAAGGTAAAGCTCTCGATTTACTGGTGAATCTACGTTCCTACTCTCACCTATGGTCATGAGCTCTGGGTAATGACCGAAAGGACAAGATCTTGGACACAAGCGGCTGAAATGGATTTCCTCTGCAGGGTGGCTGGGCGTACACTTAGAGATAGGGTGAGGAGCTCAGTCACACTGGAGGAGCTCGGAGTAGAGCCGCTGCTCCTACACGTTGAGCTGAAGTGGTTTGGGCATCTGTTCAGGATGCCTCCTGGACGACTCCTTAATAAGGTGTTCTGGGCATGTCCCACTGGGAGAAGACTCCGGGGAAGACCCAGGACATGTTGGAGGGACTATGTCTTTTGGCCTGCCTGGGAACTCCTTGGGGTCCCACTGGAGGAGCTGGAGGGGTGTGGGAAGTCTGTGAGTCCCTGCTTAGACTGCTGCCCCCACGACCCGGCCCCAGGATAAGCGTAAGAAAATGGACAGATATGGATGGATGGATAGGTTAAGGTTAGGGATTAGGTTATACAAGTGTATACAAGCAGTCACTATGGCTAAGGTTAGGAACTGACTCCAGAAAATGAATCTAAGTCAATGTAATGTCCCACAAAGCATGGAAACCTGACTTGTGTGTTTGCGTGTTTTGATGTGCGTCTGGGTATAATACATGATTAACCAGGTTCAACGGGGAAGACTTAATTGCATGTAATTAGCCTCATGTGCTAAATTGGAAAACATGTGTCAAAATGCAGGATTTCATATAATATGATCCAGACACTAATGTTATCCTAATTTATAAAGAATGCATTTGATTAGTTTAAGAGACTAACAAGTCACAAAACATGTTTGCAGAAGGTAATGGAGACATAGGCTAAAACTGCATATTGTTTTGTTTTTTTTATTTATTTATTGAATATACTATTGTTTGAGCTGCTTGTAACTGTAATGCCAAGTTGCAGGTTACATCTATAGCGAGACAGTAACAAGGTATGTTTCTCAAGATATTTTCTAGCAATAAACAACAACAAACACAAGATGTATTTCCAGGTGTTCCAGGTAAAATAATAACATCTCTATGGAAGCAGCTGGCCAGAAAAGTTCCATAGTGCACAATTAAACTTAAACTACATTATATAAACTTGTTTTCCCAATAGCTAACGTATACATATAGCAAGGAAATATTTAAATAGCACAAAAAGTAAAGCATGTCAGAGTTTGGCTGGTATTTGAATAACCTCCATCGTTCTGTACAGTTCAGAACTCAACTCAGACTCACATTCGCTTGTGTGGTATCAGCGGGTGCACTCCTATCTGCGCCGATGGTGTCATGTCTGAGAGATGAAATGTATAGATTTTTGTGGATACTGTAATCTCAAGACTATAAACGCATTCACTAAATCCACTTTCCCATTTGGTCAACAACATTAGGCCTAGAGGGCACAAACACATATGCAAAAGCAACCATTGTTTCCATATACTCGTGTAGCACATCTCTATAGAGCTATGCTGGCAGTTTAAAAGGTTGTGTCCCTGCTCGCCGCTACTCCGCGCTACGTGTATCTCCCATGGCCCCATCCTGCTCAAAAACGAACCTGAAAACTAATTGCTTTTTTAATAGCTTGTAACATGGCTTATTGTGCGGCTGTTTGTCCCATGTGGATAGGACTATATGAGGGCGCGTATGCTCTGCTGTTATGTGATTACAAAGGCTGCGCTCGCAATCCCTCCATTTTGTATAATGTTTATGTTTCTTACTGCAATGTCACACAATGCAAATATGGGAATACGGTATGCACAGACTTAACATAAACAGGCTACTGTACAACTGCACCGCCTACATTGTGTCACTCTTATAAAGGGAAGCTGTAGCTAAACTTTGCAGCATTTTAAATTGTTAGTATACAAATCGCTTTTTACCATAACTAAACATGGAGTACAGTATAGATAGACTTAAACAGGCTAGTATGCAAATACACCACCTACATAATGTCAAAGAAGACATATGGTGCTTGTGTCCGCTATATAGTTATAATCTACAACACCAGTGGATCATTATGCTTTAATTTGAGACCTGTGGATCATTATGTTTTAATTTGCAAAATTGGTCGGAAAAAAAAAAAGACTTAATAAAATAAAAATGTCTGCTGACTTGCGTGTTACAAAACTGCGGTGCCCAATGGGAGAGCCGTGAAGTTCTCGGCAACTCCGATGTACAGGTGCACATCATGCTAGGAAGGAAGCAGCGGATTTTTTTTTTTTTCATTTGAGCCAAAATGACTACATGACACTGCCAAATCATTTGTGTACCACCAATTAAGAAAATAAGATTGTAGAATGTAGCAAGGACAGAGCAGTGGTGCACTTGTGCCAATGACGGTGAAAACGGAGGCTGATTAGCAATACGTCTTGAAAATAAGTGATTAAAGATTTTTGAAACATGCACCAATCACTGCAAATACAACTAGAGCAGGGGTGTCCAAACTATGGCCCGAGGGCCAAATGCGGCCCTCAGACCAGGTTTTATTGGCCCTCAGGTCTCCCGCTGAACCGGCCCAATTGATCATAAGCAGTACTTTTAACAGCAAATTAAATTATTTCTACCACTATAACCTCAAACATCACATAACATTGAGATACAGACCTAAAATGTGTGTTTCAAGCCTTATTAATACACAGCAGCAAATGGTAGTTGCACATTACTAAGGTTGTACATTGTTAAAGTTCACTTGCTTGTTTCCATAGAGATGTCTGTTCCACATAGCGTAACATTAAACTTGTACATCGCCATGGAGACAAGCAGGTATTGCCATAAGATCAAGCTACCAGGTCAGATCTGTGGAGATGCATGACAGCTCACAGCGACAAAACTACATAACTTTGGAGAAGCGTTTGCCCCTTGAACTTGGATAAATGCAAGATAGATATGTTTAATGCCATACTGTGGAACATTAAAGAGAAAGTAATGAAATCTCCGTGGAGACAAGCATGCAGGTGGCAAATATTTCCCTTTATGTGATTTTAATGAGTTTTGAAAAAGGCTGAAAGAGAAAAATTTATAGGTAGAAATAAAAAAACAGAAGATGATTTTCAATAGTGATTTATACAGGACGATAAACACCTGCTAAACCACAGCATCGTCTTATTGTCTTATAACTCAAATGGAATATTCCCAGTGTACCTCAGCCCATTAGAAGATACAGGGAAATGTTTTGGTTGTGTTGCTTGTTTCTCTGCCTCAAATATTCCACAGTATGGCATTAAATAATCTCCATATAAGCAGGTGATGTCCCCAGGGCATATTACTGGTCAGATCTGGGGAGGGGTGAGCTCACAAACAGTAAGAATTCATGTTTTTTCTCTGTATTTTGGAGGAATAAAAATACCTGTGACTGAATAAAGACACGGTAATGTTCCACGGTATGGCACATTTAATGCCATACCATAGGACAGAGCAATGATAGCTCCATGAAGACAAACAGAAAGCTACACACTGCACTTTTTATGTGATTTAAATGTGTTTTGGTTGAATATAAAAACAGAGGTTTTATAAATCAAATGGTATATCCCGAGTGTGTAAAGGCCATTAGAAGATGCAGGGAAATGTGTTAGTTCTGTTGCTTGTTTCCATGGAGATGTTTGCTTTGCCTCAAATTCCCCACAGTCAAGCATTAAACTTGTCAGCATATGTCAGCAGACCAAGTTACAAGTCAGATCTGTGAAGGGGCAAGCCCGCTTACATGAAGAATTAATGTTTTCTTCTATGTATTTTGGAGCAATAGAAACACCTGTGAATAAATGTAAAATAAGTTTAATGTCATCATGAAATATTACAAAGGAATAAGATCTCCATGGCAACAAGAAGAAAACTACACAGTGCATTTTCAGGTAATACTAATGTATTTTGGTAGCATAAAAAACAGAGAATTTATATTGATTTGTAAAGGAAAGTAAACATCTGCTAGACCATAGGATTGTATTATTGTTTTATAACTCAAATGGGATATTCCCAGTGTACCAGAGCCCATTAGAAGATGCAGAGAAATGTGTTAGGAGTGTTCCATAATGCAGTAAAATTGACTGGTTTGGAGTGTTTACATAATGTATTGCACAAAGCAGCACTAGCATGTCTGGGAGGTGAGATAATCCTTGGCTTTCTCATCTTTTAA
Organism: Periophthalmus modestus; assembly: GCA_019594935.1. Taxonomy (NCBI): domain Eukaryota; kingdom Metazoa; phylum Chordata; class Actinopteri; order Gobiiformes; family Gobiidae; genus Periophthalmus; species Periophthalmus modestus. The sequence goes on along the minus strand of JAIEZT010000012.1, from coordinate 20,899,605 downwards.
AACCTCCTCAAATGTAACTCGGGGGATGGCTGTGTGCTCAGGTGGGACAAACATGATAATAAGATGGATTTTTCTGTTTTTCTACTGCTCTGTGGGGCAACATAAAATCTGATATTTGCAATAATGGACCTGCCGATATTTTCACAAAAGAACGGAAAGGAGAAAGCCTGTTCCGAATCAACATTTCCAAATGTCACATAAAAACAGCAGGATTTTCACTGCTAGCTTTTAATGTGTATTTAGAAGTCTGCATCAGAAACACACAACTTCAGAAATAATCTATTTAGTTTTTAGTTTAAAGGTGCACTATGCAAATTTTTTCTGGTTGAGGGTACGCCACCTGCTTGTCTGAGTGTTCCACAGTATGCCTTTAGATGTAGCGTCCATCCATATAACTGGTGAAGAAAAATGTGCATGGACTTGCCTCTCCACAGATCTGATCTGTAACTAGACCATGTCACCTGATTGTCTGCATTACAGTACAAATGTTTAATGCCTTACTGTGGAAAAGTTCTAAGCAAAGCAAAATGATTTCTATGGAGATACACAGGTAGACGGATCTCCAGAAAAGTTACATAGTGCGTTTTTAATGCAAGTTGGAATGAAAAATTTAAACTCATTGACCACTGGAATTTTGTCCCATTCCTCCTGAGAGAACAGGGGTAACGGAGCCACATTTGTAGGCCACCTTGCTCGCACATGCCTTTTCAGGTCTGCCCATACATTTTCAATAGGACTGAGATCAGGGTTTGGTGATGGCCACTCCAAAACATTGACTTTGTTATCCTTAAGCCACTTCGTAACCAGTTTGACATATAATTTTACTGTATGTGAACTGCTGACTTTGAAGTTTGAAAAATTGTTTAAAAAAATCTTTCCTCATTAATCTGGCATTTAGTACATATAAATCATTTTGGTAATTCTAATTGACCTAAAACAGGAAAAGTTTTGTCTGATTTCATGTCAGACAGTTAGGAAAAAAAAAACGTATGTGTGTATATATAGTGTATGTAAACTTCTGGTGTCAACTGTATACATGAGCAATCCATATACCATAGAATGTGTTAATAATTAGGACGCTCTGAATGCATAAAGTAAGTGAGGGATAACTCTGGACCACTGCAAACCGTTTGAGATGGCGTGGTAGTAGTAGTCGTAGTAGTTTTTCCACAGTTGTAATATAGAAAAATCACCTTTGCAAAAAATCAAATCCTTTATCAGTGTTTGTCAAACTGTGGTATGAGCACCCTATCACTTAAGACCTAGTTGAGCCCTAGATTAGACCTGGAATACTCTTGTTATAGTCCTGGTTTAGAATCTTATCTTTGGTGATACTTGGTGTGAAAAGTTCAAGACCCACCATCCTAGAACATAAATTCTCTGAAATTAGATCACAGTGTATTGAGCGTCTATGGAATGCTTATGAAATCCCAACGAACCGCACATTAAGCAGACGGCAGCTTGTCGCTTTAGTATGTGACAAATGGCTCCTATGATCCATCATCAGTATAAACAAACAGCGGTTGCCAATAGCAATAGTTCAAAGGCAGAGTAAACATGCTAACAGAGGAGCAGAGATAGAGCAGGGAGAGGCCTTCAGGGGCAGGCATAGTTAAACTGCTGTGGCTGCTCCGTGCTCTCTCTCTCCTCTGGGAAAGTTCATTATTTTCCTGCTGCATGTTTACAAAGAGGGCCAATACCAATCTGGCAACATATACAAGAATAACTGTGATTGCTGGGGGAAGGGTGAAGGGTGAAGCACTGAATGAGCAGTTTTGGTTTGTCTATTTAAATGTATTGTTTAAAGGAATTACTCTCTGCTGAACTTTTTCTCACTCTCAGTATATTGACAATATATACTAGAGCAGCAGAGGCTTCATTAGCACTGAATACTGATTGGCTGCAGGTGCTGGGGTTTAGGTAGTGAAGATTTAGATCACAGCGAGAGCATTTTAGATTCAGACCACCTGGATTTCAACATTGGTACTGGCAACGCAAATGAGAGATGCAAGTGAGGCTCATTCTGCTTTCTGATTGGCTAATCGTCAACCAAAGCACCAAATTATTACAAACAACTTCATCATGTTTTTTGTGAATAAGAAAAAATCACCTCGCCTGAACACCTCCCTAGGGAGGTTCTGGGCATGTCCCACTGGGAAGAGACCCTGGGGAAGACCCAGGACACATTTGAGGGACTGTGTCTCTCAGCTGGCCTAGGAACACCTTGGGGTCCCACCGGAGAAGCTGGAGGACGTGTTTGGGGTGAGGGAAGTCTGGGAGTCCCTGCTTAGAATGCTACTCCACAACCCGGTCCCGGATAAGCGGAAGAAAATGGATGGATGAAAGAATAAATCAGCATTATAATTAATCCAAATACATTTATTTTGTCTACTTTTATACATTAGCAACTTCTTTTTAAAGGTCCTATAATGGCAAAATATACTCTTGGGAGCTTTATGCCATGATATAATGTCATTACCTCATCAAAAATGTACCTGGAGTTGTGTTTTGTTTCATTCACACATGGTTGAGTAATGCTTTATTATTAGTCCAAACCTCAAAATGCTGTTCCACCTTGTGATGTCATGAAGCGGTAGTTTTCAATTGAACAACTACCTTTTACCTTACATTCAGTAGATAAGAAATATGCAGGAGAGAAGAAATTTGCAGTGTTTATACGTTAAACGTGTATGAATGAAACAAAACACAACTCTGGTATGTTTTTGATGAGAAAACATTATAACATAGATCAGAAAATACCGTAATAGGAGCCCTTTAAAGATAATACAGAGGGAGATGCATTGACATGTTTGGGCTGCTAGCTGTGAGCCATCTTCAGTCACTGTAGTTGGTGGTGATCTGTCTCATATCAGCTGTTGTTACTTCCTGAAGACGTGGTCACTCAGACTGACCACCTCTTGCCCTGTGGTCCACTTTAAAGGGTGTCTCATTTCAATTTCGGATCCAGCTTTTGAACTCACTGAACTTGATTATTTCTTTTACAGTGATCTGATATGGCTGATTTTAGATTTTCTTGCTCTGCTTTGTCTTTTTCAGTTCTAGTGAGTCACCCTGATGCTTCCTACAGTACAGATCCTGCAATAAATCATACATAGGGGAAACAGGACGGGCGTTCCATATTCAAAGAAAAGAACACCAAAAGGAAGATGACAAGGAAAACACATCTCCTCCTGTATTGTATAAAAAGAACGTAAGTAACTACAGCATTACCTCGTATCTGGGAAGACAGATAGATCATGCTTATGAAATTTAAAATCTAAATGTTACATAATGTTCCTTTGAAATTATTGCTGACAAGTATTTGGCTGAGTAAAACTGCACCCGTAGTCTTCAAATATAGCCTCCAAATACATTAAATGTTGTGGTGTGTGTTATAAGAGGTTTTGGAGCGAGTTTACAGGATGGCAACCCTGGGGAGTGGTACCAGCAGTCGTAGCAACAGGGACCCATGTGGAGCCTAAGGACAGCACTGTGGGCTCTGCGGGCTCTGTGGCAGCTGACCCATTTCTTAAGCTTTTTCTAAAAATAACAAATTTGTCACATCCTTACAAACTTTGTGCCCTAAATATTCACTGTAGTAAACTCATTTTGGTTAAAGGGTTGGGATCTGGTTGTAGTAAATAACTTAAAACAGGGGTGTCCAAACTTTACTCATTAAGGGCCACATATAAAAACACAGACAAAGCTGAGGGCCGATAGACTGGTCACCAATACAGTGAATACTTCAAACAAATCTGCGTTATTATTACAAGTTATACTGAACCACTAGACTTTTATTCACGCTTACATCCTCAGTGGGGCACATTAAATATTTGATATGGGCTTGTTAAAGTAGATTTTCAGAAATGTACAGTAAAAAGTACTGTTTAAGGTAATGTGGCCAATTCACCTGGAAGCTTAAGAGCCAAGAAAAATTGTTCTGAGGGCATTTGGCCCCCGGGCCACAGTTTGGGCATGCCTGACTTGAAGGCATAGTTACGTTATAGTTGACTCATGACACTAGGTCAGCAGAAACCAGATAACTAGACTAATCAGATAATACAACAATTAGATTTGATCCAGTTACTCAGATGAGATCTAGTGTCACAATACAAACATTTCAAACTTTATTGTGATAGGAATAGACTTGATTTTCAATAACGATTCCAACTTTAAATCATAGTACTTTCTTTTATATCATCATGTGGCCTTATATCTGTGTAATCCCTCAGTCGTCCAAGTAGTTTCCATAGTGGTCCATGGCCACTTGTCTTTGTGGTCTTATTCTTGTTCTAATATAGCTCAAGTATTCAGGAAAGATTAATTTCTGTCCTGTGAATGTGACTTTTTTTAGTATTGATACTTGCTTAAATGAGTGCCTAATTTCGATATTTGTTTTACTATCGATTTGTATCCGATTTTCAATACTTTTGACAACCCTAATCATGCCTCTGATAGATTGACTCCGAGTATAATTGTCAATTTTTTAACGCATCAGCATAACATTTCCAGCTTTATTCATATTTATGCATTTGTCTTCTTTATTCCAGTTCTTGGACCTGTCTACAGCTATGTGAGTCATTTACATTACATTACAGTTGTTATAACAGCAACAACAGGGTCTATGTAAACACGTCCTGTATAATCAGCTCCACAAACCATGCTTAGAAAAAGTCAAAGATGAGACTAATTACTGTCACTTTCTCTCTCGTCAAGATCATTTCATACTTGGATTCCTTATTGCTGACGTGTGGATGTTACAGCTGTGTCCTTTTAAAAGCCTCAGATCAGAAACAGCACTTTGAATGTTGTTGTACTGACAAATACAATAAAGCTTATGTTTGATGTCTAATAAAACCTCTTGTATCAACTCATGGAAATAACTGAAGGTTAAGGTTGTCTTCAAGGGACATCACAGCATTCTGAACTATGCATAGTATAAAATTGTGATAATAAAAAATAATGATTTCAGCCCTGGAATTGCCAACTTCTACTTAACTAAAGGTAAAAGGCGCTGCTAACTTGAAAACTACCGCTTCATGATGTCACAAGGTGGAACAGAGCGTTTTGAGCTTTGGAGATGAAGACAGACTAATAATAAAGAGATGCTCAAACGTGTGTGAATGAAGTCTGTGTAATCCCTCAGTCATCAGGTATTTGTATGTGTGCTACTATGTGTTAATGAAAGAACTCCAGGTGTGTTTTTGAGGAGGTAACAGTATTACAACTTGACTTAAAGCTCACAAGAGTCCATTTTGCGTAATATAGGACCTCTCTGTAACCAAAAACTGACATAGAGCCCAATGCCTTTTCTGTCAGTATATAAATGAACTGGTAATTCCCATATAATAGAATAGAAACGATTTTTGGATCAGCTGAAAAGATATTTAATTAAAATGGGAATTTGTGAACCCACTGTCAAATAATAATCTAGTAGTTCAACATTAGTGGATTATCTGTTTGGAAATTTTATGCAAAAAAAACTTGCCTCTCCCACAATAGTAAATAGAGCCTCTATCTTCCCCTGATAGAGTCTACCCCTGTTAGCCATTCACAGACTACTACAACAGCCAGTCATCTCTCAAGGAAATGCACTTTCTCTCCCAACCTTCTTCCTGCCATTCAACCATAGTAGTAGAACCATCAGCCATCGCAGTCTCTCCATCTCTTCTTTTTCACCACCATCAGTGTCTAGGCTCTAAAGAAGGTATCTGCCTTAACAAAAGCTTTATTCTTTCTAAACAATGCATTACAGACATATCTACATATCTGTAAGTGCCAAAGTATTCTTTCACTAGACTATCTGAACCCATTTGTTGCACCACACTAACATTGGGAACTGGACTGAACCTGGACTAGACAACGACTTAACCAGTACTAGAACAGGACAAAACTAAATCAACATCAGACGCAAACCAGGACCAAACCAAGACCAACTGTGAATGCAGCCTACATATCTATATGTGCTAGAGTTTATCTATTCAAAAAACTATCTGAAAAAAAAAAAAACAAAAAAAAACACTTGTTGCAAAATTTGGCACTAAACTTCTAACTAAACATGGATTAGACCAAGACTGAACCTGGACTAGAACAGAACTGAACCAACTCTACATCAGGACTAAACTGGGCTCAAACCAGGAACAAACCAGGGCCAAACTAGAACCAAACCAAGATCAAACCGGGGCCAAACCAGGATTAAACCAGAACCAAACCAGGACTAAACCAAGACCAAACCAGGACCAAGCCAGGACCAAGCCAGGACCAAGCCAGGACCAACCGTGAACACAGCCATATCTCTAAGTGCCAAAGTTTATCTATTCAATAAATTATCTGAAAAAAAAAATTTGTTGCAAAATTTTGTAACTAAACATGGACTAGACCAAGACTATACCACATCAGAACTAAACTGGGCTCAAATCAGAACCAAATGTGAAAGCAACCATATTGTCTCTAAGTGCCAAAGTTTATCTGAGTGAACCAACTCTACACCAGGACTAAACTGGGCTCAAACCAGGACTAAACCAGGACCAAACCAGGGCCAAATGCGAACTCTGACCAAGTTTCTCCTCCTGGCAGAAATGATATGAATTGCCCTCACGTATCACCAGTTCTATATTACAGCAAAGTCCAATAAACGACAGCAGCGCACAAAGCGTCTTTAATTAGAAAAACTAACACTCCACCTCCACCATGCACCCATTAATTAAATTGAAGAGTGACAATAAACGCACGCCATAAAGCTTTAAAAAGGTACTTATCTGAGGGGCTGGAGTTTTCAAACAGACTATCGGACAGGATCTGACCTTTTGAAATCATTTTTCATCAGCCCAGGAACAATAAAAAACTCATTAAAGCTGCCAAAGTATTTTTAGGTGAAATAATTGAATAAGGGGCTGAAGGCAGAGGCGCTCGCCGCTTGTGCCTTTGATAGCTGATTCACAAACAACATTAGCCCTATAAGCTAAAGTGAAGTGATCTCATTATGTGGCAGCAGCAGCGGTTCCATGGAGAAGGCTGGAGCATAGTGTAAAAGCAGATGCATGGGGTATATATGTGTGTGAGTGAGGTTAAAGGTGCTAAATCAGGTTTGCAGTCGTCTAGAGTTACTTCTCAGCATCCTAAGTATTCACCATGATGAATTTATAAGCTCCACAACTTTCAGAAGTCAACCCACGCATCTCTAGGATCTTAGGAACCTATTTTGACCTCATGCTCTTCCCGTGGAGACAGAGAAAGAAGTTTAATGCCATAGCTTGAATCATTCCAGGCAAAGCAATAACATCTCCATAGAAACGAAGCACGCAAGTGGTATATATTCTGCCAGAAAAGTTACACAGTGAACCTTTAATTTGGTTCAGCAAGAAAAGAAAACATTAAGTAAATCAGTCAAAATGACCTCTTCAGATCAATTCAAAATGATCTGCTGTTTATCCTCTAAACCTGTACACCAAACTGCATTCAATCAATTAAATTCAATAATAACCATTTACAACTGAGCCCTTTTACATGGAACTTTTGCTCATTTCCACGCACACTGCATATGCTAGCTAGCGCAATATTAGACGTGATACAAACCTGGCTGTAAGTTTATTATCTTTATATAAAAATCTGCACAACACACTTTTATTATACTGATGCTAGTTTTATCAACACAGATTTCATAGACTTCATTTCTGTTTTGGCATAGATAGAGGGCTGTATTATGTTAGCACTGGCTGATAAAACAGCTCCCAGCATAACACGAGATACCCAGGTTTATATCAAGTTATTACAACAAGGCTGAGGGCCCCTTATGATCTTTATGTTATCTGTTTGCCACTGAAATAAAATAAGTATTAGTCATATTTTTGCCCTAAAAGTGAAAAGGATAAGGTGCCATGCGAACGATACAGGACTACATTAATTACACAGCATTCTACTGTCTGATAATCAGGAAGTGTGTGTTAGCATTCTAGTTGTTGTAAGCTTTACTGTGCGAAAATAGTAAAAATAGATGAATTGTCATGCACAACATCCCATCTCATTCCTATAACAATTCCTTTAGCTAAAATTAATTATACAATATTTAGGATGCATAAGATGAGTGTGGAATAACCAGAGGATCAGTTTTTAATGTGTGTGTCTACTATGTTTGTTTTAGATCAATATTGTGGTTCACAATGAACAAAATGAACAAAATGCAAAATACATGAGGATATATAGATGGTCAAAACAGTTTAAATCTAAGCGTAAATGCTGTCTTCATAAACTTAACTTTGTATACAATTCTATCTTTCTGACTGAAGGCGTTGGAATTAAATATTGTGGACATAATTATCTCCCTGTCCAGACTGCATGGCATATTTGGATGAACAATTCCAAGTCTTACTCAAAGTTTTGGCTGGTGCATTCCATGTTCTACAGATCTCAGCTCTGATGGTCTGTCTTGGCATGAGTGAGTATTTACACATATTAATATCTGAATTTAAGAGATATTCGCTAACAAAATGCTAGTACAGAAGGACAAAGGGTGAAGTCTGTCGTATATGGCCGCAAACTGCTCAATTCACTGCTCACAGAAGGAAGACAGCATCAGTGCTAGCAATTAAAGCAGCACTGTGCAACTTTCTGAAGATCACAAACCCCTCTACAATTCCATGGAAATAGAAAGTTAAAACCATACTGCATGGAGACGATTATGCCATACTATACAATATTATAGCTAAAAGAACAAGAGCCAGGTTTGTGCTGCTCAGAGCCTGCTCAGAGTATGGAGGCATGTTTTTCTGATTCGGATAATCGTAATGCTTGTTAGAAAAACTCCAACTCAATATTTTTGTCTCAAATTGTTGGGAATATTTACAGAAATCTTATTGTTATTTTGTAGTTTTAACACTGCACTGTGCTTATTGGCCTATGTGTAATTGATATGCAGATAAGCTACAATTCTTAGAGGCCAACAAAAACAAGTTCAAACTAGGTCAAAAAAAAAAAAAAAAAAAATAATTCCCATGCACAATATCCCATCACATTCCTTCAAAAAACTGAATCAACCGCTCCTCCTGAAACATTCCATTTGTCAAGCATCAGAATTATTTGAAATCCACAGGGCAGGAGATGGATTTTCTGCCACAAAGGCCTTTAGTAAAAATACATACATCACAAATGTACCGCTGCATGTGTGCAATCAAATAAATGTCTACTGTACCGACCGCTACCGCTCTGGACAATTCATAAAGGGACGTGTGGTGTTTACTTTGACAAATGCATCCATTATGTCGTTTTCTATCGTAGCACAGAGCTCGCTTTCTCTGCACTGTAAAAATGTTTATGTTGTATTTCATTTGTTACAGTCACTGTATTTTAATGATTATTACCGCCTTAAAAGCGTGAAAAACAAAACTAGTTCATTTTAAATGTTTTGCAGTGGTCTGAAAGCTTTCGTAATTATTCACCATCATGAGTTTATGAGTGCTTTTCATGACTTTTAGAGGCAACTAGAGGGTAATTCAGCAACTAGCATGCTATCGGCACACTCCCTGTTTCACAAAGAATAAAATGCTCTGTAATTAGATGCAAACAGCTAACATCAGTTTAATTTTCTGCAGCCGGGCAAAAACTGACTTTCCTTAATTATATGAAAAAATATGGGCACAGGCTCTTTAAATACTAGCCTGGCCAGAGTGGAGTAGGAGTATGACTGAGGGATTTTGGAAACATATCAAACTGCAGTTTTTCTGACAAGCATTGCAATTAGATTGGATTCTGTTCAAAGTTCACATTTCTAACTCATCCAGAAGAATTGGCAAAAAGACAGAAATATGAACTGAAAAACTAATACAAGAATCACATTTCAAAACATATTTGTACAGATCTAAACTACAGGCTTAGGTGTTTTAAAGCAGAATAACGCCATTGTGTTGCTTGTGGCGCAAAAGCAATTCTGTCAACTGGACAAATGTAGAGTGAAGACGTTTCGCCGCTCACCCAAGCAGCTTCTCCAATTCTTGCTTGTTTTGATTTCGGTCTGAGGATGGGGTTATAAATAGGAGATAAATGATCTCTAAGCCCCCCCATTCCTGTTCAAAGATGGATTGTCTTTCCTAACAAAAATTGCTTCCAACTCCCCTCTCAAACAATTTATTTTCTTTGGCTAAGATGTGTTTGTGGAGGAAATTACGATACTTCAAAAACAGCTGCCTTTGTGAATTTGTGTCCATTCAAATGGGGATTTTAATTCGATAGCGATTAATCCTGCAGCACGACTGCTACAGACTACACACCTTTCCTGTACTAGCCACCTTATTTCTCCCCACCCACTTTACTCCTGAAGAAAAATCTTATCGCTAAACTATGGCATAAAGTAGGTTGATTTGTGTAAAATGTTCATGTGCACCAACCATAGACTGTATATATAAATGGACATAGCTAACCCGCTAGCCACCGTGCTCCAAATAGGAAGTGAGCATGGGCACACTTACGGCTCCAATTTAATTCCTATTGAAAAACCGTCACCCCTCTGCTGCTGTCAGGCTCATCATTTTAGTTTTAAAATGTTCACATTAAACTCTACATGATTTCTATTTAGCTATTGTGTCTGCAAATCAAGATATGAACATCAATAACAGACAAATCCGGAGCCTTCTTTCCCTGAGGTTGCTCCTACTAGCATTAGTGACAAGTTTGATTGACAGTCTTGCTAAGCACCTGTTCCCTGCTAAATCAGCGGTGCGGGCGGGAAGGGACTTACCTTCAAAAGCCTCGCTCTGGCTCTTTGGCCGCTATGATACTCGTGGTCAGAAATCCAAATATGGAACTCGACTCCAAATTCGCCCCATAACAGCTAGTTTCGATGAGCTTCATTTGACCGGAGCTGAACGCTACAGGTGACGTCCCACTCACTTACTCCACTTTTTTATACAGTCTACGGAACCGGCAAGTCAACACTGCACTGATTCTCTGAGTGGTTATAAAACAGCTTTGTAGTCTGTATAGAACTTATTTACTGATGAGACGGGCAGCTCTGTGCAAAATCGTATAATCGGAGTGATAATAGAAATCCCAGAAAAAGGTCAAAACAAAAGCTGTTTACTCTCACACTCCCTATGGGCGTGACTGTCAGGGGAAAAGACCAATTAGAGAAACACAAGGTCCATTCGTATCAAAGCAAACATGGAGGAAAAAATAACACAGACGACTGAAAAACAACCTGGACTTCTGTGAAATCAATGAGTGAATCTGAGGTGACAAAAGTGTGATTTTGTTCTGAAGTAGATGACCAAAGAGCTGCTCCTCTCCTCCCTTACACAGAAAATTCATAATATTAATCCAAATTTAGGCAACTTTTAGTTACAAAGTTTTGGGATTTACTTGTTTCAATACATTTCTGTTTCTACTTTTTTTGTTTTCTGTCTTATTCCAAAATAAATTACATACCGAACGGAGTAAGAAATTGGCACTACCTAACCTATTTTCCTCATTTTTCAGTGAAATTATCCATGTTCAATTCCAATATTGCATTTGTATCTGACCCATTTTTCAATACCACTAGGTAAATCAATATGTGATATGTAAGAACACAGCCATATTCTACATAATTTAAGTCATTCAATTTAAAGTGAAAATTACTCCAAATCACTTCAATCTTCTGAAGTTATTTTTGTCCAACCTAGAGATTCATTTTTTGCAGTGTATTGATAGTTCCCAGATTCAGGAATGTGATGATGTCATACTCCCAGACAGGAAGGGCGGGAATATCTTCAACATTCCCTTTGGGGTGAAGCTAACTAAAGGTACTGCTCTGTCTGACTCAATTTAGACATTAATCCAAGCTGTGTTTTAACACAATCTGGCTATGAAGAAGTGATCGCTACAAACGTTAGCTGATTTGTGCCGTTAAACAAGTCCCTCTCACATAAAATAAGCTAGCATTAGCCAAAAATGTTTCAATTAGTCACTGTTTAGCATCACAGGCTCCTGAAAAGGTGTTGTTTAAATCAATTTTGTATTTTTTCTTGAGTTTCCAGACTTATTTGCTAATGTGTGCAGTGCGTCACCATGGTAACTGCTGAACTTTCCGCCATAGACATGCATGCAGAAACCCCACAGTATGATGCCCCTGCAAAGTATGAGTCGTGTGCGTCAGAATTGTCCTCATATATTCCTTGCTCTTTAAAGCCATGCGCTTCCAAAAACATGTCATATGAAATGGGGGTGTTTGGCTAACAGGAGGCATGCGGCGATGGAGAATCAGGCTGCAGACAGACGCTAGCTAGGATTTGGAAAAATGAAAGCTAGCGGTTTTTATCAATGTCTCAAATGGTCAATTAAATGGTGTGGCATTTTCATGTTTTAGTCAGTGACCAAATTATGTGTAAACTAGAAAAAAATTGGTACATCTCTACTTAGTTTTGGAATCAGACGAAGTTATATTGGCATGTCTGTGAGCTGGGTTTTACAAATGTCAAATGTGCCGAGTTTGATTTGCAATTTCAAGGAATTTTCAAGGAATTTTTCTAGTGTTTCCCCAGTGGATCCATAAAGTTTGTCAATGTCTAACTTGTTCCTACTTCTTGCAACTTACCAACTTAGATGAATGTCTTCTAATAGAGGATACAAGTAGGGCGGGGTCTGGTCAATACTTGGATGGGAGACTGTTGGAAATTCCAGGCACCACAGTGGAGCAGTAGTGGCTCTAGTCTCAAACTTTTGCTGCGTCCTTAGGTAAGACACTTCACCCACCTTAGTATGAATATAGCATGTCAGTGGTGGTAATCGGAGGGGCCAATAAGGCAGGTTGGCAGCCTTGCTTTATAAGTTGACCCCAGGGCAGCTATAATAGCGACTTACCACCATCGAGTGTGGAGTAAATGCATAATGAAATTTCTTGAGAGTCCCGAAAGCGCTATATAAACCCAATGAACTTTTTACAAACCAAAGTTAATCATTACTTATTTGTAAGTCTCACAAAGTTGAAATTTAAAGGTCCTATATTATGCAAAATTAACTCTTGTGAGCTTTTAGCTATGTTGTTACCTCTTCAAAAACATATCTGGAGTTGTGTTTTGTTTCATTCACTCAACCCTTTATTTATCTGTCTACATCTCCAAATGCTCTGTTCCACCTTGTCATGAAATAGTAATTTTCAAGTTAACAGCTACCTTTTACCATTTGTTTTGTAAAGACTGGCAATTCCAAGGTTGAAAATCATCCAAATTATTCTAGTGAAGGTGTATGGCATTTAAAAACACAGTGAAGTACTTCCTGTAGTACACCATGACATCACAAGGTGGAACAGAGGTGGTTCGCTAAGCAAGCTAAATATGCAGGGTTTATGTGTAAAACATGGCAATGAAACCAAACACAACTCCAGGTATGTTTTTGATGATGAAACAACATAACTTCCATCAGAAAACAGTGCAATATGGGCCCTTTAAATTGAATTTAAATACAGCAGCATTGAAGTTTGAGTCAAACGCAGAGATCATATTACTGGTATGAACAGTAAAATAGACTTTAACCTTGATGGCTGCCCTGAGTGTTTCCTCTCCTCTGCTCCTCACCCTCTCTGGGCTGTGGTTCAGGTCATTACAGTGCAGTGTAATGTGGTGATGTCTTTGTGTGTCTCATTAGTCTAATTCTGGCTGTCAGTTATAAGAGGCAGGTCTGGAGGGATCCTGACCTCAGCACACGGCCGACCTCTACTCTGCCTGAACCTGACTGCGCGCACATCTGCAGTTTGGTTTGAATGGGGTTTCACTTTCTTTATATTGCAATGATCTGACATTTTGCGTTTAGTTCAGAGTTGACACCTTTTGTCGTTGTTGTAACTGCTTATGTGTTGTTGTCATAGACTGTATAAAGAAGCGGACTAAGTGAGTGAGACATCACCCACAGTGTTCGTCTCCAGTCAAATGAAGCTCATCACAGTTAGATGTTATAGGGGCAAATCTGACCGTGAGTATCATAGCAACCAAGGAGCCGATATGGAGCAAACCTGTTGAAAGGTTGAAGACGCCCGATTTATCTATTATTAATGCTCATATCTTGAGCTACGGACACAATCGCAAACTAAAAATATCAGATCATGTAGAACGGGTCAATACGGGCATTTTCAGACCAAAATGATGAGCCTGACAGTTTTCTAATGTAAAGTGAATTGGAGCCAGAGCAGATGGAGCCAGAAATATGCCCATAATCACTTCCTATGTAGAACGCGGCAGCCAGCAGGTTAGCTATGTCCATTTTTTGTCCATTACAGTCTAAGGTCGTTGCTCATCTAACTGCTTCTGTATGTGACAGTTGGTTGCTATGACGACAAGTTGACGTGAAGATTGTCTTTATCAGTTACTGTCTGATTGGAGACTGGCTCTAGTGAGTTGAGATTGCTGTTGTTTTGCTCTTGTTTTGGCGTGGGTTACGAACTACAGTAGCCTTTGGGTCCAGAACATAAACTTTGGAAATTTGGCGTGTTTCCTTAGACCAGAATGCTACAATATTAAAGTTGTAATATGCAACATTCCAGGGTCATTCCAGAGTCGACCACATGCTTATTCATGTTCACTGTCACATTTGGACACTATAGAAGTAGTAAAATGAGCAGTAAAAAATGGTTTCAGGTTACATTGCCATTGTTAATTAGCTGTCCAAGCAAAACTCTCCTGTTTTATTCAGTTTTGAAACAAATATGGCGTTAGTCATAGTCGACTTTAGCCAATTTAGCTTATATTTTTAGTATTACCTCACTCTAACCTTGGTCTAAACTCTTTCGCGAGACAGAATTGGATGGTTGGTTTGTTTTTGGGTTGTTTTAAAGTTTGGTTAAGTTCCTTGTTTACCACGGTCTCTCGCAGGCTTCTTTCTGCTTTAATGAGGCAGATGTCCCTTCATTAATAAAGACCAGGTCTGAGTGAGCGGCTCGTCTGCAGAGTGCTGTAGACTACACTCACCCCTTTGTGATAGCTTAAGGCGCTCGCATATGTACCATTGTCCCAGAATGCACTTGCACAGCACAATGAAAGTGAATAGTATTGTTTGGATACAGACACCAGGCTTTGTTGTAATATAAATGTGTTATTGGTACAGATTGTGCATGGAGGAACAGGTTTTAATATTTCATGGTCATCTGACTCATGGACCAAATGGAAAACAGTAGTATCACTCCACAGTTCACGAGGAGGATGCATACGCTAACGCAATTTCTCATTTAAAGTAGCACAGAAGGAGAGACACAATACAAAAATCCATTGGTTTGGATTGTAAGAGGAGGTATTATGCCAAATCGACTTTTTGGAGCTTTTTACCTATGTTAATACACTGTTTTTTGGCGAATACAGCATTTTCAAAACAATAAAAAGTAATATGGTGATCTGAATATATTATGTTTTAGCAATTAATACCCCATAGAAGCATAATACCCCCTGTTTAAAAGGCCTATTTTCTGATCTATATTATAATGTTTCTTCCTCAAAAATATACCTTGAGTTGCATATTTAGGCTGAGTTCTTCTGAAAACACTCTGTTCCACCTTGTGATGTCATGTGGTAAAACAGGAAGTGCTCCAATGTGTTTTTAAACTCCATACACCTTCATTAGAATCATTTCAATCATTTCAGCCCTGGAATTGTGAATCTGAACAAAATGTAAAAGGTATCTGTTAACTTAAAACTACTGCTTTGTGGCATCACTAATAATGTAGGATAATGTGGCATCACTGTAATGTAGGATAACTCAAACATGTGTGAATGAAACTAGAGCTTCGGGTACGTTTTTGACGAGGTAACAACATAATGGCTGAAAACTTACAAAAGTCAATTCTGCATATTAATATAGTACCTTTAAATACCTTCATCATCTAGAATGACTGGTCTAACGTTAATAGCAATGTAGAATAACTATTAACTTTTCAAGAACTATGGCTGCAAAACATATCACAAATCAAATCTAAATTACAATGATCAAAGTCTAAAGGCTGCACTTATGTGTAATAAACCTGCCTAGTCTTTTTATGTGAAAAACTTGTAAAGAACTCTTCAAACATGTTCTGAAAAGTTTGCATTGGCTAACAATTGTATATTTCAGCCCATTCCCAGATGCAAATGCTCCTTGACATTTTAAATTGTGTACTGTGAACCTGATCCTGAACCTGATTTAATACTAGCTAGACAGGATATCTCGGTGTTTTACTGTTTGTTTCCTATGTACTGTGTATTGTGTATTTGCCTTTTGTTTTCTTTTTGTTTGTTTTTTTATGTGAAGCACTTTGGTCAGCATTTTCTTTTTTTTTTTTATGTGTATATATAAAAAAAAAACTTCTCTAAAAATTTGCCTGTAAAATAAAAAAAATAATAAAATAAAATAAAAAAAATGAAATAAAAACATAAAAAATATAAAAAAATGAGAAATACAAATAAATACAAATAAATAAATAAATAAATAAATGTAAAAAAAATGAGATGAAATGAAATAAAATGAAAAGAAAGATAGTAAAAGATAAAGTTAAATCTGTCAACTGGACAAAAAGTTGTCAGAGTGAAGATGTTTCGCTGCTACAACTTTTTGTCCAGTTGACAGATTTAACTATGGATCAGACCTGGACGACTGAGAGATTACTCAGATAAAAAAGGATCACATTTACTTTTCTATACAGGGACGTTAAATATAGACCAAAGCAATTATAATGTAACTAGACCAGGACTAAAGTAGGTCTACACCGAACACTGAACCAATCTAACACACGGGTTTCAACTTTCTGTTTATAGTCTGCAATTTGAGGACTTTTGGCCATTAAGTTTTGAACTGTTAGTTGCTATGACAATGGTGATGATTTTTCATCACTCTCCAAGGAAACCATGGATAACCAGCCTTCCTTCCACTAGAAACACTCCATACTGACTGCACCTTTAATAAATAACATTATTGTAAAAAAAAAAAAAATCACAAAACTACACAACTTTTTATGTAGTCAAAGTTAAATTATTCCCATAGTGTATCTGTTTTGTGCAGTGAATTTACATAAAAGCACAAAAGCATTTCACTAGATTAAGGGTAAAATGGGGGATAAATAAACAAACACGATGAGCCCCCTGCAGTCACGGGAAGAAGTTCTTGGTTAGTTTCAAAGAGGTTTAAGCGGTTTCCTGTTGCGCTCTGAGAAAAATCCCATGTCTTTTCCCTGGAGAGCGCCCCCTGCTGAGATTCCCCAGCTGTTCCTGCTCCATCACAAAATGCTGGATTACTAAACACACACAAACACACACATCTAAGCTAAACCAACACAATGAATCAAAATGACAACTGCTCTCAGTCCGGACCTCAAAGCATGCAGTAAACAAGTGTTGCAAGTTTTCTCTATAATTATAGTGCTATTTACGGATTTTAAAGATATATTCAAACATTAGTAAGACTTTATAATAACTACACCTAACTGATATATTCTTAATAAACTATTTTTCAGATTTTCAGCGTGTATTTAAATCTAACTCATGCTTAGCTCTCACAAACTGTTTGCCACATCACTAGTATTCACATGCATATGTTTTTGGGACTGCAGTGAAGCAGGGAATGACCAACATCACACACAGCCTTATTTTTAGCGAATTTCTAAGTCTGCAGTCTGCTATCAATAATCCTTTTTACAACAAGATGAAGATACATTGGTGTCAGAAGTGGGATACGAAAGGGAAAATGACTTGCGTTACTTTACATTACTTTAATGCTACCAGGGCTGTATTCAACTGAATTCTTTTGCTGAATGCTTTGAGTAATACCTACTGTCAAATAAAAAAAAAATCTAGTGTTTTAACATTAATATTGTTTAAATAAACCAATGAATTCATGTCAGTTTAATGCCTAAAACTGTCACTAAATCACCCAAACTGTGAGACTGACTTTCATTGTTTGTTCTGTATTGTTACTTATGCAGCCACAGCAAACTAGGGCCATTTGCAGGTTTTACACTGGATGCCCTACCTGTCACAACCTATGACATCTATAGTAAATAGCATGGAAAAACTGGAAGAAGAAGTCTTGCTCAGGGACACAACACTAATTCAGATTTGTTTTAAGTATGTGATGTTTGAATGTGAGTAGACTGCCATGGATTAATAAAGTATTTATCTATCTAACCATTAAGTACACATCTACCTGTAGTACATGGACTTACAACCGTTTTACACAGAATAAGGAAAGGAATATTTTGACTGGCGCTAATCCAAAAGAAATCTCTGAAAGTCTTTTTGACAGTATTATCTTGTTCCTGTCAGATTCTAAGGCCGATCTGAGAGGAAATGTCTTCGAGGGGAACAGTTTTGTCTCATTAAGAGGGTCTGTCATGAACCACGCTATTCTCAACAGATTACACCAATGATAACTGCTTTTTCACTTCATTAAAAAACATTGGTCCAACACTGTCCTGTCTCCTCACTGGTCAATTCGAAATAGTGCAATTTCCAGGAGCAGCGCCAATTTAGCTTGGGGTAAGATTGAAATTAGAGATAATTTCCAGCCAATATGCCAGCTAATATTCATCTTGCTGCTGTAGCCGATAACAATACTTCCTTATATTACTTTAAAATCTAAGGCCCACAAATCAGTTTAATTTTTTTCAGGTAATAAAATCAAATCTGTTTTTCCCCAGTACAGATATACTGTAACGATAGCTCTTAAGTCAAAATGACACCGCTCTGTCTGTCTGTCTGTAGCTCAAAATAGAGCATTTCATTCCCCGCAAAACAAGAAGTGCACCATTAGCATGCTAATGTTGTTTGTAACACTTTATAATAACTCCACCAAATTAGCCTCAATAAAGCATGAACAAAGACTTGATTCTAATGAACAAATGTTTTATCAAGAATGATTCTGGCTTAGTAACTACTTCCTTAATATCCTAACTCCTAACCTTAAGCAGTTACTAAACTTGATGTATTCTTATTCTCCTTTACATAATGTAGATAAACTTCTGGTTTCAACTGTATTTACTCATGGAAATAAAACACATGTACCATTACGTTACTTCATGATAATATGCTAAATGAAGACTGTAAAATACCAGTGAACGGTATTTTCTTGGTGATAAAATTGAAACAAGGCGGCTAAATGATTTATCCCATTCACCATGCCTATCTCATGCTATTATTGTGCTGTGAAGTAAAGTGTGTTTGGATTTTCTTTACAAAAAATGATGCTGGAAGGATTTAATTATGCGTTCAAACTCAGACTGAGCTGATAGCACCACACTGTCTCCGAGTCTCTTACACAGTGTTTATGAAAGTGGCATTTGCTAAAGTGCCACCGACACACCATGACCTTTATGTGAAAAGCCAACCATAACAGCTACATCTGCATTATAAAACCACTTAAACATAAACAGGGTCAGAATATAATATAATATAATACACAAGGAAAAAGAGAAGTTTTTGATATGGCTAAAATATTACACATTATTTTAATAATCACAATAGGTTGAATGCGTTCACATGATATCACGACATGCTTGAACCCATATAGGTTAAAACTCGGCTGGACGACAGGTCAGAAATATGGTAGAATTAGCAGTTTAACTTTCAAATGACAGATTTTTTTTTACTTTATGGGTAAAGGTCTTGTACCAGATTTTCCATGTACTTGAGCAAAATCTGTCTTGCTCCAGTACCATTGACTGTATAAAGAAGTGGATTAAGGGAGTGTGACATCACCCACAGCGTTCAGCTCCAGTCAAATGAAGCTTATCAAGGCTGGCAGTTATAGGGGCGAACTTGGGGCCGGGCTCCATATTTGGAATTCCGACTCCAATTATTATAGCAACCAAAGAGCCAATCTGGAGCAAGGAGGCACCTGATTTGTCTGTTATTAATGTTCACATCTTGATTTACGGACGCAATAGCGAAATAAAAATGTTAAAACCAAAATCGTGAATCTGACAGCAACAGTTACGGAGAGAGGGACGATAGTTTTTAAATAGAAAGTGAATTGAGTTGATTAAGCCGGAACAGTGCCTATGCTCACTTCCTATTTGGAACGCAGCTGTGAGCAGGTTAGCTATGTCCATTTATATATACAGTGTGTTCCCAGTACAGATATATTGCATCAGCAGCTCTTGAGGTCAAAATAAGTCAGCTGTGTGCAGTCTGCATATAATTATACAGCACTTTATTGTCAGATCATCAGAATGGGTGTTAGCACGCTAGTTATTGTTAGCTTTGCCCACATGGCAACACACCCCTCTGGTCTCTGAAAGTTGCGAAAAGAGCTTATAGACTCATTGTGGTGAATAATTAGGATGCTCAGAATGGGCTTTTATCATCTCTGTAGTTCTGTCAACATATTCTTAGTATATTCTTGTGCTATTATTCAACTCCATAGATCTGATTGTCAGTTGAAAGGATTAAAAATTATGTGGCAAGTTTGTGGAGCCAATCCCAAACAAGTAATGATGAGGTTTGACATTTGTGGATCATAACTTTGCATAGTTAAGTCGCATAGCTGCAAGTTTGCATTTTTCAAAAACAGTGACTCTTCCGTAGAGTTAAATTGGCCCCTATAATCAACGCAGCCTCCCTCTGCCTGCCAGATCTTCTCAGTCTTTAACTCAGTTTACGACTAGACTGAAAAAGCCACCTCTTCTCCCTGGCATTTAACACTAGCTACACAGGATATCTTGGTGTTTTATTGCTGTTTTCATGTATCTGTATATGTGTTTTTTGTTGAACACTGTCAAAAACCGGATTTCTTTTAAATATAATGTCAGATCCATCACCAGGAAGTGCAATTATTTTCTTGCCAAAGTTTTCCTGTATGAAATGCTATTTGCAGTTTCTAGTAAGTTTAACCCAACAGCCACACAAATGAAAAAGGACCAAGAATATTAAACTCCCAACTATACAGGGCTCCAATGAGGACCACGACCACTACATGTCATCACTGCCACGAGATGAGTTCAAGCATCAAAACCAATCTATGTACTATTATTGTGGGCTTTGTAGTATTAGTTATTCAAGTGGTTGGTGCTCCGGTACATTGTGAGTCACAGAACACCAAATTGTCTTTTTTAAATTAAAATTAAATGTGAGGTGCGTGCACCAAGACTAGCTCAAGATCTGGAAATGCAGCATTGAAGAGCAAATTTCCCAATGGGGACAAGAAAGTATCTTAAATTTAATTACTTTTTCTTATTTTCTTGTAGTATTAAACCTATTTGATAATAATTATGATGTAGTTGGTTGAATATTTAACATATAAATGGCACATTTTAGATGCTAGAATTAATACTAAAGGGTTTCATTTATTACTGGCCACATTTTTACAATAAGGTTCACTGGGATTATCCTGCTTTGAGGTTATTATGTCAGTGATATAAAGCAGTTTCAGTATTATAGTTTATCGTGATACGTTTTTGTAGTGATACATCTTCAAAATTTGTTATTGATAATGACTATATCGACTTATCGTTCAGTATATGGAAGCTGGAACAATATTTTTTGGGGATCAGTAGTAGCAGTATACCGCGTGGACTTTTACTTTGCACAACTGGAACATTTTTGGTTATTTTTTTGGTTATATGATAAGATTTAAACCGTAAAAGGTTGAATAAATCACTTCTATGACTCATTACAGATGCAAACTAAGTGCTCTGAAGTGTTTTATTTTGCTGTTGCTCATGATTTTTAACAATATTGTACATTTAGAATAGGTTTTTTGGGGATATTTCTACTTTAGGGTTATTGTGTCAGTGGCATGAATAAGTTTCAATATTATAGTTTTCTTCATAAATATATCACACATAAAAATTTCTCTAGATGTACATGGCAAATCATATTGTATCTAAAATTTAAAAATGACCAAAATGTTCTACATCAAAACCTGACTTTTTTCTCCCACCATGCACCCATAATCCATAGCAACAAGGTTTCTCCTTTACTCCGTTACCCACTGTACCTGGACGCCTCATACCACATCATTTATGTCTAGATTAATAATCCCTGCACACCTGATACTACTGTATGAAACCTGCTTATGTCCACAGAGCAGCTACACAACGCATTCAGAAAAGGATACGGTGACAAATTAGAGTTGAAATAAGATATGACATCGCTCTCTGCCAAGCGCCCCATGTAATCACAGCTATGCAAATCAGCAGCCATCACTCAAAGCAACGCAACCTGTGGAGCCAGTCTACGGGAATATAAGATCTGCAAATGGCGGCAGCAAAAACAAATTGGTCTGTACAAATCAGACCGGACTCATAGATTATAGCCATTAATGTTAATTAGGAGAGCGTGGTAAATGATTCATGTTGATTATTGGGACTATTTTCGAGTAAATCAAAAGTGACATAATCAAATGACCGTTGTATCACTTTTACGCAGCGCAGCGGGAGGAGCGGTGAGCCAATTTGTCAAGTAGGAACCCACACTCTCATTTCATACTGTTATATTTATGTGTTACCTGCAGAAATCAGAGTTGTGGACTTTGGATTAGTTTATAAAATGGCTTTTTGCCTATGAGTAGTCCTTTTTTTTAGGCAATAAACATGCAAGGGTAGTAAAATTTTTTGCTTATTTTCCTGGGTAATTTACGAAATATTCTAATATTGCATACTTTCAAAACAACAATTTCATTTTTTATTGATGATGGCTAAATACTAATCAGTGCTAAAAATGCAAACTTCTGTTGAAACTACAAACTCCTTTGAACAGGTATAAAATAATAATAATATATATTATATAATAATAATAATAATAATAATAATAATAATAATGATGATGATGATGATGATAAATAACAATAAAAATATTAATAATAATGATAACAATAATAATCACTCATATCAGATTAGAGAGAGATTTTTTTTTCTATACCAGCACCATAACAATAGCTGTTTTTCGATTTTTTTCAGTGCCTGTATTTTTAAAATGTAAATTAATGGCCAAGATTATTAAGCAAATACTTTTCAGTCCTTAAAATTACATTCTAATTGGTAAGTCATATAAAAAAAAAAAATAGTACTTGACTATATGATGTTCATATAGTTGCACAAGTAACTTTACTCTTTTACTACACAGTTACCTGGATGGACGAGGGGGATTATGACAAACTTCAAACAGATTTGTTTGGCTGCATCTTTATGCTTACGCGCTCCACACCGTATGTTTACTGCACGACTTTTATTTGTGAATTACACTTTTACCAGGACAGAGAAGGTGGAAGATTTAGGTGGCGTTATGGTTCATATTATCTGTTTGGCTTCAACTTGATGTGGACTCATTTGGCTAGATCTTCACACACTGGATATTTATTACACCATGTTAAATTGTGAATTACGCTTTCACTGGGATCGAGGAGGAGGGTGATTTTGGTTCATATTATCTGTTTGGCTTCAACTTTACGTGGGAACTGCAGACTGTGACTGGATGTGGATTTATTATTACACACTTTGACTTTGAGACTCTGTAAAAGCCCCGCACAGGAGACATGATGTGTTTTTGGGAGGATACACGTTGAATCTCTGGAAATGGTGTTTCTTCAGTTCTTTTGACGATACTTTGCACTTTGTTTGGACACATGTAGGCCTATGTTAAAACGTGAGAGCTGTTTGTGCCATTCTTTTGTGCAGAGTGGAGTCTGTTGTTAAATAAATCAGCGTGGTGTAAGTATTGGCTCATTGACGCTGGCATTTAAACCCAAGGAACGGAAAGTTAGCATCAAACGAACGTTTTCCAGTGCTGGTACTTACCGGACTTTTTCAGTCGGTGCTTACTTAGAACCAAATTTTGGTAGTTACATCAAATGTAACTGTTTATTTTCCAATAATCTGTCAACTCCAGAAATCAGACAACGATCAGACTTTTGATGTGCGTGTTAACATAGCCACTGCCCAAAGCCCACCTCTATCCCAGATGCATTTTCACTTCTCTCTTAAGACTTGTAAAGTAGAAGACAAACCATGCATTGGATTTGGCACAGATATGGCTAGCCACTTTAGCACTGGGTCCTTTTGTAGAATCAAACTGCTTTAAAACGTGGCCAGGAGGTCAAATTAAGCACAGCCAAAGTAAATCAGATGTTCTGCTCGCCTTGATTGGAGAGAGAGCAGTGAAATGGTGAATGATAGATGACAGATGGCACACACTTCCAAACCTGGGCCAGTTGTTGGGCTTTAGAGGGCAAAGCGACCATTACGGCTCCTGTGGCCTGCCAGACCCCAGCCATAAATTACAGAGAATTAATTGCCAAGAATTTAACAGCAAATCATTAAAAGGATTTTATTCATCAAGTCAATTTTAAAATGTCAATTAGGAGCTGTATATCATAAAAGTGCATATGACAAGTTATATTACGGATTTCACTAAACCCATAATTTTAAAGATTTATATTTAAGATTGGCTAAAAACCTCGACTAGTTTGACTTAATTTGACCATTTTGGTGAAGGTTATAATGTGACTCCTCGGTTGGACAGGGGAAGTCGATGTGACATAATAAGAGGTAATTTGATAACTGTCACCATAGCAACTGCATTTTACGTAAGAGCTGAGCAATGAACCCTAGGAAAAAACTTGTTTATGTTAAAAAATAACTATTATTTGGTTAATAAATATATATGTTCACATGCTTTTTGTTCCGAATGTTCAGAAAATGAGTTTCTTGCACATTACTTTTAAATGGAATTTGTCTACCTCAATAACTCTGCATACTTCCTGTATCTTTTCAAATACTTTCTTCAAATATTATCACTTGACTGATGTGACAGATTTATTTTGATCCCATGTATTATCCCACTAAAACAAAAAAAAAAAGTTGAAAACCTGTCATACACACTTTAAACGAAATATAAGCATCACTCTGTAATAAGTGCACCTTCATTAGCCTTAAAGCATGAACAAAGACTTAAATCATAAGGTAATCACAGTTTGTTAAGAATGATTCAAGCTTAGTAATTACTCACCAAGATATTTTCCATGTATTTTAGCAAATTTTGTTTTGTCCCAGCACAGATATATTGATTTAGCAGCTCTTAATGTCACAATGAGACCGCTTTTTGTTGCCCACGTACCATTATTAAGCATTTTATCCTCTGAGAATCAGGCATGATAGTTTTTGTAAGGTTTACTTATAAACTCACTGCAGTGAGTAAATAGGATGCTCTAAAGTCATTAATTAAAGGGCCCATGCTATGCTATTATGCTATTTTTCTAATTCTAAGTTATGTTGTTTCCTCATCAACAAAATACCTGGAGTTGTGTTTTGTTTCATTCACACATTTAACGCACAAACCCTGCATATTCAGGGGAGTTCTTCTCTCAAACTGAAAACAGTTTGTTCCACCTTGTGATGTCATGTGGTAATACAAGTGCTCCACTGTGTTTTTAAACTCCTTACACCTTCACTAGAACCATTTGGGTCAGTTCAGTCCTATAATTACCGATCGATACTGAACTGAAGGTAAAAGGAGCTAATTTAAGCTAAAAAGCTAAAAGGAGTTAATTTGAAAACTACTACTTCATGACATCACACAGAACAGAGCATTCTGAGCTTTGGAGATGTAGACTATTAATGCAGCATTACTCAAACATAAGTGAATGAAACAAAACACCACTCCGGGTATGTTTTTAATGAGATAACAACATTTTAACATGGCTTAAAGCGCACAAAAGTCTCCAAGTATTTACTAAGCCTAAATCATACTATTTGTTCATTGAAGTCTTTGTTCACACTTTTTAAGATCTGCATTTTTAATCATCTTAATAAAGTGTTAGTGAAATAGACCGTGCCCTGGGTTTGAAGCGCGAGTGGACATAGAGGGATACTGTACCTGGTTTGCTTGGATTTATCAGACCATGGTGCTTACTGCGTCGACAGCACACGCAGAGGGGACATGCATGGACATATGAAGAGACACAAGAGACATGGCTTAGTGGCATGACATGAGAACACAGTAAACACACACGTGATGGACATGAGCAGATGGGATGCACACGGATACAGACATGTAAATACAGCTGCAGCCAGCAATATGGCAGAGTGGAGACACAACACCAGACACAGCATGGAAAAGGAGGGAGAAAATACATACTGTTACTAATAAAAGGTTCGGTAAGGGGGTTTAAATGGTTTCTAAAGTGTAATAGTAATGATACAAAAAAATAAAAACCAATAATATAAAATAATAATATAATATCAGTGAAACAAAAGTAAATTTGTGTTTTTATCGCACTAAAATAGATCTGGTTGTCAAAGCAACCATCACCATTTTTCAGTAGATGGTAGATGTGAAACCTGTTCAACCCTTCCCCTTCCTCTCACCTGGCCCGTCCTCTGACCTGGCCCGTCCTCACGCATGGCCCGTCCTCTCACCTGACCCCTCCTCTCACGTGGCACCTCCTCTCACCTGGCCCGTCCTCTCACCTGGCACCTCCTCTCACCTGGCACCTCCTCTCACCTGGCCCGTCCTCTCAACTGGCCCCTCCTCTCACTTAGACCCTCACCTCACCTGGCCTTTGTTCAGGATCACCTGTGCTCTTCTTCTATCAGGCCAGGCAGTAACATAGATATCATCTAGTAGTGATATGTGAGAATACAAGAGGGGCATGTCAGTTAATCTAAGTGGTAAAATGGTAGCTTTAAAACCAGTACTGTGCTTGTATAGTGGTAAGCTGCATGTAAATCCACAACCATCACCTGCCTGGGGGAAAAAATCTTTCATACAAGTAGATACGGATATTATAAGATTAAATATCAGCAATATCACTATTCGCAATAAGATGTTTCCAGTTTTATGAAATATAACTTTCTCAATGATAAAGTCAAGCTGTAAACCATTAAAATGAAACATGAACCTCAATAAAGATATCACAGGAAAAGCACATGGCACATAACATTGTTTGATAATCCAAATCAAACACTGGGCTAATATTTTTTGTCAGTATTGCCCACCTCAGCCTGCTGGTATCACAGCCACAGTCACAATTACTGAGAGAAATGGCTTAAATCCATTATAGCTGCTGTTAAACCCATTTCAGGTAAAGAAAGATGCCCTCCCACCGGACGCAGGGCCCCATCCTTAGAGACCCTGCACGCCGTGATAGCTCATGTAATTCACATCAGTGGCAGAGAAACAGAAGTAACAGAGAAGCCTAAGAGCAGATGAAGAGAGGGGGCGCCAACACGGAAGGAGGTCTGGACCAGGGACAGAAGAAGAGGAGGATCAAAGCGCACCATGACAACACAAAAACAAGAAATTACACTTTGATTTTCACAAGGACGATTCAGGTGATGAGGAGAGTCTATATAGTCTGATGAAGTAGCGGTTTGGAGGAATTACTTGCTTGGCAAATCCAGAATGATATCTCTGTATTTTTTATACAGATGGATATCAGTCTGGTCACCACGCCTACGTTGCATCTCGAGCCAGAACCATGATCATGCCATCAGACTCGTTTATTTCAGTGGTGCCTGTGAAACAAAGGAGCTCATTGGTCACACAATGTTTTGAAAAAAATGACACTTCTCTCGCCTCAGATTCAGTTTGGTGCTTCTCTCTATGATTTTTTTTTTCCATGTAAGTAGCCATATTTATTTTGATACAGATGGACTATGCATGTCTCTGATTGGCTAATCCATCTGTCAATCACACCCATCTGAGCTCTTTTGAAGAAGTGTATAGTCTAGATCTCAGATAACAAATACTATCATTTAAGAAGGTGATATGAAACCTCAATATGTGATTCATGTTGGCAATTATGAAGTGATGAAGAATTAGGACCACTGACATAGTCCTCAAGATGGCGTCCATAACTCAAAACTCCAACCCACATCCAAAGCAGAGCACAACTCAATTGAAAGTCAAATATAATAAGATCAACTGAGACAGAACAGTATTTTGAAGTGTATTGTATTGTAAACTGCATATTCAATTGTAGCCAGTATATTGCCTCGATAATGCTATTTGTCTCCAAGAGGTAGATATAACTTTAAAAGAGTGAATTAGACCAGCAGATATACAAGGACCAGCTGTTAAAAGTTTTGTGTTAGGAAAATCAATGTTTTTTGTTGTTGTTGTTTTTTTTTTTTTTGCAACTACACCTTGATTATAATCAATAAATCATGAACAAAGACTTCATGATGAACAAATGGTTTATTAAGAATAATTTCAGCTTAGTGAGGGGGTTAGGAGCTAGGAGTTAGGGTGTTTATCAAGAACAATTCAGGCTTAACAACTACTTAACCTTTTGTTCACTATGAATTAAGTCTCTCTTCATGCTTTATTAAAGGTACATTATGTAACTTTCTGGAGATGGCATGTCACCTGCATTGTTCCCTGGAACTAGACAATTCAAACAATACTAGAACACTCTACAAGTTTTATGCCAAACTGGTGAAGATTATAGGCAAAAGGATATTTCCACAGAAACAAGCAGGAGGGAGTCACATTTGTAGAGAAGCACATCTGCTCAGAGTGAACAAAAAAGGAAAAAAAAACTAACTCTTTCCTGGCTAAAAAGTTACATATTGCGGCTTTATGGCTAATTATAAATAGTTCTTATAGTGTTACCTGTTATTTTTTTAGATGAAGATGAACTCACCTCAGCAAAATGTCTGTTAGAAAGTTTGAGGTATTTTTCGCTCATACATTATGCAATTCAATAATCTGGTGATAAACATTTATACTCATACCTGCACCTGTTTTAAATGTTTTAAATTGGCTTGTATATTTATTCATTAAGTTTCTATTTTTCTGTATTTTTCTGTATATAATCGCCCACGAAAAGGAGACTCCGAGTGCTCTCATTGGGCTCTCCCTGTGTAAGTAAAGATAAATGAAATGGAAAAAATGAAATTATATAATGGTAAAACCCCATACTGTAAGTAGATTAAGTCCAATATCTGCCTTTTAATGTGCAGAGGGCTCGCCTGCACACAGAGGGGACCTTCCCTACTCCATTCTAATAGGATCATTTACAAGTGGGTCAGACCATGACGCAGGAGCTGTACTTTCTCCCAGAGACATGTGTGTAAGGAGACAGCTCTGGAGATGGGCTTTGAACATCTCACTATTCATTATACCAGGCCCAGTCTTTCCACAGCGTAACTCTGCTTTAGTGCCATCTCTATTCTCCATTTTATAAATCCAATCCTCCAAATCAAATATGTGTGTAACTATTTCAGAGCTATGGGCAGAATCACAATTGTGACACTGCAGCAGGAAAATTGGGGTCAGTAAAGAAATCACACTCATAAACATTTCCACATGTTAAACTCATTTGGATTTTGCTGAATCAATGCCATTTTTAACTGATCAGTGAAGAATTTGTAAGGTGTTGACGACACGAAAAACTATTTTTTGGAACTGTATTATTAGTAGATAAATTAATTAGAAATCTGTCTTTAAGTTTTTATAGCAAAATTAATATTGCGATTGCATCTTTAGTCTTATTTAAAAATAGTAAATCGTCACATTTTTATACAGCGCTTTTCTACCTTCAAGGCACTCAAAGCTTTATATCAAGAAACCCCTCACCCATTCACACACACATTCACACACCAGTGGATGCAGACACTGGAGGCGAGGCGGGCTTAAAAGTCTTGCCTAAGAACACGACAACAGTATTGACCTGTGGGAGCGGGAATCACACCGCCAACCTGGATCATTCCATGGAAATAGAGAATCAAAACCGTACTTTGGAACATGCTCCATAGAGATAGACACATTTTATGCCATACTGAGGAAGATTATAGCCAAGGGAACATTTCCAGGGAGATGCAATGGGAGGATTGTGGAGATGCAAGCCCATTCATATTTTCCTTGTGCAATACAGACAACAAAAAGGGAAAAGCTTTTACTTCAGTCTATTTTTGGTTAAACTTTACATACTGTAGCTTTGAGTAAATAAGATATCTATTATTTTATTTACTAAGAATCTTCGAATCTGTGTTTAACTGTTGTGATTTGGGAACCCATACAAAGTACTTTCTGTTTTAAAAGTAGGTCATCTTTTGGAGCTGGAAGCATGTTCCGGCATGTGTGGAGTGGATCGTGGTATCGTTGGAACTCGGTGTCTGATTTCTCTTCCCTTTTCCATCTCTGTTGTACATACAGCTGTCGCAATCAACTCCAATCGATTCACAAAGGCTGCACTTTTGCCAGACAATAGAATGTCTGCTTTAGAAAGATTTTATACCAGTAGAAATAACCTCTACAAACATGTTCTGAACACATGGGATATTTCAGTCTTCTCTCAAATGTGAATGCTGTTTTTCTATAAATATACAAAAGCATGATACAAAACAATATGCTACAGCATCACAAACTTGATCAAATGTGCAGTAGTTTAATTAGCAGGACGCACGCCGTTTATGTTGTGATAGCTCTCTGAAGGGGGAGTTACTTAGCACAGAGAGCAATGGGAAGGGGGAATAGAAACAATAAATGGTAACAGGGTGATCTAAATATGTCATGTGTTAGCAATTAAACCCCCTTGGAAGTGTAATACCCCCTCTTTAATAATAACTCCTCCTCCATGTCTTGTCCTATAGTTTACATAGTTGCACCTCTTCTTATTCCTAACTTCCTCTGTCCTCTGTCTTGTCCGCTTTTCCCACCTTCCCTCGGCCCCCACCCGCTGTCCTCCTGTCCACGGTCTCTTTGTTGGGATAATTATTTCTTAACATGTTTACGTCGGCACCGTTGCCCTGGTCTGTCGGCTGGTGCCATCTGTGCCCAGTGAGGTGCCCGCCTCCCTGTGCCGAGCTGCCCTGCCCGCGGGGGACACTGGGCCCAAGCCTGTCCTCCTACGCCAGGACTCTACACTGCAAAAAAGGTTAAGGCGCTGTACCTGATTTTCACCGTCTTAAAACGTGAAAAACAGAACTAGTTCATTTTAAACGGTTTGCAGTGGTCCAAAATTATTTCTCGCTTACTTTACGTATTCTGCGCATCCTAATTATTCACCACGATGAATTTATAAGCTCTTTTCACAACTCTCAGAGACCAGGGTGAACTTTTACAACAACTAGCATGCTAACACTGCACCTCCTGGTTCACGGGCAATAAAACGAAGTAGACAGCACACCGCAAGACACATTTTCATCAAAAACATGGGAAAAAGGGTTACAGGACCTTCAGTGAAGTAATATATAAAGTGACCAAAACAATATTGTGTTATGAAGTGAGGAATATGTTTGGGAAGCAGCTAACAGTTTAAAATGAGCTATCTTACAAAGTACAGGGTCAAGATAACTATCCTGAATGAAGTTATTTTACAGATAGAGACATCCTGTGTTTTTTGCAGTGTTTGGACACAGAAGCCCCCTCCCACACAGTGCGCCCTTGTCCTGCTCGCTGCGGTACTGCCCCGGGGCCAGGTGGGGTTATATTGGGATGGAAGATGCGCAGTAGGGGGCGCAGCGGTCCCTTCTGTCCTCCTCTAATGCCTTCTTCTGTCCACTCAGCACACAGACTCAAGATGGCACAGAGGAGGAAGAGTTACTGTGATAAAGTTGTTTGGAGGACAGGGGAAAGACGACGCACTTAAGGCATATTATAAACCCGATTATGGATGGACCTGGATCAGCCTTAAAGCTGCACAAGGCCTCTGGGATTAAGTGAAATCATGTCACTGCAATAAAGAGCAAACACCTACAGTGTCACATTACAACTAACAAAAGGTGAATGGAAAAGCACCATTTATATACAAAACACTATGGGAGTCATTTCCATCTCAAAAGTTTCTTAAAAGGGGACATATTATGCAAAAAAAACTTTTATGAGGAGCCGAGTTCCATAATTGGAATTTTGACCATGAGTATCATAGCAACCAAAGAGCCAATCTGGAGCCAGGCTGTTGAAGGTAACTCCCCTTCCTGCCTGCACTGCTGGTTTAGTAGGGAATGGGCGCTTAGCAATGCTGTCAATCAAACCTGTTGCTAACGCTAGCGGGAGCAACCTCGGGGAAAGAGGGCACCTAATTTATCTGTTATTAATGTTCATCTTCATGATCTTGAATAGTGAAATAGAAACACCAACATCATGTAGAGCGGGATAATATGAACATTTTAAGACAAAAATGAATGCTCACCTTCTATTTGGAAAGAAGTGGCTAGCAGGACCCATAGACTACATATATAAATGGACAGAGGTAACCCGCTAGCCGCAGTGTTCCAAATAGGAAGTGAGTATATGTGCGCTTCCGCCTCCATCGACTCTAATTCTCTTGGCTCTAATTCATTGAATGATTATGGTCAAACCCCTCACCAGAAAAGTTATATGGCACATCTTTAACCTCTAAAAACAAGACGCTTTTATAGACGAGCTTGACAGAGGGAATTCAATTATGTTCCATCGCCATATTAGGCAATTACTCTCATTTGTGTTGGCTGACCATCCATGTTGTTTTCTTACCTAATTACATAAAAGCTCTTCCCTCAGACGACTGAATAACAGTTACAGTGGTACATTATGCAAATGAGTCCATATGCTCCACGTTCCTGTGAGCTGCAGATCGTCACGCATGTACAACATAATGCATTCTTACAGCCATTTGACAATGTGCCACCGAAAACAGATTGAGAGTAGTGACAGAAAACATGGGGGCGAATATCTGGGAATAGGTTAATGATTTGTGTTTGGAAAATGTATTTTGTTTGGAGTTTGTTTAGATTGATTTACTAAAGTGGACTAGAGCTGTCGAAAATGGAAAACCAGATGCTAATCGATACTAAAACTAGTATCAAAACTAGATATTTGAACATGTATTGATACTAAAAAAGTCACATTCACTTGACAGAAGTGAACCTTTCCTGAATAGATTTAGAATGACCTTGAGCTGTATGAGAACAAGTATAAGATCTCATGTGGTGATGTGATGTCGTAACTAGTATAAAGTACTGAGTGAATAACTTTGTATCAACATTAAGTTTAAAATGTTAGTATCATGACAACTTTAATTGACTAAAATATTTAAAGAAGCACCATGTAACTTTTCAGGTGGTGGGTCAACCATCTGGTCGTCCCTATGCTTGGCCTGTTTTCCAGTATATCTCTATCCATGGAGACAAATGAGTGATGCAACAAAGACAAGTTACAAGTCAAATCTGCGTAGAGGCGACCTTACTCTGAGTGTAATGCCAGGGTATGAAACAATCCAGGCAAAGCACTAACATCTCCATGGCAATAAATCAAACCGATTTTTATAAGCCTCATTTCAAGTACATACATTTAAACCACATGATAATCTTATTCTTCTCTCTTGGGTTTGAATCCAACTTTTACTTGAATTCCTCAACAGAACAGACATAGAATTGGTAGATGCGACATTCAATGCTATTGCCATCATCCACTCAGCAACTCGGCTAGTCCAGAAAGTCCCGGTCCCTTGTATTTTCCGATAGCCATTAGCATTAGCCTGCAAAAATCGCAAATTACGAATAATCAAGAGGGCGTCAGCTGGTACCAACACATGGCGCACATTAAGTGAGGATAAAGACTCGTTTAAAGACATTGTTGAGTGTGTAAATCTTTTGTTTCTTTATTTTTGATAATAATGTGTGAAAGTAGCATCTGAGCTAACGGCTAAACGACTGTTCAGGTATGATTTCTGAACTTGAGTGGTTCTGGTAAACATCTAGTCACCAATAAACCTCCTCTTGTACCACATAAAATACATAAATATCAGGAATTAAACTTCTGATATACTTTAAAATGGGGACGGCACCTTCACATTTATTTGTATGTAGGAGCACTTGTATTGACATAACTCCGGGTGGGAGAGGCTAGCCAAGTGATCGAGCTGTACAAACAGGCAGAGGTACAAAATGTCATGCCTATGAATGCCTGTGATTAAGATGATGCCAGTCTCTATGAAGAAGAAGAGTGGACTGTGGCTAGTTTCTAAAGCAGAGAACCTCATTACTGTGAATGGTCCTGAGATGGTGAGGCACATGTGTGTGTTTGAGTGCCTCTGTCCGTAATTAGAGGCACAGGCAGAAGCCCCAAGCAGCAGACCCAGATAAGTGCTCTGGCAGAGGGCCAAAAGCATCACTCTCTCTCCTCTGTAACTATCTGTCCATCTATCCATCAGGACAGTATCCATTAATTCATCTCTGCCTTTTTAAGATAGAGATCCAGTACAGTCCATTGCCATTAGGAGGACCCCACATCACAGTCTGTAGTAGTGGTCTGATAGCGCCGAGACAGCTACGCCAGCATGCGGTCAGTCTAAGGAGTGGAGTGAGCTCTGAACAGGGTATGTGGGTAATCAATATTAGCCTACGTCAATTACGATAACACATTCTGAAGTGTGATATATTGCTACAGAAATGAACAACAGTATTAAAAAATAATGCTAAAGCAAGATGATCTGAGTAAAGATATTTTTTTAAGACAAATCAGACCTGTTCTGCAAAATTTACTTTTTAGTGCTTTGATGCAATGATGTGCAGCTTTTGTTTTCATTAAACAGCAAATTCTACCACAGAATTTTCACAAGCTCCCAACCTCAGTTTTAAAATATGCTAAGACATCATGTAAACCAAACCTATTGATCCATCTATTTTTAAAGCAGAGATAGAGTCCCTTGGCATAGGAGGACCCCACCAGACGCAGCACAGTCAGTACATGCTGTCATTCTGTGATGTAGAGTTTTTGCTGTAGTGAGTATATGGGGAATCAGCATTAGCATATTGTGTATTACTTAGTTTTGGATCTTTTGTGCTAATAAAAATTCCATCTGCCTGGTAAAAAAGAGATGTCATAGGAGCTCGGCGCTGTCCTCAAATCCCAGAGCCGGATTTTCATTAGACTTATGCACTTTTTACACAGGGGCAGGAGATGTTTTGGCTTAATTAAAAAGGTCCATCTCTTTGAGCGTGGCAGTTATGTAAGCAGCACCTGCAGATGCCTGGGTCCGGGCCAGTGTTGTGTTCTGCAGTCACCTTGACTTGTAGTTCCTGTTTAAAGGATTGTTCTGTGCTCACAAAGGAAAACCACATTCTTGTCTTATGGTGAAACTGTTTGACTGCACTTATCACTGTGGGCAGCTGGCTCTTATTTTGTTAATATACTGTTATAGACCAAAACTTTCTCAAGGAGGGTTGTAGCGGAGGGCCACAGACTAGGGGTCACTACAGCTGGTGATTCAGATGGATAATTTTACGTTGTTTTGAGAGACGCCATAGCTTCGATAAACATTTTAAGTCTGTATCCCAATGCAATGTGATATTATCGAGGTTAAAATGGTGGAATTAATTCAATTTGCTTTAAAAATGACTGCTTATGATTGGGCCAGTTCAGCAGAAGGTATTAAAAATGGTTTGAGGATACTCCTATTATGGACTGCCTGCTACTGATACTAACATTCTATATGAATTTTGACATCTGTAGTCAGCACAGACAAATGTTTTTGTTTATATGTATTTGGCAATGAGTAATAGTAGCCAATATATACACCTCATATCCAGCTCAATTTTCTACAGTTGGATTTGTGTTGCTTGCTGAAATAAAACTAAAATAGCATTGTGAAACTGGCACAATACTGTCCGTCATAATGTTAAGACTTAAGAAATACTGCTACATCTATAAATTACACAAAACAGTGCTACATGTGGTGATATTTTCTATTCTGAGGCTCTGGTGTTACTTAATCATTGAATATATAATATTTTAACTAAGCATTAAACACATTTGTATCACCTTTATTTTTCATTCAGTGTTAATACAACTTTGGACAACCTGAATTCACAGTGGAGGAAACATAACCAGATATTAGTCATTTGTGCTTTCATATTGTGAGAGGCAGGTACATGACTCTCATATGGGGCTGCAGTTGGCCTGGTTTACCCCGTAAGGCAGCATTGAGTTGGGCCCACACAGAGCAGAGTACTAGGGGCATGTAGTCTCCACCTGGGTGATGGAGGCCTTTATCTCAGTGGGATGGCC
The DNA here is from genome assembly GCA_019594935.1 of Periophthalmus modestus. Taxonomy (NCBI): domain Eukaryota; kingdom Metazoa; phylum Chordata; class Actinopteri; order Gobiiformes; family Gobiidae; genus Periophthalmus; species Periophthalmus modestus. Next base: position 20,863,699 of record JAIEZT010000012.1, on the reverse strand, counting down.
TCAGGGTGGGCTTAGATCACCCCTCTCCACCCACACCATCTGCACACCGCTGCTGTTATTCCACCCCCACCTGCTCCCTCCTGACGCAGTACATGTGTCTCAGAATTCAACAAAAATATATAGAGGACACCACTTGACATATGTGGTTAAAATGCAACTTATGGCTAAATTTAGAAGGCTCCAGTCACCTGTCAATCTCATTTAAATAGTAGGTATTTTGGAAATTTCACTTTTTGGAGGTTTCTACCATGTTGTAACATTGTTCCCTCCTTAGAAACATGCCAGAAGTGGTTTTATATGTCTGCCATGCATGTTTTTGTGTTTTCACAAGTGCTACAAGCCACATCAGCAGGATACAAAACAATACACTACAACTTCACAAACCTGATGTGATGTGCAGTAGTTTCATTAGCAGGATGCACGCTGATTGTGTTGTGACAGCACTCTGAAGGGGGAGTGACTTAGGGCGCAAAGGGAGCAAAGGGAGAGGGTGAGAGTGTCAAAAAAGAAAGTGTCGTTTTTTTGCAATTCACCATTTCACCATTTGCAAGATGATGAAGTTAACATGATGACCTAAATATGTTATATGCTAACAATGAATATCCTATAAAAGTGTAATACCCCGTTTTTAACCCTACAGTGCGTTTGGAGGATGTGTTTGCCTTAACCAGAAGAAATAAAAGACTTAAAATGGCATCATATACGCATCCCAAATTAATATGCAAATTACATTTTTGTCTGATTTTGCCAAATTGTCAATATAAATGACAGTCATCAGAATTTTCAAGTCATCAACCTTTAGAGTACAATTTGAATGTTATTGAACAAACCTCCTAATGATAAGAGTATTTTTTTCAAAAATAAAAACTTAAAATGCACTGGTCCAAATTATTACGCACAACAGAATTGCAAACCATGTTATTGTTGGAAAGAACTGAAAATGATCATTTCTTTATTTTTCAATTAGAAGCATTAGCATATTACTGAAATCAAAAGCTATTTCAGTCAAAAACATCTTAACACATCTAAACAGCCTCCCAGAGCTGCTGTTTGGATGTGAACTGCTTCCCGCCCTCATAGATTTTTTGCTTGAGGCTCCAAAGGTTCTCAATAGGGTTGAGATCAGGGGAGGATGGGTTTCTCTTCTTTTATGCCCATAGCAGCCAATGGTGCAGAGGTATTCCTTGATTCCTAGCAGCATGAGATGGTACATTGTCATGCATGAAGATGATTTTTCTAAGGAAAGCACAGTTCTTTTTGTACCATTGAAGAACATACTTTACAGAGGTCATTTTCACACCTTCAGGGACCCTAAAGGGGCTGACCTGCTCTCCCCATGATTCCGGCCCAAAACATGACTCCTTGCCACCTCCTTGCTCACGTCGCAGCCTTGTTGAGACATGGTGGCTGTCCACCAACCATCCATCACTCCATCCATCTGGACCATCAGGGTTACACAGAACTCATCAGTGAAGAACATTTTTCTTCATGTATTTCTGGGCCCACTGGAGACGCTTCTGCTTGTGAGCATTTGTGAAGAGTGGCCAAGTAGAAGGTTTATGCATAACTGCAAACCTCTGGAGGATCCTACACCTTGATGTCCGTGGGACTCCAGAGACACCAGCAGCTTCAAATACCTGTTTGCTGCTTTGTAATGGCATTTTAGCAGCTGCTCTCTTAATCCGATGTATATGTCTGGCAGAAACCTTCCTCATTGTGCCATTGTCTGCACGAATCTGTGTGTGCTCTGAATGAGCTACAAATCTCTCAATAGCACAATGATCACGCTTAAGTTTTCGCGAAATATCTAAGGCTTTCATACCTTGTCCACGGTATTCAACTATTTCCCCTTTTCGGCACTAGGGAAATCCTTCTTCTTTCCTATATTGCTTGAAAATGGTGGTCTTCTTAATAATGTGTAACGTCCTTCTTTAATAGTTTTCCTTTAATTGGACTTACCTTGCAAACTAATTGGCCCAAGTGTCTGAGATTGATTTCACTGACCCAAAGAGTCCTGTAACACAATACTATCCATGAGTTTCACTGGAAACATCTTTTTTTCTTTTACTTTTATGACACTTAAACGCAATTTGCATAATAATTTGGAACGAGATGTACTATCTTATTATGTAACCTCCAAACATGTTCTGAAAAGTTTCTGAAAAGTAGTTTCTTGTATTAGTTTAGCAATTTAAAATAACAATTCAGTCTTCTCTATACAATCTTAATTCTTCTGAGACTTAAAATGCACTCTGAACAGAATCCTGATTATAAAGTATAAAATGCAGACATTTTGCTACAGAGATATTTTTTCTTTCAGTTCTACTCTCTCCCATTTACAACTCCAATTATGGTGCAACAGTCCTGAACATTACATCTCCACCGTACCGGCAAAATCAACAGCCTCCTCAGCCTTTCCATCTCCTCCAGTGTCTAGGCCCAAGCCCATCACTCTCTCCTTTATTCGCTAGCATCTCTACCTTCTAGGATCTTGTCTTAGTATCCACTCCATTTACATAGTGAGGTAAAAGGTAGAGGTACTATCACTTGGATCTTCTAGGAACTAACTTTTCAATTACAATTCCACATTCCCATAAATAAACAAGCCTATTTGCCTCCACTTAATAGAGTGTCTACAATTTGTTTTGGACAGCACTTAGTCATGAGGAATGCACCCGTACTCACCTTGGCACCAACTCTGTCTCATTAAAGTGGCTGCCCCCGGTGGCTGAACCAGAAATGACTCATAATTTAACACTGCCACATTACTGTCAGTTGGTGAGAAGCTTAATGAGCAAAAAGAGACAAATCTGAATGTGCGTGTGGAAAAATTCTCCATCTGAAAACAGGCGAGTGCAGGTATGGAGGTGCGTAGGTGCCCTTTACAAATGGAGCAAATAAATGAGGCTCTAATGGCTCTTAGCGTCTACTTTGTGTGCTGACCTTCAAATACGAGGGTTATTTCCCAAAGTGCACGTGGGCTCCAACGCACTACTCAAAAATACAAAAAGTAGGTACTCGGTTATTTTTGTAGCTACGCGATTATTCAATTATTTGTGAGTATTCAGAACATGTGGTTGCGCCATGTCGAGATCGCTGGACAAAATTTTCTGGCCACCTGCTTTGTTGTCATCGAGATGTTATCACTTTGCCGAGAATGTCCCACACTATGGCATTAAAGTACCAGATTTTTACTGCCTTTGTGTCTTATGGTTTGCAGTGGTCCAAAGTTATTTCTCACTTACCTTACGCTTTATGCCAAGCGCATTTCACAGCTCTCAGACACCAGAGTTTTTCCACCAGATTAAAGGTAGAAACTAAAACTAGCATGCTAACTGTGCACTTCCTGATTATCAGACAGTAAAACACTTTATAATTAGATGCTGACAGCACACAGCGGACTTATTTTGACCTCAAGAGCTACTTACATAATATATTTGTACTGGGGCAAATACTCAGCGCTCAAATATATTTAAACTTTAAGTACATAAACATATCTCCATGGAAACAAGCAGGTGACATCACAGTTACAGCAAATCAGAGGTAAACCAATGCCATGGAGACAAGAAGGTTACAGATCCTCGACCAGAAAAGTTACATAATGAGCCTTTAAATGCCAGTCTTTCAACTGCAATAGAATAAAATATATAAATACAATTTGAGACATTCAAATGAGATCTTCGAGCATAATAAAACAGGGATTGGCAAACATTAATACAGATGTTATTCAATGATGTTTTATGTGTGCGTGTGTGTGTGTGTGTGTGTGTAGAGTATAAACTTCATCTGTTTGCAGGTAGGGGGCAGGCCAAAGGGGCAGTATCCGGTGAACAGTGCAGTGTCAGGTAGAGTAAATATAAGACTATAGTTTATAACAGTGTTGACAGGCAGGGCAAGGTTCACACCAAACAAGCACAGCATTCTCACACTGGCTCTGAATGCTAACACATGCTTCAGAATAGGGCAGTGCAGTGGGTATGGGGCAGAGGACAAGTGATTTACATGAAGGGTATTTTAATATTACATGTTCAACTGGACACTCATAGATATTCAGTGCGATACACCCATGAGTTATAGCTATACTATCTTTGGGCTACATTTTTGAGGAAACTGCACTTCTGTGTTTAGTAAGAATAGAGAAAGTTTTCTGTTTTTTTTTTTCTTCTACTATTAAAACATTAGGTCAAAAATATTCTACTTTAAAATAGTAGAAGTAGCAACACTCTCTTACAATGAGTAACTAACAGTGACACAGGCTTCATGTTGAAAATGTTGCATAATTGAAAAATGTATATGTTTTGCATATTTTGTTTGCCTTAATTTATTTTGTAAAAGTTGACAGATTTTTTTAAACACTAAAACTTAAATGAGATGTTATAATGTGAGTGAAAGTAGTACTTAAGAAACACTACATCATTATTATTATTATTTTTTTTAAACGTCTACTTTAAACTGTTACTTCAGTAATAGTATTCTGAAGAAATGGTACTCTTTTAGATACTCTGCCCCCCTCTGGTTAGATGGTGCTATAGTTGTGCTTAGCCTAGTTCTGAATGAGATTAATACACTGGAATTTGCATATTTTCGATAGATTATTTGGTATATAACTTGCCTTAACATAAAATGGTTATATGATAATGATTAGGAACCTTAGAAACCTTTTCTACCGTGGATCACTCCTGGATGAATACAGGATTACATCAACTTAATATTTAGGAACCTGTAAGTGTAATATTCTATGCACCTTATCGCCAACTGAATGTAAAACTGTAAATTGTACCATTTGTCATGAAGAAAATAAAAAAATATGTGTCTAGGACTATGGACACTACAGAGTAAACACAAAAGTCATTGCAGTTGGTGGTTTTCAGATTGTGATGATGTCATACTCCAAGATGAGGGCAAGAGCCAGATTTCTCTGTCTATAGTTGTATTTCCATCCCCCTATTTTCAATGCACATTTTGAAGATTTGCCTAAACAACAGGAAGTCAAAAAACGGCAAATATCACATTTTGAACCCTTAATTCGCATAAAAGTTTATTGCCTCGCTTCAGGTGGATTTTGATTCAAGCGCAGAACAGTTAAAGTCCATTTTGGAAGGTGTCGATGCACTTGACCGTCGAACTACGTGGATGCAGATGAACAAAGCTAAAATAATCCCATCATACTGGTTGATGTTTGCCGCTAACATCGCCGCGCAGCACTAGCTCAACGCTTGAAGTCTGAGCTAAGTTTTGGAGACGACACAAATATATGCAGCAAACAGCTAAATAACAGAGAACCAAATCAATCGGACTGTGAATGATGTGGCCTCTGTAGGATTAGCGGTGTCATGACACAGAACAGACGGGCAGCTCCAGTAACTAGGTAACTAACACCCAGTTAGCCGCACAAACACTTCGATGGCAACAGGGATAAACTTGTATTTGTTACGCGCTTTTCTGATGCAAATTTTGGAAATATACACGTTTTATAAGGATGGAAACCCCCGATATATTGCATTGTATTTTGCCAAAGGTAAACTCACAAATGTTTAACCTCACAATTTCCAATAGTGAGTAGACTGTAATCTGCATTTGAACTATATTAATTTCAGTTGCCCCCATCTGTATTAAATATCTTTGGCTTAGTGTTGTGATGTAATCTGAAACCCAGCAATACGGTTTTGGCTGTATATATATATTTACAAATAAAAATGAAAAACCCGTAGGACACATATCAATCTAATAAACAGTGCATATCATATTGAACAGTGTTAAAGGGAGACATTGGGAGCTACAGGCAGCATTCCTCTGAACTACACTGAGGGACTGGACTTGGGCAGTGCAGGTATAAGCATGCCTCACTGCGGAGCTCTTTTCACTGACTCTTGATGTGAACATGGCAACTTCACTCAACCATTTACTTCACACAACCATCTCTACAACACGCTGCATTAGTTTAAAAAGCCCATATTACGCTGTTTTATGATCTATGTTAAAATGCCGTTTCCTCGTTAAAAACATAAACCGAGTTGTGTTTTGTTTCATCCACACGTTTAACACACAAACTCTGCATATTTAGGCTCAGTTCTTCTCTCAAACAGGCAACACTCTGCTCCACCTTATTATATCATGAAGTGCTAGTATAATGGGTGGCTGTTAAGTTGAAATTTACTGCTTCATGACATCACAAGGTGGAACAGAGCATTTTGAGCAAACGGCTTAATAATGCAGGATGACTCAAACATGTCTGAATGAAACAAAACACAACTCCTGGTATGTGTTTGAGGGGGTGACAGCATTATAACACGGTCTAAAACACACATAAGTCAATTTTGTGCAATATAGGACCTTTAACCAAAGATGTTATTGATAGCATACGATAATGTCCGAGTTTTATCTTGGCTGGAATCGTTACCCAAATTAAAATGACTTCACTGTTACTAAATTGATTCTTTACTACTACTATTAATCTTGTTGAAATCGTTTTGACAAGTTGAAATGTATTTAGTTAATTGGTCTAGATTTTTGGAAGTGATTTCTGTACATTTTATATAAAATTGCACTTGTGTCATGGTTGGGCTAGTGAAATATTCTGTGGAGAGACAGTTTTGTAAAATACTGATAATGGTGATTGGGTGGTATTTAAAATAATAGGTACAGTATGTATTTTTTTGCCTTATTCCATGGAAACAGAAATTCAAACCATACTTCGGAACCTTCTCCATGGAGATAGATACATTTTGTGGCAAAGATTATAGCCAAAGGAACAACATTTCCATGGAAACAAGCCATGGAAGACTTTCTTCCAGGCCAAGTACGATCAGGTTTGTGGAGATGCAATCCTGCTCACAGTGAGGACACATGTTTTTCAGTTCAATAAACAGAATCAAAATGAAAAACATGCCTGGGGGGGTTAAAAAGTTAAACACTGTGGCTTTAAAGTGAAGCTATGAAGTGTTACCATATTTTTTTATTTGACACATAATTTAAATTAATCAAATATAGCTTGAAACACGTCCAAAATTCTAGTCACTAACTAAATAAAGCTAAACTAGTCAGAATAACTCAGACCATAAAAGTCATTTTAACTGTTGTAGAATTCCAGTTTTTGCAGTGTTGTGATTCACTGGTTGGATGTGAAGTAAAAGACGCTAGGAGCCACATAGTTAAACCAAGCCTCAGTAGAAAGAGCGCCCCACACTGGTACAGACTAGAGCACATCACGTCCATCAGGTGAGAGCAGAACAGACACTCACTCAGCTGTCTCCGTGACGATAAAATGGCGCTTCATGCGCCCTGACGCCCTGAAAACAGAAGACATTTTGATTTACAGAAAAAAACAAGAGAGGAAGATAGATAGTTGTATATGTAAGTAGAGGAGGCACAAGTACAATGTGTCATGTCCACTAGGGGTGCTCGAACAGATAGAGATATTTTGCAGTAGTAAACACTCACATTTATCTGATGTAAAAAAAAAATAAAAAAAAAAGTTAAATTATATATATATATATATATATATATATATATATATATATATATATATATATATATATATATATATATATATATAAATATATATATATATATATATATATATATAAATTTTATATATATATATATATAAATTTATATACATATATATATACATATATACACATATATACACACACACACACATATATATATATATATATATATACATTTGTATATACACACATATAAGTTTTTTTTATTAATTTGTATTTATTATGATTATAATCATTTTATGAAACCATTGAGATTTCTGATCTTGCCATGTTTGAAAAGGTTAGTCTCGAATTAATTTAAAGATTATCGGCTCTCATGAAGAAAGAATGATAACAAGAATAGTTACAGTAAACCATGTACAATTGTGAAGTGGCACAGAGGCTTAGTTGCTTCCACAAAAAGATCCGAGCTCACATCCCAGACCACATATAAAACATACACAATTGGCTAGGACCATTACCTACCAAAGGACAAGAGTAAAGATTTCAGAGAAGGACACCACACTTGGCAACTTCTGAGTAAAACAGCTATGCTCCAAACTGTTGGATGGAAAACACACCGCAAACATCAACTTGTCCTGGCCAACCAGCTCAGGGGCAGTGCTCAGCATCTCAATCCAGCTGACCACCGAGCCAGATCAAATCATCCACACAAGTATTGGTTCTTAAGTCCCAATACAACCCAGTATAAAATGTGTTTTTCCATACACCGTCCCAGAATAAAATCAACTGAAGTAGTTTTCAGCCAAACACCTTTAAAAATCAGCTGGCAAAATCCAAACATCACACACACTCTCTCCCTTCATCGACATAAAATCCATTTTGGAGTCTGTGGATTAACTAACCGCTAGGCAACAGCTAGGTAGTCCAGACCAAGCCTAGTTCATTATATGGAGATGGGTCGATGTAGGCAAGCTTCCTTTAGCAGCCTTGAAGGATGGGTCAAATACAGAGGGCAACTAATTTATACACACCACACATTATTACTTTGCTTGGAATGTTTCATAGTATAGCATTAAACTCATCTATTTTGTATGTATTCAGTTACAGGCGTGTTATTGCTCAAAAATTCCTTGAAAAACATGCATTCTCACTGTAAGCAGGGTAGCCACTCCACAGGTCTAACCCGTAACTTGGCCTGGTGAAGTTCCTTGCTCGTTTCCATAGCGTTAACTGAGGTTAATGTCTTAGCATGAAACATTCTTGTAAAACCAATAATGGAGACCCAATGAGAGCTCTCAGACTCTCTTTTTCATGGGTGCCCAGTTCAAAATCTAGAAAAAATACAAACCACAAACAAACAAATACGTCTATAAGTCCATTTAAAACATTAAAGATAGGTGAACTTGAGTTTTTGGCACCAAAGAATCCAACTTTGACTGTCTTTGAAATATATTCCATTCTGGGAAGAAAAGCGGCCAAAAGCCCTTTTTCCCCATTTCAGTTCTGGTACGACCAGTCCTTGGACTAATACAGCCATGTGATCTTGTATTAAATGTTCCTGTAGCAAGGATTAACAAGCAAGTGAGATATTACGGCAGTTTATGAAGTAGTCCCTTATAAATAGATTTTATTCACTGTTGTTCTCTTCTAACAGATAGCTCTCCCGCTCTCGACATAATTGGAACAATTCCGGTTCCCTCAGATGGATACTGCCATCGTGTACTTGGGCAAGACACTTTAAACCCCCTTGCCCTCAGTGTCTCTGTACACTGGTATATGAATGTGTGTGTGTGTGTGTGTGTGTGTGTGTGTGTGTGTGTGTGTGTGTGTGTGTGTGTGTGTGTGTGTGTGTGTGTGTGTGTGTGTGTGTGTGTGTGTGTGTGTGTGTGTGTGTGTGTGTGTGTGTGTGTGAATGGGTGAGTCATTCCTTGATGTAAAGAGCTTTGGGTACCTTGAAGTGGTATATAAAAATGTGACCATTTACCATCACCATAACGATGACCAACATACTTTTCCATAGAGAATACAGTGATCTCCACAGAGTCAAGCAAGTGGCACACCCTACACTATGAGTTCCACAGTGAACTTTTTACTGTAACCTTTTGAGTATATATTTGACAACGAATGGGCCACTGGAACACGTTTAACATTAGTCCCTCAACGAAGCTAGACGCTCCCTGGCAAACACAGTTGAATAGAAATAAAGTGTTTCAGGTACAATGTTACAGTCTTCATAAATCAGCTGCTGACGCCACCTGCCCTCCAAATGTGTAATTATCAGAAGCAGACTCATTTTTCACTGCCTCAAGAACACAATGAAATGACTACACAGAGTCAAATGGTGCCATAGAGATGTACACGCATTTAGACAAAGACACACTCCATCATGTGTGCTGCTGTTTATATCACCTCATCACATGTCACTGATTCTCACATAATGAATTCTCCCACCTCCAGCAACAACATGCTGATATGTACTCATCAAATGCAAGACATGCTGCTGGTCTCTTTATTGAATTGATGCTTAAAACTGGCATAGTTTGACCAGTAAATTAATTGTCCTATATTACACAAAATTGACTCTTGTGAGCTTTTAGCCATGCTATAATGTTGCTACCTCATCATAAACATACCTGGAGATGTGTTTTGTTTCATTCACACATTTGAGTACTCTTTATTATTAGTTTGTCTACATCTCCAAAGCTCAAAATGCTCTGTTCCACCGTCTAATGTCATGTAGTAATAGTTTTCAAGTTAACAGCTAATAGTTACCTTTAGTTCAGTAGAGATGGGCAATTCCAGAGCTGACATTATCCACGGTGTATGGAGTTTAAAAACACAATGGAGCACTTTCTGTATTACCACATGACATCACAAGGTGGAACAGAGTGTTTTCAGTTTGAGAGAAGAACCTAAATTTGCAAGGTTTGTGTGAATGACAACTCCACAGATTTGACTTGTAACTTAGTCCTGTGGCATCTCCTGCTTGTCCCCATTGATATAGATAATGCCATACTGTGGAACATCCCAGGCAAAGCAATGACATCTCCATGGATACAAGCAGGTGGCCAACCTCCATCAAAAAAGTTGCACACCTTTAACTGGTGAAATGTAGCAAATTTAGTTTTACAACTTTCTGTCCAACTGAGGTTTTTGCTGGGTTGTGCTAAAAGTAATACATATTTAAAGATAAGTGAGCATGACTCTGGCAACATGTTAATGACTAAACAAATGAGGGGAAACTTTTGTATTTAGCCAGGCAGGAGAAATTTAAAAGCATTAAAATAACAGCTCAAACTGAAATAATCTAAATATAAAAACAATCAGGTACTCGGTTTCAGTTTCCTGTACTGTGCAACATTTTGAGGACTTTTTCCCCAATCAAAAGATATCATTTGTTTTGTTGACTTGTCAGTTGCTACAGCCACAGTTGTAACTTTTCATCATTACGGACCCGTGCAACACTGTGATTCTCATAGTATGCATCCCTGTATATAAGACTATTACAATACTGTTTTTCCCCCAATTTTCATTCTTTGATAGAACAATTCCCTGCCTCTTTGTAAAAACACTAAAGAGAAATGAGTCACCGGCACAGCTCTTTAACTAGGAGGGAAAATGAGGCGAGTGGGTGACACAGCGGGAGAGGTTTATAAATACAGGTGGCCTATACCCACACTGTGTTAATACAATGTGATAAGAGCAACATGAGGGCAAACAAGCACGGCTGCATGTGGGTAGAATAATGGAGTTTATTTATAGCAGTGGTTACCAGCCTTTTGTTTTGTTAAGCCATTGGGAGTTTTGGTCATACCACAGTGGTCGCTTATTCATGTGTGGTTAGAATTACCTTTCAAAAAGTGACCATGTAAAAAAAGTTATGATATAAATACTGTGTTGTTATTACAGTGTTGTCTACCTTACACAGTGTAATGATTCTCTTATACATTCAGACTGAAAACGTATAGTCTGGTCACCATCGTGTTTCCCATCTGGCCTGCTTTCCAACCATAAGGCATCAACATAGACTGTATAAAGAAGTGGAGTAAGGGAGTAGCGTCAGCCATAGCGTTCAGCTCCAGTCAAATGAAGCTCATCGAGGCTAACAGTATCATAGCAACCAAAGACTCAATCCGGAGCGAGGCTGTTGAAGGTAACGCCCTGGACACAATAGCGAAATAAAAATACCAGGGTCATGTAAAGAGGGTTAAGGGAGTTGAAGTCGATCACGCCCATGCTCACTTTCTGTTTGGAATGCAGTGGCTAGCAGGTTAGCTGTGTCCATTTAAATATACAGTCTATGGGTATCACTTTTTAAAATCACAATTTAAATGAACACAATTAGCATAATGGAAAGAATGCACATTTTAAAGCAACATAATTATCCACTTACAGAACTTGCCAGCCCTGTAGTTTAGACCTTTGTAAACATATTCTGAAATAGCAAAAAACGACATTTAAATCTGTCAGCTGGACAAATCCTTGTAGGAGTGAAGACGTTTCGCTGCTCATCCAAGCCGCTTCTTCAGTTCTGCTGGTGGACACTGACTTATATCTATCTGAAGGGAGGGGCTAACTACACTGAAACTGTAAACAGGTATTGTCTCCAGTTTCAGCCTTAACAACCCTATTCAGCCTGTAATTGCAGCCTATTGTTCTCTTTGTTTCTTGTTTGTTTTGGGTCTGTGGATAGAGTTGTAGATCAGTGAGAGATTATGTATCAGGCCCCCATTCCTGTTTAAGGAAGGATTGTCTTTCCTAACAAAAATAGCTTATTTAACTCCCCTCTCAAACCATTTCTTTTCTCTGGCCAAGATCTGAACTTCACTATCTTCAAAGTAGTGGTTAGTGGCTTTGAGATGGAGATGTACGGCGGACTGGGATCCAGAGGAGCTCTCGTGTTGGTACATTCTCATATTCTGAAATGCATGGGATTCTTTCACTAGTTTAGCAGTAGATATTTCAGACTACTATTAATTAAGGCTGTAGCTGTTTAGACATTTAGTCAATCAATCAGTTGATAATTACATTATTACAACACAGATCAAAAGTCTAATCACAGCTAGAATGCTTGTCAGGAAAAAACTGACTTAAATATATTTTCTAAATCTTGCAACTCTACCACTACTTCCTCATAATTGCACACAAGAATCTATGAAGCACTCTCCATTACGACCTATTCAACATTCAATTTATACCATATTTAAAGGGCCTGAGCATAGTAATGAACATGCAATATAAATTTGCCATAATTAGACTTTCTAATGTCCCTGGAGTGTCATTATTTAACACTATACACACAAACACTCTACCAGCTTAGTTGGTAGAGACCTAGACCTAGCCTACAAACAGAAACAAATAGGCGTGTTAGTTTCAGTGTACTTAGTTCCTCCCTTCAAACAGATAGAACGCAGTGTGCACCAGTAATTTGACCAGAACAGAAGAAGTGGCTTGGATCAGCAGCGAAACATCTTCGCTATTTGAATTTTTCTTCTACTAATATGTGTGTGAATGGGTGAGTGCTTTGTTGAAGGTGGAAAAGCCCTATATAAAAATGTGACCATTTACCATTGGCCAAGTGGGGCTACACAATACATCCCAAATAAATACATTGCAAAAACATCATGGTTCTCCATCCGTCGGATATTTCTGTTTTTTTAAATTAAGCCTTTCAAAACCACTGATGTAAGAAAATATAATCAACTACCAACTGAAGTAGATCTAAGCCACACTTTGGATACCTTTAAAATACTTGGAGGTGAATCCACCAACTCAAACTACCCACTAGAGTGAAGAGAGCTAGGGGAAAACAAACAAGTTCATGATCAGGCCGACAGGTGCGGTGCGACAGGTGCGGTGCAAGACGGCAGGTGAAATCCAAGGTGACACTACTTCCTGGTCCCATCAGCGCACACTTCAGGCAGTTTGGGGACAGACCAAGTTTTATCAGGGTCAAAAAACAAGAACTAGTGATTCTGACAGGGCGTTCTAGGGAGTTGGTGAAGCGATTTGGAAGGGTATCCTGATATGCCATCTGGTACACACATGTGATTTGATGAATGTCGCTGGATAAGGTATTTGTACAGACATAAACACAAACATCAGCCAAATGTTCTATCTATAAGTTTTAGATTTTTCAACACAAATGCAGTTTTTAGGTAAAAATGCGAATTAAATACATCAAAGTTCATTTTTCTATTGAAGCATCTGCCACCTGCTCGTATCCATACAGATGTTACAGATGCCTGGACTGTTCCCAAGTATGGCACTAAACATAATCTATCCTGCATTTATTCGAATGCAGGTGTTTTTTTTATTGCTGAAAAGATGTATTGTTACTGTGAGTGGAATAGTCTCTCCACAGATCTGACTTGTAACTTTGTCCTGTGGCATCGTTGCTTGTCTCCATGGAGATAGATAACCACCAAGTTGCATAGTGCCCCCTTAAACAAGAAAAGTGTAAATGGAAATCAATAAATAAGACAAATTCAAGTAGGGCTGTAAGATAAATCATAATCAAAGCAATTTAAATGAACGCAATTAGCATATCGCAAAGACTGCAATTTTTTAAAGACTATAATTCCCTCTACAAACAACAAAATAGAAGAGATGGGTTCCAGAGCCAAATCTGTGCATGGAGCTGAGTCAAAAGGCTAAGCTCTTGATTTACTGGTCAATCTACGTTCCTACCCTCACCTATGGTCAGGAGCTTTGGGTAATGGCTGAAAGGACAAGATCGCGAATAACATCGGTCACAATTAGTGTCCTATGCAGGGTTACTGCGCGCTCCCTTAAAGATGGGGTGAGGAGGTCACTCACACGGGATGAGCTTGGAGTAGAGTCGCTGCTCCTCCACGTCAAGAGGAGCCAGCTGAGATAAGATGAGGACGAAAATAAAAAACACTAACACTATAGTTTCGATCTGTACAAACATGTTGCAAATTAGCTTCTCAGTTCATATTTTAGTCTTTTTGTTAATTCTTCTGGATGCCTTTAAAATTCTGAACTTTGAACAGAATCCAATTATTAAAGCAAATATAATCACAATGGCAATGCTTGTTTAAAAAAAAAAAAATTATCACAGTTAAATATTTTTCCAAACAGTGCTGCCCTAGATTCAAGTATTATGAGCAAACTAAATATTTGGGGTGGCATATAAATGAGATTGCTATTCATCTGAACCAAGGGACCTCATTCAAAATGGGGTTTGATTTTCTGGAAAACCGCACTGAAAAGGCAGGGATTGAAAAAATGGGAGAATGAATGAGACCGGAGGACAATGGAGGACAAAGTACAAAGTTACACCGCACGAAAAGGGACAAAGTAAAAAGAAGAAATATAGAGACGGCCCCAGACATCACAAGAGAGAAAATGATCTGCTACAAAGGAACAGGAGAGGAGGGATTAGGAAAATGTAGTATGGAGGGACAGGGCGACTGGCACACACAGAGATGGTGTCAGAAAAGTCTAAGTAGGACAAAAAAGTGCTGCTCTCAAACCTGTCTCTGCCTTATCCAGCTTCACTGTCTCCAGGGATTTGCAATATCGACTATTTATATTTAGTACCCATTAACCATAGTTCTCTAAAATGCTAAGTGTGCTTGTAGTAGTTGTGAAGGAGATTCCAGTATTGTACAAAATTGTAGAAATCTATGTTCATTGTTATCAACTTTTTAGCATGGCACTCTTTATAATAGACAGAATACTTAAAGAGGTGGTATTGTACTTCTGTGAGGTATTAATCATCATCAATCAACACATAACATATTTTTAGGTTACCATGTTACCTTTTACAGTTTTGAAAATGCTATTCACTGAAGACAACGTATTAACATGTTTAATCACTTTCATTTTAGGTTTTGATGCTCTGAGTCCTCCCCTTTGCTCTCCGTGCTATGTCGTTCCCCCTTCAGAGAGATATCACTTTAAAATCGGTGTGCATTCTGCTACTTAAACTATTGCACATCAGATTTGTGAAGTTGTAGTGTATTGTCCAGTATCATGCTTTTTAAAATGTATGTAAAACTTTTGTGCAGAAGCATTGGTGATGAATCATGCTTCTAACCATATGGAGGGTTCAAACATTGCCTTGGAGAGATCGCAAGATTACTCAAACATGCATGGATGACATATATATATATATGTATATATGTCAAAATGGTAAAATGCTCCAAAGAGTTCATTTTACATGAAACCCCTTTTTTAATATCAATATTTTTGCATACTCCTTCAAAATATGATTGCACAGTTAAACAAATTTAAAAAAATAAATGGCAAATGGTCCCATTTATATAGCTTGTTTCTACCTTCAAGGCATTCGAAGCGTTTTACATCAAGGAACTACTCAGCCATTCACACACATTCACGCACCATTGTACACAGAAACTAAAGGGGCCGAGGGAGGCAGAGAGTCCTGTCCAAAAACACAATGGCAGCATTCATCTGTAGCAGCTGTGGCCGAACCAACACTGTTTATGTCAAGAGTGGGAATCGAACTTGAGTATTCTACAAAACTGAGCTACTGTCGCCCTCATTTTAAATTGAATCATGCACAGAAAATGTAATTTGTCTATACAAGGATAACAAGCTTAAAGTTTCAAAACCAGAAATTGTGATATTATCTTACAGCCATCGGAAAATTTCAGTCCATTGTAAACCAACTGCAGAAACGTCAAGCCACAAACAAAGTGGTCTACTCCATTCGGCGAATTCCAATGAATAGAGGCTATATTGATCAGAAAAAAAACACTCTTTGAACATAAATGGGGGTCTAAGGCACAACCTGTCTCTCATTAACCACTCCGTCCTCAGACCCAAACCAAAACAAAGAAAACAATAGGCTAAACAGAGTGTGCTAATGGGAGCATGCTAATAGAACCATTAGGGCAGAAACGATTATGCAAAATACGACTCAAAAGACAGCTCACACCTTAGGGTAGTTCAACGGGCTTAACTCCTTACTGTAAACAACTAGAGTGTGTTAGTTTACGAATTGCTAGCTCCTCCCTTCAGACAAGTATGTATAAGCCAGTCCTTTACCAGAATTACGTGTGAACTGAAGAAACTATTATATACTCTAAAAACCTTTATTCGATTGATAGAATTTAAAGGCTTTGTATTTTCTTTCCACGTATTTAAGCAGTATTTGTCTTTCCCCAGTACAGATATATTGTATAAGCAGCTTTTGAAGTCGTAATAAGTCAGCTGTGTGCTTCTAATTATAAAGCATTTTATTGTTCGAGAACCTGGAAGTGCATTGTTAGCATGCTACTAGGTGTTAGCTGATGGTAAATCTCTGCTCTGGTCTGTGAAATTTGTGAAAAAAACTCATTGTTGTGAATAATTACGATGCTCGCAATGCAAGATAAGGTAAAGTAAGCAAGGACCTCTGCAAACACTTTAAAATGAAAAACAGTTTTTCACGTTTTTAAGACAGGTACAGCGCCTTTGACCTTCTTTTGCACTCATATTATCTGCAATATTTCACCAACCTCCAGTATGACACAAAAAGATACAGTGACATAAGTCTAAGTAGGACAAAAAAGTGCTTGTCTTCCACCCCTCCTCTTTATCTCCCCCTCCTCTGTTTCATTCTCTCCATCCCTCACAGTGCATTACTCAGTGTGGGACTGCACATGATCTAGTTTACAGGAATAGGAGCAGGAGACCTACATAGTGTCCATCACAGGAGCTGCCTAAAGGGGCGTGGCCACAAAGAGCCTCAATAAGCATGTGGTTTATATGTACTAGTTTTGTCATGTTACTAAAATTTCTAACTTGATTTTGGTACTAAGGCATAAACTTGATACTTGATACCAATTCCGATACCACAATGAAAAAACACTTTAGACAATAGAATGTGATTTTCAATATGTGAATTTCAATATTAAATCATAGTACTTTCTTTTATATTACCTTTATATTACCATGTAGTCTTACATCTGTGTAATTCCCTCAGTCGTCCAGGTAGGTTCCATAGTGGTTCATGGGTATATACTAGTCTATATGGTCTTATACTTGTTCTGATGCAGCTCAAGATCATTCTAAAGCTATTCAGCTATTGATACCTGCTCAAATGAGTTTCTAGTTCCCTATATCAGTTTTTGCATCAATATATATGTATAGTATAAAAATAGGGAATCCCAGGCTACCAATAATATAATGATAGAGCTGAACAAATCATTTGTTTCTAGTGGTCAATGATCAGCTTAGGTCTTTTAAACCATGAGATCTACAGACCATCGTCTTTCTGTGGTTTAAAGAGCAAATCTGTAATTTGCGAATTGCTGTATAAAAACTTTGGATTGAAATCTAAATAGCGCTTTTGGCAAACAAGGCAAAATGATTATTAGGATACCATAATAGACCGTTTTATGTTATTGATTGCTACATTCGCAAATTCGCTAATATTTTTAAAGAAAATGTGCTTATACCTGCAATGAATGAGACTCTGGTAATTTAAAGTGCGTAAGGTTTTCATGCTTTTCTACTTAGGACTTGATTGGTGAGATAGTACAGTTATGGAATTACCTCTATGTAAACGTAAGTGGTAAATGGTCACATTTTTATATAGCGCTTTACATCTAGGAACCACTCACTCAATCACACAGACATGCAGACACCGGGGGCGAGGTGGGCTAAGTGTCTTGCCCAAAGACACAATGACAGTATTCATCTGTAGGAGCTGGATTTGAACGGCCAACCTTCGGATCAGTGGACAAACATCATAAGAGCTACTGTTGTGCCATGCACATTTGCTGTTATGCCTAGCCAGGAAGCAAAATATAAAAAAGCAAAATAAAAAAATAAATGACAAAAAAAAAAGGAAAGATTTTTAGTAAAACTATTTTAAGTGAAATGAGTAGTCGAACCTGTCAAATAGACTTTACATGTGTTGTGTAACAGAATGCATAAATAGTACCATATTTTCCAGAGTATAAGTCGCACCAGAAAAAAACAAACATAGATTTTTACATATAAATTGCATCTGAGTATAAGTCGCACTCCTGGCAAAACTATGAAAAAAAGTGCAATTTATAGTCTGGAAAATATGGTATTCACAAGCTCATTTCTTGTTTACAGATGATGTGAAAAGTGTGAAAAGTGTGCAGACTCCACAGGGACAGGGACATTTTAAGGAAGGCGTTTGACTGTGGAGGCCTGTGTGAAACACTGCTTAACTGTATTACATAAACTTGAATTTTAAAGGGATTACACAAAGCTGACTCTTGTGAGCTTTAAGCCATGTTAGAAAATTGTTACCTCCTCAAAAACACACCTGAAGTTGCATTTTGTTTCATTCTCACACATCAAAATAATCCTTTATTATTTGTCTATTATCTCCAAACCTCAACATGCTCTGTTCCACCTTGTGATGTCATGCAGTAGTAGTTTTCAAATTAACAGCTCCTTTTACCTTTTCTTCAGTAGAGATTGGCAATTCCAGGGCTGAAATTATCCAAACAGTTTTAGTAAAGGTGTATGGAGTTTAAAAACACAGTGGAGCACTTCCTGTATTGCCACATGACATCACAAGGTGGAACAGAGTGTTTTCTGTTTGAGAGAAGAACTCAACACAACACAGCATAACCCAAGGTATGTTTGTGATGAGGAAACATACAGTAGATCAGGAAACAGTGCATAATGGTTACTACTGAATAAAGTGTAATCATCAATAAATCCAAAAATCCAAATCAAAGTTAATTTCCATAACCAAAGTCTCCGTAAGACAGAGGCTGTGTAAAAGTATTCAGGGCGCTGCGTGCATGTATCAGTAACAGAAGCATTCCCCTGACCCCTGGATCGATACTAAAGGACCAAACACACCTCCAGCAAAAGCAAAGACAAAGAATCAATGGTGCTCTGCTTTAGTTTGGACAAGTGTTAGGCCATCACTTTCACAGCACTGCAGGGGACACCACCCACATCACTGCACAAACTTTTACAGCGGGATTTAGGAGAAGGGAAAAAAAGAAGAGTTAAAGCCGCACCGCACAACTTTTTGGAGGTGTCACTGTGTCTGCAGGATTCCATGGAGACAAAGTTGAAAACATACTTTGGAGTAATGGATTTCCCACGTACCTTTTACTCTTAGTTTAATAATTCCTTGGACCACTGCTACTTTATACAATTGTGTAGTATTATTTTGAAGTAACTGTACTCTCACTTGAGAACATGGCCGACATTAGGGGTGTCCAAACTGTGGCCCAGGGGCCAAATGCAGCCCTCAGACCAATTTTTATTGGCCCTCAGGCCTTCAGTTAAACTGGCCCAATTGATCATAATCAGTACTTTTTACAGCAAATTTGAGTAATCCTACCAATATAACCCAAATAACATGACACTGCATTGTTATACAGACCTAATATTAATATTTCAAGCCTTATTTAAAGTATGAAGTCAAAACTATGTTAAATGCACCATCTGAATTATCCACTGTATTGACCACTGGCCCTTGGTGTCGAATATTTTTCAAGATATGGCCCTCGGTGAAAAGAGTTTGGGCACCTCTGGCCTACATCTACACATGCCACATTTATGCTGTGTGGAATTAGTTCACTGTACCAACCCATCTTCAAAAGAAAGTTTAGATTAATTCTTTTAAGTTTTTTTTAAAATAATTTTACGTTACTTTTTTAGAGCTACCATTTGTAATTAGACTGGCTGCCCTGCCCCTCTTGTATTCTCACATACAAAGTCCAAGTGAGGTGAAGGGGGGTACAGGTTTCCGGCTTCTACTTTTGAGAAAACAATCAATATACTTTACAAACAATAAGAAAACAGTAGAAGAAGAGAGTGGAAATTATGTGGGAATGCCAGATTGAACAGGTGAGTTTTTAAGTAGTAATTTGAAGTGCTGCAGTGGCCCAGAGTTCCAGATGGGTTGTGGGAGTGGGTTTCAGAGGATGGGGGTGGCGGTGGCAAAGGCTCGGTCCCCCAAGGTCCAGTCGCTTTGTCTTGATGAGGGGACTGAGGAGGGTGGTGTCGGTGATCTGAGGTGGCGGGTGGGATGGTGCTGATGGAGGAGGTCGGTGACATAGGGAAAAACCAGGTTAAGGAGGGACTTGTACCTTGTATGTGATATTGCACGGAAAGCCAGTGAAGTTGTTTGAGGACAGAGGTGATGCAGTCTCCGGAGCAGGAAACAGGTTTTTATTCTTTATTTGGCTAAAAAGTTACGGAACGTTAAGTTAGTGGATTACAGTTTAGAAGTGTAGTGGTGCAACTTTAGCAACACGTTTAGATAAATTCACTTAACCTAACTTCATTTGACTTGTTTTAAGGATGTTTTCGAGTTTATTTTTTCATTATTTCAAGCAGCTCGGTATAATTCAAACACTGAGTCTGTAACAGTGTGAGTAAAAAAGATTCTGCAGACGAGTCAATATAAAGTAAAGATAACAGATTAGAGAGTATAGTGGAACAAATGCTTCCACATCCAGATGAGTGATGTGAGCAGAGTTCTGTTTTCCACCTGTGCATGGCAGAGGCTGCACTCCCATTGTTATCTTGATAAATGGCTTTTTCCACAGAACCATTAAGGGATCACTGTCTGCAAAAGGAGGCATCAGCAGACAAACTCAGGGCTTCAGGGGAGTCCAAGACAGCAGCAAAAGCACGAGTCAAGCCAGGACAAAGCAACACGTGGGCAAAAAACCTCAGACTTTGCATACATTAAAAGTCCAACGTTACACAAAATGGACTCTTGTGAGCTTGAGGCCATGTTATAAAGTTGTTACTTCCTCAAAAACAAAAACATACAAGGGTTTGCAGCACTGTCCACAAAGCAAAGAGTGGGTACTTTGAAGAATGTGAATCTTTCTAGATTAGGAAACTTAAAGCAAGAACACTGAATGAGAAGGTGCGTCCAAACTTTTGACAGTGTATAAGTGCTAAGATTTGTATCATTTCCTCCCAAAGATGATTGTTGTATTGGTTCAGTAATGAAAACCTACACACAGGTCTCGATCCTCCATCTGAGATCAAATACTAAAATGTCCAGTCCTAGTTATGAAGTTAACTTGACTGAAATCAGATCTCGTCTTAAACAAGTCCACTCACTGTTGCTTAGTCAGTAGTTAGACTGAGAGAATCCACTTTTTGTACTGGGCTTATAGTCTCTACTGAATGTTCTCTCTTCACAGATGGCCACATTATGAATTACACTGTGCTGTAGCAATGCATCCAAACAAATACAACCAATTACGCAGTGATTTGGTGTTTTTCAGAGCTAAAAGCAGCACTCACATTGTTTACATGCTGATTATGGGACCTATATGGAAATTCTCCAAATGTCCACTGCATTTGAGAGACAGTTTTACCTGTGTCTGATGATAAGGGAGAATAAACCTGCGATGTGATGTGTACATATGTAAACTGAAAATACTCCGCTATTTAGAGATGGGGAAAAAAAGAATTATGAATTTTTCCCCCATATTGATCGATCACAATTTTTCAATCATCTTCTATCTTATTGTAGAACAGAACAGAAGTGGACTTTTTACTTTGGACCAAAAAGTCCAGAGAAATCCACATTTAAATATGAAATACATTTGGAAAATAAATTAATCCTAAAGGCATATGTTTGCTGATGCTATTGGCACAGACACATGCCACGTCTATGTGCTAAATTAGGTTTCACTCATAAATAGTGAGAAATGAGTCATTTACTTACATAATTTGGATTATAATGATAAGAAGCACAAGAGAGAAAGAGAGGAGAAAAGGTGAGGAGCTGAATCAAAGAGTGGGAGGGGGAGCGAGGGCAGATGGCACTGCACACAGAGGCAGACGGAAGGAGACACTGGACTTTTAGTCAAATGTGCAGATTTTGGTTAAAACTTGAGAAACGCGAGGGCACATAAGGAGACAAAGAGACGCGCTGTAGTCCTGACTCAGAGCGTTAACAAAAGAGCGGTAACTCCTCTTCAGTACCACACACTCTCACTGCCGCAGGGTTGGCTGTCCATTAAAACGTGCTTGTCTTATCATCGAGATCGAACAAAGTTTAGATCACGATCTATTGATCTTTCAATTTCTGGCACAGCCGTAGCGCTATAAGGTACATTTACCCGTTACTTATATTTTTATTGTTAAATGCTTAATGAGCCTCACATGAATCTCTCATTTGGCAGTTCAAATGCTGAAATCCAGTTGGTTTAAACCTAAAAGGACTCTCTCTGATTTGAATCCTCACTACTTAAACCTGAGTCAGTCATTAATCAGTGCTGATCAGGTTCTGAGCTTTCACATGAGGCATGGCCTGTCCATATACTGAGAATGAATGAATGAAACTTGTATGTGTCGTCTATCAGCAGGTTAAGGCTCTGAACACAGAGGTTTAGTTGTGATTGCAAAACGCAAAAAAAAAAACAACAAAAAAAACCAAAACTGTAAGAGAGCAGGTTCTTTAATTAAGGGTACTAAGGTCTGTATGCCTGTAATTGTTACACCAGGTCCAAGACTACAATGCAAGACTACAATAGGTCTAAACTGCTACTAAAGCAGAACTAAACCAGGGACAAAACTGGGCCAAAACCTGTAAGATTAATCCAGGACTGATACTGGTCTACTCATAAATGAGCAAATCAGGACTTTTAACGAGACTATTTTGCTCTTACCAAATCTTTGCTGCAGAACTGAGAGAGTTGAGAGGCTGCATTCTACCTGGCTTATGAAGCAGAAAAATGTGATAATAGCTAATATAATAAAAGGCTACCAGACAAAACATGTCCTTAAATTTGAATCTCTGTTCAGTGTTACAGACAGACCAAAACTATTCTTTCTGTCCCCCAGTCTTCACTAATTTACTAGACATAAAAGTAGAGTGCTTTGGGGCCGAGGAGAGAAGACTAAAAACTAAATCATACCTGCAAGAAACATAAAAGCGCAAATCACTGAATACTGTCGACACAATTTTTTTTTCACTTGTAGACTTACTCACAATGGAAAGAGTAATCAAAACTTTTACTCAAGTGAGAGTACTGTTACGTTTAAGAGACAAGCCATCCACCTGTGTATGTAATGTGTAGGTATAAATGGGAAAACAAACCGCTATGTCTAAATGTTTAAGATGATAATCAGGAAGTGTGAATTAGCATGCTAGTTGCTGTGAGCTTTAACGTGACAACAGAATCCCCTTTGGTCTGTGAAAGTTGAAAAGCGCTGACAAACTTGGGGAGAATAATTAGGATGTTCTGAATGTATAAGGTAAGTGCTGAGTAACTTTGGACCAATGCAAACTGGTTCAAATGAACTTTCATGTTTTTAAGACGGTAAAAATCAGGTATACCACCTTTAAATTTGACGCTCTGTTCAAAAGTAAGTGCAGACCAAAGAATTATTAATATTCTAAAACTATTCTTTCTGTTCCCCAGTCTTCACCGATTCAGTGGACATAAAAGTGGAGTGCTTTGGGGCCGGAGGGAGGAGACTAAAAAAAGTTGTTGAAATCTGCCGAGGATAGAGAGAGACGGTTAAACTGTGCGGAAGAAAGGAACAGCAAGCTAACCATCAGTACTGTTTGATTGTGCTATAAAAACACTACTTTTAAGAATACCCATGAAATTAGCTCAGTGAAAAAAACCCACCCTCCAGTTCTTAAGCATCTCCGCGGACATAAAGAGATTTTGCCTGTTTTTGCTAACCCTCTTATTTTGCCTTTCTTCTGCAGTTTTCACATTTGGGCGAATACCTGGCATTGTCATCAACACTACATAACGGGGTTCATAGGGGGCGCTGTCTCTGTTGCACACCCATCTACACCCATAGCAAAGGAAACGAGAGCAATATTTGTTCAAATCTATGGAAAAGAAAACACCAAAACCCCCTCAAAACAAACTGAAATCAATTGATACTTTGCAGCTGATGTCATCCACATTCCATGGAGTCAAAAAATAGTAGGGTAATAAGTTATGACTTGTTACCCTGCTAAAAACATTGTTTGGTAGGTATTTATATTTCTTCTGCCTACTGGTGTTGTCTCTTTGATATGAAAGAGGAAAAAAGTCGACTTGCTCATTGATTAATTTCATAAATTAATCAATGGAAAAAAAAAAAAAAACCACACTTCTTGAGTTTTCAGATTATCTTTTTGGGGCAGCGTTTGCTAATGTGTTCATTGTGTCTCCATGGTAACTGCTGAACATTCCACCATAGAGATAGATGTAGAACACCCCGGCATGATGTCACTGCAAAGCATCAATAGGACACTGACAAAGGTGTGGCGTCAATATATTTGGGATTGTGACTAAGAATTAACTGTATTATTGTATCAGAGTAAATTCAAATGCAGTGCTATGCTAGTACAATAAAACCAATGGCATGATGGCTAAGGGGCTAACGTAACAGCAAGAAGGTTACGGGTTAGATTTCTGTTTCTGATTTGAATGTTGTCTGTGTCTGGGTGGGTTTCCTCAAGGCTCTTCGGTTTCCCCCATCAATCCAAAATATGCACACTGGGTCAAATCCTCCAGCTAAAGTAGTCCTGACCAAGAACTAGCTCAACATAAGGAGATGGGTCCACAGCTCCTGACAGCTTGACCCAGTTTCATTGAAGGATGGGTCAAATGCAGAGGACAAAATTTTCCTATGGGACTATAAAGTGTAACTTAAAATATCCTTAATAAAAAAACCCTCATCATAGTTTTCTTCCCATGAGCCCTTTGGGTACAGACAGTATAGCATTCCCTTCTTCCTGGCACACTCTGACAACGTAACCCTGTTAAAGTTGGTACATAACTTTGAAGTAAGTCCTGGACTTGTACTTATGGGACAGGATAGACTTTGTGTCCGGGGAAATCAGAGCAGGGCGATGTCTGCTGCTTTTCAAAATGGAGACCAAAACCTGCAGTGAGAAAAGAGGAAGGAGAACCTAAAGACAGGGAATAAATAGAACCTCTAGGCTTACTTTAGAGTCCTGAATGAGCAAAGGACGAGAAGAGGAGATGAAGAAGAAAGACGAGAGAGGTAAATGTACAGAGAGGAGAGCAGGCATGACCTCTGAAGCAGTAGAAATAGCTGTCCCACTTGTAGACACACTTTCTGTTGCTAGCCGAGTGTCCTGGATGCAGTGGGGTGGCTAACCTACATAGCCACTCACGCTCTATGCAGGAGGAGGGCCCAAATCAGGCCGCACATGCTGCACGCCACGGCTGAGCTACGTCACCTGTGCAGCTATAGCATCGCTCGCTAGCAAGGAACCAGCTGCTCCTATAATTAAGCCCTGCACTCGGCCAGCAGCATATGGGGCTCTCTATGGCTACACACTGGTCTTGTATTAGACAGTAGCAACATAAGGACAGAGCATGGGCCAGGTCCTCTCCACTTACATAGTGGTATAAATAAAGGCGCAGCAGGGTTAGTTCTGTTTACCTCATGTTAAACGTGTCTATAAACAGGACTGTTTTAAAGGGGTGACAGACTTTAGTTGTTTAGCCAATTAATCAGTTGATACACTCATAATCAGCCCAATTTTGTACTAGTCAACCAATTATTTTATTAGGATTTTAAGGATTTATATGAAGCACTGATAGAAGGCATGCCTTCTATCAGTGCTTCATATATGACTTACCTGGAGTTCTGCGAGTTTGCCTTTTACAAGTTCTTCAGTGTAAATACATAGTAGTTTTTTCACAGGTTCAAGGTTACTTTATTCGTAGCAACAGGTACATTTTGTTTGGCAGTGAGTCAGCTTATTCATTCAATTTTACATTAGGTCGAAATAATAATAAATATGATTATCATTTTCAGATCTTTTTGCCGGTGCCACGCCCCCTTTTTGTTGATTATCTGTATACAGACAGGACATGTCTTTAGTCGAGTACGAATTTCTGCAGTAGACTACAGCCCTACTGTTTTCATCCCAACTGCTGGTGATACAAGCACAAATCGTCTCTAAGATGAATATATTCCTTCTGCTGTATTCACTCCACTCACTGTACGGGGACCCTCCAAGTCATTTGTAATGTGAACTTTAATCAAACTGCTTGGGCTACTGAAAGCAGTCTTCTGATGCTACTAGCGCTAATTACACATCACTTATTATGGCCGTAAAGAGACTCCTATAGTCTGCTAGCATAACACATTTGTCAGTGATTTTTCTTATAGTTATGTCTTAGCTTGCCTGGGGTATAATAGCATTTGATTTATACATTGCTTACTTGTAGAGAACCTAGTTAAAGGTATAGTATGTAACTTTCTAGTGGCGGCATGTCACCTGCATGAATGCATGGAAACACAAAGTTAAAATCATAATGCATGGAGGTAAGTTTTAAATGGGAAATATAGTGCTTTTCCACTTTCACTCAAAGCGGTTTACATCAAGGAATCACTCACCCATTTATACAACAATCACAATCACCACAAACGTAAGAGTCAGTGGATCTGACCACTCTACAAATGGTGAGAGCGGGATTTGAACTGCCAACCTTCGGATCAGAGGAGCAACACTCCACACTACCAACTGAGCCACTGTCACCCCCAGTTTCATGCCATACTGTGGAATATTATAGCCAAAGGGACAGCATTTCCATAGAAACAAACAAGGAAAGGCCCTCCTCCAGGTCAAATAAGAGTCATGTTTGTGGAGATGCAAGCCCGCTCACAGTAAGAATGGATGTTTTAATACATTTTCAGCGTACATACCAAACACGACCAAAATTAAATATTTTTAAAAAATCATCATTAGTTTATGTTACTTCCATTAACACACATACTGGACCAGTTGGAGTTTTCTTATAGATTCAGTACAATTCCACATATACATTTGAAAAACAAAGCCCTCCACCTACAGTGCCGATATAATGGAGCGAGCACTCACATTAAACTCACCACACTTTGTATAAAACAGCACTCTGGCTCTCCACGACGACTGGTGTGGAAATGAGTGTAATTATCGTCAGGATATTACTTCAAATTAACTTAATTATAATTATTCCGGGTGTCTGGGAATAAACTCAGCTTTGAATAGTAATGAAGAAATTTGAGACTGCTCCATGTGCGACTATTGATTTTCATAAAATATCTCTCTTGATGTAATAAACAAATCAGAAATAAGGGGCATTTTACTGTTTACGCTTTAGTGCTTAAAACATTTCACCCACAAATTTACTCATAGCTTCATATTTTAGAAGTAATTTAAGAAACATACATGTGGAACATCTTTTTGAAAATTACAATGCACTCACAACTGAACTGAGGATGTCTGATATATAAGGGAAACATTATATGAGTGGTTTTGGGTTTATTTCCAGTTGGTTTTAGTTGTAGGATCTGGCAACCCAAAGTGAGAGGCTCATTCTGCTTTTTGATCGGATAATTGTCTTTAATTTTGAATAAATTAGGTTTGCAATTCTTATCTCTGAAACTGAACATGTCTACTTCCTATTATAAGACACAGACAAGTCTAAGTTTAAAATGTGCAGATACAAAATTCTGACTTAAAAAACATCCATCGCACAAGAAATCACTGAGGTGGGCAGTACTCAAATAGATATACTTGAGTAACTTCTTTGAATAACATTGTGCTTCTCAGAGTAGTTTTCAAACACCATACTTGTAGTCCTATTTGAGTAATACATTTGGCAGTGTAACAGTACTCTTACTTGAGTAAATATTTTTTCTCACTGTGAGTCTAGTCCAGACATGGGCAAACTACGGCCCGGGGGCCTCACATGGCCCTTTCGGCTTACTAATCTGGCCCGCCGAACGTGACCAAATTATATTAAAGCAGGTAAGGGTAAAACTTTGCTCAAAGTTTTTCTGCTGTGTTTATTTAACTGAAATTTAATAAATTAAGTATTCATTTAATAAATGCATTTGGAAAACACTTTGTACATTGAGCCTTGCATATTCATGCTTTGCTACATGTTACAGGTCAAATCTCTAATGTAATAAATACATATATATATGCTGCCCTAGCCCCTCTGTCACATTTTAGACCCCATTGTGGCCCTGGTCTAGTCTATAAGTGACCAAAACTTCATGCCAACAATATGAAATGATTTGAACATGTGTGGTTCTTGCAGCATTCACTCAGACATTTAGCTTTTCAGATTTTTGTTGTTTTGTTTAGACTTTCTGATAATTACATCAACTTAAAATTACAAACAAGATATTATACCCAAACAGTTAAAGACGCTGTACCTGAGTTTCACTGTTTTAAAAACGTGCAAAATAACTAGTTTATTTACATTCAGAACAACTATTTATTCATGATTGATGAGTTTATCAGCACTTTTCACAACTTTCAGAGGCTAGTGTGAAGTTGCATCATGACGGTAAAGCTAACAATAACTAACATGCTACCACACACTTCCTGATTAATAAAACGCTTTCTAATCGGATGATGCCAGCACTCAGCGGACATATTTTGACCTCAAGACCAGCTTATACAATATATCTGTACCAGGGCAAGACACATTTTGGGTGAAAAATCTGCTGCATTTAATATTACTTGAATAGTAGTTTCCCCAAACAACAACTACCCCACCCACCTCTGACGCCAAATAATGCTAAATGCCAGCTTTTGCCAACAAAACAGCTACAACAATGTTTTTTTCTTGTAAATGTGTTCAAACAGTGACAAAGCTTTTGCAAAAGACAAATGACAGAGTCCCAAACCACGTCCCCATTTCCGCTTCCCATTTTTACAATGTGTTCAAACAGTGACAAAGCTGAAAAAATATTGCAAAAGACAAATGAAGAAGGATAGTCCAAACCACGTCCCCATTTCCGCTACAGGTCCCATTTTTAGACAATCATCCATTAGGACTGCTGCGCTCCCAAACTGTCAGCAGAGGGCGGGAGACAGCACAAACTCCGCCGCACTCAAAGCAAGAAAAGAACAAGCTGTAGTTTATAATGTGAACGTCTGTGCAGCAAAACAGCTTTAAGAAGAGGAAGATGGATCACACGCAATTTCGCTCAGATAGAGAAGAAATGGTAGAAATGGAATAAACACTGCAAACATAAGAATATCTAGATTAGTTAAAGGTTCACTGTGTAACTTTTCTGAGAGGGGCATATGCCACCTGCTTGTCTCCATGGAGATGTTTAGTTTAATGCCTTACCGCAACATCCTAGGCAAAACAATAGCATGTAACTTTTCTATTGGATGGTCTCCAGCTTGACTCTTGGAGATGATATTATTTAGCCTGGAATGTTCCACAGTATGGCATTAAACTTATCTATCTGGCATTTGTTCAGTTTGGCATTTTTACTGCCGAAAAATACCAGCAGAGTTGCCTCTCCACGGATCTGACCTTAACCATGGCCTGTTGTCACAAACTGCCTGTCTCCATGGAGCTAGATTAGTTTAATTCCAAACAAGCACAGCAATAGCATCTCCATAGAACAGAAATGTTTTGAGCCTGGATTTAAACATTGTCAAAGTAGAGGCCTGTATCACGTCTTCAGGAAGACTGTTGCAGGTTTTAGCTGCATAAAACTGAAACACTGATTCCCCATTTTTAGTCCTGACTCTGGGCACCAGAAGGAGGCTGCTCCCTGAGGTCCTCAGAGTGTGAGATGGTTCATATGGCTCCAACATGTTGGAGATGTACTTCGGTGGTAGACCATGGAGAGATAGCTCTGCTTGTACACAAGCAGAGCTATTGAGCTACACTAAGCCTGAACTGTGCCCGAGTCATATTTTGCAAAATCATTCAGGTGCTCTCACAGCTATTAACATACTGGCTAGCACTATTGTTTTCCTTGTTTAAATTTAGGTCTGAGGATGGAGTTAAAAATAGGAGAAATTATACCTAAGGTGCCCATTCCTTTTCAAAGATGGATTGTCTTTTCTAACAAAAATTGCCTCTTTAACTCCCCTCTCAAACCATTTCTTTTCTTTGGCCAAGATGTGGCTCCTCCCTTCAGTCAGATATAAGGCAGTGTCCACCAGCAATCTGACCAGAACTGAAGAAGCGGCTTGAGAGATGAGCGGTGAAACATCTACAGTCTAAAACTTTTGTAGAGCTGACAGAATTTTTTCTTTTGCTATGGATCATACATGAACAACTTAGACAAACAAAAACCTAGGCAAAACTGTTAGCAAAATAACTATATTTTAGTGAAATGTATAGTGTAACCTGCACTTAAAATATTCTACTTAATTAAAGAAAAATACTGAAATCCACATTAATAGTATCAGTCCCATTAAACAAAACTAGATATTCCTTTGTTGCAGTGCAGAAAAGCATTGTCCCGCACAGATTCCAAAGAGGATTTCCACAGATGTTGGCTCTGTGTATACATATAATCTCAAAGTGCTTCCATAACACACACTTCCATAAACAGTCAGTGGCTATAGCGGCTTTGAACAGTAGTGAGCGGGTCCATTTTGTCAGCACGCACTCACCTCTGGCCCTGTGTGTTCGGTCTGCGTGGTTCGGTCGCTCATTTGGCAGTCTTTCATCTTCAGGGCAGCTCTGGAGCTCTCCTGCATACAAAGCAAACCCAAACGCATCCGTCACGGCCACATTCGGCACAACAAATGAAAAAGGAAATACATTAGAAGACCAACAAAATGCTTAGACAACAAAACACGGAAAAGTACAACTTGCTCGACCAAGTAAAGAAACAAGAGAAAGAGGAGAGCAGTTTGAAGAGGTGTGCGTCATTGTGTGCATTTACATGGCCAGTTAAAATGACGCCTCATGTAATAAAGGGCTTTTAATATAATCAATCTGTGTGCCTTGAGTTTGTACCTTGCCAGTTTTTTCCACTATTAAGTAAAGACCACACTTGCTAACATTTGAACCTCGAAGATTTTATATTTGTATATGCATATTTTTATGACCCTACCTCTCCTCTAAATCTGCTAGATAATAATCAGATAACCCAGTAATTAGATGCACAAAAGAACTGATCATCAAAAAAAAGTGACGTGAATGTTGTGGAACTTATATCTTGATGAAATACAAAAAAAAAAAAAAAAAAGGTTTGTTCTTTATTACACCAGACAGCACAGGGTAGTCTTGTCAGGCTCTGAGTATTTATACCAGAATTCTATCTACAAATCTACATACATATCAAAGCAGAGTGACTTTTGTTTGACAGGCATGAAATAATCAGCTTTTACACTTAGACAGGTAAAACAGCATAGAGTGTCCTGTGTGATAGGGACAGGGTCTTCACACAAGTTAATGTCTGGTCTGGGTCTGACAGACTGATGTAGAATGTATTTGATAAGAATATTTTACATGATACACATACATTTCCATCAAATGATTTTTACAATAACTTTTTTCACCTTTGTATAAAGAAGTGAACTAAGTGAGTGTGACGTCATTCATAGCATTCAGCTCCAGTCAAATGAAGCTCACTGTCGCCAGCAGTTATGGCGGTGAATTTGGAGCCAAGTTGCACATTAGGCATTCCAACTGTCAATACAGATCAAGGCTGTTGAAGGTAACGCCCCGTCCCAACCGCTGTTTTAGCAGAGCATGTGCTTCACAACACTGTCAAGCAAACCTGTTGCTAACGCAAGCCGGAGTGACCTTGGGGAAAGAAGGCACCTGATTTGTCTGTTTTTAATGTTCATATCTTGAGTCACGGAGACAATAGCGAAATAAAAATACCAGGATCATATAGAGAGGGTTAATATGAACATTTTAAGCCTGACAGCGGCAGTTACGGGTGACAGTTTTTCAATGTATAGTGAATTGGAGCCAGAGTTGATTGAGCCAGAAGTACGGCCATTATCACTTCCTATTTGGAACACAGCGGTCAGCAGGTTAGCTATCTATGATGTAAACATTGCCACTGTTATACAATGAGGAATTTTGCAAACAACTATGGTCTATAAGTCTTGGTTTCTGTTGACACATTCATAAAACGGATCTAATGTTCAGTCTACTGTTGCAATATAAAGGCTTAGAAAATTGTTGTCAATCGAACTCAGGACATTCCTGCTGTAAGGTGAGCGCACGAAACCCTCTGTCACCAACACCCTGATGTCATCAATGTGGGTCATGTGCTATTAGAGTGTGTTCAAATGATAAAGTAAAATGAGGGTGAGTAAAATGATAAAAAAAAAACAAAAACATTAGATACAGACAACACAGCTGTCTCATTTTGACCTCAAGAGATACTTTTACAATATATCTGTATTGTAGTGCGGCTGGGGAAGAACGTCTCGGACACTTGGACTATCAGCACAGGATCTCCACAGGACTATGTACTTTCCCCCCTGCTCTTCTCCCTGTACACCAACTGCTGCACCTCCAGCCACGACTCCGTCAAACTGGTTAAGTTTGCGGACGACACCACCCTTATCGGGCTCATCTCGGACGGTGATAAGTCTGCCTACAGGAGGGAGGTGGATCGGCTGGTGTCCTGGTGCAGCAGCAACAACTTGGAGCTCAACACCCAGGAGACAGTGGAGATGATTGTGGACTTCAGGAAAGTCACAGCCCCCCTGCCTCCCCTTGCCTTGACCGACTCCCCTATCACCACCGTGGACTCTTTCCGCTTCCTGGGCACCTGCATCACGCAGGACCTCAGGTGGGAGCCGACCATCAGCTCCCTCATCAAGAAAGCCCAGCAGAGGATGTACTTCCTGCGGCAGCTGAGGAAAGCCAAGCTGCCGGTCCAGATGATGGTGCAGTTCTACACGGCCATCATTGAGTCCATCCTCACCTCCTCCATCACTGTGTGGTTTGCTGGGGCCACTGCCAGGGACAGGCAGAGACTGCAGCGCATTGTGCGCTCTGCTGAGAAGGTGATTGGCTGCAGCCTTCCATCTCTCCAGGACCTGTACGCCTCCAGGACTTGGGGTCAAGCAGGCCATATAGCAGCTGACACTTCTCACACTGGACATGGACTATTTGCTATTGTATATGCCACTTCCCTCTGGCAGGAGGCTACAGTCCATCAGGACCAGAACCTCTCGTCCTAAGAACAGTTTCTTCCCCTCTGCTGTTTGTCTCATGAACACTTCATAAACCTGCACTAAACTGGACACTTTATAACACTGGTCACCTTATTAACCCATGTTGCACTGTTGTTCTGATGCTGCTGTTGTACATTTTCTACCTCTATGTATCTTACTTTATTATATTTTATTTTATTTTTAAGCAAATCTTTAACTTGTGCAAGCCCTTATTTGTATTTGTATTTATTCAGTGTTTTTTTTGTTTTTCTATGTGCATTTTATCACCAAAGTAAGTTTCTAGTCAGTGAGCTGTGCTGACCTGTGCTCACTGACCATGGCAATAAAACTCTTCTGATTCTGATTCTCATTCTGATTCATGCAAGATAAATGTATACTTTATTATTACATGAAAAAAACCCAACAAGTGAGCTAGAGATAGCTAATGCCCGTGAAAGCAAAGGGTATGGAGGGTATGCTGCCTGCTTGTTTCCATGGAGATGCCATTGCTTTGCCTGGGATGGTCCACAGTATTTCAGTAAGCCATCCACTTTGCATTTATTCAATTACAGGTGTTTTCATGGCTCACAAACACTTGATATATACCTGCACATGTAAGCTTGCACGTGTCTCCATGGAGATGATTAGTCTACTCCATGGAGACAAGCAGGCAAGCAGGAGGCAGACCATCCATCAGAAAAGTTACAGGGTTCACCTTTAAAACTGGCATATTAAGGTTAGCTGAAATGTCTATGGTAAACACTCACTACTCTTGGCGAATTGACTTTGACCATCTTCGGAGGTCTTAAACCTGGATCACAACATTTTCTCCTGACGCACTTTGGAGCAGGATGCATCCACAAAGTACAAGAGCGGGGAAAGATTTATAAAAGGTGACAGCTGCTGGGTCTGGACAGAACATAGAAGGTCCAGAGGAGATAACTCATGGTTTACTAGTGTCAGAGAGGAGAGATGGCTCCTCGCTTTCACAACACACTGTAACCCAAACAACTGACAACTCCTGATTTCCCCGTCTGATGGTGAAGGCAAATGAAGAGCAATGTAATGTCTCTTAGAGCTAACAAAAGAGATAAAGGAAGTTATATTGTATTTAAAATACTGCACCTGATTTATACTGTTCTAAAGGCCCTTTTGGAAGGAGGTGAAGAGTGCGAAAGGGAGTGTCTGGGAGGGAGGAGAAAGTGAAAACAGAGGATGGAAGGATGCTGAATGAGGGGAATGCAGTAAGGAAGAGGTGGGCGGAGTATTTTGAGAGGCTGTTGAATGTGGAGGAAGATTGGGATGCTGTGATTGTGACGGATGGAAGGGAAAGCAGATTGAATGTATTGGGAGAGTTGAATGAAGCGTCGATTACGGGAGAGGAAGTTGAGCAAGCTGTGGGGAAAGTTGAAAGCAGGAAAGGCTGCAGGTGTGGATGGGTGTACTGCGGAATGTTTGAAGTGTGGTGGAGTGAGTGTGATTGAGCGGTGTGTGAGATTGTTGAATGTGTGTTTTGTAAGTGGGCAAGTGCCGCTTGATTGGACGAGTGCGTGTGTGGTTCCACTGTACAAGGGTAAGGTTGATAAGTATGAATGTAGTAGTTATAGGGATATTAGTCTGTTGAGTGTTCTAGGCAAGGTGTATGGCAGAGTGTTGATTAATAGGGTAGTAGTAAGGCGAGGGAGGTGTTTTGGGTATTTATGGATTTAGAGAAGGCGTATGATAGGATTGATAGAGAGGCATTGTGGGTTGTGTTGAGTTTGTATGGCATCGATGCTAGATTGTTGGAAGGTGTGAAGAGTTTTTATAGAAACAGTAGAGCGTGTCTGAGAGTGGGAAATAGCATGAGTGAGTGGTTTCCTGTGAGGGTTGGTTTGCATCAGGGATGTGTGATGTCTCTGTGGTTGTTTAATGTGTATATGGATGGTGTGGTAAAAGAGGTGAATGCAAGAGTGTCAGGTAAGGGTGTGAGTATGGTGAATGTTGATGGCAGCGAATGGAGTATGAATCAGTTGTTGTTTGCAGATGATACTGCACTAGTGGCTGATTCAGAGGAGAGCTTGGCACGTTTGGTTGAGGAGTTTGGAAGGGCGTGTGACAGAAGGAAGTTGAGAGTGAATGTGAATAAGAGTAAGGTGATGAGGCGCACGAGGTTAAAGGATGAACGTAGGTTGAATGTGGCATTAAATGGGGAGTTGTTGGAAGAGGTAGAGTGTTTTCAGTATTTGGGGTCGCATGTCGGTGTGAATGGTGGAATAGGGGGTGAGGTAGAGTTTAGAATGAATGAAGTACGAAAGATATGGGGGGGAATGAAGAGAGTGTTTGAATGTAGGTCACTGGGAATGGATGCGAAAAGGAGACTGTATGAGGGTGTGGTGGTGCCTGCTGCGCTGTATGGGGCTGAAACATGGAGTTTGAAAGTTGCGGAGAAGAGGAAGCTGAATGTAGTTGAGATGAGATGTCTGAGGAGTATGTGTGGTCTGACGCGCATGGATCATGTGAGAAATGAAGAAATCCGAGAGAGAACTGGTGTGTTGCAAGAGTTGGCTGATAGAGCAGAGCAAAAGGCATTGGGATGGTTTGGACATGTTGAGAGAATGGAAAGAGAGCGATTGGTGAAAAAGCTGTATGAATCTGGAGTGGAGTGAGAATGAGAGGAAGACCGCAAATGGGATGGACAGAGGGTGTAAGAAGAGCGTTGAATGCAAGAGGGATGACTGTGGTGCAAGAGACAGAGGCTGCTCAGGACAGGGATGAATGGAGAGAGTTTGTGTATGAATGAATGGATGGGTGTGGTAGAGGACTGGTCTTGGTATGAAGCGGCAGGGAAAACCAGCTTCGGCTGAGGCCCTGCTGTGGAAGTGCCCACACTGGGCTGTGCAGCTGACCCTGGTGCAGTGTGGTGTGGGTTAGATCAGACACGAGGAAGGAGGGTTTGGGGAGGGGAAAGAGGGAGGGGAACGGGAGTGTGTGTCCTGTCTAGGCTACACCACTTTGGTGGGACACAGCCTTGGTATATAGATAGATAGAAAGGCCCTGTATCTCATTTTTTCCCCAAGTTTTTGTTCAAAATGCATCTTGCCCCGTACAAATATATTATTGTATAAGCAGTTCTTGAGGTCAAAATAAGTCCACTGTGTTCTGTCTCTATCTAATTATAAAGCATTTTATTGTGAGATAATCAGAAAGTGCACGTCAGCATGCTAGTTGTGAATATATATGGCAAGTGAGAAAAACATTTTTAGGTAACATGCTAACAGCACACCACTTCCTGTTTCGCGACCCATTATAACATTTGTAATTACATGCAGACAGCACATGGTGGTCTCATTTTGACCTTAAGAGCTGATTTTAGAATACCCAATAACCAGTGACGTGCGGTTTGTGGCTGGTGAGGCACTGATGTCGTCACAATCAGATTTACAAACATGTAAACCAGGTGTCGGTACATTTGGCCCCGGGTCAATTTCTCTACCAGTGACTCGGGGCCTGAATAAAAAGAATTTAAAAATAAAAGTTCAGAAGGCCGTATGAAATAGCTCTAATAGTATGAAATAAAAAGCAAACTGGTTTTGTATTATTTTTTATCCTTATTCTGGTTCCCCAATTTTCAATGGATTGAAGTCATTAAATTTCTTATTAATTCGTACCAGTCTGTTGTCTTCCTTTAATTATAACCTCCTGCTTCGACCAAAAGTCCAGTTTAGAAAACTGCTTGAGAGAAAAAAAAGTGAACTGATTGCTTAACTTGACTTGCTAACTCTAAATTGTAGTTTGCGGCCCCTATTCTGCGGGAGTTACAAGAATCTCTGGGCTCACTAGTGCCCCCTAACATAAGGCAGGGTAACTACATGCCTCACCTGGCGCCTTTTCACAGCAGCTTAAAGCAGCAGCGTCACTGCTGAGATACAGCACAGTCAGTCCATGGTGAGGCACGAACGGCCGGTGCCTCACCGCGCGTCTCTTCTCAGGATTTCAACGGTAAACGTAAAAAATCAGCAATTTTGAGTTAAAAAAAACAATAAATTTGCAAAGTTAAATAGAAAATAACTTTATAGTACAAATCATTGGATAAATATAACCATTTCATTTATTTTTTTGTGATCTGGTGAGGACAGGTGAGGCACTGCCAATAACGACTGTAATGTTACACTTTATTGTCTCCATAGGAAAACTGGTCCTAAAAATGAGGAAGCAAACAGAAGTAATTTTAATTCAGCCAATAGTCTGAAAACAATAGCTGACGATACTTGTTAATGGGAAATCAAAAAGCAAAATCAACCTCAATTTTCATACATACAGATTTTTAGTGGTGAATGGCCACCAGGGGGCACTCTCTAGCAGTAAATGCAAAAGTGAGACAGATGTGGGTAAAAATTATGTGCTGAAGAATACACCAGTTTAGATTTTATACTGTCATTTTGCGCATCATGCACCCACCCTCATCATGGAAAACACACAAATAAATACATCTGATGCAGCTTTTAAGTTAAAGGCAATGGATCTGGCATCAAAGAAGGAAATAGAGCCACTGCACGTAGATTTGGCATGAATGAATCGATAGTGCGACGTTGGAGGCAGCAGCGGGAAGAACTTAATTAATGTAAAAAGATGATTAAAACTTTCTGAGGAAATAAAAACAAATGGCCCGTGTTGGTGCTGTTTTATTTTCTAAACCTGCAGGCATGTTCATCCTGTGTTGATGACGAGTTGGTGCTGATTTTCAGGCACAGTTTGGAGAAAAAAAGCGTGTCTTAAATTAAAACTCAAAAAAGCTTCTGTGTACCGTCTTTCTGTATAAATATCTCATTTTACAGCATATTTGTGACATGCGGCATATATTCAAGTGCGGCTTATATATGTACACAATTTATTTTCTTTTAAAATTTAGCTGGTGTGGCCTATATTCAATAGTCCGAAAATTACAGTAATATCTGTCAACCTAAACAAGAATCTTTGCTTTTAAACAAAACATCCCACTCCCCATCCTGTCTCTTTGGTCCACATGGAAGAGGGATATGATCATATTGTAGACTCTATGAAAAATGATCTATTACTTTGCAGCATCACTCCCCCAGGGAATATTGATGACAACTGTAGGCACTGCTCTGTCTGAAGCCATATTTGACTTCGATCTGAGCTTTATTTTAACAGTCTGAAAAAGAACTGATAAACTACAAGAGGTGGTGATTTATTACACATAAAATTACAGTCACAAGTTAGCTAGCAATAGCCAGCTGTTTTTCAGTTAATCACTCCTAGCTTCTTTGCTGACTGTGAACACTCACATTGATCGTAGACTCCTGAAAATACATTGTTTAAATCAATTTTGTGTTTTTTGTTGAGTTTTCAGGCTCTTTTTTGGCTGTGTTTGCTAATCTCTGCATTGCGTCACCACGGTAACGGCTGAACACATACATGCATACATCAAATAGTCCAAAAAATGCCGAAATGCTGAAAATTGAAAAGTATTATCTGCACACCCAACTGAGAATGTTATGCTTTTTGACAAAGTTATATCCTATCACTTTGGCCCATATGGGAGAGTGACGTAATTCTGATCTATTGTGTTATTTTGTTCTTCCCAGGGTGAGATTAAAACCTGAACTTCAAATCAGTTTCAGTGAGTCATGCTGATGTCTACATGAAAGCCCAATGGAGGCTTTCCACAGTTAAAATGTAGCAGAGAATGCACAGTCCTTCAAAATACAGCAGGAGAGAGACGAGAGAAAGGGAAGGAGGAGGGAGGAAGAGGGAGAGAGAAGGGGAAGGGGGAGCAAGAAAGCGAGGAAAAAGAGAGAAGAGTGAGAGAGGAAGGAGGGGGGGGGGGGGGGTGAGTGTGGGAGAGACAAGAAGAGAAAGCAAAGAAAAAGGGGGCAAATAGAGAGAAAGAGGGAGAGAAAAGGAGATAGAGATGAGAGAGAAGAGAGAGAGAGAGAGAGAGAGAGAGAGAGAGAGTGAGTGAGTGAGAGTGTGTGAGTGTGTGTGTGTGTGTGTGTGTGTGTGTGTGTGTGTGTGTGTGTGTGTGTGTGTGTGGGAGGGAGTTAGAGAGAGGGAGTGAGAGGGAGAGAGAGAAAACTCATAAAAAGTGACAGGCAGTGATGGCCAGCCAGCAAGCAGGTCCTTCTAGGAGATAATTAATAGGTTTTCACTGGCAGATTTACAGAGGGAGGCTGAGAGAGAGGGAGAGAGAGAGAAAGAGAGGAAGAGAGGGAGAGAGAGAGAGAGACAGACTGAGAGAGAGAGAGAGAAAAAGAAGGGGAGGAGAGAAAAAATAGGAGGAAAGAGAGCATGAGAGCAGAAGAGATTGAGCGAGAGAGAGAGGATAGGAGAGGGAGAGAAGGGACGAGGTGTGAGTGGGGAGAGAGAAGAAAATGAGAGTGGAGGGAAGGAAAGAGAGAGGACGGGATAGAGGAACGAAAGAGAGAGAGAGAGACTGACAGAGAGAGAGAGAGAGAGAGAGAGAGAGAGAGAGTGTAAGAGAGAGAGAAAGAGAGAGAGAGAGTCTTGGCTATGAAGTGCCCTTTCCGTCAGAATGCTGCAGCTGCCAAGGTGTTCTTTAGCCAGGCTCAGATAACTGATGTGGATGTCTATAGTTCTCCTGATAAGTAACGCTGTACATATGCAAGGAGCAAAATGTACAGGGTGGCACTCTGGCAGAGAGGTTAGCGTCCTACTGAAAAAGCATTGCAGCCAACTTATGAAACAGTACCAGTCTTTCGAACATATATTTTATTAAGATTGTGCTAAAATAATTTTTCCTAGTTTGAAAGTTTTGGTGAAGTTTATAATGTTACTTCCTAGTTGGACATGGGCAGCAGATAGACGTACTTTTATAACTGTTACCGATAGTGACCATAATGTTAACAATGGCAAAAACATTTCTAAATGTGACAATAGGTAAGATTTGACAAATAAAAATAAGTGATAACATCTTTGTTAAATTAAGGTTTGTATTACACTTATATGGGCCCAGGAGAGATCACTAGCTCACTCAAACATGGAAAAACCACTTTAGCCAGGTTTTTGATGAGGGAATGGCATTATAACATGTCGGAATGCTCCAAAAAGTCGATTTTGCGCTTTTTTTTTCTTTAAATGCTCAGAAAATGTGTTTCATCTGCATAAATTGTCCCTGAGGTTCTGATGACATGGGCTGTGTCTGAATGTCCACACTATTCTCTTGTTAAGAATAGTGTGTCTTGGGCACTATTCAAGGGTCATGCCATTTTTAGAGGTGTCCAAATGTCCAGTTTGTGAGAAAACAGTGCACTCCAAATTTTCCACAATGCACTTTGAAAAGGAGCAGGCATCACTGGTCACTAGACCGATTGATGTAGACCACAATGCATTGCGAGAGTTGGAAAAACAACAGCGCAGCAACAGGTCTTTAACTGGACACAACAAGACTGAATGAAGGCAGATAGAACCCTGATTATGAATAAAACTGTAATTAAACCATTGCTATGTAACGTTGCAAGCACTGACTGATAACCAGAGCTTGAGCTGTTAATAGAGAGATCATTTCCAAGTTCCAGAAACTTGTACGGTTATTATTAGTCCATAAATATTTGTGTGCCAGTCCAATCTGTTCATTATTTATGACAGAAATCAGATTTTATCAGAGTTTAGAATTTTTTCACCCAGACCCAGAGATTTGGGACCTGAGTGTAGTGTGTTGTGTGTCCTAATGAGGGCCAGGGCCAACCCTAGCTTTCAGGAGGCCCTAAACTGAGTTTGTCTCTGGGACCCCTGGCAGTGGATGTATCCTGGCTCAGCTATTGGTGATTCACATTTGACAACATTATGACTCTGCTCTCATCACCTTGATCAATTATATTTGTATTTATATGACCAACATCAGACTGAAAACATTCAAAACATCACAACTACCATGACCACAAGAAAGATTTTTGAAATTGTAGAAGGTTTCTGGTGGATTTTAATGTGTTCCAGTCGGCGACAGTGGGCCACATTTACATTATAAAAGGTCCTTGCACCGGTGTAAACACAGAGCTACCCTCACCACTGCCCGGCTCAAAAACAAATGTAGGCAGTAGTAGATATTTTGCTACTATAGCTATAAAACACATGTAATTGTTTGAGAGGGATATTTAGGCGGCTCTAAACACACAAGCCCGTTTCCAATAAAACGTGATATGTTATATTATTTTCAATATAAATGTATGGGCTCTTGGGAGCCCTCTGGTGGCCTCGAGGCCCTAAGCAGCTGCTTAGTCTGTTTATAGGCTGGGCCGGCCTTGATGAGGGCACTATATAGTCCGCTATAGAGTGTGGGGCTATGTAGTGAGTGAGGGCCACAGGTACTACCAAACCAATAATGAGAGAAACTTAAAAATCTGTCATATGCACTTTAAGTCTTAAAAAAAGTGGTTCTTTTAAATGCAAACCCCCATCTCATCATCTGTGCCTGCTCAGCACCACCTGTCCATTTGCAATGGGTTGATCCAAGTGTGACAGGAAGACAAAATAAATAAATAAACAAAATGGCGGCTTCACTAACTCGACATATGGGAGGTATTTTATAACAGTTGTTGAGAATAATGACGGAAAAGTTATGCAAGAACGCGCAACAACAGGAGACTCGAGACTAAACAAAGCAGCTATGCTAAGTAGATAGTAGATTGGATTGTGTTTCAAATTATAATTATTGTCTCCATGTTTCTTCATTCTCAGAATGAATCATGCAAAAAAAATAAAATTATGGGGAAGTAAAACAGCTGTGTTATGAGAAAGTGCTACCTGAACTTGGAGCAATATTTAAAATGTCAGCGAGAAAGAAAGAGAGAATGACAGACAG
This sequence comes from Periophthalmus modestus, assembly GCA_019594935.1. Classification (NCBI taxonomy): domain Eukaryota; kingdom Metazoa; phylum Chordata; class Actinopteri; order Gobiiformes; family Gobiidae; genus Periophthalmus; species Periophthalmus modestus. The sequence continues at coordinate 20,821,551 of JAIEZT010000012.1, read as the reverse complement.
AGACGGAGAGATGGTGGAGGGGAGGGGAGCAAGAGCGAGAGAGAGAGGTAAGGAAGGAGGGAAAGAGAGACAGCCAGAAAAGAAAGACAGGGTAGGGGAGTGGAAAGAGAGGAGAGAGAAGAGGAGCAAGAGAGAGAGAGACGGATAAAGACAGAGAGATGAAAGGGTGGGGGAAGAGCAAGAGAGAGGAAATAGAGAAGTGAGAACAGAGAGTGAGAGAGAGTAGGGCAGGGAAGAAGGGAGAGAGGAGAGAGAGAAGAGGAGTGAGAGAGAGAAGGGGGAAGGAGAGAGAGAGAGAGAGAGATAAGATAGGGGAAAGTTGAAGAGAGCGATGAGAAAGAGAGGATAGAGAAAACGAATAAAGAGGAGAGTTATGAGAAAGTGGAGGGAGGGAGGTTCTATTTAAGGAGAGAGAAAGAGAAAGGGGCGAGAGAGTGCGCGAGAGAGAGAGAAAGGGAAGGAGAGCAAGGGTGAAAAAGAAAGAGAGAGAGAGAGAGAGAGAGAGAGAGAAAGAGAAAGAGGAGAGAAGAAAGAGAAAGAGGTGGAGAGAGAAAAATGTGATAGAGAGAGAAGATAGAGAGGGAACAAATGCAGAAAAGAGAACAAATACAAAAAAATAAGAGAAGAGAAGAGAGAGAGAAGAGCGAGAGAGTGATGAAAGAGAGACAGAAAGAGAGATGAAAGAGAGATAGAGATGAGAGAGAGAGAGAGAGAGAGAGAGAGAGAGAGAGAGAGAGAGACATAGACAGGATAGAGAGAGAGGGGGATAAGACAGGGGAAGACAGATGATGGAGAGAGGATAGGGAGAGAACAATTTGAGAAGAGAGATGGTGATGAGAGCGGGCAAGAGAACAGAAAGAGAGGAGAGAGACAACACAGAGACAAGAGAGGGGAGAGAGTACATCTGACATAGTTTGGATTGTGATTCAAATTATAATTATTGCCTCGTAATTCCTTCATTCTCAGAGCGAATCGTGGAAAAGTAAAACAGCTGTGTTATGAAAAAGTGTTACCTGAGCCCAGAGCAGGGAGAGAAGAGAGAAGAGAGGGGAGAGAGAGAAGTGAGGAAAAGAGAAGCAGGTGGGAAAGGGAAACAGGGGGCAGCAAAAAAGAAGGGAGAGAGAAGGCAGAATCAAGAGAAAACAGGAGAGAGCGAAAGAGAGGAGGGGGAGAGAAAAAAGAGAAGGTGGGTTAAGAGAGAAACAGTGAGAGAGAAGAGAGGGGGGAGGTAGAGAAGTCAAGAGAAGTAGGAGGGATAAGGGGAGGGATAGAAAAAGACAGCAGAGGGGGCAAAAAAGAGGAGAGAGAAAGAAGGCAGAATTGAGAGAAAAGAGGAGAGAAGAGAGGGAGAAAATAGCGAGAAGGCCGGTTAAGAGAGCAAGAGTGAGAGAGAAGAGAGAGAGAAGTGAAGAGAAGTGGCAGGGATAAGGAGGAGGAACAGAAAATAAAGACAGGGGAGGAGAGAAAGTGAAGACACAAAGGTGAAAGAGAAGGAGAGAAGAGATGCAGACAGACAGAGAGAGAGAACAGGGAGAGAGGAGATATTACACACGTTTTATTGTTTTTTCTTCATTGTTCGAAAAAGATTCTCGTAGTAAAACAGCTGCGTTATGAGGAAGTGCTACCTGAGCCGGGAGCTGTGTTTAAGACGCCAGTTCATATGGAGAGAAAACACAAATGATTCTTTTTGTTTTGTATTAGATCAATATTACCCCTGTGCAGCTGTGCAAGGCCCACGGTGAAGAAGGAGAGAGGGAAGAGGGGTGGGGTTGAAAGAGAGGAGTGGAAATAGAAGAAGAGAGAAACAGAGAACAGAGAAAGAAATGAGAAAAAAGGGAAGATAAAGGGGGTTAAGAGAGACAGTGAGAGAAGAGAAAAAGATGAGCGAGAGAGAGTAGAGAGAAGATGGAAAAAGGCGGGACAGAGAGAGAAGGGAGGTGAAAGAGGATATAGAGAGAAAGAGGGAAGGAAGAGACAGGATTAATGGAAAGGAGAGAGATGAAAAGAAATGAGGGAGGAGAGGGTAGAAAGAGAAAGGTAGACAAAATGATATACTAGAGAAGAGGAGCAAGAGAAGCAAAGTGAGTGAGACGATGGGAGGAAAAAGCAAAAACAGAGAGGGAGAGAGAAAGAGAGAGAGAGTAGAGAGAGGAGACAAAAGAGAAGGAGGAAAAAGAGAAAGTTAAGAGGAGGTACAGAAAGAGAGGGAGGAGACAGAGACGGAGAGAGAAGAGGGGTTAGAGGGAGAGAGAGAACAGAGAGAATTGGGAAAGAGGAGAGAAAGGGGAAGAGAAAGGAGGTGAAGAGAGTGAGAAGAGAAGAGAAGAGAGTAGAGAGAAGATGGAGAAAGATGGGACAGAGAAAAAAGAGATGGAGAGAGGGTCAGGAGAGAAATTAAATGAAATGAGGGAGCAGAGGGTAGAGAGAGAAGAGTAGACAAGAGTAGGCAAGAGAAGCAAAGTGAGTGAGACAACGGGAGGAAAAAGCCAAGAACAGAGAGGGAGAGAGAAAGAGAGAGAATAGAGAGAGGGAACAAAAGGGAGGGAGGAAAAAGAGAAAAATGAGAGGGGACGGAGAAAGAGAGGGAGGAGACAGAGAGGAAGAGAGAAGAGAGGATAGAGGGAGAGAGAGAACAGAGAGAACTAAAAAAAGAGAGGAGAGAAAGGGGAAGAGAAAGGGGGAGAAGAGAGGGACAGTGAGAGCGAAGAGAAAAAGAGAAGAGAGAGAGAAGAGAGAAGATGGAGAAAGACGAGACCGGGAGAGAGAAGAGATGGGGAGAGGGGTAGGTGAAAAAGGATAGAAAGAGAAGGAGGACAGAGAGAATAAATGGAGAGGAGACAGAAGGTGAGGAGGGAAATTAAGAAAGAAAGGAGAGAGGGAGGACAGGGTAGAGAGAGAGAAGAGTAGACAAAATGATATGCTAGACAAGAAGAAGTGAGAAAAACAAAGTGACGGAGACAACAAGATGAAATAGAGAAAGAACAGAGAGAGAGAAAGAGAGAAAGAGTGTGAGTGTGAGAAGAGAGGGAAGAGTGACAAAAAATGTGCTACTAGATCCAGAAAGCATGAAACAAACAGATGCCAAATGAGACAGTAGTCAGCGGGTTGGACTGGCACCACAGAGCTGTCTCATGACTGGCACATTACACTGCTCACGACTGGCATCATCTGGGCATTATCCCACTCTGATGGACCAAGATAAATACACACAGGTACTCACACACACAGGCACACACACAAGTACACAGATGTTGGGCTTGCGTGCTTCTGGGGGACATCACACTGACTTTCAGTTCATTTATTCAACTGGCGATGTTTTTTATGCACTATTCTTATTCTGAGTAGGCTCGTTTCTTCACAGATCTGAGCTGTCATATGCTTGTCTCCAAGGAGATAAATAAGTTTAACACAATACCATGGATGATTCTAGACGTAGCAATGACATTTCCACCCACGTAGACAGGCAGGTGTCGGGCCTTCTACCAGAAAAGTTCCACAGTACGCGTTTAAACCATGTTGTTGATCTAATACTGACGGATTTACGCCAGAGGTGCCCAAACTTTTTTTTAATCGAGGGCCACATCTCAAAACAAATTCGAAGTGGAGGGCCACAGACCGGTGATCGATGCAGTGCGGTGCTTTATACACAGCTTTGACAGAGCCGCTGTGTATTAATAAGGCTTAAAACACGTTCATTTTAAGTCTGCATTACAATATAATGTGATATTTCAGGTTATAGTGGTAGAAATAGTTTAATTTGCTGTTAAAAGTACTGCTTATGATCAATTGGGCCGGTTCAGCAGGAGGCCTGAGGGCCAATAAAAACCGGTCTGAGAGCCACATTTGGTTCCTGAGCTACAGTTTGGACACCCCTGATTCACGCCATAGGGACCTGATTTTTGGCCCTATAAGAGATACAGGTCCCCATAATGTGAGTGAACGCAGATTTTAGTCCCCACAATGTGATAAAAATTTGCCCACAGTTGCTTAGGTACACAGGTACAAGAGCCAGAGGAGACAGGAGACGACTGAGGAGGGGTTTTCTAAGGACGAGCTGTGATTCTATACAAATGTAGATCTCTGCTGTAAAATTTCACAATTAAAATGTATTAAAAGACACATAGGTCTGTCATAATATACCACTATACTATACTATATACTACTTTACTACTACTATACTACTGGGGGAGGGGCTTTTTCCCCTCTTTGTAGAATTGGGGATCTTGTTATTAGAGCTGGGACAAAAAAAGAGAGAGAGGAAGGAATGGGAAGAAGACAGAGGAGAGGAAGAGAGAAGAGGGGGAGATAATGGAGAGGAGCCAGATGGGATTAAGAGAGGGACACCAAGGGAGAAGACAGAAGGGAAGGAGTGATAGAAAATAAAAACAGGGAGGAGAGAGAAGTCAGGGAAAGGTTAAAGAGCGTGAGAGACAGGGAAAGAGAGAGGAAAGAGAGAGGAAAGAGAGAGGAGAGATAGAGTAGAGGTATCTGACTTTTAACAATATGTTTATTATGTTTCACTTGTCACATAAAAAAAATGTGCAAAACCATACCATAGAGCTGTAGAGAAACACAAGGAGAGAGAGAAGAAAGAGGGAAAAAATAGAGAGAAAAGAGGGTGAGGTGAGGGAGAGAAAGAGAAAGAAAGAGAAAGACAGAACACAGAGGAAAGAGAAAGGAGAGAGTAGCAGGGAACTTGTTACAATTTTTCTGTACCATGGTAAGATTTGAGCTGAAGATGCTTAAATAAATAACTTCTATGACTCATTAAAGCTGCAAAATAACTAACATTCTGCTATTCATTACAGCACATATATTGTACATTTAGAATATATATATATATATTTTTTGGATAATCCTGCTTTATAAAATAGTTTCAATATTATCGTTTATTGTCTACATTTTCTTCATCAATATATCATGTTGAAAATGTATTATTGTGACAGGCGTAGGGAGACATATGCAAAATGGCCTTTTCTGAGCTTGTAACCATGTTATAACTATGTTCCCTCATCAAAAGTATACCTGGAGTAGCAGTTGAATTTTGCTTCATTCAGTAGAATTTTGCGTCATTCAATGCTCCTTCTAAGTACTTAAAAAACAAGCCATTTTGAATTGCCCAGGATTGTTATGTCATAGGTAATTCTGGAGGTTGCAAAATAATTTCTAAAAGTTCAAATGCCAAAGCAAAAGTTCTCCAAAGCATGTTTTAAAGGTCAGTAACAATACAAATAACGCATTATATTTGCTGTTCCACTGCTGTTGTTGCAGCAGTGGAATATAGTGTAATGTTGAGCCAATACGAACAACTGCTGCAACAGAATTTTCTTTGGTGTGGTACTGATTTGATCTTGGTTTATTCCTGGTCTAGTTCAAGTGTACTTCTGTTATAGTGTGTGTCCAAAAGTAATAAGAACACCTCTATAATATATTGTAATAGAGAACCACTTGAGCATTTTTTTTAATTTAGTCCAATGAGGTTCATCTAATCTTCCCATAATTCATTTTAATAAATTCTTTTTTCAGACCAAGGTTTAGTTTGTTTTCATACCTGACTGTTTCAACTGTCCTTTAGAGCTCTTCCTCAATGGTCATGTGATGTTGCTGTGACGTGTCCGGTCAATCCAGGTGTGTGAGAGTTAAAAAAAATGGGATAATGGGGCCTTTTAGCTCTCACACACCTGAAAGTCGGACTGCAGCTTGTCTCCACCGGTAGGAAGTCAGCGCCAAAACATGTTTAAATCAGCTGACTGGACACGTCACAGCAACATCACATGACCACTCTGAGGAAGAGCGCTAGTGAGCAGTCCAAACTGTCGGGTACAAAAACGAACTAAACCTTGGTCTGGAAAAAGAATCTATTACAAAAAATAAAAATGTTCTTGAATCCTTTGTGTAATTTTTGCTCTGCCCATGTTAGGTTTGAACCACTAACCTTCCAGTTGATAGGTGTTACCTTAACCCACTTTGCCAATGTTATCTCCTCCTATTACCAAATATGAAAAAGAATAATAACACAAGCATACCAGTTCAGCCTGGAGTTTGAGGATCAGCTCATCCTTCTCTCTCAGCTGCTGCAGCAAGGCCTCTTCTCTACCGGAGTCCTGAACAAAACACAAAATGATCCAGTGTTATAAATGACTCTGGACAAAAGCTGGATGGAATTTAGAGAAATGTACGACTACGTTTTTTATGGTTCAGATAATAATAAACACCCAGATATTTTTGCAATTGACGAAACATGTGCTAAATGTGCTTTAAATGGCTTCTTGAGGTTTAAAGAGCCCTTATTACACTATTGTTTGTACCTGGTGTTGTGTTCTGTTTCATTCTCTCAAACAGAAAACACTTTGTGATGTCATGTGGTGATACAGGAAGTGCTCTACTGTGTTTTTAAACTCCACACACCTTCACTTGAATCATTTGGAGGATTTCAGCCTTGGAATTGCTAATCTCTACTGAACAAAAGGTAAAAGGTAGCTGTTAACTTGGAAACTACCTCTACATGACATCACAAGGTGGGACCGGGCATTTTGAGGTTTGGAGACGTTGACAGACTAATAATACAGGATTACTCAAACCCGTGTGAATGAAACAAAACAACTCCAAGTATGTTTTTGAGGCGGCAACAGCATTATAACATGGCTTAAAGCTAAAGAATCCAATTTGTGTAATTTAGGATCTTTAAGAATCGCACAAAAGGGATTGGACTGTAAAATGTAACACAAGTGCAGAGATATCGCTTCATAAGATGCTTTTCAATTCATAACCAACGTTTTTTCAGATTTTACAATTTTGCGATGTTGGTTTCAGATGTTTGTTTTGATGGATTCTGTTCAAAGTGCATATTTTAAACACATCTAGTTGAGCAGTTCAGGCTAAAAAAGCAGCGCCACTTGTAAAAATCAGGTGCAATACTGTAACACTTTATCTTTATATATATACAGGGAGAGCCCAATTAGAGCACTCAGAGCCTCCTTTTCATGAGTAACCTCTTCAAATAGAGAAAAATATGAGCAAAAAAACAAAACAAATAACATACTACAACTATTTAAAACATTAAAAACATGTGCAGATGTGATTATAAATTATTAAAGTGCATTAGTGGCACCATTGTATCCAGTTTTGCATGTCCTTGAAATGTATTTAACTTTTGGGAAGCAAAATAACCAATAGCATTTTTTACCCATCTCAGTTCTAGTGAGGCCGGTTTTTAAAAACAATCTGTGTTTAAAAATATTCTTAGTATCAATGATTAACAAGCAAGTGAGATATTCAGGCAGTGTATCAAGTAGCTCCTTATAAATACATTTTATACAGTGTTGTTCTCTTCTGACAGATAGCGATGGCCAGCCTACTTTTTCATAGAGTGAACAGTGATGGGTTTTAAATTCATCACCTGTTATGAAACAAAGGGCTGAGTGAAAGAGTGGATCTGAAGGTTTCAAAGTCGAGGCTGAAGTCTGCATGTTTATTATATCTCCATAATCCAATACAGAAAGAAATGTTGCTTGAACAATTTATTTTCTTTAATTCAACAGGATACAAGACTTGTTTCTATAATAAACTGATAACATGATAATGATATGAAGTTGAAGTTTACATACAGTAAGATTAACATGAAGTTTACATACAGTAAGATTACTGTGCATTTAAATAATTTGGGAAAACCCAGATGATGATGTCATGTCTTTGGAAGCTTCTGAGGTTTATTGACAACATTTGAGTTAATTAGAGACACACCTCTCGATGTATTCAAAGGCATTTTCCAGATGCCACGGAAGTATAAACACCATGGGAATGTCCAGACATCATACCTCTCAGGAAGGAGACGTTTTCTGTGTCACAGAGATGAATGTGCCTTGGTCTGAAATGTGCATATCAACCCAAGAACAAAAGTGAAAGACCTTGTGAAGATGCTGCTGAAGCTGATAAGAGTGGGTCATTATCCAAAGTGAAACGAGGACTGTTGGTACCACGTGGGCTGAAAGGCCACTCTGCCAGGAAGAAGGCATTACTCCAAAAGAATCATAAAAAAGACAGATTACAGTTTGCAAATACGCACAGGGATAAAGACCTTAATATTTGGAGACACGTCCTGTGGTCTGATGAAACTGTGTTTTCATCAGACTGTGTTTGGAGGAAAAAGGGGGAAGCTTGCAAGCCTGAGAACACCACCTCAACTGTAAAATACAGGGGTGGCAGCATCATGTTGTGGGGTTGTTTTATTGCAGGAGGGACTGGTGCACTTCACAAAATAGATAGTATCATGAGGGAAGGACATTATGCGGAAATACTGAAGCAACATCTCAACATATCAGCCAGGAAGTTAAAGCTTGGTCACAAATAGGTCTTCCAAATAAACAATGACCCAAAGCAAGCTGCCAAACTGGTTACAAAGTGGCTAAAGGATAACAAAGTCATTGGTTTGGAGTGGCCATCACAAAGCCCGGATCTCAATCTTATTGAAAATTTATGGGCATGTACAAGCAAGGCAGCCTACAAACTTCACTCCACCAGTTCTCTCAGGAGGAATGGGATAAAATTCCTGCCACTATTGTGAGAAGCTTGTAAAAGGAAATCCAAAATGTTTGACCCAAGTAAATTTAAAGGCAATGGTACCAAATACTAATAAAATGTATGTAAACGTCTGGGTTTGAAGAAAGTAATGAAAAATTGTCTAAAAATGCTTCTCTGATTATTCTGGCATTTAGCAAATAGAAATACTTTTGGTAGTCATAATTGTCAGACAGTGAGAAAAAGATAAAAACAAAACAAACTATAAGTGCCTTTTTTATATAGTATATGTAAACTTATGGTTTCAACTTTATACAACTATAATACAATGAAGTCACTTTACCTGCTATTTCCTGTTCATATGCTGAATTGTACATAATACTAGTCAGAGCCTAATAGTTCTGTAGCCCTTTATTTTATTTTTATTTTATTATACTTGCATAGTGTTGTTTGTCTATTTTCTTTATTTTGATTTTTAAGTGTTCTCTTCTCTTTCTGTTCTTAAACTGCCCGCTGCAACACTGAAATTTCCACATTATGGGACAGATAAATGTTCTTTTATATTAAATATTACTTCACCAGTTCACACCTTAGTATACTGTTAACTTAACGATGAACTTGAGAGTAGTGAACATTTCCTTGAATCCCATGCATTTCAGAACATGTTTGTAGAGGTCAAGCCCACATGGTTAACTGCATTTTTACATAATAAGACCCAATATTTTAATTCACAGGAAATAGTGCTTGAATAGTTGTGATCTTTGCCCAATTGACAAAGAGGACATTGAACTTTGCGCCAGTTTTTGTTTCATGCGGATAGACCCAGTAATTACAGAGATATTAACCATAAACCAGGTCAACAAATCTGCAATCTACAAAACAGCAAGGACATGGAATTCTGACCTGTCCTCCAGCTCCATTTTAAATTATTTATGGGTTTCAGCTTCCTGTTATACCGTGTCATTTTGAGGATGGTTGACCATTCAAAAGATATACTATTAAGTTTTGAATTGCCATGGCCATTAGGGTTGTCAAAAGTATCAAAAATCAGATACTAGACAATACTAAAACTAGCATAGAAACTAGATATTCATTTGAGTAAGTATTGATACTAAAAAAAGTCACATTCGCAAGACAGAAATGAACTTTTCCTGAATAGCTTTAGAATTGTCTTGAGCTGTATCAGAACAAGAATAAGACCACATAGACTAGTATATGGCCATAGAACCTACCTGGACGACTGAGGGATTACACAAATTTAAGACCGCATGGTAATCATCGTGGTATCTAAATCGGTACCGAGTATCGAGTCTATTCCTTAGTATCAAAATCAAGTTTTTCGTATCATGACAACACCAATGGCAAAGGTGTTAACTTTCTGGAAACCACGCATAAGGTTTAAAGAATGTGATGATACCTTTTCTAATTTCACATACCTTCAAAACAACAATCCCAATATTACCTTGTAGAGACATTATATCGCCCACCTCCACCTAGGACAACAGCCACATTTAATGATTTATTTAAGGCTTCCTATTCCCGCAAAAGCAATACATCCAGCCCAAAAGGACGGCGGGCGTAGGATGGTTGTTTGGCAGAGCCGTTTCCATAAATGTTTACGTGTGTTCTATGTGCTTTTATGAGCGGGTCTGTTACTGCGTGTATGTGTGGGGGACTAATAAAGTTGTCATATGGAGCAGGCTGGAGGGACTCTGCTCTGCTCTCCTCTCAGTGAGCAGTGATAAACTTGTACTGTCCTTTAGCGCTAGCCTCAAGCACGTGCCACTTTAATATGACCTTGTGATTTTACGCATTTTATGGCAGAAACAAGAGTGCGAGAACCACGAGACACGTATCACACAAAATTTGAATTATCTTATTGTATATGAACAACATACCGAAGCATAAGCCCAGCGTTATGAAAAATTAACATAGCAAATGACAATTCAAAATATCATATCTTTTGAAACCCATAAATTGGTGATACCAGATTGTATGTGTTCTTGTGTATTTTTTTTTTTTTTTTTAATAATTATGTAAAAAAAAAAAAAAAAGCTAAACTGGCTTTGGAGCTTCTAGCCAAGTTGTAATTCTGTTCAGTTAATAAAATGTTATGTACCCTGAGAGGTGATGCTGTTTGCAGTCATAGTATGTTTAATGTATAGTTATCATTTCCAAATCGATTGTATCTATACTTGTTTCACCTTTTCTTTCTATACTCTAGAACAGGGGTCGGCAACCTTTAACACCCACAGAACCATTTAGACTCGGTTTCCATGGGGGAAAAAAACACACACACAACACACTAAAATGAAGATAACACTGTATATATTGGGTTTTTTTTGTTTGTTTTTTTTACCTTTACGCTTTGTATAAACAACTATAGCGTGTTGCTTATGAAATCCATGAAGTGCTACAGAGACTTCTGGTCCTGAACCTCTGTGCACAGTGTCTGCTAACCAGGGCTGTACAAAGTCACCTTCATCTTTATGCAGGACTGTAAGCTGTCGCCTGCGAGAGTGGTGTTCGTTTTGTTTTGGCAGGTATACCGGCTTCCGCAAGTGTGACGCTTATTCTGAGCGACGAAAAATAAAATATACTTTTATTTTAATATTTCAAGATCACAATAATCTTCTTATTTAAACTAAAATTAAAAGAATGAACTAACGCAAATAAAATACACTTTAATTAAATACTTATAATTTATTTTCCCAAACCACGTGGAGCCACAGTACAAGAATGAAAGAGCTGCATGCGGCTCCAGAGCCACGTGTTGCCAACCCCTGCTCCAGAAGTTTCAGCTTTCTGTTTATTTTATTTTGAGTACATTTTTGTCCATTAACAATGCTATTTCTTCATGACCCTCAAACTAATAAGGTCTATGTAGATGTTGCATTCAGACTGTAGAATGTATTCTTCTATTACAGGCCACTTTTATTACTTTTTATTACAGGCCATATTTTTTCCTATATGTGAACAGACTCCAATGTCATGATGAAGTTCTTTTGTACACTCCTGGTTTTGAGAGTTTGGGTCTTATTAGTGAATGCAACCATGACGCAGGTGGAGGGAATTGTGGTAGAAGAAAATTTAACTTTAAATGTTTACTTACTGTTTATACATTGTTTATCCATCGTGGTCATCAATTGTATATATGAATGAAACCAGGCGATTACACTAAGCATTTCCTGTTTTAGATCTACTATCGAACTTATGTCTATTTGCTAAATGTCAGAATAATGAGAGAATGATTTGTTTAGATTTTTTTTCATTACTTTCTTCAAAGTGAAATATTTACATACATTTCATTAGTATTTGATACCATTGCCTCAAACTGTATGACTTGGGTTAAACATTTTGAATATCCTTCCACAGGCTTCTCACAATAGACTATTAGATCATTCCTCCAGACAGAACTGGTGTAATTGAGCCAAGTTTGTAGGCCGTCTTGCTCGCACATGCCTTTTCAGATCTGACAAAACATTTTCAATAGGACCTAGACCGAGGTTTTATGATGGCCCTCCAAAACATTGACTTTGTTATCCTTAAGCCACTTTGTAACCAGTTTGGCAGTATGCTTTGGGGCATTGTCCATTTGGAAGACCATCCAGGTGGTACTGATACCGGCTGAAATTATTATCTAGTTTTGATACTAGTTTTACTATTGGATTTTCAATACTTTTGACAACCCCAGACCACATAAATATCATATGCTAGTACATGTTCAGTTTGAAACATAGGACAAGTTCATTACTGGTGGGCAACAGTGAGCTTCAGAGGGCAAAAGAGTCTATTTGTGGGAGCAAGTCTAAATTTAAAAGAGAATCCCGTCTGGACTGGTTTGTACAAAGTGACCAATCACACAGACACAGAGAGCGAAGAGAGGGACAAGGGAGAGGAGTGGAATATTAACATCACAGAAGACGGAGAAAAGGCAATGGCAGCATTAACTCCTCAAGGACGACTAAATGGGGGAGAGATAAGGCAAGAACAATCGGGAGGGAAGAGGAGAGAGAGGGGAGAAAAGAGGGAGAGAACATAGAAAGAGTGGGAGAGGAGAGAGGGAGAAGAGAAGAAGAGGAGAGGGGGACAGAGGAGAGAGGAGGAGAGAAGGAGAGAGAGCAGGAGAGGGGAGAGGAGGTCAGGAGACAGGGAGAGAGAGAGTGTAGGAGGGAGAGATAGAGGAAAGAGGATCGAGGGAGAGGAGAGTCGGTACAGGAGAGGAGAAGAAAGGGTGGAGAGGAGAAAGTGAGAGGGAACGGAGAGAAAACAGGAGAGTGGGGAGAGTGAAACAGAGGACAGGAGATAGGGAGAGAGGGAGTGTAAAAAGGGAGAGATAGAGGGGAGAGGATTGACGGAGAGGAGAGTAGGTATAGGAGAGGAGGAGAAGAGAGAGAAGAGGGGGAGAGAAGAAAGTGAGAGGGAAAGGAGAGTGGGGAAAGTGGAGCAGAGGACAGGAAAGGGGGGGATGAGAAAGGGAGAGGAAAGTGGGACTGGAGCGAGGAAGGAGAGAGAAGAGAGAGAGAGAAAGAGAGAGAGATAGGGACAATGACGTTATGAAAAGGAAGAGGACACACTCTGCCCTAGGCTGATGCTTGGAAACCACAGGGAGCCATAGAGCCAAGGACACACACACACACACACACACACACACACACACACACACACACACGCACGCACGCACACACACAGAGTACACTATAGTACATCCTCACTTTGACCTGTAGGACACCACTGTAAATTTTTCTTCATTCAGAATAAGATATTAAGGCAATAATTCTCATGGATTCAGACACGTATGAATAAAAATACACTACAGATTGTGTTAAAAGAAAAAAAAAGTTCAGGTTCAGGTTTACGTCTAACTTGAAAAACAGAGCTTCAGACAGAGCAGTGCCTCCAGTTAGCTTCACCACTGGGGAATGTTACTTAAATGATAATCTCAATTACAAAATCCAACTAGGAGACTTAGAAACAATTAACATCACAATTAATCTGTGAGACACAAAGTTTTCTCAAATTTCCCACTGAAACAAATGCAATTCCCGGGCCAACACAAGGAGCGATCGGTTTGTAGAGGCAAAAGTGGACGAGGCAGAATAAGCCCAAAACATATTTCGATGAACGCAAAGTACAGTGAATGTATGAACACGAGACACAGCGTTAGTCAGCCTCTAAAATTAATCTCTCAGGAACACGGCTATGATGAGCATCCTGTCACATGCTCTCTGCCCTCTGCGTGTGGGCTGACAAACACAAACCATAAAGACACATGCAGGGTGAGGTGGAATAGACACACTATGAAGTAATTAGAGGTGGCTGATATCGACAAAAGCAAGACATTGATCATTTAATTAATATTCTGATAAAGACGATCAATGATATTTCTAGAATCCATCAGAAACGCGTGAAAAAACGTTTTGGTTGAGGTTCCAGTATCGCACAAATATGGATGTAAGATTAGCTATAAAATGAATCTTACTTTGTTTTTTAAGAAAACGTTATTTATACTTGAGAGGTCATCCTGTTTGCAGTCACAGTATGTTTAATGTATAATTATTATTTCTAAATCAAATGTATATATGCTTGTTTTCACCTTTTCTTTCTATAAGTTTCAGCTTCCTGTTTATAGATGCTATTTTGAGTACATTTCTGTCCATTAACAATGCTTTTTCTTCATGACCCCTAAAACTAATGGATATTTACTTGCTTTATTCAGATTGTAGTTTTTTGAGAATTTTGTTTTTCGAAAGCTTGGTTTATTTCCATTAAAATCAGCTGTTTTGGCATTAATTTTATATGACATGCTATACGTATTGTATTTTTGCGACCATAAATAAAACCAAAAAACAAACCAATTACATAAAAAGAAAAGTACTCAAGAACTCAAACACATATTTTGAAGATTTTTGCTGAGCTCACGATTGTACTTTGAATAATGCGACTTACTATACTAATAAAACAGTCAATTTGTGAAAACACTGCAATGTACTGAGTTGTGCAATGTTTATTTCAGTATATACTTAAGTCAATGTAGCAGCTCCATATTCTTTGTCTGGTAAGTACAGAATCTTCCTGATACTGGCTAATTAGAGAGATTCAGCATCGACCACATACATCTTGGTAAATAGATTGCACCGCCAAATTGTGGGTCAGTGGATCTGCCTGCTGTACCAATGATATTTATGTCGAGAACGGGATTTGAACCGCAAACCTTTGGGTTAGGGGAGAACGCTGTACAAACTGAGCTACTGTATTGTAAGTATTCAAGAAGTGAGTATTCTAAAACCATATTCTCCTAATGGGAAACACTAACACGTCTTCTATCTGAATATACAATGCAGTGTACAAGCGATGCATTCCAATGTAAATGCACATAATCAGTGTGAGGCCTTACGACGCATAAATGAAGGACGCAGCCTAATTGGAGAGGCCAGTCGCGAGCACGGCGGTATTCCAAGCTATTTTTCAAGGCTGTATGAATGAAAAAGGCAGAGGAAAGATGCATGCCGTGTGAATCCAGTTCTAATGTGATTGGAATGGTTTTGGTGGGGACAAATCTGATCAAATCCACTGGAGTGAGACTACTTCATGTGATTTTGAACAGAGGCCCGGCTAACTGTATTCTGCAATCAGGGGCCAGAGCTTAAGAGGGCAGTAAATAGAGGGGTACAGTCCACTTATAACCCGAAATGGATAAATTTGTTCGCTTTAAAAATATGCAAGGAAAATGTAAGAGAAAGTGTAGTCATTATCTGAACAGTCCTCAAGTAGTTTTAAGAACTGAACTTAAAAGTATGTTTCAAAGTAGAGGATTGGATTACTATGGTGAACTTTGAGTCAGTATTATAGAGGGGTATCTGTTCTTATGAATGCAGTAATTTTGTTTTTCCCCCATAATTGAGTAGTTAATTGTTTGATAATCAGGAAGTGTGTGTTAGCATGCTAGTTGTTGTCAGCATTACCATCCTAGCAAAACGCCGCTCTGGTCGCTGAAAGCTTCGAAAACTTTTATAAACTCATTGCAGGATGCTCAGAATGCATAAGGTAAGTGAGGAATAACTTCGAAAGAATTTAAAATGAGCAAAAAAATCAGGAACAGAGCCTTTAACTTTCAACAGATCTCACCAGTAACTTGTCTGGGTGGGATGGTTTGTCTCCACGGAGGTTGCCACATTGTGAAATATTTCAGGCAAAGCAAAAACATCACCATGGGGACAAGCAGGTCTACAAGATAAGTTACATTGTGCTTGTTTAATGTACATCGATATGTCTTTTTTGGTGCAGTGAAAGCCTCAGCAGCCTGTGAATATTTACAGAACGACGGAGCATAAGAGAGACATCACCTGTCTGTAGAGTGTGAGCCAGGGAAACCTCTGATCCCTTATGGAATTATCAAATATAGCCCAAGTGCTGATGATAATGATAATATTATTCAGAGGCGCCTTCTGCAGTTTGAATTCATTTTCCCTCCACAGAATCAGGTCTCAAACTCATCTGTTTTCATAGACGGCTGCTTGGTCTAATGGGGTTTTGGGAAGCCAACCCCAGAGATGACACAATGTTAGCATAATGAAAGCCCTGAGATGTATAAGGCCTAATCAAATGTGACTATTCGGCTTGGTAAAGCTTTAGATTCAGATCACAAATACATCCATTTTGGAAGGTGCACAGGGATTTCAATGTATGCAAGAAGAGGGCAGCAAACAAGTGCATCTGCTTGACTTACTTCTACTTATTTCAGCAGATGTTTTGGTGGAGGAGGGGAGAGGCGAGGGGCTGGTGTAGGCTTTTTGTCCCACAAGTTTGAGTTCACCACAGTGAACGAGAGAGTCATGTCCCTGCACCTTCGGGTCGGGGACAGGTCGCTGTGTTGTATTAGTCTATGGACCAATCAGCATACCCCGCCTGCTTAGAGTCCCTGGGAGAGGTACTAGACAGTGAACCGAGCAGGGACATTGTTCTACCGGGGGACTGAACATAAGTGGTGTTCTGTTATTGGACTTCCGTGTAAGTCACATTTTTGTCTACACTGGAAGTAATGGATGCCGTCAGGCTAAAGAAGGAGTCCTACTGAGCCTTGTTGGCTTGTAGGACTCCTGAGGCAGATGACAGGTATTGGTAGGCCATACTGTACTGCAGCTCAAGCAGTCACAGAGGTAAAAATGAAGGACAGGGAAGAGTTCAGAGAGGCCATGAAGGACCGACTGTTGGTCGGCCTTAAAAAAATGTTGTCAAACTGTCCGACGCCTCAGGAAGAGAAAACTGTGTAGAAAATACTTCATTTTGCCTTGAACTATTATTTTTGTATTGTATTTTGTGACCTGAATACACACGATTATCGATTAAGCTAATTATCTTGACCTCGTCTCTTTCTCCCACAGGTATCATGGTGTGAGGCCTTGCTGTGTGTTTGCAGATTATGAGAGCAGCTCATAAACAGCAGAGGCCCGGAGCAGAGTGGCAGTTTTACACTGTCCAAAACCACATTCATCACTCTGTTTATTTTTATCCATCTTTATTACTGCCGCTAATACACTCCCTTTACCGCCTCTCTCTGTGTCCTTGACAATGCGTTGCTCCAATAATACACAGCACAAAACAATGTCCACACAGGATGAAACAACAACGTTAAATGTGTTTCTAATATCAAGAAAAACGATATCTGGGGTGAACAAATTAAAGGTGCTCCAAGCAGCTTTTCTGGTGGAGGGTCCTCCACTTGCTTCTCTCTATGGAGATGTTATTGCTTTGCCGGAAATATTCCACACTATGGTATTAAACCCATATATTTTCAAGCAAAAGATGTTACAAGGCCAAGTTACCGGTCAGATCTATGGAGAGGCAAGCCTGCTCACAGTAAGAATGCATGTTTTTCAAGGTAAAGGTTTTAAGTAGTAAACAAATTGAAAAAAACAAGATGGAGTTTAATCCCATAGTGTGAAACTTTTTAAGCAAAGTACCAAATGTTCTCAAAATAATCCGAAATAGGCAAAATCCATGAAGAAGTCAGTTTTATTTTTTACAATTATTCTATATGTTTTAAGGCTGCAAAACCCCTCACCACACACTTTATACACTTTTCTCAGACAGGCATTAACATTTTTTCACATTTCTCTCTCGAAGTTCAAACCTTCGTAGGTGCCTTTGTCAATGCAAAACGTTTCATCGACATTGTGAGTTTTGTCGGGGAGAAAACTTGCAAACATACAGCACTTCAGAGTCACACTATGATCCAACATTTATGTAAATTTGGCTGAATACATTCTGTACTGTACAGGAGACACGGCACAGAGGAGACTGATGGACAATGGTCTACAGTCCCTCAGCCAATCAGGACACAGAACACAATGCACTGTAAAAAGAAGCATGCAAAATTGCACTAAAAATATCCGCAAAACAACGAGGCCGCGAAAGGTGACCCGCAATATAGTGAGGGACAACTGTAATCGTGATAAACATCAACAAAGATAATATCAATTATATCACCAGAATGTGCAGACTACTTCTCCACAAGGGTCTGTTGTCCTAGGCCTCAGGGTCTCAGGGGATTTGGAATTGGACTCTCTTCCTTTTCATTTAGAGGGGGCACCCATGTGAGGCTTCTTGCCCTGGGCCCCCAAATTTCTGTCGACGGCCCTGATCATCCATAATGTTCTCCGCTAGTTATTTTCACTGCTAACAAAGTACAATTATATAAAAGTTGTTTAAATTTACTCATAACATTAAAATTACAATTATTCATACCCAGAACATTTTTTAAAAGCTGAACACTTGTAATCATTATTGTGATATTATCCTTAATCACAATAATTTTGGCCATGATAATCGCAACATAAAATGAAAAATCCTTACCCCGTTTCACTAAAGTTGAATTTCATTGTTGCAACGCCGGGAGGAAGCTAAAGAATAATATGAATTACAAAATAAAAAAACAAAACATCAAAGGCAAATAAGGCTCCAAATAGGCGTTTTACATAAAAACACAGCATCGCTTATTGTGTGCGCTTGTTTTTAAAATATAACGGACAACCCTATAATTATAGAATTTGCTGCCATTATAACCACACATTACTCATTCCTAATTGTGCAGATTTGACACAATGACGGATGTTTTAAGTATGAAAAGTTACAGGGGTGAATGTACACACAATGTCAACGCCATACAATGAAAGTAGCTGTTCTTGTTCTAAATACACCTATAGAAGGGGAAGCAGGGGGGTATTTGAATCTTGTAGTAGCTTAAACTGGGACAGATGGAGCTAAAACGTGTCATGTGCGTTGGATGTGAGTGAAAGTAGGGCGCGCTGTGACACTGCAGTCTCTCAGGTGGCTGCGGGTGGAGTATTTTTACACCAGTGGAGTCGATTTGTGGAGGGCCAGGACAAACCCCCGCTCGTAATACATCCTCTTACCCTTCTTCTTAAACTAGTCCCCTGCTTTGAGTCTCCTGAAGTTCCCAGTCATCCAGGTCAAATGCTAACTTTATCCAAATGCAACAACCTGCAGTGTATTTTTATACAAAATTGATTTTTGTGAGCTTTAAGCCCTGTTATAATGTTGTGACCTCATCAAAAACAGACCTAGAGTTATGTTTTGTTTCATTCACATACGTTTGAATAACACTTTATTATTAGTCTGTCTACATCGTCCATGCTCAATATGCTCTGTTCCACCTTGTGATGTCATGAAGTGGTAGTCTTCAAGTTGCCTTTTACCTCTGGTAAAAACATTGGAGCACTTACTGTGATACCACATAGCATCACAAGGTGGACTAGAGCGTTTTCTTTTCGAGAGAAAAACTCAAACAGTAGAACTCAACCTAAATATGCAGGATCCAGTTATGTTTTTGATTAGGACAGAACATTATAATATAGAACAGAAAACAGTGTAATATTAGCCTTTTAAAGCTGCACTGTGCAATTTTTCTGATGGGAGCTCTGCCGCTTAACCTGGCTCATGCTTGAATGATACGTGTGTCACTCTAAATTGAGTTCTACACTTCATCAATCTGGGATGGCTCTCGCTGAAAGCGATCGGAAAACAGGGAATGTTTTGATAATGATTATTTGAATCTGACTGGTTGAAGCGTCACAACAGCAGAACAAGATGAAAAATCTATCTTTTGTTACATCAGGTTGAGGAAAAAGCACAGACATTTCTGTCCACAAATACACAAAGCTCTTACCTTCTGCACATTTTTCTCAAAATAGTCTGTATTGACGCTGTAAGAGGCTGTTTTAGTTTGCTAGAGTGCTTTGCTTTTGGCTTCCAAATAAACCTCAGTGCTGCTCTGTGATTGGTCTGCCAACCACCTGTCGAGCCCTATCGCACCAGCGGGGACACACCAAGATGGATTCTCGTGAGTTTGTGAACTCACAAATATCGCGAGAATCCATCTTGCTGTGCAAGGTTATCTGCCACCTGTTTGTCTCCATGATATGTTATAGCCATTTATTGACTTGCTGGTGTTTTTATTGCAGAACAGACCTTGAAAAACATGCCTTCTCACTGTGAGCAGGGTCACCTCTCAGCAAATCTGACTTGTAACTTTGCCTAGTGGCGCCGTCGCCTGTTTGCTTCCCTGAAAGTAGATAGGATTAATGTAATACTGTGGAACATTCTTGGCCAACGAATAACATTTCCATGGAAACAAGAAGGTGGGGGACCCTCCACCAGAAAATCCATACAGTGCACCTTTAAGTCTGTACAAAATTATTAGGGTGATAGTAGTCTGCTATTCTGCTCTCAACATAAATAAGACTGGTTGTGTGGTCAGATCCACTGACCCTCAGGCTGGTGGTGAATGCTGTCGTTGTGTCCTTGAGCAAGACACACCCTAAAAGCCTTAAAATTGAAATATTAAAATGTTATTCTTGTCACGATTGGGACGATTCTTGTGTTCATCCTGGTTGCGGCTTTAAAGCCTATGTAATTTGTCTAGAGGTCACCTGCTCCTTCTCATGGAGTTATTGTTAGGCTTTTCTTCTAATGTTCCCCAGTATGGCATTAAACATATTCACATGGAGACAAGCAGATGATGTCAGCAGGCTAGGCTGAAATGCCACCCCGTACAGTAAGAATTTGTTAGCTTTCATTTATTTTTGAACAGGCTCAAGACCAGAGATGTCCAAGCCTTTTCTGTGGCAGCACCCAGACTACAGAACAGAGTAGTCTGGATGTCTGCCTGTCAGTCTTTAACGCAGTTTAAGACTAGACCGAAAACCATCGTCTTCTCCCTGGCATTTAATACTAGCTACACAGGATATCTTGGTGTTTTATTGTACTTTTCCTATGTATCGTGTTATCTGTGTATTTGTTTTTTGTTGTAGATTTTTATGTGAAGCACTTTGTTCAGCTGAAGTTTACATGAATAAAAATGAATTAAACTGAATAAAAACCCCGTAAGTAGTTACATCGTGAGCTTTAAGGTTTGATTTTATGCAATTTGACTAATAAATTGAAATTTGTGTGTCAAAAATAATATGTATAATTATTGCAATAGTCAAAATTCAAATGCCGGCTTTTGTCAGCTTGGTCTCTTCTAAAACAATGTATGTAGATCCCATATTGAAAACACTGAACCATATATTTTTCCTCAAACTATAACACTAGTGTCTTACTTGAGTGCAACGCTGTTATCATTGTAATCTTATAATGGAGATACGCCGACTGATCTTCTGATAGTTGCTTCCACTTCTCTTTTCTCACAAGTGTCTTTTTGATAGTTCCGCTGTTAAAATCACGCCTCCAAACTTACAAAAAGCTTACAGACTGACTTTCCGCATTGTAGCTGCATTGTGTAGAGGAAAAAAACTGGCTAAAACGATATATATGCTACTGCACACTTGTCTCCATAACAACAAGACGCAGTTTCTGTGTGAGAGTAATACTATATAATCTGATGCATTTTCAAACGTCAATGTAGAAGTATGAATTCTACAAAACTGGGATTAGTTATAAGCAGTGACATTTCTATATGACAAATGTAAAAAGCTAGTAAAAAGTTGTGAAGAGAGCTTATAAACTCGTCTCAGTGAATCATTAGGATGCTCAGAATGCATAAGGTAAGTGAGGAATAACTTTGACCCTAAAAATGATCGTATTATATTTATCCTGACAGTCCTACGGTTTGCAGTGGTCCAAATTCATTATGGATGCAAGATAGTTACTTATGTGTTGCATCTTATTATTTATTCTGTTGTATTGTACATTTAGAATACTTTTTAGAGATAATTCTGATTGAGGGTTTGGTTTCAAAATGTGTTATAGCGACAGGCCTAGCAAATGAATACAGGAGAATAAAGATGACTCAAACATGCATGTATCACTATAACCCTGGAGAGCCCAAGAACCCTTTTCTTTTTTGGAAAATTATGAACATTGTATTAAATTACTGCTATAAGTACACAGGGCTTAATACAACAGAAGGAAAATGGGAAGGGGGAGAAATATAACATGGAAAAAAAGCTTTGAAAAAACGATTTTGCACAATATGTCTCCTTTAACGCTTTCAATCATTTACATTCCATCTGTAGTCTTTATTTTTGCTATATTAGTTCTCCTTTTATGCTGTAGTGAGAGCATTAACACGTGCAATCAGAAAGAACTCTTGAACAACACCTTAGAATATGCTACACCATTTGATTTCCACAATTCCTCATGTACCCTCCTCCTAACACAGCCTTCCGCTCTTTCCTTTCCCTCTCTCATGTCCCCTTATCCTCTCTCCATTTGCTTGGATGTCGTGTCCCTAACTTGTCGTTTTAATTTCCCCTTATCATCCGGCCACAACTGATCCTTCATGTAGGTCAGTAATGAGGGCGCACACACTCATGCAAATGACACCAGCGAGTCCTGTGGAGCCTCAAGGAAATACATTTTACATACACATACAAACTTAACCGCAAAAACACTGTATTCTGAACAACTTTAGCTCAATCATAGAAAGTTTAGATATTTTGGAAATGGTAAATTAACAAAAAACAATGCAATTGCAGACTTATTCAATGCTTGTGTCATGTGCTGTATTCAGGTAATAGCTATATAGTTAAAGATGCACTATGTCACATTCTTGTCTCTATGGAAATGCAATTATTTCTTTGCCATGAAGGTTCCAGAGTATATTATTAAACCTACTAAATCTATCTCACATTTAGTCACTTACAGTCGTTATAGCTAAAAAATATATATATATCTTGAAAACATGTATTCTTACTGAGAGTCGGCTCACCTCTCCACAGATCAGACCTGTAATTTGGCCAACCAGCATCATCTGCTCTTCTCTGCTGACACAAATGTAATGCCATATTGTGGAGCAGTCTAGCATTAACATCTCAGTGGCAACAAGCAGGTGAGTTAGTTTGCGCATGTTTGCATTAGCATATGTAGAAATAATTCCATAATTATTACCTAGCAACCATAATGTGAAACTACACAATAGTTATAATTAGACTTATACATATAAATGACAATGCCTTTATTTTGTTGAATGAAGGTTTACTGCCTGAAAATGCCTTCCTTGTTTGTAAATTGTCTGTTTTTTGGAAGGGATTTTCAATATTGATGACATAGGTAAAAGGATTGCATTTTATAACTCAGCACTATTATTTTTGTACTTTTCTTTTAAATTTTTTTCCACAAACAGCCACTTAACTGAAGTAAAACTATGATAAATATTTAGCACAGGTACTATGCCACCAAACTAAGCCAAAATTGGAAAAAACATGAAAACCTGTCATATTCACTTTTCGTCACAAACAACATTATACCATGGCTAAAAGCTCCAACGTCTCTCGAGCATAAAACGTCTCCTTGAAACGATTCCCCTCTGAAGTGAATATACAGTACCCGTGCTTTAAGTGTACCACATACAGATAATGTAGTCCGCCATTGTCCTTGAGCTCAGGCACAAGGCAACACCATTTATTTTAGCTCCAGCCAAGGACAAAATCTGAGCCGCCATAATGGTGATGGCCTGGATGAGGAGCTGCACAGGTCCTGCTCTCATCACCAAAGGAAATTATTTAACTCATAAAGATGTCTATTCGATAGGTAAAGGTGCACTATGTAACTCAGGTGAGCCTTTGTCATCTGCTTGTCACGTGGAGATGTTATTCTTTGCCTAGAGACAGCAGGTCAGATCTACAGAAAAGTGACCCAGCTTTAAGTAAGAATGCATGTTTTTTTTCCCAAGTTACGTATGAGCAGAGTAAAACAAAAATTCAATTCTGTTAACTGGACAAAAAGTTATGTTGAGTGAAGAAGTTTTGCTGCTCATCCAAACTGCTTCTTCAGTTCTGGTCAGATTACTGGTGGGCACTGCCTTATATCTGTCTGAGGGGAGGAGCTAACTACACTGAAACTAAGTGTAGTCTGGCTCCATAAACCTTTCCAACAGGTGTGTACAAGTGTGACTCAGGCTTTTTTCACACTTGTTCAACTTTTTGTCCAGTTTACAGAATAAACTTTCTTTTACTATGGATCATACCTGGAGGACTGACAGACTACACAGATTATTTATGAGCAGTAAAAACACCTGTAATTGTATCCACCTTCTGACTGATACTGTTGTGGTTAGCATTTTTAAATGGGAATCACATTTATTTTAATGGGGAACTCCAGAGAGGTTTGCTGCTAGCCTGCTACAATATAAAGTAGGTTTATTTGTGTAAAATATTCAATGTTCCTGTGCAAGAATAAGTCTGGACAAACTTGGATTGCTATGCAGGTGCTGCTCGGGGGACTTATGCCGGGTTTAAACTAACTGCTGGGTGGGTTCGACATGTACTTTGAGCGGGTTACTTCACTAGATCTTACTAGAACTACTCATCTGCTCAACAGCTTCCTACCCTGCAGTTAGGCAGTTAGATCAGAGACTCTGGACTTCATACTATTTTTACTATATCTACTGTTGCACAAAATAGCGGTGGCTGTGTGTAACACAATTATTTTCAACATAAAACTGACAAATAAACTAATATTTCTCTGTGGGGCTTGAAATTACTTTGTAGTCTGTATAGAACTTTAAGAACTTACACAAATTGTCACAGTTTTGCTTGTTTGCATGTTAATCCCCAGTCCGGCTCTGTTTTCCAGCCTGTCCCGGTCCTTCTTTTGTTACCTCCCTGTTTTCCCTGCAGCTGCCTCTCATTTTATTAATCAGCCCAGGATAGTCTATGTATACTCCCTCAGTTCAGTCAGTTCTTGCTAGATTGTTAAAAGCAACACTCAAGCTCATCTGAAATAATAAGCTTGTTTGTTGTTTGCGTTTCTGAAATTCTGAAATTCATCTGTTTGAGTTACCTGTTCCTGCGTTTATTTTCCCCAGCCTGTTTCCCTTATTGAATCCCCAGTGTGGAAGAGATTTTCGTTGATATTAAATAAGACATTCATCCCTCAGTTGCTTATTGCCTGATTGACCATATTCAGAGCTACCTGTTTAAAGGACACTTTCTGTTATATTTACTAAGACGTTTAACTGTTCTTTGTGTTGCATGTCCATGTCACCTGCATGATACAAATGGAATATATTAGAATATATTTCAAGGAAAAGCTGAATTGAACACCTTGATGCCACAAAAAGCAATAATTTGGTTAAAAAAAATGTTCATAATCACACTTGCTCCTGCTTTTAATGTTTTAAATTTACCTATGAAGTTATTTGTTTAGTTTGTTTTTAGTTTGTATTTTTTTCTATATTTTGAACAGGGCACCCATGAAAAAGAGTCACTAGATCACCCTGTATAAATAAATATAAATACATTATTTTAAAAATCTACTGTCAAACCCTATTTCAAAACAAAAAAAATGATATGCAAGAGAGATTTAATGCCATACTGTGGAACATTTCAAGCAAAGCAATAACCTTTTCATGGAGACAGGCAAGTGGTGGACCCTCAGCATAAATGTTATGTAAATGTATAGACTAGTATACGCCCATGGACCACTATGGAACCTACCTGGACGACCGAGGGATTACACAGATTTAAGACCATATGGAAATATAAAAGAAAGTACTACCATTTAATGTTTAAAATTACATTCTATTTTGTTATCAGTGTGGTATTGATTGGAAATGGTATTGAGTATCGAGCCTATTCACTAATATCCAAATTGAGTTTGGCATTTTAGTATCATTACACTAGTACAACTATTTTTGTTTATTCATTCGTCCAAATTAGAGACGTTACATTTGTTTTTATAATGAGAGTAGACCCCCCTCACACACACACAAACACACACAAATAAATGCACTCTTGATGGACGATGCCGCAGCGAGGGTCTGTCAGAACTAGCCCCCCTTTCATTCAATTTACTCTCTCCCTTATTTCCGCTTTCCTAGAACCTCTTCATCCTCTATCTCCCCCTCTCCCCCTTCTCTTCTTCATTAAGCCTGGATACTGAAAAGCCATTTTATTGTTCTCATAAGGCTAAAAACTGGAAGTGACAAAGAGAGAGCCGATATCTCCAGCAGGATAGGTGTTTGCTCGCTGCCTGTCTGATTACACTAAAGCACCAATGCGGAACTTTAATTGCAGACGCAGCGTGAGCGATGTGTGGTTTACCTTAAATGGAAGGGACTTCTCGCTGCAGGGGCTGATGGGTAGAGACTGGAGGCTGCTGGCAGGACTGGTCTCTGTGCTCTGGAACAGATAACGAGATACAAATGTAAAAGGGGAGATGAATGTACAGCTTTTGTCTGATTAAAATATTTCAAAGAGGAAAACACAACACTGGTTTTCTGTTTGTAATATAGTTAAAAGAAGAACAGCGGCAGATATTTCAAGTCAGTGAAATGCCTTTTGTCACCACGGAGATGTTGCAGTTTGATTTGAATATTCCGCAGTATGGCATTAAACCAATCCAATATCCGTGGAGATGAGCTCTAGGCAAAATTACAAGTCAGATCTGTGGAGGGGCGACTCTGCTCACTGTATGAACGCATGTTTTTCAATATTTTTTTAGCACAATAAAGATATCTGCAATCAAATGAACACATGATAGACAGCTTTAATGTCATATTGTGGAACATTCCAGGCAAAACAGTAACAGTTTTCAAGTTTTCCACCAGAAAAGTTACTTGGTACACAGTGAAATATTTAAATATTCATTGTTAAACTTCTTTCCACTCCTTTTTGAACAAAATATTATCAACGGTATGGACTTTATGTAGGCCTACGTTTTTTTCTCTGCAGTGTTTAAAATAAATGATCAAATGAAATGAAGGTGAGATAATATATGTAAGGTGAAATTATTGCATTCAACAACAGTAGACTTTTCATTTCAATTCAATTCAAATGTATTTATATAGAACATTTAAAAAACTATTTCAGCTACTAAAACAAAAAAAATAAAAAATAAAAATAGGAAAAGAACAAGAAAACACCAAGATATCCTGTCTAGCTAGTATTAAATACCAGGGAGAAGAGGTGGATTTTCAGTCTAGTCTTAAACTGTTAAAGACTGCAAATGTCTTCTGTGTTTTCACGGAAATTTCCTCAACATATACCATAGTTATCCACTGAAACACCATGACCGTGAACCAAACTCAAGCACTGTAAATGTTTCCAAGCACAGCACTGCTCCTGACAGCTTTCCCTCTGCCATAATGGACGGTTCAGATGCCAAGGACAAGCATACCATTACTCCACAATAAACATTAACATTGACATGATAAAAGTTAAAAGTTCTGCTCCTGATTTTTACTCTCTTAAAACGTGAAAAACAAAACGACTTCATTTTAAGTGGTCTGCAGAGGTCCAAAGTTATTCTTTACTTACGTTATGCATTATGAGCATCCTAATTATTCACCACGATGACTTTATAACCGCTTTTCACAACTTTCAGAGGCCAGAGCTGTAAAACTAATAGGGGCTAGCATGCTAAGTACTCACTTCCTGGTTATAAGACAATAAAAAGCTTTACAATTAGATGCAGACAGCACACGGCAGATGTTTTTGACCAGAATAGCTGCTTCTAAAATATATCTGTACTGGCACAAAGTCTACTTAAAAACATGGAAAAAATGGGTACAGGGCCTTTAAAGAAAAAAAAAAGTTTAAACCATAGACATTTTACCATAATTTTGTATCTAGTATACCAGGATGTCATACTGTGTCATTAGTTGTATTTGTTATTAACTTTTATTTTTTGGTCAACAAAAAAATTACTTTGACAAAATCATTTAAAATATTTTAGTCAATGAAATGAACAATTATGTTTTAAAATCCTTAGTCCCTGAAAGTTAGGAAAGTTAGGAGGAATAACTTTAGACCACTGCAAGCTGTTTTAAATGAACTAATGATCTAATATTCATGAACGAGTCGGCTCGTTTGAACAGGTCCTTAATGTTGGAACCGGATCTCATTTTTCAGTTTAATTTGTATGCATTTTTACACTGATTCACACTGAACCAACAAGAATCAGCACAGAAGCAAAGCAGGTGACAAGAGTGACAGCTTTGGGCACAAAAAAACATATTTGGGATCATAATAACGGTTGGTTTTTTTGATCATTATTACTGTAGGGCAATGTTTTATTTGAATTCTACATCATTTCAAACAGTAAACACACCTCAGTCTCAGTTTGAACCATTTTAAACAGATCTGAACCTTGGTCATTTCTCTCTGTGATTAGTTTGTTGCTAATTGAGTTCTCACATTTGCTTCTGTCGTATAAATAAATGCATAAAGAGCAGTCTTTTGAACAGCTCTTTGAACGGATCCAAAAGATTCAGATCCCAGTAAAAAAAATCATCATTAAAATGAACTAGCTCTGTGGTTCACGTTTTAAGACAGTAAAAATCAAGTACAGCTCCTTTACCACTGATGTTTTGAAAGTCACTGTATCACGCTAACCAAGACATTCTTTCACCTATTTGTCTTGTGAAAGCTCAGAGCGGTTGGGTGCCAGCTGTGCCCACACTGCCTCTTTGCGCACAGGTGTCTAATGGCCCCAAAAGGAGGAGCCAGAGGGGGTCCTACACTAACAGAACAGAGCTGGGCATAAATCCAGCACATATCAATGCACGAACGTAAGTACAAACCTTCAGAGGAGCAGCGCCCTCTGGAGGGCACCTGTGAAAGCACTGACAGATGGAGCAGCGGGGGAGGAGGGCACCGTGTCTTTAGTGAAGGCTACGGCTATTTACATAATGCAGCAGAAAGACATGACAGTTCACACAGGCAGGGCGAGCTCGGCTAACAGTGTCAGGCAGATGGAAAGAGAGAATCAGTGAATGAGTACATATGTTAGTACTCGGAAATGGTACACAGGAGGTGTCCTTAGAGTAGCTGTAACTGATTTTTACTGTCTCAAAATGGTTTGCAGTGGTCGGAATAATATAAGCATAATATAAGCATTGCTGCAACACTATATCTAACTACAACTAGCATGCTAACACACACTTCACACTGATTATCGGACAGGCTTTTCAATTAAATGCAGACATCATGCAGTGGACTTATTTTGAACCCAAGAGCTGCTTATACAATATATCTGTACAAATTCTGCTCAAATACATGTGAGGCTTTTAAATGTATTTCAATATGCTCTGTGCACAATGGCACCAAGCTGCTGCACCCGGAGATCCATCTCCAGATCTTGAGCTACTCTTGGCTAGGACTACCTTACCTGGAGGATTTGACCTATTGTGCATGCTTTGGGTTGATGGAGGAAACCCACCAATACACAGGGAAAACATGCAAACTCAAAGCATACTGCTACTCTTACAGTACACACATTGACCGATATATGGGCCAATATTTACCTTTTTTCAGTATATCAGCTAACGGCCTTAAATCTCCAGCAAAGGTGTATGTTGTTGGGAGTGACCTGCTGCTTAAAGCGTACACATAAAGCTTCATGAAGTACACTTTAAAGGGTCCAGTTTACTCTATTTTCTGATCTATTTATATTAAGTAAAAAAAATGTGTGTCCTCATCACAAACAGACCTGGAGTTGTGTTTTG
Source organism: Periophthalmus modestus (assembly GCA_019594935.1). Taxonomy (NCBI): domain Eukaryota; kingdom Metazoa; phylum Chordata; class Actinopteri; order Gobiiformes; family Gobiidae; genus Periophthalmus; species Periophthalmus modestus. Next base: position 20,792,063 of record JAIEZT010000012.1, on the reverse strand, counting down.
TTTCATGTTTAACACACAAACCCTGCATTTTTAAGGCTGAGTTTTTCTCTCAAACTGAAAACACTCTGTTCCACCTTGTGATGCCATGTGGTAATACAGGAAGTGCTCCACTGTGTTTTTAAATTTCATAGACCTTCATTAGAATCAATCGGATAATTTCAGCCCAGGAATTGCCAATCTCTACTGAAAGAGGTAAAAGGAGCTGTTAACTTGAAAACTGTTACTTCATGACATCATAAGCTAGAACGGAGCATTTTGAGGAGGATTACTCAAAAGTGTGAATGAAACAAAACACAAGGTGTTGTTTTTGAGGAGGTAATGGCATTATAACATGACCCAAAAAGCTCACAAGAGTCCATTTTGTGTGATATAGGACCTTTAATGCGAAGAGGTTACTGCACAATAATCAAATTGCCCCAATGTATCATCCTAAAAATATCGTTGGTTGATCTCTGTCTCTCTCCATCTCTGTGTGTAACAACAACTGACTAGAAAAGGATGGTAAATCCCTTCCATAATCCATCTAGAGATACCAGTAGTCACTTTTGTAGAGTGCATCATCTGTCAATAGTAGCAAACAGCAAACCTGCAGAAGCCAGACTGATGTGAGCCGCTCTGAGTGGAGTTCTACACATGATCAATCTGGAATGGCTCATTGAAATCTTTCGGGAAAAGCAGAAGTTTAATACTTTAAACTGATGGGGCAGAGTGAGCAGATACATCAAACTATAACCAGATCCAACAGAGATGTCTTTCCCATCCACAAATTCACAAAGTGGTTCCTGCTGTTCCTTTTTTCCCAACATAATCTGGATTCAAAAGCAGTGTTCTTGGCAGCACTGTGTTTTGGTTTGTTAGGGTTCTTCCTGGTATCATGTATGAATAGTCGGCCCTAAACCACAATGTTGCCTTGTTACTGGACCGGTTCGCCTTTAGATTACAAGCAAAAACCAAAAATTAAACAAATACTGCAAAAAATTTACTTTGCAGTATAAGCAAACAGCAAATGTTTTAGTGCAAATTTGTGTCATGATACTAATATTTCAAACTTGATTTTGATACCAAGAAAAAAGCTTGATACCACAATAATAAAAAAAACAACAAAAAACAACTTTTTTTTCTTCCTGATTTGAAGGATTGAGCTTGGCAACAATTGTTATAGCAATAACGCAATTCAAACCCAAATGTATTTTTAGAATGGGGAAGGTCCTCACAAAATCATTCAAATCAAAAAGGAATAATTTGCCAGAAATCCATGAGTACTAGTCCTGACATCAAGCAGCCAATACTAAAACTATTCAAAAAGGTAAAAATTTGTGCCAGTATCCATACATCTTCAAAGGAGTACCTATAGTTTCGATATTAGTTTTAACAATAGTATCTGGACAACCCTAATACAAACTCATTGATCCAAAACAAAGCTAATTCACTCCATCTACACGATTGTGCTGCATAAGTGAAAATTGACATAGCTTGGTCATGTTGTGGGCACCGTGACAAAGACCCCGAGCCAATAATCTGTCAGCATAAAGTTGGCCGACCTTTATAGTGTTACACCTTCCAATCAGAATTATAGGTGTACTGTGACATCAAGCCCTCCGTGTGTCAATGGTGATCAATACCTCACCCCATGTAACGAAACACAACTCCTCTCAGTGCTCCTCCCCATGTTTGCTTTAAAACGAATATGACAGGTTACACTATTCATTGTAGTAAAACACAGTGAACATAACATTTAAATCGCTCTAGTTTGAGTAGAGTGTTTGGATTGACCCCGAGTGCCCCAGGATCAATCCAGGGACCCCTGTCGTTCAATCTCTACATGCTTCCATTAGGCCAATTAATATGCAGCAATAATGCGTCCTACCATAACTATGCAGATGACACTTAGATCTATGTCTCATTGGCAGCAGGTGAATATGGACCAGTGGATTCACTCTGCCACTGCATCCAACAGATCAGTGTGTGGATGCAATACAACTTTTTTTCAAACCTTCAAATACAGCTAGAAATCTAGGGGCAATAATGGACTCAGACTTGAACAGCCGCATCAAATCAATAACATCTGCAGCTTTTTACCATCTAAAAACATTGCAAAAATCAAAAGTATACTCTCACAACAAGACTTGGAGAGACTTATCCATGCATTTGTCTCCAGTAGCTTAGACTACTGTAACATTCTGCTCACTGTCCTCTCCAGACGAGCGTTAAGACAGCTGCAGTACATCCAGAACACTGCTGCTCGGGTCCTGACCAGAACCAGGAAGTACGAGCACATAAGTCCTGTGCTCAGGTCTCTGCAGTGGCTCCTATGGCTCAGAGAATAAACTTTATAGCAGCTCTGCTTGTGTATAAGTCTCTCTATGGCCTAGCACCAAAGTACATCTCTGACATGTTAGTGCCATATGAATCATCTCACACTGAGGACTTCAGGGACCGGCCTCCTGCTGATGCCCAGAGTCAGGACTAAACATGGGGAATCAGTGTTTCAGTTTTATGCAGCTAAAACCTGGAATAGTATGAGACAGGCCTCTACTTTGACAATGTTTAAATCCAGGCTCAAAATGGCTCTATTTAGCTGTGCATATGACTGAAAGGTTTTTATTCTGTACTCTTCTCTTTTAATGTTCATTTATGATGATTGTTTGTGCTTATTTATGTTTTGATTTGTTGTATTGTGATTTTAATGTCTTTCGTATTCTGTAAAGCACTGGATTACTTTGTGAACAAATTGTGCTGTACAAATGAACTTGCCTTGGCTTTGTCCACTGAGCCAAAGGTTCTGAAGGTAGGTGGAGCAATTCCAGCTCCCAAAAATGAATGCTGTCGTTGTGTCGTTGGCCAAGACATTTAACTTTCCTCAGCCTTAGTCTGTGCACAGTCAGCGGTGTATGCATATGTGTGTTAATGGGTGAGGTGGTTTCTTGCTGTAAAGAGGTTTGAGTGTCTATAAAAATGTGACCATTTACTATTAGAGGTAATTTCATAATTGTTACCAAGCAACCATAATGTTTAAAAGGCTCAGAACTAGTTATCTCGCACTCTAAGGACTTCAGGGACTGGCCTCCTGCTGGTGTCCAGAGACAGGACTAAAAATGGGGAATCAGCATTTCAGTTTGGAACAGGCTGGAACAGTCTTCTTGAAGATGTGAGACAGGCCTCGACTTTGACAATTTTTAAATCCAGGCTCCAGAGATTGATGGTTAGACTAATACAAATAAATGATAAATAACAATTCCTGTATTTTTGTACTTTTCTTTACTTGTTTCTTTACATTACATCTGCCATATGCTCTTTAAGCTTCAGCGTATGCCTTTTTATTCTTGTTAAATGTTATTGTTTCCGAGATAATGTCCAAATATACCTGTGCCCAAAATAAGTAACAGTACTACCACAATATTCTCTTTAAGGTCACCCTGTCCCATAGGCCTTTGCATGTAAGAGTTCCCACAACTAGATGTGCTTGAGTAAAAACCCTTTCAGATTTAAACATGGCCGAAGGTGCTGACAGCCCTGGATTTAATGACTAGCACTCCCCACAAGCTAAGCTTCTAAGGATGATGAATGGAGTAAGAAAGGAAAAGCAGTGTTTGAGGTCTGGTACGCCCCAATAATCACCTTCAAGTATTAGTTAAAGGTGCATTACATAACTTTTCTGGTGGAGAGTCTGTAAACTGTTTGTCATCATTGAGTGACTACTTACATTTTTGACAGAATTTTATTTTGTCTAATTAAAAGCAAAACAAAACTATTTAAATATTTCCTAAACTTAATCAATCCAGACTTTTAATCACTGAAATTAAAACACAAAAAAGTAACATTTCTTCATCCAAAGTCTTCTGTCTGTTTCATAGATTGTTTATATAAATGGACATAGTTAACCCGCTAGCCCCTGCGGTCCAAATAAGCATTTCTATTGAAAAACTGTGTTGCTAAGCACCCGCTCTCTGCTAAACCAGCAGTTCGGACGGGAAGGGGCGTTACCTTCAACTGCCTCACTCAAAATTGGCTCTTTGGTTGCTATGGTAATTGCGGTTAAATTCCAAATATAGAACTCCGCTCCAAGTTCGCCCCTGTAACTGCTAGCCTCGATGGGTGACGTCAGACTCACTGAATCCTGATCTCAATTCAAATTCCTTTAGTTTCAGAGTCCTATGATGTTGTTTTACCTGGAATGTTCCACAGTATGGCGTTAAACTATACTATCTCCATGGAAACAAGCAGATCGGCACCACCACGTCAAGTTACAGATCAAATCTGTGGAGAGACGATCCCGCGCATAAAAAGAATGCATGTTTACAGGAAAATTTCACTCTCATTGATGCGTCTGTCAGAATCTGTATGCATTCAGACTTCTCAGGCAAACACAAGCTGATCTGATGTATGTCTCCAAATGCCAGCGCTAGTGTGAAATAATGGCTTTTTGTTTGTTTAAAAGCTCAGTCGAAGGCTTTTTGGGAGAAATAATAATATCAGTGAGTGCTTTGCTGCTAATAAAAAGTGAGAGACAGTGAATGCTAAAACCCGTGTGAAGACTTTTAAAAGGTTGTTTTTGAAAACTTTGCACAAAGCATGTCGAGAGATTATCCAAGTCATAAAAATGATAAAAGAGGACACTCGGGACTAAGGACAAGTACTTTAACGCTACACATTTAGTTTGACTCGGTCTATTGCACAGGGAGGTGTCTCTACTGCCCTCTGCTGGCAACAGTCAGTATTTATGAAAGTCAAACTAGCAGCACGGCTATATTAAACATGACACTGATAGACATAAGCTTTGGAGTGATAGCAGTAAGAGTCAGTGTTTGCGTGTGTGTGTGTGTGTGTGTGCGGTATGTGTGTGCGCATGTGTGTGTGTGTGTGAATGGGTGAGTGGTTCCTTGATGTAAAGTAGAAAAGAAATGTATAAAATGAAGTAGTTAAGTCTTAGTGTTAAGGAAAGGAACATTATTGTCCCCATTGAGAAATTTGTCCTCTGCATTTGACTCATTCTTCAATGCCGCTGGGGCAGGGGCAGTGGGACCAGATCTTGTTGTGAGGCTTGATCAAGAGTAGCCCAAAGCCCAAAAAACCCACTCAAACATAGGAAGACCATGTAAACTCTGCAGAGTGATCCACTGATTCGAAGCGACAGAAACATCATCAGTAGATCAGGTCAGATCCACTGACCCACAGGTTGGTGGTGTGATTCCTGTTCCCACAGATGACTGCTATTATGTCCTTGCGCAAGACACCTAATCCACCTCGTCCCCGGTGTTTGCATACATTGGTGTATGAACGGGTGAGTGGTTCCTTGATGTAAAGTGCTTTGAGCGCTGTATGAAAAAATGTGACCATTTAGCATTTCACCATCTTGCTCTGAGGAGAGAGTCGTAACCACTCAGCCAAAGTGCCCTACCATTTATTTAGAGATACTGTTGTATTTGGAAGACGTACAATGAATTTTAAAATAACTCTTTTAATCTTTAACATTTTCAGTGTCAGTTTTGTCTTTGCCTCATTAGTTTGCCTGTTTTACATACTTTTCCTTGTCAAAACCTGCACAAGTGTGAGCAATCAGAGAGAAATCAGATTACTCACATCAGATATTCTGTCTTGTTTCTGTGTGGAAATGCTTTCAGCTCACATATGAGATCAAATATCTCGGACATGATGTCACCAGTCACCTCTCAAACGACAGAGACATGCACAGGCAACAGTGTAAACTATGTCCAGGCCAATATGCAGCCCATATGTTCCACAGTGTCAAAATTGCACTTTTCAAATATTTCTGCTCACCCTTGTATACTGCACGAAGCGATTGTGATGATTAGATACTGCATCTATTCATTTCTGTGAAGAGCCATGAATTTGGATAATCTGATCATTCAACCTCTAGTCTGTTCTGTGAGGAGCTCTGTCAGATTCACCTCTAAGTTGTGGAGACAATGGCGTTCGTGTCTGTATATATTATAAGGTGCAATGTATTTTTTATTTATCTTTTGTACTATTCACTATGAACCAGATATTCTGTGTTCTTCATGAAGATTGAATTGAAGTGAATGAACTGAACTGATTACTCCAAAAATCAGGTAACAATCAGCTTTTTGGTGTGCATGTGAACGTAGCCACTGCCTCTAAATCTACACAGACACTTGCATAATTCATCGTTTACTCTTCCTAACAAGCCCATGATTGGACTCTGTAAAACTACTTGCCAAAAAGTTGCTGAGATATGAACTCCCAACAAGACGAATCGCACTTTCTCAATTGCAATCACAAACCACATTTAACCATATGCAATTACGGCCTGAAATCACGCCTTCAACAATGCTACGCTGCGAAAAGTGATGGGTCTGGGGCAGCGAGAATAAGCTATAAGTCAACAAGCTAGCCCAGAGGAAGGAGAATGGATAGCGACGCAAGTTAGCCAACTCTGTACGTGTGGGTACAGCACAAACATGGCCGCGATGACTGTGAATATAAGCGGTGACAAATGAGGCGGGCGCGGTTCTGCTTGAATCCCTCCTCTGACAGTGATAAATGTAGATTACCATGTTCGGGATCATTAATACACACGGACACTGGTGCTAAGAAAGTTTCAGAGTGACCAACACAAGAGACCAACACACGCAATGACTCGAGGGAAATAAATAAAGTGTAAATAGGGAACTCATAGCAGTTAAAATGTGCTTACTTATAGGGATATTGTTTTCATTAGGAGCACTGTTTAAGTTTTCTGGTGGAAGGTACATCGCCAGCTTGTCACCATGAAGATGTTATCGTTTTGTCTGAAATGTTCCACAGTATGGCATTAAACGTCTCAATCTTGCATTTATTCAATTACAGGTGCTTTTATTGTTCAGAAATACCATGATATATATATATTAATTTCGTGTGGCATCCTCTCCGCGGATCTGACCTGTAACTTGGACTGGTGGCAGCCCCTACTCGTCTCCAAGGAGATAGACAAGTTAAATGTCATACTGTAGAACATGTAAAAAGTTGAGACATCTCCATGGAGACAAGCAGATGGCAGATCCTTCAAGTTACAAAGAGCACTTAAGTTCATAGATATTACGCATACTACACCTTCGTTTGGTATTCCATTTTATATAACTTAAAGGTCAATCACACCCATCTGATGTCGGGGAGATTCACCGGTGAGAAGACTTACAAGTTTTAAAGAAGAAGTGTGGATTCTGCATCTCAGACAAGAAAAGTTCCATAGTTTGTCATTCATAGGGTCCACTTTACTCTATTTTTTCTATGTTATAATGTTGTTTCCTCATCACAAACAAACCTGGAGTTGTGTTTTGTTTCATTCACACATGTTTAACACACAAATCCTGCATATTTAGACAGAGTTCTTCTCTCAAACAGAAAACACTCTGCTCCACCTTGTGATGTCATGTGGTAATACAGAAAGTGCTGTGTTTTTAAACTCTATACACCTTAACTAGAATCATTTGGATGATTTCAGCTCTAGAATTGCTAATCTTTCGCTATTAACTTGAAAAATACAGCTACTTCATGACATCGCAAGGTGGAACAGAGCATTTTGAGTTTTGGGGGATGTAGACAGACTAAATAAAGGGTTACGCAAACATGTGTGAATGAAACAAAACACAGTTCCAGGTATGTTTTTGAAGAGATAACAACATTATAACATTATCCTAAAGCCAGAGTCTGTGGAAATATAGGCAGGTGATGCCACTGCTGATCTTCAGATTGCAACTTTTTCTAGGTTATTTTTGTGAACGTTTAATATAGCAACATGTATTTGAGCATGTTGTTTTAATTGTATTTCCCTTACAGTCAGTGTAGTTGGTGACATCTGCCGTACTTTATGTTAATCAAGTGACAGCATAAAGAAAGAGTTTTGTGCTCCGATTGTCGATTCTGTAGAAATCTTCACTGTTTCTTATTCAGTTCAACATTTTCATATATTACCACGTAACATTTCGATCTCCTCTTTCCTTCTCCCGACTCCAGTTATGTGTCTGTGATATTACTGATGTATGAAAAGAAAGAGAAAGACCCGGAGTGCACAGCTCAATAGCAGAAGGTCACAGAAATAAAATGCAAAGTGGACACACATGCGGAGTCACCCTGTTGGCCCGCACTACATTATGGATCACTAGCGCTCGAAGAACAGGCAGAGCCAAATGTGCAAGTTAATGACACAAAACAAAGCAAAAAAAGGCTAGAAACTATCCTATTACATATTCAGGTTGTTTCTACCACTGTCTGTCTGCCTCTTGTAGGACTAAAGACCTGCCCTGTCGTTCAATTAGTTAACTAAACAGGGGGCGCGGCAAAAGCTCTTGCATATCTCTATGCATCGGACCCAAACTGCACTCAGAAGACTACACCTGCAGGAGGGGCTCGTGCAAAAACAACTATTTATGCACAAAAAGTACTACATGAAACAGTGTATTTACATAAAGACAGATTAAACTTGTGAACCATGAGATTAATCTGACTTTTTAATACATAAATACCAAAAATGTATACCAAATCTTCAGCTAACTCCCTCTCACTCACTGCTTTTCTTCTTCACAATGTGGTGCAAAAATCTATGTCTAAATCCATGTATAAGTTTAAAGGTACACTATGTAACTTTTAGAAGTTCCATCATCTGCTTATTTTCATGGAGATGCTGCTTTGCCTGGAACATTCCACTGTATGGCATTAAACTTATCAATCTTGTATTGTTTGGTTACAGGTCTTTTTTTTGCTTATTGAAAAAACACATGCATTCTTACAGATGAGTGGGGTTCACGCTCTCCACAGATCTGACCAGTATCTTGGCTAGTTGGTGTCATTTGTCTCCATGGAAATAGATAAGTTTAATGCCATATTATGGAACTGCTTTGCCAACAGGATCATAAACATCCTCCTTGTATCCCTATGACAGTCACATATATCAACTCTAAGGGGAGAAAAATAATTACTTAGAGTTAAATGATTGAAACTTGGCAGAAAATTCCTTTGTGTCGATCTGCTTGAGAAACTCAATGAGACCTATGTTTTGTTTTTGGCCTTTCGCCTGTAACATCTCCAATTATAATCCTATAGGAACCAAAGCCAGCACCACTTTGGAAAGATATTGAAACACTTTTGCTGTCTGATCATCATATTGAATCTTTCTTGTGGCTTTAATATTTTAAAGTGAATTCATTTTACACATGTAGATAATCAGTTTTTGCCGTCTATGAAAACCAGAGACAAAGGGAACACCACAACACTCGCTCACTCAGTGCTGTAATCCAGGTCCAGCTTTGATCTGAGTTTAGAGGCACTAATGGAGCTCTTGGTACATTTAGACACCTTTTTGTGCATGAATTCGTACACGTTCATGTGTGTTTGTGTTGTGTGTGTGTGTGTGTGTGTGTGTGTGGGAGCGAGAACGCCCCTGTATTTGAGGAGAGGTCGGACACTCATGCAGATTACAAGAAAACAGCGAGCAGACAGCGCTAATGGATGCTCTTTGAGTCCAGTCTTGGAATTTGTAGAATTTGTAGTATTGTAGAGATGTTCCTCTTTGGTATGTTAATGTAAAAAAGCTTTTTCAAATCATGCAGCGTGCAAATCAGTGCAAATATGTTAAGAATTAGAAGTATCAGCATGGCTCGCTATATGACTTTCATTGTATTCTTCATGAAAAGTAGTCTGCTTCATTTGAATGTAATTTCAAGGCAAGACTGCAGTGGATCAAATCAATGCAAAGAAATTAATGGTTCTTTAGTACCTGCTCTATTATTACACATTTAAACAGAAAAAAAAAAAATAAATGTGACATCATGTCGAATGTTATTTGTAATTAAGAATAAAGCAACGGTGAATCTCCTCGTCTTCAAATGGGAGTGATTGACAGGTGGATTAGCCAATTGGGGACACACATTCTTTGTTTTATGTCACTGAAAAAAAAAGATTCTAATTGCACGATTACATTTGACCGAGGACGTGAGGACCAGACTGATAACAATCTGCATAAAAAATACAGAGATATCATTCTGGATTTGCCAGGCAAGATTTAAACCCTACCCTTAACCAAAAGTCAAGTGCGTTCTTACCTCTTGCAGGGTGCGCTTGAGTCGGAGCAGTAGTGTTTTGACAGCAGTACAGTCCTGCTGCATCAGTCTCAGAGGCAGACTCTCCATTCCCACGGCTAGAGGCTCGTCTTCTCTCCCCACAGCCGGACCCGAGCTCCCCTCAGTGGGCAGCAGACTAGAGGGTCGACTGGTCTCCCTGGAGAAGAAACAGATCTAATCTACTGTCAAACGGAAAATATTCACTCCACAGGCAGCCACAGGGATCGGTTGTTTTTTACTCCAGAGATGACATGTAATACAGGAATACCCAAATATCAGATACATAAGCGATTCAAACGTCCCTCCCTGAAGTTATGCATTAATATTATGGCCCAATGTGGAGTGGAGATAGAAAGAATGGTACGCTACTGCCTTTCACAAAGTACTTGTTTACATGCCTAACTACAGCTGCAAAATGTAAACTTGGAAAAAACAGCTACAGTAACATTTCTGCAAACAAAATATCCCTTTTTATCATGTGCAAATCCTGCCAAACCACATGTTAAGACTACAAACATGTTCTGAAATGCATGGGATTGTTCCAACAGTTTATCAGCTCACATCTGATTGTTCTGTGAAATTTTAATATTCCTCGAAATGGTCCACAATGTGTAAAATGGAATTATGTATATTAAAAAATGATTCAGGCCTTAAGAAGAGAGTTAAAGGTTAAGTTAGCCTTTTTCTTCCCCGTAGGGAAATTTGACCCATCCTTCAAACCCACAGGAGGAACCTGTCAGGAGCAATGGGACCATCTTCAGATCTTGAGCTAGACTTGGTCAGGACTACATTAGCTAGAGGATTTAAAGACTTTTCAGAGATTTTAACCATGTTATAGTTTTTTTGCTTTCTCATTTACCCTCTCAAAGTTGTATTCGGAATGATATGTGCATGTTTGAGCAATCTTTAATCACTTATTTTCAAGACGCCATATTGCCAATCAAACCTCATTTTCACCCTCATCGGCATACGCTCACTGTGACCTAATTACTTCGTTCTTCAATTCTATTTTCTTAATTGAAGATATGCATAGGATTCAGCAGCGTTGCATAGTTTTTTTTTTTAAGTAAAAATGAAAAAAATAAAATCTGCTACTCGCTAGTGTGATCAGCAGCTATACCTACGAGGAGCTGACAGTTCACGGCTCTTTGTTGTGATGACGTTTACAGCTCCCATTGGGAACCACAGTTTTCCAACACGGAAGTCGGCGGATGCGTTTCTTTTATTAAGTCCTTTTTTGATGAATTGTGAGATTTAAAATGTGCACATTTTAACATACTGATCCACAGGTGTCATAGGTTATAACTACAGAACAGACACAAGCACACACTCTTCTTTAACCTTTGGTGCCTGTTTTGAGTTGATGGATGAACATAAATGCCTGGAGGAAACCTACCTAGACACAGGAAGAACATGCAAACTCCACACAGAAAGGCCCAGGAGGAAACCCAGAACTTTCTTGCCATGAGGTGAGAAGGCAAAAGGCTAGCCACCCAGCCACCGTGCTGTAGGCGATTTAGCAAGGCTTATAGACAACTTGTTTTTGTTTGCGCACTGTGTTCCAGGCCGTTTGGGTTATTGCTTATATTGATTGGCTGCGTGTGTGCAGAGTGCAAGCAAGACTATTACTGTTATTATCCTTTGTAAATAATATTCATTGTTCTCAGTTTCTAACCGGTGGTTTAGAAATAAAAACACGGCCGAACTCAGCACAAAGCCGCTGAAATCTGCAAATAAACCAAAAGTGAGCGCAGATAAGAAGCTCATTACACCGAATACCATTTTGTCCAAGACATTTATTATGAACTGTGGAGAGGGGCTGAACAATGGTGGAGCGAAATCCATTTACTAATATGGCTATTTAATTGAGATGTATTTTTTTATTTATAAAGTGGATATTTTGAGGAGAATTAATACCTCACAGCAACCAAAACAGGCAACAAAAAGGCAAATTCTCCAGCTAAAGCAGTCCTGACCAAGTCTAGCTCACGATCTGAAGATGGGTCCCTGCCAACTAGGACTGCAAGATGACCGCAATTTGAATAAACGCAAAGGCTCGCAAAGGCTGCAATTTTTTAAATACCACAATTTCCTCCATAAACAACAACACCTTAAGTCTTATTCTGCATAAAAACAGCTAACCCTGTAGTTTAGATCTGTACAAACATGTTCTGAAATGTGATTCTTGTATTAGTTTGTCAGTTCATATCTCAGTCCTTTTGTCGATTCTTCTGGATGTGTTTAAAATTTGTACAGAATCCTATAACCTAATCGCAAAACTAATCGGTTTAAGACTACACCAATATTAACTTTTATACTGATCAAAAAAAATCTTAAGCATTTCAGATAATGTCTGCAAAAGTTAGCAACTTTTAACTAAACTAAACTGGAGAAAATATATGTTATTCTCTGTATAAACACGTGTAAGCTTCCACCACCTGCTTGTCTCTATGGATGTTATTGCTTTGCCTGAAATGTTCTAGCACATATTCAATTAAAAGTGTTCTTTTCTGGTGGAAAAATACCTTGAAAAATGCATTCTAACTTTGAATGAGGTCCCTCTTCACATACCTCTAACATAGCCTACTAATATCACCTACTTGTCTCCATAGAAGTTTAATTCCCTACTGTGGAAAATGTCACATGGACACAAGTAGTTGGCAAACTCTCCACAATGAAAAGGTTACATAGGGTACCTTTAACATTTTTCCATAATTCAAACTATTAACCCAGACTACACCAGCTAGCACACTCGTAAGAGGCAGCACTGCTTTTCAACTACTCCTGCAAACAGAAAAAAGTCAATAAAAAGTTCATTTATATTTGTGGCCAATTTACCAAGGAGTAAATCAACAGGAATGAGTGTCACTTTTGTACACAGACAGGAGATTCAACCCGTGTGCTCTTTAACTGAACTCTCCTACTTGTAAGAGCAGTCCATTATCCACTAAACATGTAGCTGTATAGGCTCGTGTGGTATAGATGTAGGCAGACGTTGGGAGCGAGGTGGGTTAAGTGTCTTGCCTGCTGACACAAAGACAGTACACCTGTGGGAGCTGGAATCGTGCCGCCAACCTGTAGGTCTGACCGCTCGACCAATGAGGTTTTTATGTCAAGAGCGGGATTCAAACCACCAACCTTTGGATCAGGGGACAAGGATTCTGGTCAACTGACTAACTGAGCTACTGATGCCCATAATTATGAAATGTTTTCTTGTCTGAGAATCAGGAAGTACGAAATTAGCATGCTAGTTGTTGTTAGCTTTACCGTTGAAGCAAACCTCCGCTTTGGCCTGTGAGAGTTGCTTATAAACTCATTGTGATCAATAATTAGGATGCTCAGAATGCATAAGGTAAGAAATAACTTTGGACCATTACAAACTTTGCTTGTTCTGTTTTTCACGTTTTTAAGACGGTAAAAATCCAGCACAGCACCTTAACTATCACATTATTGTATATACTGTATATAGTAATAAGATATGATCCAGTCTTACTTTTTGCCAACCCTAAACAAGACACAAAAGATTTTGAGCAGATCTGTCAACAAGAAGATATGGAGGTGCATTCAAAGTCACGCCATAATTCACGTACCTTAGAGCAGTACACACATACAGCACAAACACCAACCGTAAACACTGACCTTATCTGTAAAAACTTCAGCCGCACAGCCAGTCATTACCGGCAACCTTTACTTTAGTTTACTACAACTACAAGGCAGACACATTAGCCGTCGATTTCTAGATCAGATCTACACTGTAGAGATTTTTATAGAGTAATTCAGGACATTTTGTTGTTTGTGGAGGAAATGATGGTACTTAAAAAATGCAGCCTTTGTGATTTGTTAATTGAGTCCATTCAAATTTTGGTTTTGATTCGATTGTGATTAATTTTGCAGCTCTACATTGGATTTTACTTTCTAGAGCACAGAATTTCAGACAGCAGGACATACTGATCTTAATAATTCATATTTCCTTGCTAATTATAGACTTGTGTCAGTGACTAATACCATACTCTTACTTTGTCCAAATCCCCTTAATGCTAAATACAACATGTGAAGTGGTTTTATGAAGGAATATAAAGCCATTAAGGCTCTGGCTGTTACATTCCTGGAAGTATAACACATTCTATTTGAAATGTGTCAGAAACTACAGTGAATGTGAACTTGTAAGTCTGATAGGAAAAAGGTTAAAAACGGGGATTCAAAAAATACTATGAATTAATTGGATTGGCCTTTATTTCCGTGAAGAGGACGGCCCTTATTAACTGGAAGCTGCAAAGGCAGAAATGTTGGAATTTTTTGTTGTTTTTTTTCCCCTTACTGTCACTATCTTTAATATGAATATTCTTATTATTACTTTTAATTTTATTGTTTACTATTTAATATACTTTCTCTTGCTTTGCTATGCTGAGATCTCCAGGGGAAAATGCTCGTCTGTCTATAATTGAAAAATATAATTAAAAAAATGTTAGAAATATGTATACAAAATCTTGCTCTAGAGAGTATATTTTAAATGCAGCAATCTGTGCATGAATATAACAGCTGTGTGATGTTAGCATTGCATTATTAACCATTTTTATCAATCAACAATATGAAAGAAGTTTTGGGATAAATGGCGAGGTGATATTTTCCTGAGATCCAGAATGCACACTTAAACAATACTTCATGTACTTCAGTATTTTAAGAAGTGTTTGGTCACCGGTAAATCTCCTCGTTTTCAAATTGACAGGTTATACTCGTTATCAATTGATAATTGATTGACAGGTGGATTAGCCAATCAGGGACAAGCATGGTCTGTCCATGGTTGAAAAAATAAAGGAAAAAATATCAAAGAGGCCTGAAAAACAGATTTGCTCATTGATTCTACAGATTTCTGTAGAATCAATGAGCAACGCACTAAACTCTGTTAATCCGAGGTGAAATAAATTTGATTTTATTTGTAAACTATAGGTGACCAATGAGCTCTTTCATTTCACATGCGTCAGTGAAAAAATAAAAAATCTGACTGGACGATCACATTTGACCAGCGCCAATGGAGGATGTCCGGACCAGACTGATATCAATCTGAGATACTATTCTGGATTTGCCAGGTAAAGGTGATATGGCAAAGAAAGGAATATATTTTATTTTATCTTTCCTTGTTAAACTAAACTAGTAAATATGGCTTGAATTTCATGAACATAAACAAGACGTAATCTAAACTCTGCTCCAAACCACTGCTTTTGCTGTAGACCTCCCCATTGAAAAGAGCAAAGCTGATCATTCACTATTTGAACTATTTAATTCTAATCTGATTAAATGGTGCCTATGTTTAACCTTCTATTTTCATGTTAAAAAGATAAGAATTTTCACACCTTGGTACTTTTTTGTGATGCTGAGGGATGCTTTGGGTTTGTTGGCCTTTCTAGTGTTTGTTTTTTCCACTGACTTTTAAAGCTAAATGTGAGTTTTACATTGCTATTATGTGCAGCACTGGAAACTATTGTGTCTATAAAATGTGCTATACAAATAAAGTTGGATTGGATTGGAAACTTCACTTACTTCTCATTCAGAAAGTTGTAAAAGGTGCATATTTAATTAATGTACCTAAACAATTAAAGGAACGGTACCTTTTTTCCCCATGTATTTGAGTGAGATTTGTCTTGCTCCATTACAGATATATTGCATAAGCAGCTCTTGTGGTCAAAATAAGTCAGCTGCGTGCTGTCTATGTGCGCTTTGCATGCTAGTTGTTGTTAGCATTACCATGACAGCAACTCCGGCCTCTGAAATTTGTGAAAGCGCTTATAAATTAATTACAGTGAAAAATTAGGATGTTCTGAATGCATAAGGTAAGTGAGGAATAACTTTGGACCACTGCAAGCCGTTGAACTAGGTCAGTTTTTGATGTTTTTAAGACGGGTAAAATCAGGTACAGCGCCTTTAAGATGAGAAAAAGTGTTTGTGAGGTAGACGCGAGGTGTGCTTGTGGCTAATAGTCAATTTGAACTTCCTCCTTCTGTCGCTGTTTGAGAACGGGACATGACCTGTAACGTATTTGTTCTTGACTCAAATGAGGAAAACTTCACTTCCAATATCCTCCAACAGCCACTAAAGACGCAAAGTTAATCGAATGTTTGTCAATGAACCAAAGCATATGCCACTTTTCTGTCAAGTGTCTCAAATTTAACTTAATAGCTTAAAAGGACGGCCTAGCTCACCTTCTTAATAACATTCCTGAAAGGTGAGCTAGCGTCATCTGTGCACTGCATAGACAAGCTACAACCACTGTATCAATACATAAGGACAGTGCTGAAGCGAATTCAAATGGACTGTGACCTCGAACCCGTCTGACCACTCTTGTCCCAGTCTACAAAGGTCAAAGAACCAAACAGGTGTGAAAGAGGGACTATGAGGGGTTGACAGAAGCTCAGCTGGTAGAGTTCTTGACTTAAAAACATCATTGGTAGAGCGTCAGACGAAATGACTTACAGGTTGGTGGTGTGACTCCACCTCCCACAGATGAACACTGGCGTTGTATCCTTGGGCAAGACACTTAATCCACCTCACCTCCAGTGTCTGTGTACTCTGGTATATGAATGTGTGAGTGAATGGGTGAGTGGTTCCTTTGAGTGCCTTGAAGATGGAAAAGCGCTATATAAAAATGTGACCATTTACCATGAGGCGTTCAGGGGTGTCTAGTAATTTTACCTTAGAACTAATACTTTGCAGCTATAATTACAAATAAAAACGATTATCATAGATATAACCACACTTAAGTAGCTAAGTAACATATGTTGAGCATTTGATTATTAAACATGCTCACAAGTTATTTGCTCTCTGCAGTATAAATATAAGCTACATTGAAGCTCTGGTAGTTTTCCCTTTCACTTTTAGATCGCAAACCAAAACAAAAGCTCGGTGGCAGGGCCATACTTTGTCTCTGCTGCTGATTTAAAACAAGTGAGTACATGTCCAAACTCATGTCTAATATTTGCCTGGCTGTTTTCTTACCCAGTGCAGTTGAACGCCTCTTCTAGCATGCACTCAATGTAAATTGGCAGATACATGCAGCATGTATCACAGTATGTATCGGCTTCATCACATGTGTTCTTTGAGATTTGATTCATGACATCTCAATTGTAATTCCAGGGTTTACATGCATTTTGGTAAATCGGTTTAAGTTGGAGTAGGCCAGTTATCCAGTTTTCCAGCCGTGCTTCTAAACATAGTGAGTGTGTGCATACGTAGGAACAGAGCTGAGGGCAGAGACACAGATGGAGGAGTCTTCTATCACTCAGAGACTACGTTCACTTTGACTTGGGGCCATTTAAAACAGGCGGCCGGAGCAAATGTGATTTTGTCCCATTGCCTTAGAAAAATCACAGCATAAACAGCATCGGGAGGCATTAAGTTAGACAAGCAGATTCTTCAAAACTAGTGGTTTTAGCGGAAACGACTTTGTGTCACTTAAATATGAATCAACATAATCCAAGCTGTCGACCAAAAGGTGAATTTTATAGGACGGAATATAGTTTCTTTTCTCAACCGCAAAAGCAACTATGGCCACAAAAATGACTTGAATTCAGAACCTAATCTTCATTATTTGGCTTGTTTAAATGGTGCAGGGTCAGACTTATACAAAGGGCTTTTCAGTCTTCAAGGCACAATGAGCTTTACATCAAGGTACCACTCACCCATTCACACATACATTCATACACTAATGTCCGCAAACACTAGGGACAAGGGGAGTTAAGTGTCTTTTCCAGGGAGGTGGGGAGTTGGGATTGAGCTGCCAGATTTAGAGGACGAACACCAACTGAGATGCATGGTCAAGCAGTTTAAGACATAAATTGCTTCATAGTTTAGGCACATCAACAAGATTCCCTGCCCCAATAAAGAAATAATTAAAACAAACTACGTAACCTGCTTGTCTCCATAGAGATGTTATTGTTTTGCCTGGAAAGTTACAGTATTGACCTAAACTATAATTCACGTTGCACTTTTTCCAGTTGTTCTGATGTTTTATTCCACAAAAATACTTCTTACTGTGCGGTCACCTCTCCACAGATCTGACCTGTAACTTGTCCTGCTCTCCATGGAGATAATTAAGAAACTTCACGCCAAACTATGTACATTTTCTGCCATCTGCCATGCGTTTGTCTATGAGGCATTTATTCAATTCCAGGCTTTCTTATTTCTCAAAAATACCTTAAAAAACATTCATTCTTACTGTAAGAATCTGTACGCCGTCCACAGATCTGACCTGTAGCTTGTCTCACTTGTCTTCATGATATTTAAGTTTGAAACCAAACTGTGGAACTTTCTAGTTTAAGAAATACATAAATTTTCCATGGAAACAAACAGGCTAGACATTTTTGTATAGTGTATCTCTTTTATCTTCTGGTGAGTTCATGTTATCCGTCTGTTTTTTAGCCTGTCCTCTCCCTCCTCCTCCTCCTCCGCCTCATTCCCCCCTCTCCTCATCCGCTCCTCTCTTGTCTTCTCCTCTATCACTCTGACAAGCCCCACACTGCACTGACGCTGTATCAAAGCCCGAGGTGGTCCCAACGGAGTTTTCTAGACAAATGTCAATGAAGCGTCTGCCTTTTGAGGACAGGTGAGCTCAGCACTGCAAAAAACAATATATAGGTAAGTTCAGATACTTCACACAAATAAAATCATCTTTCTGTCTTGATTCAAAGAACAGGAGATTTGTGCTTGTGTCTGCTATATAGTTATAATCTATGACCCATGGATCATTATGTTATAATTTGGACTTTTTAAATTTGATTGATCTAAAGCGAGTTAAAAGGCCCATCTTGTGCAATTTTCTAATCTATTTTCTCATCAAAAACAAACCTTTCGTTGTGCTTTGTTTCATTCACACAAACCCTTTCTTTTCTCAAATGGAAAACACTCAGTTCCACCTTGTGACGTCATGTGGTAATACAGGGAGTTATTCACTGTGTTTTTAAAATCCACACACCTTCACTAGAATCATTTGGATAATTTCAGCCCTGGAATTGCTGATCTCTACTGAACAAAGTTTAAAAGGTAGTCATTAACTTGAAAACTACAGCTACATGACATCACACGGTGGAACAGAGCATATTGGGCTTTGGAGATGGAGACAGACTAATAATAAAGGATTACTCAAACATGTGTGAATGAAACAAAACACAACTCCACTCCTATGAGGTAACAGCATTACAATATGGATTAATGCTCACAGTTTTGTGTACTATAGTATCTTTAATAAAAGAAACAAGTCCGCTGACATCTGCATTAGAAAATTACAGTGCTTTTTTAAAAAATTGTACCAAAATGACATGCAATGCTGCTAAATCCCACACGCATCACCAAATAAAATTGGAGAACGAAGTAAGTAGAGAGCAATGGCGGTGAAAATGAGGGTAGACCGGAGCAATGATGTCTTGCATAAAGGATAATAAAGATTACTCAAATATGCATGAATCACTTTAAATACAACTTCAAGAGGGTAAATGAGAAGGAGAAACAACGGCGTGTTTAAAAGCTCTAGTCAATTTTGCCAACTATGTCTGCTTTAAGTTCAAGTTCAGAGAAGATGTATTTCCCCAAGTATAAAAAGGCTTGTTTTATTCGTGGATAATTTGACTTTTGGAAATTTACTCAACTCAAGATAACATTTTCTTAATTCTAGTCATTTTAACTTGGCAGGATTTTATTTTTTGCAGTGTGTCTGTCACGTTGCAACTTTTCTGCCCTCAAAACTGTATTCTTTTTAGCTTTTGTTCTCGCCCGGCACCGCGACTTGAACTGAACTTTCTCCTGGAGTCGAAGTGTTGCGATCCAGGAGACGTGAAAGAGGCAACACAAATGACATGTGATCAATCCTTCACTTTTCTGACAGCTGGTGTCAAGTGGTGCAGCCCTCTCTGTCACAAACTCATTTTTACTGCAGTATTTTTCTCAGATGTTTTTAAGGTTTATGCTGTCTTATAGTGCACTTCAGGTTTACAGGGTGGAGCTACAATGACGATCGGTAAAGCAATAGAAAACACGAGTGATTTGTCCTCAATGTGCAGTGCAACAGACAGAAATAACTATAGATATATCAGCACTTTTTTTTAGCGTATCGACTATCGGCTTTAAATCTCCAGCACAGACCGATATTTATTTTGGCTGACCTATTATAGAATACACACAAAAGTATTATTTGACCATTTAAGTGCGAGGAAATAACTGCACAAAACATGACTACTATGCTCTCTTAAATGTTTGCAGTTAAAAAATAAAATAAAATAAAATAGCATAACTTGGGGAAAATAATCAAAATTGGGCCAAGAGTTATTTTATTATCTTAAACCTGGTTGCTATTGATTGTTTGCGTTATGGTCTTTGTTAAATTAAGAAGAATGTTTCAAGTGCAGTCCTGCATTTGTGGGTCCTCTCTCTGTTGAAAACATGACAACTCTTGATTCTGAACAATTGGTGTTTGCACAGGCTATGAAAAAAAACATATTGGTCAATCTGTAGAAATAATCAACATGTGCACCTATCACATTTTTGTTTCAAAATATGTTAGACATGTGTATGATAATAAAAAATATAGTTTTATGATTAAAAATACATATAAAGTGGTCCCTCGATATTATCTAAATTTAATGTTGGTTTAATTGTGTTTTTTTTAATTAACATTATCTTTATTTTTGGCCATGACAGATTGAAGACCAGCATGGTGGCTGAGGGGCTTGTTTCTCCCATAAACCCAAAACACGCAGAATAGATCAAATCCAGTCCTGACCAAGAAACTCAAGATCTGGACATGGGTCTGTCTGCTGCTCCTGACAGGTGCCCCCAGAGGAATTGAAGGATGGGTCAAACGCAGAGGACAAAATTTCTCTATGGGGACAATAGAGGGTATCTCAACCTTAAATCTTATCTACTTCCTGCGTCTTAGTCAAACAGAGGCAACCACACTTTTATTTCATCACTTCAAACTAACGAACTAAACATAGTAAAAATCTGTCTATATCAGAATCGAACAAATTCTGCCCCTGACCTAAAAACATTACGTTGAATTCTGGTACATATTAATCAAAAATGACCTTAACCAAATGCCACTTTCCAACTCTCCCACGCTAAATTTACAAAGGTCATTCCAGTCCTGCAGTGCGGTCTTTTGACAACTAAATAAAACAGACAGTATATCAGAGCGTCCATTTAAAGTGTCTGTGTGAGTGATTAACATTTACTGCAGCAGCGACGGACACACTATTAAACTGCCATAGTATTGACACAGGTGAGGACGCACTGTGGTCTATGGACAGGCTCAGGGCTCATCTGCTGCTAATTACGTCCACCTCCTGAAAACGAAGGAGTGGAGACAGCGGGCCAGCATGATAGCACATTTTGCAGTTCGATATATTGCTTAAGGAAATATAGACAATAAACGATAATATTGGAACTACTTTATGCCACTGACAAATACCTCTGAAGTAGAATTATCCCCAAAAAACTACAATAAACAAACAGCAGAATGTAACACTTAAGTAGTACTAGTAGAGTAGTAGTAGTGAAAGAGAGTCACTACGTTTACCTGCACAGGAAACTCTAAACAACCAAATGCTAATCAAACTAATTCCAATCGTCTTTGCCTTAAAACCTGTCAGACCATCGAGAGACGAGCTGTTGGAAAAGGTGGCAAATCATGTGCATATTGTTTGGACTTGTCCCTCGTTACTGGACAGATTTGACGAAATGTATAGATAAAGTACTCGATGCTGAACTTCCTTACACTTTTCAGTTGTTCTATTTGGGTAAACTTGATGCTAATTTTAAAAAGAACTTGAATATCAGAATGTTTGGGATCCTGTTGCTAGCAGGGAAAAAAGGTATTACTAGGAAACGTTAAGGGCAGAGGCACCAAAAATGGAAAATCGGGTTGATGTGATGTATGATATTTATGTTATGGAGAAAGTGACTTATACTTTAAGATTAGAAACGGAGAAAGTTGCGAATATATGGAAAGACTGGCTGGATTTTGTAAAACCACTAAGGTTGGACTTTATCTAAATATCATTATTCCCCCTTGTTTTGGTTCTGCTTCCCAAATGTGTTATTTTTAATATTATTATTATTTTGTTCACTCTTGTCCCAGTCCACAAGCAGATCAATGAACCGAATATGTGCGAATGGGAGCTGAGGTTGGGTCTACTAATTAAACACAGGCACTAAAAGTTTGCAGTTATAATTTCTAATAAAAATGACTAACATATAGCACTGGCACATTGACGCACCAGTAGTTTTTGCTTTCACTTTCACATAGCACTTTAAAAATAATGAAACAACACGTGCAATGTTGGAAGGGATTTCTCCAGATTTGTTAATAGAGATCATCGAGATTCAAACTACAACACCTCAGTTGTAGTTACTGAGTTTCTATGCATTTTCATGAACTGGTTTAAATTGAACTAGGCCAGTTATGCAGTTTTCCTGGTGTGAAAGTAAACATATTGATCGTGGTCTATGGACAGGTTCAGGGCTCATCTGCTTTATCTCAACCTTCTGAGAACATTGAGTGGAGACAGTGGGAGCTAGACAGACATGGAGGAACCAAAGACAAGTGCGTTCAGTGGTGATGGATGTTATACAAGTGGAGGTAAGAGGTCAGGGCAATGAGTTTATAAGGCTATGACGGATGTGAATCTAGGCTAGTTCGACATGTTCACAGCAAAATTAGCTGTGCGTCAACGTTGTTAAGCAATTCATTCCTTCATTTTTTCCATGGATTTCATGGAAAAAAAATGATATATATATTAAAAGTTTAAAAGCTTCAGGGATAATCAGCTCTGTGGTAACTAATGACAATATGATTATATTTTATTTAAAATCTGTTTCTGAAACTTTATAAACCGCAAAGTTATTAAAACATTGCACAGAATGTTGCATTTTAAACAGCCTTTTTAGACTTAAAACAGCTGTATTATGAATATTAGTTAGCATGTAGCTGGTTAGCCTCCGTGATGCCTTTGAACTCCTTAATATCTTTTTTTTTGTTTTGTTTGCACAGTACCTGCTTACCAATGAATAATGAATACTGCACAAAATTTGAAAGCAACTTTGAGTGTCTGGAAAAAAGCGCTATACAAGACCAAAGAGAACATTTTATTCATATGCAATGCAGTCTAGGGCACTTTTTTTTCTGACAAGCAATACAACTGACATTAGATTTGCGTTTAGATTTATTTTTTTAATAATAGGTATCTCTTCAAAGTTCACATTTCCTGTCCAAGAAAATTACCAAAATACTGAAATATGAACTGAAAAGACCTACATTTCAGAAGATGTTTGTACAGCTCTAAACTACAGGGTTAGTTGCCTGGGATCCAGAATATGCACTTCTTCAGTTCAATGCACCAGTGAATTTCCCCTTTTTCAAATGGGTGTGATTGACAAGTGGATTAGCCAATCAGGGACACGCATGGTCCACCATATCAGAAAAA
The DNA here is from genome assembly GCA_019594935.1 of Periophthalmus modestus. Taxonomy (NCBI): domain Eukaryota; kingdom Metazoa; phylum Chordata; class Actinopteri; order Gobiiformes; family Gobiidae; genus Periophthalmus; species Periophthalmus modestus. The sequence continues at coordinate 20,768,521 of JAIEZT010000012.1, read as the reverse complement.
ATAAAGGGAAAAAAAATCACATTGGGCTGAAAAACATGGCGGATTTCTGCAGAATCAATGAGCAAAGCACTAAACTCTGGTAATCTGAGAATTTAGATGTTATTTGTAAATCATAAGTGACCAATGAGCTCCTTTGTTTCACATGTTACTGAAAAAACAGATCTGATTGGACGATTGTCTTTCACCCAGTCCACTACACACAAACATGCAAAACCCATGCTCTTCTGAAACACGTGTCATCGTGACACACACATGCTCATCTCATCTGCATTCACCACCTGAGGCCTCCCATGTTTTAACTCTGTCATTAAACTCCTCTGCCACATAAAGTACATCTGTGAGTAAAGAGCGCGCACAACCCGCCTCCAGGCTGCCGGGTAATGGCCAATTCCACCGTCTGACACCAAATGGGACACAGCATCAAACTAATGTTATACACAATGCAGCTAAATGCGCTCTGTGTTTTGCTGTTCACTTAGGCACTGCATCTCGACTCATTTTCAAGTCCATTTGTCTAAAACTCCTATTTTCTTGTTTTAAAACGGGTTTCTGTTTGGTGGATTTAGTAACCCTTTGAGCCTGGCAGACTATAGTTCTGCTGGCAAAACTGAAGATATACCTAGTTATAATTTGTGAAAAATAAGGCAGATTTAGATTTTAAATATTAATTTTAATGTTAAGGTAGATTTTATTGTCCGCCGAGGGAACTGTTTCGTCTGTATTTGACCCACTCTTTAACAAGTCAAGAGGCACCACAGAGAAATGCCCAGGAACCCGTCTCCAGATCTTGAGTGAGACATGATCAGGACGACCTTAGCTTGAGGGTTTTAGCTGTTGTGAATGTTTTAGTTGGTTTCATTGTACAATAAGTGTGCGTACATCTTACACTCTTTTAATGGGGCAGTATGTAAATTTGTGGAAGTGGCCCATCTCTTTCAGGATTCCATGGAAACAGAAAGTTAAAACCATACTTCGGAACATTCTACATGGAGACAGATGCCATACTGTGGAAGATTATAGGAAAAACATGCAAAGGAAGGAACAACATGGAAGCCCACTCACAGGAAGGACACAAGTTTTTCCAAGTTTTTAGTGGCAAACACAAACTGAAAATACAGGCTTTTATTTCACTCTACTTTTTGGCTAAAAAGTTACACATTGTGGCTTTAAATGTAAACTAGTAAAAACTCAAAATAATGTACTTATAAATTCCAAATCAATGTAACAAGGGTGGTATTATGCAAAAATAAACTTTCTGGAGCTTTCTACCATGTTATAACCTTGTTCGCTCATCAAAATCACAAAGTGGTTTTATATGATATCCATGCATGTTTGAGTAATTTAGCGATCTCTCTATTCCCTACTCAAACCCTCCTTACCATTAGCAGTACATAAATATACAAAACAATACACTACAACTTCACAAACCTGATGCAATGTGCAGTAGTTAAATTAGCAGAATGCACACCAAATGTGTAGCGATGACACTCTGAAGGGGGCGTGGCAAAAAAGAGCCTGAAAACGTATTAAACATATTTTTTTCTGTGAATATAACTTCTTCAAAGCAATATAACTTCTTCAAAGCAATAAAAGGTAACCTGATGACCTTAATATGTTATGTGTTGGCAGTTAATAGCACATAGAAGTGTAATACCCCCTCTTTAACTCCTATAGATGATCTTTTACATGCCTGCAGACTCCCTTCACACAGCTACAGACACAGGCCCAGGGAGCTCTCTCCACATTGTTGCACTAATTACCAGCACAACTTCTCCAGGAGTTTCTCACTAAAGTCCCACGTGTGACATTACATTTCCTGTTTCACGGAACTACGGCAAGCCCCAGTGCCCAAAAATGTTCTGTTGTGTCAAATGCCCCCCAGCGCTACTAGATCAGTTTTATAACAAAGATGTCTTCCATAGATCACAGACACCACAGAGATCTGGGGAAATGTATCTGACAAATTTGCAGTTTATGAATCTAATAAACTGCAAAAGAGAAGAAAAAGTTTAAGGAAAAAAGACTTTATCAGCATGTAATTAAAGAGCTGATACAGAAATTCACCTAAATCAATTAACCTGGGACACAATCTATAAATTACATCCAGGGTCCATGGGTGATCTAATTATTCAGAAATGAATTATCTTCCTACAGAGACGTGGTGAAGAAGAGTCTAAGAAAATGTTTTATTTCAGAAGAAAACATTATATACCAACACTCAAAACTTTGGACACACTTTTCCAATTTTTCTTCTTCATTTCTATGATTATTTGCAATGTAGATGTAGAATAAACACATTCAAGAGACTTCAAGAAGCTCAGTGAGAGAAGGCCAAGGGTTTACAGCTCTGTCAACAAAGCAAGACGGGCTACTTTGAGGATTTGAATATAAATACAATTTTGGGTATATTGCAAACTAGTTTTAGTCATAGGATCTGGCAACACAAAGTGAGGACTCTCTGTATCTCTGTAAAACCAAATCTGAAACTGTGGCAATACAACAAATGTCTTGATTGGAGTCATATTTTGACAATCCTAAGTGTAATGTGGAACAAACAGGCTCTAAAACACATTTGAAAAGACCTTTTATGACACAGACAGTGAAATGTAATTAAATTGTAAACAGTTACCAATCTGTCACCGTATTTCAACCTTTATTTGGTAAATAATATGTATTTAAAAAGTCTCATTGTACAGTAGATATAATGGTTTGACTTAGTTTGAAAATGAATCACTGATTGCAAACATAAACTGCAGCCCTAGTTGATATTTTTTTTAGCATTTCTGTTCCAAAGTTTTCTTACAACTCTATAGATCATGAAAGCAACTACCGGTACTGACAAAACTGCCCTATATACATAATGTTTCCTCCATAATCAGCACACTGCCTTCTGTTCTCAGCATTGGAAAGGTAATGGTTTAGACTAAAGCCATGGGAACAATACAACACTAAACACACTTTTATCGCAGCGTGTAGCTTCAGAAAGTGATGAACACGGCAGGATACCACACACACACAGACGTACACAGAGATGGAAAGACGAAACAGCTCTAAGAAGTCTGAAAAGCCCAATGAACCAAATGGGAGGCCATGTTTGGTCCATATGCTGCAAAACCTGTATTACGCGTTTTACAATCTGTCAACAAAGAGACTGGAACAAAACAGCATGAAATATGATGAAATAGCTTTAATAAAGACGTTTTGATTAGAGTTTGACTACTCACTTTCCAATAGAATACTTTTGGTTATTTCAAGTGCAATATGCCACTTTTTAAAAGTTAAACCATGCATATTTTTGGAGTGCAATATCAAACAGGGCTGTGAGATTAATCGTAATCAAATCGAAAACGCTATTTCATTGGACTCAGTTGGCAAATTGCAAAGTTGCATTTGTTTAAGTTCCATAATTTCCTCCACAAACAGCTAAATGTCCTGTTTAATTCTGCATAAAACTGCTAACCCTGTAGTTTAGATCTGTACATCTGAAATACACATCATTCTTTTATTAGTTTTGAATGCTGTTAGTCTGTCAATTCATCTGGACGATATCACAATATCACAAATCAATATTTTTCCCAAATCATTCAGTTCTAATATCAAGATTATCAGAGTACTTTTCAAACCATGACAGGAGGGCTTTCATAGTTTGAAAAGGTGGACAAACACTACAAATTGAGCTACTGTTGCCATGGAGACACTTGCACAAGCAGACCTGTGTACAAGTATCAAACATGTACCATACTTTGTGAAAAATAAAATGTGTGTTTGAAATGTTATGCAATGGAGAAAAACGAAAACTTTTTCTTTGTCCTTAGTGGAGCAGACCTCTGAAAAATATGTATTCTTTCTATCAATGGCCTCGCATTTCCACTGAACTGACCTGTAACTTGGTCTTGTGAAGTATGATTTTCCCTGTAGCTCTCACAACTCCTTTGGCACCTCATTAGTATTCACATGCACGAATCAACTCTTTGGGGCTCCCCGTGTTTTAATTCAAGCTATTCCAACTTATTTCCGATCAGCGTTTTTGCAGTGAACAAGGGTACGCCTCTCAAAAACTCTTTTCATTACCGGAGCAGGCCACTTGGTGTGAGGAGTATTTTATTTACAAATGAGAATCCGGTGTTCCCAGTGAAAGCAGAGGAGGAGCGGTGGAAGCCAGAGCTAATTAGTCTCTCTGTGTTCAACATTTAATAAACCCAAAAAAATGATGTAAATGAGGAGCCCAAACTGAGCACTGTACAAACTTAGTGTGTTAGACAGCACATGTGGAACCCATTAAACCCTCTCCAAAACATGAAGTAAAAACACCTCAAAGAATCATTTTGTGTGATTTAAAGTGTTTTTTGTTGATATTGGCCATCAGGAAAATAAAATCAAATGCTAAATTATTATGAAAAGGTAAATGGCCGCATTATTATATAACGCTTTTCCACCGTCAAGGCACTCAAAGCGCTTTACATCAAGAAACCACTCACCCATTCACATGCATTTTCACACACCAGTGTACACAGACACTGGGGGTGTGGTGGGTTAAGTGTTTTGCCCAAGGACACAATGACACAATGGGAGCTAGAATCGCACTGCCAACCTGTGGGTCAGTGGATCTGGCCGCTCAGCCAATGTTGTTTATGTTGAGAGTGGGATTCGAACTGCCAACCTTTGGATCAGTCGACGAACACTCTACCAACTAAGCTGCTGTCGCCTCTTTAGGTAACATTATTATGCATTATACAGGACAGTTAAAGGGGCTGTACCTGATTTTTACAGTCTAAAAACAAAAAACAAAACCCAACAACAACTAGTTCATTCTAAACAGTTTGCAGTGGTCCAAAGCTATTTCTCACCTTATGCTTTCAGAGCATCCTAATTATTCACCATGATGAGTTTATTGGCACCTTTCACAACTCAGAGGCCAGTGGTGGTTTGTAATACAGTAATGTTAACAACAGCTAGCATGCTAACAGCGCATCATCCTTACTCCTTGGTTTGGAGACGATAAAATGCTTTATAATTAGATGCAGAAAGAACACTGTGGCCTCATTTTGACCTTAAGCTGCTTTTACAATATATCTGTACTGGGGCAAGATAAATGCTACTTTACTACATGTCAAAAATCAGGTGTTGATACTTCACATTGGATGACTTACAATAAAGTTCATACAGTAGGGCTGTTATCGACTAAACTAATTCTTGTTTGACCAAAGAGCTGCCGATCGATTAGTGAGCAAAAGGGGGCGTAGCAAAAGCTCTCAAAACTATTACGTATCGCTATGCACCTGACCCAAACTAAACTAATAGAGACAGATTGAACTTGTGAATCATGAGTTAATTTGCCTTTTTACAGATAAATACCAAAAAACATAAAATCTTCAGCTAACTCACTGACTAACTTCTCTTTTCTGCTGTTGTCCCATATAAATCCTTAGAATCTGAATACAATTATTAGTCCGCTAATACAAATTTTGATTGATTAAGATACCATCAACCGATTAATCGACTAAACAACTAAAAGGCTACAGCCATAAAACAAATTATTTAATGCTGGGGTACTTTTTTCTTATAAGTACATTGTAATTGCTGACTGCTGTGCACTGCTGTCTGCATCGAATTATGCAAGAAAATAATATTAAAACGTAAGCAGCAAGCTTTTTGAGTTAACAAGAACGAGACAGCTCAAAAAAAATTAAATATGCATGAGCTCCAGATATGTTTTAGATGTAGAAATAACATTAGGACATGGCTAAAAGCGAGTGGAAAATAGTGCAGAATTTATATCCAAAACACACAAATTGGAATATTATACAAAAAAGGCTAATGTACGCATTAATGGTGCACTAAGTGACTTTGCTGAGTTTGGTGGAGGTTCAGGTACCTGCTCGTCTCCGTGGACATGTTAATGCTTTGTCTGGGACGTCCCACAGTATTGTATTAAAGTTATATGGAAGAACGACGCCATGTGACGCCACTGGATCAAGTTACAAGTCTGCTCTGTGGAGAGGAGACCGAATGAGTGTTTTCAAGGTATTTTTGAACAATAAAAACCTGTAAGTGAATAAATTTGAACCAGATAAGTTTAATGCCACACTCTGAAACATTCCTGGCAAAGCAATTACGTCTCCACGGTGCCAGAAAAGCTAGAACCAAAGTCATAAAAAGCATTTGAATTGGAGGCACCTGCCAAATTGCATGCCACTCTAATTTCCGAGTTCATAGGTTGGACCAAATTGGACCCATTTACTAAAGATGATTTTTCCTGTGACTCTTTGTGTTAAACAGCAGGGGGCGCTCTTTGGACAATTATCCTCCAGTCACCCATAACACCAGGACCATTCACTGACGAAAGCCCATGAACCTGAACATGAAACTCACGGAGCGATTTTTCATTGATGACACCACCCGTGTTTAGCATAAAAATAAACCGGCAAAAGTGAGAAGAAAAAAAGGAAAACAAATAGACGTGAGTCACTATGGCAACAAGACAGTAACCTGTAATTTCCAAAGGCACAATATGACAATCAAACATATACATAAAAACAGGGCTGCAACTGTTTTATGTCCTTTTATTACAATAAAGATCTTTATTTAAAAAGCAATGAAAATTAATGTAGAAAATTGTTGGTGCATGAGATGTTAATTTAAACATTTAAAGCTCCCACGTGTAACATTTCCTGTAGCGACCCATATGACTCGATTGAGATAGAAAGTGAAAAGCATTACTTTGGTGCATACTCAACACAGACAGACAAGTTAAATGCAATGTTGTGTCATAAAAACAAACAGGTGAAGTCAGATCTGTGGAGAGGTAAGCCATCATAGGTAGAATGCATGTTTTTCAAGATGTTTCAAAGCAGCCAAAATCTCAAATGGTGGAAATGTTACGTGGTGGGGCATTAATATTATTGTGAATCACTAGTGTAATTATGCACCTTAACAATCCAGGACATTCAACTGGAGTCTAGACTAAGTTTGAAGAGTTGAGGACATTTTTCCTCTGACCCGAGGGTTTGATCTCAGGTCGGTAACAGTAACAGGAAAAATATTGAAAATCGATAATAAGAAAAGAATTTTTACTGCAGAAAGAAAAATGTACAGCCCTTGACTCATTTCAGATAACTGAAATTGGATATAAAGAGTCCTTTGATGTGTGCATTTTGTGAACTGAATCCTGATTAGAAAACATAAATTGTAAATCTATTTGGAACTGCAATCCTCCTAAGAAAAATCACAATTGGATTTTTTTTTTTCCAAAATCATGCAGTCCCACTGCACAACTTTTTAGCAAAAAAACAGACTAAAATAAAAAAAAAAAAAATTAAAATAGACTAAAATAAAAGGGTCTTATTTTAAATTGCACTGAAAAACTTGCATCCTTACCGTGAGCATGCTCGCATCTCCACAAACCTGACTCTGAGACTCCTGACTATAAAATTCAACAGTACGTAAAAATGTATCTATAGTGCCATCTCGAGAAGGTTACACAGTGTTACTTTAAAATAATTATTGCAAATGGACTTCCCCTCTACTCTGAGCTGTTCTAAAGTGCGACACGTTGTCTAAAAGCTAAACTAGCATCAAAACCACTAGCTTTTATAGCATTAAGAGCTGTTAGGACAGTCTGCCTAACAGCATCCTCTCACCTTAATGATTAATGCACAATCACATCTAAAACAATAGATATACTCAGCCGCCCCACATTTGATAAAAGCTAATGTAGTGCGCAGTTTCGTGGTAGGCAGGACACAAGGACAGTAGTTGCTAGGCGACCGGTGGACTCCCAGAAGTTTTTGCTTTGAGGCACAGAATGACAGGAGTGTATTGTCTGCGCTGACAGATCACACATTCTCACTGGTACAAGGCGCTCTTTGTTCTACAGCCCCATAAGTGTGCAGAGATGTTACAAGAGGCATTGTTTTTCCCATAGTCTTTGTAATAATAGTGGTTTAATAGCTTTGTGGCGTATTCAGTTGTATACAGAATATGTTTAAAGAGTGGATATTATGCAAAATCAACTTTCCGCCATGTTATAATGTTGTTCCTTCCTCAAAAACATGCCTGAACTGGTGTTATATGTCATCCATGCATGTTTGAGTAATCCTGCGATCTCCATCTCGATCTCTAGTCGAACCCTTGCAGTTAGCTGTACAAGCCTGTCCAAGACTCAGCTCACAAGTCTATGTCATGACAATTTTCCATAAATATACAAAAGTATCAAATTAAACAATATACTACAACTTCACAACCTTGATGTTTGAAAGGGGTTGCTCAAATTACAAACACAAATAGGCAACAATAACATGACTTTTTATGATTCTTCGTCCAACATGCAGATCCAGGAGGATTATGAGAGCTTAAGCTTTCATACACTTTTTGGACTAGAATGTGGTCGTTGTAAACATATGTTTGTGTTGTGCTTTACATGAAATTAGGATTTGAATTTGTTGCTTCCACAGAGTCTGCAAACACAGTGATATCCAGGGCACTACTGTTGCTGCTGGTAAGCTAACCATTATTATAGTTTTTTTTGTTTTTTTTTTTTTTTTGTGATTTTTGCAGCAACATTCTGCTAATTAATATCAGTTAAAATAAAAAAGTGCAATGACATAATCCTCGTATCTTTCAGAAGAAGACAGGACTTTAGAGAACCACCAACACACAGGGTGCAGATGACATAAGTGAACCAACTAAAAACATTTTAACAAATTTAGTTTTACAACATTTATCACTTTTATCTACAGAGTGCTTTGGCAATATGAGGGCTTTGTACCAGATACCTTACCTGTTACTGAATGAAAAGAAGATGAAGTAAAGCAGCACATGGCCTGCTCTTTGTGCATGTACATTTCTGTATTGCTGACTGAATCCGGGTCCGTTGTTGCATTAGTAGTGTAATAAAATGCAATGTTAAATATGTACAACAAAAAGTAGATAATCATAGTGTAATCATTTGTTATTCCTGTGTCCACAGGCAGAGACCAGAGCTTCTTCACTGGACTAAGTCTTCACACTGTCCAGCTCCACACTGCTGGACAGCTGCGCTCTCTCTGTGTGTTTGATTCATTTAAGACAATACAGAAGAATGGAAAACTAGACACAGTTTCTGTGTACTGGTTTTAGTTAAAACATTCAAAGGACATTTGATTTTGCATGTAGAGGTATTTGTAAGAACTGAATTAAATGACATTGAAAAAAAAGGGTAATTTAAAAGGGTCCATTTTGATGATTAGGTAACATAAAACAATGCATTTAGGATGAACATGTCATGTTTGAAAAGTGATGTTTGTGTTGTGAAAAAATATGCATAAAGAGTATGTATTGAATTTTCAAAACTTAATCTATTATAATACAATTCAAGTAATGGGTTAAAGTAAAGAGTAAATGGTTAAAGTAAAGGGTATGTAATTAAGTTTCAAGCCTAAACATTTTATAACACACAACCGCTTTCTATATAAATTTTATGTAAATCCAGCGACTTGTTTCTTTCAGTGTACAGGAGAAACCTGCTTCGCCTGCAGCAGATCAGTGTCCCCTCGAGGGAGAGACTACACAGAGAGAGGCAGACAGGGCAACCCTTGGGCGACGCACTTTGGTCTCTATCCTCTCTGCTAAATCCAAATTATACCTTTCCTCATGCATTATGATTGTTCAGTTCAAAATCTATATGAGAATTAAATTAAAAGACTAGAGCTGCAGGGATCACAATCTACATTACAATTTGAATAGATACTGTTTAAAAATTACAAAGGTTGCTTTGAAAACAAAATGTTCCTTCTTTTTATTTATAAAGCCTTCTAGCACTGTAATAATGATAATAGACTTACACTTGTAATACGCTTTGTCAAAGCCTCTCAAAGCGCTATCGTGTAATCATTACTCATTCACTCAGTGGGGGTAAGCTACTTCTGCAGCCACAGCTGCCCTGGGGTAGACTGACCGAAGCAAGGCTGCCAATCTGTGCCATCGGCACCTCCAAACACCACCTACCTCTCACACACACATACCACATTCATATTAGGCAGTGTGCGTGAAGTGTCTTGCCTAAGGACACAATGACATAGCTTAGTCCCAAACCTCTACACACATGTCTTGAAAAGCATGGGATTCTTATATTAGCTTAGCAGTTTAGTCTTTTCTCATTATGTATTTAACCATAAATTGCAGATGAGACCAAATGTAGTAAACACACACTTGCTATAGGCCAAGATTAGAGAGCAGGTATATTTAAATAACCTGCACTGATATTCCAAGACCAAAGGGGATAACATAATAAAAAGGTAAGTCCAAAGTCTGTATAGATGTTTTGAATTTCTCACCTAGATTATGAGCAGACCCCAGGTAAAGTGTGCCTCCTGTTTATAACAGTGTTGCGGTGAGTTTGGTGTGGAGTTAATCTGACGGACACAGAGATTATCAGAGCCCTGTGACAAATCCTCTGCCGTACTGTGCAAACAATGGACTTATCAAGGAGCATGCAGAGCGCACTCCTCTGGACACTGTAAACATCAAAGCAACGGTTTGACAAGGGCTGCACCATAGCGGGAAAGATGTCATATTCGATAACTATGTTTCGCAATGCACACAATGTCGGTGCGATATTTTGATGTACTTTTTGGCAGTTAATGCATAAATTAAACCTAACTTGTAATCTGTTAAGTAGTCATCACATCTGTAATTTTTTTTTGATTTATTTTTTTTTAGCAGATGTGAAACCTGTAAGAAAGGTACAACTCTATAATAACTGGTTAACTAAACTTTAATTAGCCTTAATTAAAAATAGACTAATATGTTTTTTTCACGGCTAGAGAAACCGATGGCTGATCTGCCAATATTTTTGTTGCACTATGTGTGGCTAATTTTGTTAATTTTCCCTAAATGATGTGCACTGAAAAGCTCAAATAAAGCATAATTTCTATTATTTTGGTAGCAGGTAGATCAAAACTAAAATTTCATCCTCAGCTTGAGAGTGCAAATATCAGTCAATGCATCTCAGTCTATAATTATTATAAAGCACTTAATTCATAATGAGGATTGGTAACTACTTACATGTTAGAAGTTAGAGTAGGGTATTAATCAACTAGTTACAAAACTGAATCATCATGAATTAAGCCTTAGTTGATATTTTATTGAGGAAAATGCATGTGTATTTATTATAAAGCCTTACCAAATTAATAGAGCTTCATATTGCATTCAGTATTGCCCACTCCATGACCACCTTGAGTCAATTTTCGAGAAACTTGCAGCTACAGTTTACGCTTTAAAAACACCATTCAGGCAGATGGCTTCACTGCTCCAATCCAGAGAGCAGTTTTATACAAATGAAATAAAGTGTCAGACAAAAGTTTGCCTCTTCTCTCGCTTGATTCACTGACGCCGTCTAGACACTCCAAATGTATCTCTATTCAGGGGCACACTTTAAAAACAGATTGAGCAAAATGTCAGGGCTAACAGCACTGTAGTACAAGTCACCCAACCTTCCCATTCACACAAGAAACAGTACAGCTCAGAGTACACACCTTACTTTGATTTCTACATGCGTACTCTTTTTAGTTACGACACATTTTAATAGCGCTGTATCTGCTTTTTACCATCCTAGAAAATGTGAAAAACAACTAGTTAATTTTAGACAGTTTGCAGTGGTTCGAAGTTATCCCTGACTTAACTTATACATTCAGAGTATTTTAATCAAGATTAATTTAAAAGCACATTTTACAACTTTCAGAGTTGGCATAATAATGTTAACAGCAAGCAGCATGCCAACAGCCTTACTTCCTGGTTCGTGGAAGATTAAAAAAAAAAAGCTTCATAATTAGATGCAGGCAGCACACAGTAGACTCAGTTTGACCCAATGAGCAGCTTTTACATATACAGTGGCAAGACAAATTAAAAAAAAAAATCAGCTACAGCCTCTTTAACTTGTACTTGTGATGGGTGATAAGATTTTTGAAGTAACAGTGCTTTATGCTTCTCACTGTGAGTAAGTTTACAAGTGACAAAAGCTTTATGTTGACAATATTAAATCATATGAACATTTGTTTGCACCAATCCCTCAGATAATGAACAGCTCTTCTCATACAGTCCATTCTTTAGAAATACCAAAATCTGTGCAATATGTACTCATTTCTCTGCCCAACTGCATAAACGCTGTTACGTCTAAACAGCTGCTCTGTACTTGAATAATATGTTAAAGTAATTCATCAGGACTTCCAACTGGTCTACAAACGAGGGTGATCCAAAAATGAATGAAATTATAATACTTGAACTGAGTACATATTGTAGTCTATAATTATTTTTTTAAAGCCTGAATTAAAAAAGAACAAAACGTTGTACTATCAAACCATGGTATAAAGTGATATTTCTGAACTTTTATCATTTACCTCAACAAAGTCATTTACAAGCACATTTATGATTGTCATATCTGAATTATGTGATGAGGGTCATACTTTGCTTTCCGACTAAATCACATGCACTTTCTTAAACTCTTCACTTCACATTTTGAAATTTTGACCAACTAAGAAGTGCACATGTAGTTCAAAGGATGGAGGTTAAGGAACCTTGATCCTAGTGTGATTTTTCTGCACTTTATTTTTCCTGTATCCATGGTGACTCTGCATGAAGCCATCTATGACAGCCAACTAGCTCTGAAATGCTACAGACTTTTTATGATAATGCAACAGGCATTCTACAACAAATATGGGAGAAGACATTCCTGAGGAAACACTTCAAGGGAATGTCCCATCTCATCACCGACCGAAACAACAGAGTGGAGTGACAGTGAAGCTTAGAAGAGGCTTTCTTGTCATGTCCAGAGTTTACCTGGCACCCCCTGGAGGCTGCTGTGATACCCAGGGTGCAGAACACAGAGGAGGGACACTTTTGTCCTGAGGTCTACTATTCACCTCAAACTGCCCTGACATTGGTTTGATTACTCTACCTGTTCAGCTTTTGTTTGAGCTTTCTACTATTATTGTATCTGTGTAAACCCTCAGTCGTCCAGGTCTGATCCATAGCAAAAGATGAAGTTTAAATCTGTCAACTCTCAAATCGTTGTGGGATTTGTCCAGTTGACAGATTTAAACTTCGTCTTTTGCTACTATTATTGTATATTATGGCTGAATGTGCTTGAATTGCCTCTTAGGGACAAATAAAGTGATATTGATTGTTCTGATTTCTGAACCTTTAAAATTATTTAAATGGTATGTAAACGGCAAAATCCGCTGTAAGTATTCAGAGGGGCCGTGATTTTGCTGTTTATATGTCATTTTAATAGTCTTACAACTCCAAAAAGTCTGAAATGAAGGAAATTTGGAATGCGTGTGTGACGGCAGCCGGTGTCTACAAATAGAGAGGATCAGAGGTGGAGCATTCTGGGATAAAGCACAAGTTTATCTATCATAGTGAGGATAAATCAGTAAGTAATTCAAGCCACAGAGAGAGGCTGAGGTAATAATGACCTGCTGACAATAGACCTGCTAATACAAGGGCTTTATTACCCTCTGGCTCCATAAAATCAAATAAGCTTCATCCACAGAGCAGAGAGACGACTGCACACTCTGTATGCATAGGTCCTCAAGATGTCCACCAAGATTTACATTAAACTAGGTCAATGAATTATGTTTCTGTTGATTAATTGTCCTATTCAGATTAGGAATTTTGCATTTTTTATGATTATGATTGTGATTAGATTTGCAATGCCTGTTTAAAAAATTGATTCTGTTCAAAGTTCACATTGTATATTGTGAACACAACCTATTCATAATTTTGAATGTTTAATCAATAAATACAATGACTTTTTTAGTGCAGGAGAAGCAGTGTTTACCTGTGGCTGTGGTCTCTTCCCAGGATGCGCTCTCCGGTCGGGTCCAGAGGTGAATGGAGCAGGTTTAAACAGGAGGTCAAGGATTGACTCGAGTTTTCCCGGGACACTGCACAAACAAAAAGAACAACGTACAGATTAGATTTTAGTATAAATCAATACTGTAATGTAGTCACAGACCGTATTTGTAATCTTATAGTGCAAAAGTGGGTGGAATGGACAAAATAAGTCATGGGATCTGGCAACCTATAGTAAAAACCAAACCAATAAATAAATAAACCTATCAATCTATTTATCTATCGATCAATCTGTCTATCAATCTCGCTATCTATCAATCAATCAATCAATCAATCAATCAATCAATCAACCAATCTATCAATCTATCTATCTAATATTTTTTACACACATGTATTTTTGTTTTAAATATCTGAATTTTGATTTTAACACGTGGACTATACGTCGCTCTGGAATATAATTCGCACCAGCCAAAAAATGCATAATAATGAAGAAAAAATATATATCGTCGCACTGGACTATAAGTAGCATTTTTTGTGAAATCTATTATACGAAATCCGAGACCAAGAACATACACTTTATCTTTAAACGCAAGTTATAATAATAATAAAATAGAGAACAACAGGCTGAATAGCAGTACAGCACGCCAACATAACACATTTATATTTATTCAGCTACATGAAGCATAGACAGCAAACTGAATACATGTCTGGTATGTTAACAAGTTTACTCTGATATGATAACAAGTTTACTCTGGATCTCACTCCAAGTCACTAAATCTATTGAATTCTTCATCCTTGGTGTCGCTTCTGAACAACTCTACCAACTCCAGAGGTAGATGAAGCGCCGATCCTCTTCTGTGTGGCTTCATCAGACTCAGCAAAATTCGATTTTCTTTTAGGGGGCATTTTTGTTCAGTCTTTCTCAGATGTCTTTTAAATTACCGTAATGCTGAAATGTTGAATGTTGAAAATTTTCAATGGCACAGGAGTAGTAGATACTGGTACACAAGCCTAGAGTGCCCTCACACTGTTGTCAGTGTGACAATAACGAAGATGTGAAATTCTATATTTTAATAATTTGACATATACGTTGCACCTGAGTATAAGTCGCACCCCGGCCCAAACATTTTTAAAAAGTGCGACTTATAGTCTGGAAAATACGGTAATATTGTTACAATACTACTGTTATACTTCAGATATCAATTTCACTACTAAAGAAAAAGCTCGATACCAGTCGACACAAGTGTGATCATTTAAAATGAAAGTAATTTTAAACTATTTTTAGTTTCATTTTTTTTTTTCCCCATAAGATCTAGTTCTGTGATACACCCAGAGCATCCTAAAACTGTTGAGGAAAGCTCCAAGTTTGTCCTGCAGAGTTTGTCCGGGTGAGGCGTATCAGTGCTTTGACATTTCCTCAAACGTGTGTAAAGGTCCCAGTGTCTGCCTGTGTCCTGTCTGCTCCTCTGTTCACAGACATGAGTCACAGATCAGAAGAGCACCATCACACAGAGAGGGCTATGATACTACAGTGGTGATGACAGCTTTAGTCAGAGTTTAATAGCCAAGTGATTTTATATGGCCTTTTACTTTTAAAACTTTTTATGTTTTCATGCTTATTCGACAGGGACAAATTCGGAAGGAAATCTGCGACTCTATCCAGCCTAGTAACAATCAGAAAATACCGTAGGGAACCGATCAGAGGCAGTCAGAATGGGCTTAATCAAAACCCCATGTCCTTGATTCTTTAACTGTAAACCCTGCCCACAGAAGAGAAAGGCCAACAGGAAACACACTCCTCCATCCTCCTCACTCAGCACACAGTCGATTGGTTATGCCTTGGAAAATTTTGCACTCTGAATTTAGACTGTTGAGTTTTGGGGGTTTGAAAATATGCTGAATATTTAAAAGGTGAACTTTTCATTTTGAATTTTTTAACTTCGAAAAACAGCGACTGGAACTTAAAAATTTGAAAGTAAAAAATTCTTCTGACGAAATAAATCATCTTCCATAGACAAGTTTGTTTCAGTAGCAAAATTTAGATTAAGTTAGCTTTCAATTAGGGATGCACCGATACTGATACTGATATGGGTTATGGGATATCGGCGCCAATCCAGAAAAATTTGCTGGATCAGGCATTGGACTGTAAAAAATCAGTTCAGTCAATATTGTGGATGGACCTACAAACTGAAATAAAACTGGCTGTTGTTGGTCCAGAACATCTTATAATGCCTGCGGTTTACTTTACTTACAGGATAAGTAACAGCTACACAACAGTGTCATAGGTTATTTTTTCTGCAGTGAATGGTTGATAATAATATTGTAACCCATGCAAAACAAAAGTAAAACAACAGCAGTCTCAACTCACTAAAGTCAGTCTCCAAAAGAGACTAGTAACTGAGGAACTAGAACTTTCGCATCAACATTTACAAGAACAACAAAAGGTGTTAACTCTGAGCTGAACACAAAATATCAGATCATTACAATATAGTTCAAATAGATTGTATATCAAAAAGTTGGAAAATATCGAGGACATTCTCATAGTGGTTTAAATGAGCCATTCAAAGTTGCCAGAACAAGTGAATTCTTTTGCCATTCTCAGATAATGCTCTATACAGATCTATGGCCGTGTGCAGTGAGTCAGTGTGAGTGCCGAAGTCTTTTAATTAGCAGCGTTCAAATTGAGCGAGAAGCAGAACCCCACTGTTTCTCTCTCAGCTCCGAGTCCAGTCCCCAGACCTTATGAGGGCAGTCCATCAAAGCTTTAATTTCAGCTACAGTTTACACAGCGCAATCCTGATATGACAAGGTGAGCCAAACTGTTATAGGGAGTATTACTGTGCATATATTACTGTGAGAGAGAGTGTAGAGAGTCCGCCACCTGCTTGTCTCCATGGAAATGTTATTGCTATGCCTAAAATGCTCCACAGTATTGCATTAAACTTATCTGCATTAAGACAATTATTTGACAGCGCATGGCCTGTGGAGAGATGAGCCCACTCAAAGTAAGAATGCATGCTTTTCAAGGTATATTCTAACCATAAAAACATTGATCTTGGCTTTATTTAAGAGCAGATAAGTTTAATGCCCTACTGCGTTAAAGTAAAGCATCTCCATGGAGGTAAGCAGGAGCAGCAGACCCATACCCAAAAAGCTACACAGTGCACCTTTAATTGAGCAAAATCTGAACTTGAAGCTACAAATGTACATGTTCTAATGTTATAATTTGGATATTCTTAATGGCAATAGTGATCTAAAACGAAATTGGCCCGCTGACTTTCACAACTGCCCTTTTATGATACACAAACACATTGCTGAATCCTATGTGTACCATTGTTTATGAAAAAAAAAAAAAAAAATCGGAGCATAGACTATATAAAGATGTGGACTAAGGGAGTGTGACGTTACCCGTAGCGTTCAGCTCCAGCTCATCGAGGCTAGAGCAGTTAAAGGGTCGAATTTGGAGCCGAGTTCCAAACCAAAGAGTCAATCTGGAGTGAGGCTGTTGAAGGTAATGGCCCTTCCCGCCCGCAGCGCTGGTTTAGCAGGAAGCGAGCTCTTTGCAATGCTGTCAATCAAACCTGCTGCTAACGCTAGCGGGAGCAACCTCGGGGAAACAAGGTGCCTGATTTGCTCTTATTCATGTTCATATCTTGTTTGACGGACACAATAGTGAAATAAAAATACCAGGATCATGTAGAACGGATTAATACGGACATTTTAAGATCAAAATGACGAGCCTGACAGCAGCAGTTACACAGACAGTTTTTCAATGTTAAGTGAATTAGAGCCAAAGAGTCGATGGAGCTGGAAGCGCGCCCATGCCCACTTCCTATTTGGAACGCAGCGGCTAGCGGGTTAGCTATTTTCATTTATATATACAGTCTATGGTACTGTGGGCGCATGTCGGTGGTGGTAAAAACTGGGGTAGATCGATGCAATGACGTCTTAAATACAGGAGAATAAAGATTACACAAACATGCACGAATAACTCTAAATACAACTTCGAGAGAGTTAATGCGAAGTCAAACAATTATAATATGGTTAAAAGCAAGATTTTGTATAATATGTTTCTTTAATTCCTTAGCATTAACAGCATACCATGCCGATGCCTCTGATCATCTCGACAGCTCCAGGTCCAACATCAAATCGTCCTCATCGAGCTCTGACGAACCAAGATTGTTCAGAACATCCTGGAAAACACAAACCAAATGTGCTTTTAGATTTCAGAAAAAAAAGTAAAAGGAATTGTTCAGCATTTGCAAATTTTACTAAAAGTCTCCATTCACAATAGTAACATTTCAAACTCGATTTTGATACTAAGGAATAGACTCGATACTCAATACTAATCTGATACCACAATATTTTAAAACCCTCTTTATTAAGACAGTAGAATGTGAACATGAAATGGTAGCACTTTCTTTTATGTTACAATGTGGCCTTATATCTGTTTAATCCCTCAGTTGTCCAGTTTCCATAGTGGTCCATGGGTGTATACTAGTCTATGTTGTCTTATTCTTGTTCTGATACAGCTCAAGATCATTCTAAAGCGATTCAGGAAAGGTTCATTGCTCTCCCATGAATGTGACTTTTTAGTATCGATACCTGCTTAAGTGAGTATCTAGTTTTGACGCTAGTTTTAGTATCAATCGGTATCTGATTTTCGATACTTTTGACAGCCCTACAAGGTTCTGGGTAAAGCATCATTTTACGTTTTATCAGAAGAGATTCTGAAATGAGCATGTAAGTGAAATAGCTGTGATAGTTTAATGTCTAATGGTCTGTCTGAGAGGACAAAATGAGACAGTTTTTCAGACCACCCTGCTGTAGCAGTGATTTATAGAGTAATGCTGCCATCTAGCGGTCACAGTAAAAAATATGAAGGGGTTTTGAGAAAGTGCAGTTTTGTGAGGTGATTTATTGAACATGCACTAATGTAGATGAATGGTTCAGCTGTCAAAACACAACAGTAGTTTGTGTTCAGTTGATGATTCTGAACAAAAGAAAGTTTTTCATAAAGTGTTTTGCAAAAATCCAAATGGTTTATTGTTTATATTCCTGTCCACACAAATAGAGGTTATTTTCTTCACTAAAGCCAATAAATATGTAATTTTTCAGAATAGAATTGTCAGTACACGGTGCATAAAGGTGCACTGTGGGATTTTTCTGGAGGGGAGGGAGTAGGAGGGTGCCACCTGCTTGCCTCCAAGCTATTGCATTACATGGAACTTTCCACAGTATGGCATTATTGCATGTTTTCAATTACAAACCAGGAAAAGCAATAACATCTCCATGGAGACAAGCAGGTGTCAGACCATTCCACCAGAAAAGTTGCATTGTGTATCTTTACCACTAACAAAATATGGTAACACTTATCCTTAATAAAGCATGAACAAAGATTTAAAGGTCCTATATTATGCAAAATTTACTTTCGTGAGCTTTGAGTCATGTTATAATGGTGTTACCGCCTCAAAAACATACCTGGAGGTGTGTTTTGTTTTATTCACACATGTTTGAGTAATCTTGGTTTATTAGTCTACTACCTTTTACCTTTTGTTCAACAGAGATGGAAAATTATCCAAATGATTCTAGTGAGGGTGTAGGGAGTTTAAAAACACAGAGGAGCACAAAATATGCAGGGTTTATGTGTTAAATATGTGTGAATGAAGCAAAACACAACTCCTGAAGAATCACATTTCAGAACATGTTTGTACAGATATAAACTACAGGGTTAGCTGTTTTATGCAGGATAAAACAGAAGATTTTGTTGTTTGTGGAGGAAATAATAGTAATTTTTACTGCCTTCGCCCAAATTTCTTTTCGATTGTGATTAATCTTGCAGCCTTATGCGTAACTACAGTAATCATCATAATTCACCCTAAAAGCCGTACTAGTCCTGGAGGTTGTCACAGTACTAAAATTTCAAACTTGATTTCAATACTAAGGAGTAGGCTTGACACTTGACACCACTTTTGATACCACAAAGGTAATTAAACTATTTTTATTTTCCAAACAATATAATAGTTTTTGTATGCAGGCCTGTCACAATAATCACAAAGGCCCTTTTAAGGCTAATTATTGGTACATTCTGATATTTTGTTTGTTGCGGCTCATGTCTTTTAATGAAACAGTCTCTTTAAAATGAGATTATCTTGCATTATTTAAATCTTAATTAGGTCATTTCAGTATTATCGTTTATTGCAATACTTCTCTGTAGCGATATCGTGCTTCAAAATTTGTTTAGTGTGACAGAATAATCTTGAGCTGTATTAGAACTAGTAGAATATCACATTGTAACAGAAATAAACCTAAAATAAACCTAAAACTGTTTCAGGAAGGGTCAGATTTTGCCCTGTTAATGTGATTTTATTTTTTATTAATACTTCTTCAGACAAGTATCTAGTTTAGACTTCTTGTTTGTAGTTTTAATATGGATAAGCTTCTGATTTTTGATACTTTTAACATCCCTAATAGGCTGGGTTCACATGACATCGCAACATTGTAAAATATGTAGATGCCGTAGACGCAGATGCCTCTACAAACCCGATGTCGCCTCTATTCTCATCACTGTTGTTTGGAGATAAATAGACTCAGTGCAGCATTGATCTCCTCTGAGAACAAGAGTCTCAGTGTTCAGTGACCTCCGCTTATTCACCTCACAGCATCTGCGTGTGGGAGCGTGAGAGTGCAGCCATCTACAGCTAAATCAATGGGTTTCAAGGTTTAGCTTCAGCTCAGCCTCTAATGGAAAGTCACTGCCATTGTGTTGTGTACAGAGACGCTCTATTGTGTTTTATGGCGCAAACAACATGCTGTCTGAGAGAATAAACATAAAGAAAGTATCAGCGATTAACCCTGCCATTAAAGGGAGGGTATTACTGTTATTTTTGTGGGGTATTCATTACAGTAGCACATAGCAAATTTAAATCACCATGTTACTCTTTATAGTTTTGAAAATGCTATATTTGCCAAAACATATTCAAATATTTCCTTAGTTTCATTTCCGTTTTTCATTTCCTACCCCTGTTCTTTGCGTTAAGTCACTCCCCCTTCAGAGTACTATCACAACACAACAATGAAACTACTGCACATCGCATCGGGTTTGTGAAGTCGTAGTATGTTGTTTTGTATCATGCTTGTTTGTAGGCTTGTAGGCTTGTTTTTAATGAGGGAACAATTTTATAATATGGAAGAATGCATAGACAGAATTTTCCATAATATCCCCTATTTATTTAAAAAAAATATCTAAATAATATTAAATGGTAATCACAATTTGATATAGCACTTTTCCATCTTCAAGGCACTCAAAGCGCTTTACATCAAGGAACCACTCACACACTCACCAGTGAACGTAGACACTGGGGCCAAGGTGGGTTAAGTGTCCAAGGACACAATGACTGGTATCACGACTGGAATCACACAGCCAACCTATGGGTCAGTGGATCTGATCACTCAACCAATGATGTTTATGGCGAGCGCAGATTTTCGAACTGCCAACCTTCAGATCAGTGACAAAACACTGAGCTACTAATTCATCGTTTCCTAACTATGATCTTAAGTTTTAAGCTATTTAGATAATTTGCATCATTGAGCTTTTGTTTATAGTGGAGGACAGCTGATCTTGTATATTGCATGAGTCAAGAAGTAGACACAAAAGAATGGTTATTTTCATGTTTTGCAGCTAATATTAACTTAAAAGGCAGCGTTTATTATGTTTGTAGAACTTGAAGCATTCTCAAGAGTCTCTCAAAAACCCCCAAAAAGAGTAAATAAATGGTTTAAAATAACAGTGTTTAGTTTCATTTTGCACTCTGCAGCACTCACAGCTTTGGGCGGTAAATGCATTATAGCAGATAGGATTGGTAATAGTCAGGACGTGCTGCCGCCAGCGACGACAAACAGACAAACAAACAAATGACTTTAATTCCATGTGAGCAGGAGCATCTTCAACTGTGGCATTTATGTTTTTCACCGCAGATAAAAACAGCTAACAAAGGCTAACTGCTAACTGTAAAAAGGGTTTGAATAGTGACCGGGAGAGATCGCTAGATTACTCAAACATGCATGGATGACATATAATGGGCATGTTTTGATGAGGGATCCAAAAAAATCAATTTTGCGTAATACCCCCTCTTCAAAGGTGCACTATGTAACTTTTCTTTTTTAATGCTCATAAATACCATGAAAATATACATTGATACTGTGAGTGGTATATGGTGCAGTCACCTTCATGTCACCATGGAGATAGCGATGATTAGTGCTATATTGTGGAACATTTCAGGCAAATCCGTAACATCTAGACCAGCAGGTGGTGAACCCTGTACCAGAAAAGTTACACAGTAGTGCACCTATTCTTCTATAGTAGCAGAATAAATAGGGATGCACCGATCCAGCTTTTTCAATTTCGATACTGATTTCGATACTATGGCTTTAAGTATCTGCCGATGCCCAATATTAACAGATACCAGTGCAGGTACTAATAACAGCATTTATTTCCTTTTAAACTAAAATAAAATGAGACAAAACTGATCAAAATAACAGTTATTTATCTCTCAGAAAACTACTGAACAAATTTGTACAAAAAAAGTTAATATTATGAGATTTTCTGACTGACTGTGACCAGTAAATAGTCATGTCACATCAATTTATACGTCCAAACAGGATATCGGCCGATATCCAATCCAGGTAATTTTTCAGTATCAGATCAGTGCTTCGCAACAGTTTACCAAAGTCCAATCAAAACAACAACAGCCACTGAAGAAAGACAATAAAAGCTAAACGCATACACGCATTTAAACTGGAAAGCCTCCTTCTGTCTCTTGTAAGTGCAGCAAATATAGAAATCATTAGCATTATTACTACGCAGCACCTGACCTCTATCTGCTGCACCACGACAGACAATCATCTTCATTTTATATTATTATGATTCAAGATGAGCCTCGCAGTGTCCTCTCAGCTGCATCGTGTTAGCATAAATAAAAAGACTGTTAGGGGCACAACCTTGCTATTACAAGTTATGGGGCGCTAATGCTATCTATCTGGTTTGCATACTGCGAATTGGCTCATATTGTAAACAGGTAAAATGCAGTGGTATATGAATGCATGGTTTCATAAGAAGACTAGAAATCACAGACATCAGAGTTTAAGGCGCTGTATTTTTCCCCCCATGTAATAAAGTAAAAATTTGTACAGATATATTGTAAAAGCAGCTCTTGAGGTCAAAATTAGACCACTGTGTGAAATAAATTAAAAGCTTTTTTATTGGCTCTGAACCAGGATGTTAGCTGGTGGATTGTTAGCATGCTAGTTGTCGTGTGATGGCAGAACTCCTTCTTCTGGTCTGCTGATCTGAAAGTTGTGAAAAGCGCTTATAAACTCATTGCAGTGAATAATTAGGATGCTCTGAATGAGTTAGGAAAGAAGGAAATAACTTTAGACCACTGCAAACTGTTGAAAATGAAATTGATTTTAGGTACAGCAACTTTAAAGACTACATAGAAAAGTCCACTATGTACCATTACTGGAAGGGGGTCCATTACCTCCTCGTCTCCCTTGAGATGTTATGGCTATGGCTGAAATGTTCCACGGTATGGTATTAAACTTGTATTCATCCATATTACAGACGTTTTCACAGTTTTTTTTATCGTTATTGTTTTATATGTTGATTATTATTAAAATCTTTTTGGGGAAAAAACTGTATTAGTGTCTTACCAGACTGCCCAGTTTGGAGGATGATGAGTTGTGCCTGTGTTTGATCAGCCCACATCCCTCCAAGCCTGGGACGTCTCGCAGGTTTCCATGGAGATGAGGTCCCCCCGCCCCCTCCGAGGACGAGCGCAGACGCCGCTCCAGCCGCATGACACCATGGTACGGGCTCACGCTGCTGCACAAGGAGCCTGGGGAGAGGAGAAGAAGAAGAGAGTTAGTTAGTCAGACTTGAGGTTGCGACTCATTTTGGAAAAAGAAATAGAAAAGTTTAATGCCATACAGTGGAACATTCCCAGAAAATCAGTAACATCTACATTGGGGCAAGCAGGTGGCAGACCCTCCACCAGAAAAGTTGCATAGCGCGCCTTTAAGTTAGATAATGACTCTTATAACTCATTGGCAACTGTTGCAAAGATATAATGAACAACCATTTGTCTGCGCTGTCTCCAAATGTCAAGATTCAAGTTATTATTTTGCTGCCTTATTAAAATGAATGGGACAGAATGTTTATATCAGCACCAGACTATGAGTTGTTACACGTCTCTTCTGGAAGGGTCTATTACTGTAATTACTGGGCCTATCCAAATGAAACAAACACTAGCACAAAGTTTGACATTTGCCTGGAAATAAAATTAACATGACAAGTTTACAGACGCAAAGCAAAACAAATTATCATAAGAGGCAACATTTATGATGCGACCATGAGAGTGGATCTCTCTACTATGTTTCTCCTCTAGGAGAACCACTAGGTTTTTTTTGGGAGGTTTTCTTGAGGAGAAGGAGGGTCTAAGGACAGGGGGCACTCTGGGACAGTTATCCATTTGCTTGTTTCCTGTGACTGTTAATCTACTCATCTGTTATTGACCAATGAAGGTTTCACTGTTTAATTTTCCAAGTTTCTGTTGGTTTAAGCGCTGCAAGGTGACAGCTGCTGTGATTTTGGACTCTGCAAATATAAACTTCATTGAATTGATTTTCAGTCTGAATATTTTATTTTCTACCTCCCTCTCTCTCCTTCTTTCCCCCAAATAAGAGTCAGGTCTGTGGAGATGCAAGCCTGCCCAGAGTAAGTACGCATGTTTTTTTCAGTTTTTGAATGCAATAAAACAACCAAACTGAAAAACATGCTTTTATTTTAGTTCTTTTTCTTTTTTTTTTAGCTAAATTGTTGTATATTGTGGCTTTTAAGCTTTCATCTACAAGCTTATGTGATTAGATGACAGCTCACCTCCCCTCACCTGGCCTTTGTTCAGGCTCACCTGTGCTCTCTGGTCTTTTTCTGTTGGACCAAAGTTGTCACACTATCAGACAGAGGCAGCTCGGCCAATCTGATTACAAGTGGTAGCTTTAAAGTACTTCAGTTTACTTTCTGTTTGAATACTGGACGCTGAAATGGTTACAGCAAATTGTAGAACATTGTGAACATTATTGAATAGCCATTTTTCCCCAAATTTCCGGCGCTTACCTGCCTCCCCCTCCCTTTCTCTCTCATTCCCTCTCTCACCTGCATGCTTCCTGAGGTGGGCTTGTCTGGGCTCTTGGCAGCCGCAGTAGCTTCCTCTGGACTCCTGAAACGACCTGGTTGTCCGGGTCCTCCGCTCTGGCCCCGCCCCCTCGCTGCGGACCACACAAGGCTCGCTCTCACTGGTCTCTGTGAGGTACGCCAGCCTCCTCCCTCTGCTCACCTCCCTCCTCTCCTCCACCGAAGCCTGTCAAAAGAACACATTTTAAAGTATATAATATTGATAACATTGGCACTGACTTTAGTTTACTGAATACAAATAGAGCATGAACAATAGAGACAATATATATGACAATGAAACAATAGTATCTATAATGGTAGAGTTATGTATTTGATCCTCCACAAGAGGGTGTTCCACAAATTATCAGGCCGGGAACCAAAAAAAAAAAACAAAAATAACTCAACCCAACAAGAACAGCTAAGGCAGTCCTGACCAAGACCAGCTCAAGATCTGGAGATGAGTCCCTGAGTGCTGTAGAACAGTAGCTCACTGCTCCTGCCCCAGCGGCATTGATGGGTCAAATGCAAAGAAGGTCCCCCAATGCAATATAAAACTGATATTTGCAAGAATTCCCAAAACATTTATTATGTGACCCAAATATTGCGTTCAGTAATGTATACACTCTCCTCCTCCTTTCACTTCTAACCGCCTGTCTAGTCTCCTTCCCACCTCCTCCTTCCCTCCTCACCACCCCCTCTCTACTTACCTCCTTTCTGGCCTCTTTCCTCTCCTCCTCCCTCTCTCTCCTCTCCTCTGCACTCTGTTCTTTCAGAGGCAGACATGGCACCGCGGTCTCTGGTTCGGAGAGGGATACTGCGGTCTCGTAGTCTGTGTTGTTGGCGGTGCTGGTGTCTGCAGGTAGAACCTTCTCAGTGCAGGATTCGACTGGACTGAAGAAAACCTGCAACGAGACAATTTGGAAGATTGTTTTGAATATGTACAGGGTCTCAGAAGATCTCTGAAGCAAGAGAAGGCCTGGTGAGTATTTGGATGGGAGACCACTGGGAATAAGTACCAGTGGGGCAGCAAAGTCATTGTGTCTGTATATAGAAGTTGAATAAGGGAGTTGCCGCGTTCGGCTCTAGCCAAAGGAAACTCATTGAGGTCTAGCTAGAGGTCTAGCAGGCACTTTGTAATGTGGTCAATCAAACCTGTAGCTAACGGAAAGTGGCGTGTGAGTATTGGTGGTGGTCAGGGGGAATGATGCCGGAGATTGGCAGCCTTGCCTCTTTCAGTCTACCCCAGCGTAGCTGTGGCTACAATAGCACCTTACCACCACCGAGTATGGAGTGAATGAATAATGCAATATAAAGCACTTTGCGTATTTTGAAAGGACCTCTGTATATCCAATGCATTATTATTATTATCATCACACTTGTTTTATTAAATAATTTTATATTGTAGACTTTGCACAGATCTAAAGCAACAGTCCTAATATATTTTTAACACCTGCCTCTACTTTGTATTGATATTACACCTTTGAAAGAAAACGGGACGCATTTCATATCTGATTTCAGTGCAAATAAAATACAAACTACTGTTGCCAGCTGAAAGGATAAGAGCTTTCTGATTATGGTATGCATAGTGGTTTCTGTTTAAGAGTAAGATATTCAGTTCAAATCAGATTAAAAGTAGTAGCTGCTAACTGAAGTGAAGTCAGTGCTGAAATAGTCCAATGCTCTGACAACTTTTATTATTAAAAACTTTTGAAGAGGTTTATCTTCAGTAAAGTACCATCTAAAAACACCTACAGAAACAACTTGAGTAAAGGTCTTTGATAGCTCCAGCTAAACCTGTAAAATCTGGGAAGGAGTCTAGACATGAGTAGACGGCACATATACCCAATGCTTTCTTGCCCTGCCCATCTCTCCATACATTATGCATTTGCACATGCCTAAACTTGTAGAGTCAATTTGAAATGCACCTAACACAAATGTTGTTTTAAGGAACAGTTAAGCTCAAATTAAATATTGCAGTCACACTTGAACAGGTTACACCCCATTTGAAAACTCAGACACCCACAATGTTGTACTGTGACGATATACTATCAGGAGTTTTAGTTACAATAGAGGTGAGTGATCTTCGTCCAATGAGGTTAATCTGGTCTTTTGTTAATTTATTTTAACAATTAATATTCTTTTTTTTCATTCTTTTAGTCTGTTTCATATATGTCAGAGTCATCTGATCACTAGCACTCCACCTCAGAGTGGGCACGTGATGGTGCTGTGACGTGTCTGGTCAGCTGATTTAAACAGGTTATGGCATCGTCTTCCTACTGGTGGAGGCAGGACGACAGCGCCATCTTCAGTCTGACTTCTTCGGGACAGTATCTCAGGTGTGTGAGAGTAAAATTGCCCCCTCGTCCCGGTTTAAAGTCCCATGGGCACATTTCTGTATTTCTACTGCCCTAATCCACCAGCGGTGTTTGTTGTCCTCTGTCCCAATGATGTTTGCTCTGTCCTAGTCTGTAATGTGGTTCTCTCTTTTACAATGATCAGAAATGGCTGATTTGAGTCATTCCTGTTCTGCTTTGTGTTTGTTGCTTATGTGCACACCTTCTCTGTTTCCGTGTCACATTCTGTTCGATGTTTCTTTTTCTGTGAATTCCGTCTCTGTTTCTCCGATGTATGTTTTATTGTAAGACATGCAGGGTATTTCATATATGACATTACATTTGTGCTCCGGTTCTATATTATTTGAGTGATATTGTTCAAAAAGCAGCACCAAGATCTGATAGAAATAAAAGAGAAAACAGGCACTGAAAATCTTTTACAGCTCATTCACATTTGCACGACACTTGAATCTCAATCAAATTACATTTTGGCACATTTTTAATAGAATTTCAAAAACCCCATCCATCTATTTAGCGCTATATTAAATAACATAAGAGAACCTTAACAAGTCTCCCCATGGGCAAATTTCAATGTTGCAGTCCTAAAATACAAGAACAAAGTAAAGATGCGATATATAACATTTCTGGCTACCAGTTTGTCTCCATGGAGGTATTTTTGGTGACAATTATTGCTTTGTCTGGAATATTCCACAGTATGGCAATAAACTTATCTATAAGGAAACAAGTACGGTATTTTCCAAACTATAAATCGCTCCAGAATACACCACACCACCACCAGCAAAAAAAATGCATAATAATAAAGAAAAAACATACAAGTCGCACTAGATTATAAGTTGCATTTTTCGGGGAAATTTATTTTACAAAATCTGAGACAAAGAACAGACATTTTATCTCTAAAAGGCGAGTTATAATAATAACAATAAAATAGAGAACAACAGACTGAATAGCAGTACAGCACGCTAAAGTAACACATTTGTATTTATTCAGCTACATGAAGCATAGAGAACGGACTGAATAATTGTCTGGTATGTTCACGTAAGATATTAACAGTCAATCAGATAACTAAAGCATTAAAAAACAAGCTAACAAATTTACTCTTGAGCTCACTCCAAATCACTAAATCCATTTAATTCTTCATCCTCGGTGTACTGGTACACTAGACTAGACACCTAGAGTACCTAGAGTGCCCTCGTGCAGTTGTGAAATTGTATATATTAATAATTTCACATATAAGTCACATCTGAGTATTAGTCAGACCCCCAGCCAAACTATGAAAAAAGTGCAACTTATAGTCTGGAAAATACGGTAAGTCCTTTAAGTTGAAGTTCAGATCTGTGGAGAGCATGTGCATTCCATTGCATTTTTGCAATATAAACACCTATAATACCATGCAAGATAAATAACTTTAAAGAACATACTGTGGAAAAATTCAAGCAAAGCAATAACATTTCTGTGGGGACAAGCAAGTGGCAGAAAAGTTACATAGCGTACCTTTAATTTAAAATAAAATAACATACTTGGGAGGTAGTGATGGCCGTGTTATTGTTCTCCGGGGCAGATGGAGGGTCTAGGGCAGTATCGGTCTCATCTTGCCCAGGGACAGCAGCAGTCATGGGAGGCAGAGCTGGTACAGGGCTGGGCGTTGGCAGGGCATCCACAGAATCAGACACAGAATCCTCCGTTATGGGGTGAAACTCAGACGGGGTTATTGCAGTGGTACGGTCTTCAGAAATCATGGGAGATTGCACTGAGCTCTCCCCTCCAGCACTAGGGAAGTAAAGATTATTAGGTTAATCAAAGCTTGTGATTATTCAGGCCACAACATAATCACAAGAGCTTAATAATAATAAGGAAGCAAGTATCTATATTGTAAAGCCCACCACAGGACGATTCAGTTTTAAATTATGTTTAAATGCTCAAAAGGTTGACAATAAACTACACAGGAAGTTGAATCATGTTTACTGTAGCAGCAGCTTCACCCCGATTCATGCAGTGTGAGTTTATAAACAGAACAAAGTTCTCTTGCCTTTTTATTTTTAAAGAACTCTTCAAACTGGATTGATAGCATTGTTTTGTGGACTGGATGTCAAATTCTATGAATGGTGCAGTTTAACTTTACAACTTGATGATATGTAAGTAATAAAGGCGCCTTATTTTCAATATTTCCTGAGTTTGTATCTTGCACGTCTGTGTCTGGCACTCCGTCTGCTCCTGACACTGTTTTATTGGCTGGTGCAGTAGCAATGATGTTTTGTGGTTAATATATGACCGAGCAGTTCAGGCACATACCAACACCACACACATGAGGAACGCAGAGGATTAAAAATTGCTTAAGAAGATCTAAAGTCAAGTCACGCCTCACTGAAGTCAGAGGGAAGCAAATCACAGCCTTATTCTGTATTGTGTGGCTGGCTTAAGAAAATGAATATGTTGCAATATATCGTAGTGTTTTTTTTCTAGCGCTGCATGATTTTGGAAAACAACATAATTGTGATTTTTCTGCTGTGGAGCAGGATTCTCTTCAGACTGAACATTGTAAAAAAGATTTGAGAGAAATATGACTGAAATATGAACTGATATGAGTCCCAAGCATTTCAGAAAGTCTTAAACTATAGGTACAACAACATTTTTCTATTTATTTGCTAATTGGGTCAACTCAAATTGTGATTTCCATTTAACTGCAAACACTAGTTCTTTCTCAGAATAATCATTACACTAAAACACTTGATACGTTGATATTCCTACCCAGCGCCCATCAGCTCTCCAGGCCAGGACCCAGGGGTGACGGTGGTGGAGGAGGGGGGCTCGAGCGCCACTTCGGGGGGTCTGTGGTGGTCCGAGGACTTGGAGAAACGGTGGTGGGCGGAGAAGGACTTGGGGAGGAGCTGTTTCTTCTGACGAGAGGAGGAGGAGCGCTTGTTGTTATTGCTGCCACCGCTGAAGTCGTCCAGAAAACCAGAGTCATCGCCTTCGTTCACCCCAGAGCCACTGATGCAGTTTATGAAGGGGTTTCGATTTCCTGTGGAGAGAGAGACATCATAATGGGAAATATAAGAGCTGCATTTGTGAGAAGAAATATTGCCCCTTTACAACTGCCATGTTTTATGTTCTAAATAAAGAACGTATTGTAACTATCTGATATTTTGTATTTAGTTCAGAGTTGACACCTTTTGTTGTTCTTTTAAGTGTTTTAAGTGTGCTTTTGTATGTGACACTTGGTTGTGATGCCGACAAGTTGATGTGAAGGTTCTCTTCATCAGTTACTGGTCTGTTTTGAAGTTTGGCACTAGTGAGTTGAGCCTACTGTTGCTTTGCTCTTGTTTTGGCGTGGGTTAAGGTCTACGGTAGCAGTCTTAACACAAGTCTTTACTTATGGCACTGCATGTGGACAGCAAAAGGTAATTTTAGTGCAAATTCTAAGTAGATTCAAAACATTCCTACCTGCTGATGAGGAAGAGGACGACGCTTTGTCAAAGTCCTCTGTCTGGGAGCGTGTGATCTTCTTCTGTTTGTGACTCCCAAACCCAAACGAATGTCGATTCTTGGACCTCCCACCTCCCTCACTGAACCCCGTAGTGGACACTGAAGTGGGAATGCTGCTCTGACTGTTCCCATGGGCGTCTGTGGCCTGTGCAGCTGGAGAAGCAGAGTTGAGGTTTATGTTAACGTTCTGGTCTCGGGGGTCGCTATTCCTTTTGGAGCTGAATCCGAGGGAAGGGGCTCGGAAGAGGCTGCGTCGCTTCCCGGTGCTTCCCGAGCTGGAGTTGGTGCTGGAAGGGGAGGAGGTGTGGACCCCGTTGGTCAGACCCCCAGAGGACGGAGAGGAGGGGAGGGAGTCCTGTCTCTTACTGCTGCTGCGTCTGAAGATGGGCAGACGGGAGACGAGGGTGGAGCGCCGACCCGACTCACCCATTGGGAATCTGGAGCACAAAAACACAAATATAATTAAAAATAGGTTTGAGAATTCAAGCATGTAAACTAGCACCAAAGGGTTAGTCAGAGCCAGGAACAAACCAAAATAAACATGGCTTTGTGCATTTGTGGATAGGAAAGATGTCTGTGCTTTTCTCTCAATGGGATTTAACTAAAGTTTGATTTTTCAGCTTGTTCCACTATTTGCAATCAGATTCAAATATTTGTCATGATGTTCTGCCTTTTCCTGATTGCAGATTCAAATTCAATTCGAAGTGCTGTGCATATCAATCTAGCCAGGTTATATCCACGAGACAACTGGAATATTTACTGCTAAACTGCTGTATCCATCTCATGCATTTCTGAACATGTCTGTAGAAGTCAAAACTACAGGTAGGCCTGTCCCAAAAATACAGTTTGAAACATGATATATTGGTACAAAAAAATACTGTGAATACTGTAAGCAATAATACTGAAACTACTTTATGCCACTGACATAGTAACAATAATGAAAGATAATCCCAGTAATCCCAGTTTTTACTGACGGTATCATTAAAAGGCCTGCGCCGCAATATATAATGTACTTTTATTGGTCAATAATTAGCCATAGTTCCATTCAATTTATTTTTGTAAAGCCCAAAACAGCAGTTGCCTCTTAGGGCTGAACATAATAATTGATTTAACCAACATAAAGTTAGAAAATGAACAATGAAACAGAAACAGACGAGCAAAGTAATCGATGGAAAACAGGCAAATGGATAACTGTCCCAGAACATCACCTGTCCTTAGACCCTCCTCAGCAAGGAAAAGTGACTTATTCAGTTTTTTTTACAGCTTAAATCTTATCGTATTACAACAGAAAACACCCCAAATCTTCTTACGTTTACAAAGAAAATATATACACATAAGTACTGAGCCCCAAAATATATTGTTCCAGCTTTTCATACACAACGATAAGTCGATATAGTATTTATTGTGACAGGCCTAACTACAGGGTAAGGATATTTTGTTCATTGCAGAGTGAACAAAAATGTTTACCTCTACACCGACATATGAGCATATGAAATCAAAACATTAAGCTAGAATGAATTTTTTAAAAAAAAAAAAAAACAAACGTCAAACTAGTAATTCTAAAAGATGATGCAAACTCCATTTGTTGACAGTTTAACAGAAAGTGTTAATTTGAAAGTGCCTTCTGCATTTCTTTCAAAATAGCGTCTTCTCTGCTGCTCGTGTTAATATGTCACTTATGAATCGGAGAATTGACCAAAGGTTCACACAGAAACCTGTAGCTGAAAGCATGTTTCTCTTCCCTAATCAAATGATTGACTGTCTGCGCTCTCTGTCTGCGCTCTCTGTCTGCGCTCTCTGTCTGCGCTCTCTGCCTGCGTTCTCTGCCTGCGTTCTCTGCCTGCGTTCTCTGCCTGCGTTCTCTGCCTGCGTTCTCTGTCTGCGCTCTCTGTCTGCGCTCTCTGTCTGCGCTCTCTGTCTGCGCTCTCTGTCTGCGCTCTCTGTCTGCGCTCTCTGTCTGCGCTCTCTGTCTGCGCTCTCTGTCTGCGCTCCCTGTCTGCGCTCCCTGTCTGCGCTCTCTGTCTGCGCTCCCTGTCTGCGCTCCCTGTCTGCGCTCTGCGCTCCCTGCGTCTGCGCTCCCTGTCTGCGCTCCCTGTCTGCGCTCCCTGTCTGCGCTCCCTGTCTGCGCTCCCTGTCTGCGCTCCCTGTCTACTCACACTGTTTGCTCTGTCTCTGGCTGAACAGTCACAGCTAATGCAGAGTCAGAGGTTGTTTCTGCAGTCTTTAGCTTCCACTTAGTCTCTGTGTACTAAGCAGATTACATTAACACCAGTTAGGATTGGCTTAAGGCCTCCTAAAAAGTGAATGGGACTATAAACTTATTAGTGATTCTAGTTTTGAATGAACCTGAAATTTAAATTGTATCAGTAAAAAGAAAGAGTTATTTAGTCCACAATCACAAACAGCTAGTGTTGGCACAATACTAAAATGTTAAACTCTATTTGGATACTAGGAAAAAGCTTGAGACTGATTATCAGTATCCCTCTTTTTATACATTAGAATGTTTTGTTTAGGGTTTTTTTTTTTTTGTTTTTTTTTGTGTTGTTGTTTTTTAAATGACATAATAATTGCAGTTTCTATCAAATTCTATCATCACAACAAAGAGCCATGGAATTGTCGGCACCTTAAATGGATGGCTGCACATCACATTAGCGAATAGCAGATTTTTTTTCATTTGTACCAAAATGACTATGTAACGCAAATCCACATGTATCACCGATTAAGAAAATAAAATTGGAGAAAGAAGTACGGAGCAGTGGGTGTATGCCAGTGGAGGTGAAAACGGGAGTTGACTGACAATATAGTGTCTTGAAAATAAGCGATTAAAGAGGGTGAGGGAAAACAACTACAACAATGGTACAATGGTTTAAAGCTGTAAAGAGTCAATTTTGCATAATAGGTCTGCTTTAAATATATATATAATATTTCTTAAATACTCAGAAAAGGTCAATGTTTTTTGTTCAAATCTCTCTGCTTCTGTTGTTTGTATGTGACCAGGCCCATGGCTCAGACTGCATTAGGACACATCCTCAGACTAATTAAAAACAGATTAGGCAGAACCCCACTGTTTCAGTATTTACCAAACAGCTCTCAGGTCCACATGCAGAGGATTTTAAATGAAAATAAACAATATTGTT
Source organism: Periophthalmus modestus (assembly GCA_019594935.1). NCBI lineage: Eukaryota > Metazoa > Chordata > Actinopteri > Gobiiformes > Gobiidae > Periophthalmus > Periophthalmus modestus. The sequence goes on along the minus strand of JAIEZT010000012.1, from coordinate 20,734,487 downwards.
TTAGTAATAAGGCTTGGTGCACTACACTTACATTAACATTGTTCAGGGATTCCCATAGGTTTATATATTGAGACTATTGTAGCACAACTGATCCTTATTTTTTAATCATGTTTTTAATACAACCTTTGGATAATACATTTCACTCATTACCTCTACTAGTCAAAAAAGCACAGATTACTGGTAAAATATAGTTACTTCAATTTGTTCTAGTCAGTACCACAAGCATAAAGATTTTGTTTTTAGAGTGTGGACACTGCATTATTTGTGGCAGCTTTCAGTTCAACTTCACTTGTTCCTCTTTCAGTTTTTAGGAAATTAGGCCTATTGTATTTACAGCTTATCTAACATTACATCTGGAAGTCACACGATCAGGCCAAAGGATGTCGTGAGCTGTGTATGTCACAAACAAATTAATGTTCACTTGTGTTAATATTGTTGACAAAAATTATACAAATTCAGTATTATCAACAAAATTTCCTTTAAACAAGTTGAACAATACTGGCATAAACAATACTTTTTTGTGTATTACCATATGACATCACAAGGCTTAACAGAGTGTTTTTAGTTTGAGAGAAACAAAACACAACTCCAGGTATGTTTGTGATGAGGAAACAGCATTATAAAAGATCAGAAAATAGCATAATATGGGCTGTTTAAGTTAAACACATTGTCAACAAACTGTATCAGGTATAACAAGAATAAATAATAAGGGATGTTTGGAATAGAGCTCCAAAGACAATAACTGTTATCTGGACAATAGACCCGCTCATGTGCCGAGTGAAGAGGTTTTATTACTAGGAGAGAGTCCATAAAAATGTAAGAGTGACAGTGAAGGAAAGAAAAACTCCTGGTGTGTGATTATGATCCACAGAGAAGTCTTCAGCCATATTTGTTTCATGTGGTTCAAATGTGGCAATACAAAAAAATAAAAATAGAACAGATTGATTAGAAAACTTGTTATATGGTTAGGTGATGTCAAAAGAATTTATACAACACACAACCTTCAAACATTTTCTTAATCACTAAAAACAGGTCGATTGATGATGTCATGTAGGCTAGCTGTTGTATGGACACTTGATACTCAATATGAGGTGTGTAGGGAGTTTCCCATTTTACAGGTTTCAAGTGAAATCAGATTCATAACAACATGCAGAACAAGCAAACTAATATATTTAAATCAGTGGTGGAAGGCAACGAAGTACAAGTAGTAAAGTAAACTGCAGATACCTAGAAAATCTACTTAAGTCAATTTTACAGTGGATACCTCACTTCATTTGAGCATGTATCTGTCCTCTCTACTCTACAAATTTTTTTTGAACTGGACTGAAAAGTAAAAAGTACTTCACTTATGATTTAAGGGGTTATTTTTACCATGCTCCTAGTAAAATCCTGACTAAAGTTTTTGATTTCAAGTTTTGGCATATATATACACATATATATACATACACACACATAAAAAGTAAGAAAAAGTAAGAAATTGATTCATCTTGTTACTGTCAACCAAAATATGTATAATTTTTTAATCAATATCACTACACTGAACACCAAATCTGCAAACACTGTGAAATCCGTTTACTTTTTACACTACATTATTTTTTTTAAATGGGTACTTAAGTCGATTTTTTCATGTGATAATTTCACTTGAGTAACTTTTTTCCCTCTGTAGCTGTAGTTTTAGTGAAGTAACAAAATTGAGTACTTCATCCATCACGTTTTTAATGGACTTCAAATCAGACCTCATATTAGTCAGCGCTCTCTTGGTGGGTAACAGGGAACTAATACAGTACAAAAATTGAATTAAATGATCACAACAGTGCAAAAACAGAATTTAGTGAGAATATAAAAACAGCATGCATCTAACAGACTAGGCCAACTAACTGTATTTTTAGTAATAAACTTCAGTTGTGTCAATATATGCATAACTCAATTACATCTTTACATCTCATTATTATTGTTGTGGAGAAAGTCAAATATTATACAAATCCAGGACCTTGTTCTATGCAAACTACATTCTAATCTTACAGCCTGCCCTATACTTAAGGAAACATACAAGTTTTATTTAGAATAGGCCAATAGCGTGAAATTTTAATGGTTTTATAGCGTAAAAAAAATATCCTGGGGCATGCAGTGAACAGCAAGTGTCAAATCAGTGATGTCAACAAACGAGCCCATCCTCTCCCAATGCAGCCTGCTTAGCTAGCTCCTATCAATGTATTATACTTACAACGAAAACAGTCTAATAAAAACGGGTTGTCCTAATGATATTTTAGTCATTTTAAACATAAAGGTCACTTGTGTTGCGATTGAGACCGCAGGAGGGTAGTAGCAGAGCCGGGTAGCTAGCAGACGGACGCAGAGAGCCCTTACCTGATCCGTAACGCTCAGTGTACAGTGTATTACCTTTTGCAGTGTCTCCAACGAGGAATCAAGACAGAAAGAGTAAAAAGATTTCTGTTATTTGTCCATAAATCAATCCAAAATTATATCCAGGTGGTATTTTAAGTGCTGTGTTGAGGTACAGTGGCAGGTAGCGCCTCGGTGGCACTGACGCCGATTACACCTTCATGACGCACGGTGGCGTTTCAAACCACTTCCGCGTTACGGCAGGTCGTGTGCGTGAACGCGGTGACGTAGGTGACCCGCCTCCCTCAGTCTCCCTGCATCTTTTTGCAGCAGGTGAATGGACCACTTTAGATTTACAATAAGAAGCTTATAAAATACAAAACAAGTGCTTTATTCAATTTAAAATAATAACAAAAAATTACATAGATTTTTAAGGTTGGCGTTTAAAGTCACACTGCGTAATTTTTCTTGTGTGGGGTCTCTTGCTTGTCTCCATGGTGATGTTATTGCTTTCCCTGGAATGTTCCACAGTGTGACTTCTATTTTGCTTTTATTAAGTTGCTTGAGTTTTATTGGTCAAAAGAACCTTCCACAGTTGTGACCTGTAATTTTAACTACTTGTCACCACGGCAACAGATATGTTTAATGCCATACTCTGGAACATTTTACAGTAAGTATGTAAAGGAATAACATCTCAATAGAGGCAAGCCAGTGTCTCTCTTTCAGAAAAGTTACATATTGCACTTTTAAGAACACAATATTCAGTAATAATAGCGGAAGAAGTACTCAATTTTGTTACTTAAATAAAATCACATATATATATATATATAGTAGTATATATATATTAAAGTACTCATTTTAAAATGTATTTAAAGAGTAAAAAGTGAAAGTATTTCACGCATATTTTGAGCTTTTTTGTCTTTTTTTGTTCAACCAAATAATTTTTGTTTGCTCAAACTACAATTCAACAAAAAATACAAAAAATAGTGTACATAGTGTAATACTACAAAAAATAGTGTTAAAAATAATTTTAAAAATACTTCAGTCCTGCGCTATAAGGCACAGGAGTAGAAAGTACAGATGCACGTTGTCAAATGTAGTGAAGTAGAAGTAAAAAGCACCCAAGTAAAGTACAAATACTTAAAATGTATACTTGAGTAGAGTACTTTATTACTTTTACTTTGTTACATTCCACCACTGTTCAGTAATCAACCATGTTTAAGACTATATATTCTGTATGCATCTTACTATTGTCTTATTTCATTCAATAAAACTATCCAATAACAGAATTACCTTTCTGCTTGGCCCATGATTTCTTGGGGATGACATCATGCAGTGTTATATAAGACTAGTGCAGTGGACAGTCTATATATTTGGCCTTCATTACTTTCACTCTGATGCTCTCGAGAAAGCCTCCAATGACAGAGCAGTGTGTGACGTTACATAAGCACTGCACAGCTCTCTGCTTTCACAAAACAAAACTGCATGTTCATGGTAGTTTATATGTATGATTTTGTGATTTCATGATGTTGTTTTTCATGTTCATATCAAATACTGATTTACTTGTTTGTACTGAATCAGTCCAGTACTAAAAATGTAACCAACATTTTTTTCTAAGCTCATGTGAAAAAATCGACTTAAGTAAAAGTATTAAAGCCCCCGTTTAAAAATGTATCTAAAGAGTAAAAAGTAAAAGTATTTCACGCAGATTTTGAGATCTTACAAGGCTTCAAATGCAGTGATTGTGACAGATTTGTGCTGAAGCTTGTTCAACAGAAACAACTGAATACATATTTTTTCTAGCTGTTTTTATTTGTATATTTTTTGTTTGCTCAAATTGTGAACGTGTTAAAAATAAACTCAGTCATTTCAGCGGGTCTCAAACTATAATGAAAAATACTTTTACGTTTCAGTCCAGTTAAAAAAATGTAGCGGAGTAGAAAGTACAGATGTCTGCCGTCAAATGTAATGAAGTGAAAGTAAAAAGTATCCTCTTTAAAATCTACTTAAGTAAAGTACAGATATCTAAGATTTGTACTTTCTATGCTAGTAGATTAGTTCTGTCCATTTATATATACAGTCTGTGGTTTAGTCCTGGATTAGTTCTCTTTTAGTCCTGGTTTAGTCCTGGTGTAGTCCTGGTTTGGACCTTGTTTAGACCTTGTTTAGTCCTGGTGTAGTCCTGGTGTTCTGGTTTAGTCCTGGTTTAGACCTTGTTTAGACTTTTTAGTTACTTGGTTTAGTTCTGGTTTAGTCCTGGTTTAGTCCTGGTTTAGTCCTGGTTTAGTCCTGGTTTAGTCTGGTTTTAGTCCTGGTTTAGTTTAGTTCTGGTTTAGTCCTGGTTTAGTCCTGGTTTAGACCTTGTTTAGACCTTGTTTAGTTCTGGTTTAGTCCTGGTTTAGACTTGGTTTAGTTCTGGTTTAGTCCTGGTTTAGACCTTGTTTAGTTCTGGTTTAGACCTTGTTTAGTCCTGGTTTAGTCCTGGTTTAGACCTTGTAAACTACAGGACTTTACCACTTTTCCTTTGTTACTTGCCACCACTAGTTATATTGAATGAATGCGTAAAATGGAAAAGGAAGAGGCTAAATAAAACAAGTATGTTTATGCAAACATGCTATGACCTACTTTAAATCCCAGATAAATACAAGTTTAAATGGACTTAGCTATGGATTTTAAAATCTAAACACTAGTATATTCAAGTATCGGTACACAGCCACAGCAAGAAGACAAATATCAGATATCAGACCACTCCTAGTTCCAAGAATTATTACCAAAACAAACACAATGGATCTGAAGCAGTTTTTATTGAAAGAAATTCACAGCAATTAAAAAGTGTAGCGCTTTGAAGAACCAGGTAATATTTCACATCTTTATGTACAGTTACACCATTACATCCATAAGCTCCACTTTGCCTCCAGACGTCAGTAAGAAAATTAAACCATTTATTTGTTCAGCTTTTCATCAGTTTTAATAGCAGTGCATTTTATATATTACCCTTATTTCCATCATTCGCATACAACAGTTGACATGCAGCAACTTTAAAGTGCATTGCAAACTTTGAACTGGTGCAGAGTTGTCGTGGTACATTTTGGTTTACTTTGAGATGGTACGTACTTGGCTGAAGGAATTGTATGATAAACTACAAAATATAGCACTCATTTGAATATGTTACAGTTAGAAAGAGGTGGGCGATAGCGTTTACGTACAAGATAACATTGAAATTATCTGAATAAATATGTCGTGCGTTGTCGAAAGCTGCAAAAAGTTGATCAAAATCTTAAAAAGAACTTGTAATTTTCCCAAAAAAAAGGGTATAGCTATTAAAATATCTGCATGTTTGTGGTTGATACAGTCCATGTATTCAAAATAGTTATTTGAAGACAAAAGACTTTTTTGGTAATCATCTCCCAACACAGAAGATAATTTCACATTTTTCCAACAGAATTTCCCAAAAAAATTAATTGTATAAAAAGTTTGAAAGCTCACTCCGGGCTAATCACCAATGTAGTAACAAAACCTGTATTTTTATTTCTGAAACTTTTAAATCCACAAATTTAAACTTTTATGTTTAAATATTTAAATGTGTTTTCTGGACTTTACACACCTGCATTATAGATATTAGTTAGCATGTAGCTGGTTAGCCTCTGCGATGCTGTTAAGCTCTTAATATTTGAATATTTCGAAAAGTCTTTGGAAAAAAATGAAGAATGTACTTCCAGAACCAGCGCGGAGTGTTGAGCTCCATACACTCCATGTATTGACATTATTGAGAGAAAAAAAAAAAAAAAAAAAATGATCGCCCACCCCTAAGTGACACATTCTCAAGTGACTGTAATGCCATGAGTTTGCACTGCGTCGCTTCAGCTGCATAGTATTTTCAATAATATGTATTTAAACGTTGTAATTTTCTGATAACCGGAGTAAAGTCAAAGCAAACGACAGAAAGACACAAACTACAACAAGATTAACTTAAAAAAAAAAAAAAAGTTCACTTTAACTAAAATTATTTATTAAATTAAGATGACGTTTCAAACATACATCCAAAACAATATCAAAAACATATTGAAGTTTGATAGCATGTTAAAATCTCGACAGCGTTTCCCATAGATTTTGTCAAACTATGGTGGCACAAATACCGCTTACTATAATCATTTTCTTTCCTATGATTTGTGGCGTTTGAATGCCTGTATTTCATATTCAAGATGTGTTTTTGAACTTATAGTTACTGTTTATATTAATGACGGGATGGACATGACGAAATCTCACTTTTTCCAGTGTTGTTTCAGCCTATAGGGGGCCACCATAATCTGTTCCATTAATGGGAACCTCTGTTGACGGGTTATACAGGTTACGCTCGTACAGTAGCACACTTAAAACCCACACAAACTAAAACGTCAAGAGTTTAAACGAAAATAAGATTTAATCGATTATGTACATGGAAATTAAGTCAATGAACAAGCAGCAAAAAAAAGTGTCTTAATAAGAAAGGATTCCCAGTGTTATATAGAGGTAGGTAGCAACAGGCCGTAGACAACCTAACCCTCAAATAATCTGACACATCGACTGAAAAGGCCCGCTATGCAAGTTTTCTGTTATTGCCGGGAATGTTCCGCAGTACGGCATTAAGCTCATCTCCATGGAGACAAGTAGGTAAAACCGACAGGCCGAGTTCCAGGCCAGATCTGTGGAGAAAAGGAGCCCCACTCACTGTAAGAATGCATGTTTTTCAGTCAGCAATAAGACGCCCTGTAACTGAATCAATAGAAGGTGGATGAGTTTAATGCCATACAGTGGAGTATTCCAGGCAAAAGAGATGGCGGACCGCTGGCAGAAAAGTTACATATTGTACCTTTAAAAAGCAAAACATACAGTGACTTGTATCAAGTTTGTTAGCAAAGGACAATAGACTCGCTCATGTGCAAGTTGTTAGCAAGTTAGTCACAGCTCATTAACCACAGTCTCCATTCACTTCTTAGCGTCTGCACGGCTTTGATAACAGTACTGAAAGGTGATATTTAATGTGATAGAGCACTTGTTGAAAACCTGAAAATGTGATTCTTGAGTTAGCACCAGATTAAAAACAGTGGCTACTCTAGAGGCTGTTAAGACTGTCGGACGTCTGCTACTGCAATGGATTCAACTTGGTCTTTAAGTCACATTCAGGTAAGTGCAATACTCGTCATGACAGTGAAATAAAAATTGTAAGCTGTTGTGACAGTTATACGAATAAATGGTGTGTATTGTGAATGAAAACAAAGACGTACAAGTAACAATTTAGTGATAACAATGTGCTGAAAGTCAACCCTGTGTAGAAATAGGATGAAATGTGCAAAACTGCTAAACAAAAACAGAAAAGTGACAAAAGTGTACTGTGTTTTAGTGTAGTCAATGAATCAACAACTATAAACCAACAACACCAGTGAAACTATCGGATGAACTTTACAATGCTAATGTGTGCAATAAAACGAACGCTTCTCACGCAAACATGTAACCCAATGAAATCGCCGGTTCCTAAATGAAAGGCACCAAGGTACTAAGCTTCAGTGTAGCTTCAAGGCTCCATCAGGTCCACTAAAAACGTACGCTGCTACATAGAGACAACCAAACCCCACTATGATTATCACAGAACTAGAATTGCACACATAATCTAGAAACACAACTTTAAAAAGTTGTCAGATGTTAAAATAAAAAACTATTTAAACATACTGCAGCTGCATACACGAGCTTACATTACCAGACGCTTTGATATGCACAGAAGGCCTTCCACATATCCAGTATTTGTCATGTTTATGCGTACACTAATAATCGGGGGTCTAATTCATCAAACTTTACGTGGAATTCTTACTAAAAGGCAGGGACAAAACTAGAGATAGACCGATCAGCTAGCGGCCTTAAATCTCCAATCTCAAAAGAGGCAGACAGTTTTGGCTGAGCTGCTGCCTAAAGAATAGATTCAATGCTTTATTTCAACACTTACGCACACACACACAGAGAGGGCTGTGGGTGAGTTTGTAGTAAATTCAAATAATAGAATTTGAAGAAAATTATGAAAATCTGCACAAAAATAAAATTATCTGATCAGTTGCTCTGGATTATAAACAAACGCATCGCCTATAGAAAAACCCATATCGGTCGATCTCTAGTTCCACATACTTCCTCAAACTTGTCTACTTCTCCTCGCTGAAAGCCCTGACACCCAAAGTTCAGGGTTTTTGGACCAGATCGCTCATTGGATTAGACAATACTTTCATACTGTATCCATCAGATTGTAATTCATGATGTAAATCGAGGCCAGTCATCTCGGGTCTCATTTATAAACCGTGTTCAAGTACATAAATGGTACTTTCACTGATCAGTTGTCTATTTATCGATCATAAACTTAACATGAAAATGAGCAGTTTGGTGCAAAAACTCTGAACCAAGGATGTCATAGCTTTTAGGGAGGAAAATTTTGAGGAAAAGTTTGTGGAAATTTGTGTTTTGTCCCCATCTACACCTTCTGTAAGAATTCCATGTTTTTCCTCCAGTTTTATAAATGACACTCACATTTCCCATTATCAGATTTTTTGGGCCATGTAAATGAAGCCAGTGTGAAACCAGAGTAAAAATGCTTGAGTCAGACCTTGTGATATCTGCCTCCTCTGACCTTGTGGCCAATTTTTCTAATGGACTCCATATATAGTCCTGAAAACATAGCGCAAAACCAGGCCTGTCACAATAACTACCAAAGTGACTTGAATATATAAAAAAGCTGGATCTGTAATATTTTCATTTGGGAATTTTTTAGATTTTTCTTGTAATACCATAGAACTTGAGCTTTGGGGTGTTGAATAAGTAACTTTCATTTGTTACAATTTGTTTCTATGTTATTATGATATTTTTATGTAGTAATATATTGCACTTCAAATTTCATTTTTGCAATTAACCAGTCACCAGTTTGGTAACAGTACTGAACAGTGATATTTAGTGTGACAGAGCAAAATGTGATTCTTGAGTTAGCCCCAGCTAGCAGTTGGCTATTCTAGTGGCTGTTAAGACTATCGGACATCTGATACTGCAATGAATTTAACTTGTTTTGACATTTGACAGTTGTGTTTTATGTGAATTAAAACGAAGATACACGCAAACAGTGTAGTCGTTATGGTGACAGGCCTACGCAGAACATGCAGAGAGTTGTGTGTCCCTACTCCACAAACACTCTTTAAAACGTCAGTCTCTTTGCCGTTATAAACTCCTCTAGCTGCACCTTCCCACTTCCCATTAGACCGAAAGCGGGATACATGGTGCCGGAACAATCCACCGGCCGCTCATAAAGGCACCGCATGGAGTCCGCGTCGTAAAAGTACACTCTACGCGCGTCGTAATCCAGACAGACTCCCATTCGCTGAGGCATGGGTAGGATCCGGCTTCCGTGGTCCCCCACTGTGTTCACGGAGCTCACGGATGAGGAAGAGGAGGAGGCTTTGGGGATGAAGACTTTACCCATCCCCAGAGTGAGGAGAGTGAAGGGCTGCGATAGCTCGTAGCATGTGTCCTCACTGCCACTGTCGTGTCCGCTGTCATGGTCATATCTGTGGGGCAAAAAACAAAGTAATTTAACATCCTGTACTATGCATTTTAATATATTTATACAACAATATTATACAATATGGTATTTCCTGAGGTATTTTCCTGTGGTATCTTAGGGATGATATGAGAATGTACAATTTACCTGGGACAGTTCCAGTTTTGAGTCCTGTGTCCTCTGTCCCAGCAGATTTATCCAAAACCAGTGATTTGTCTAGTTTTATACAAGAAAAGCCCCTGGTGTCCCTATTTTTGACCAATCTGATCCCCACCAACAGTAAAGGGGACAATATATTGCCATTTGTTTAGCTAAAATAAAGAAAACCCTGCTTGAAAATGCACCAGCAGAAGTCCCTCAGATTATGACTGACAATGTTACAGGCTCTTTTCAGTTTTATTTATAGCAATCATCTCAACCCAAATGTGTCCCATGTTAGAATTTTGAAAATCTTGTCACTAATCAGGCCATAGCAGTTTGTCCAATGTAACTGTTATGTCCATATTGAATAAATGTTACAAACTGCTCACTTTTTCACTGCCTTGGATGTACTGCAAAGCACAAACAATGCCTGCTTGCAGTACACTGGAGAAGCCAATTAACTGAGGATATATGAGCAAACAAATAATGACCTTTATGAAAGTGTATAGAAGCACTTTTCTACACGAGGGTCTGCTGTCTGCTCGTCTCCATGGAAATGTACTTGCTTTGCCTGGAATATTCCATAGTATAACCATAACTTTTTTTTTTAATAACTTTTTATTGAGACAACCAAGTGAAGCCTCAAGGCCTTTCCATAGATCAGATCTGTGAAGAGGCGACCTCGCACACAGCAAAACATCCAATTCTGTGACTACGTTTTATAGACATACTAAGCAAATCAATAACATCTCCATAAGAGATGAGCAGGTGGCGAATGCCCCACAAGTTACATAGTCCAACTTTACTACTATATGCAGACATGGCTCAAAACCCCCTACCCCTCACGTACCCATGAACAGGGAAGCAAATGATAAATTATTGTTGAAATCTTACAAAACAACTTCAGGTGGTTTTGGCGAGTACACGTTAAAAACGCCTGGACATGCCTAAAATCTCAAACTCACATTTTGCATCATACAAAACGTATTACGTGTGTCTAAACCTTTGACTGAATTAGAGACTGTGTACAAACACTACCAACGTTTTTTTCTTTATTTTTACTTCTTTCTACATTTTATATGCATACAGAAGACATCAGATATATGAAGTAAGTAACATAGTATGGTTGAAGTGCATGTAAAAGAAAAAAGGTAAATATAAAATAATAATAATACAAATAAATGGTGTTTAGTTTAGAGTCATTTAACATCTTTTCTTTACTACAGAATTCCATGTACCTTGCTTCAGATATTTGTGTATTTTATGTAAATACAGAAGACATATAGATAGGTAGACAAAGTAGTGAAAAACAACAACACTGAATGAGAGGGTGCCGATGTCCATGGCCCCTGCATGTCATCTTCTGTTAGTTGATTGCACTTTACCAGGTGAGAATGGAGAGCTTTGTGTAAATAATCCTGTGATGCAAGAGCAGCCGTGTAAACCTATAAAGAGCTTAACATGTGACGGAGGTGAACTGTGTATGTTAAGGCCAAGCATGCAAACATGTGGGACTCAAGCTCACTAATTATAAAAAAAGCATTTATAATAATTATTTCAGCATTTTACCATTTCAGTTTTTATTGCCCTTGCAAATTTGATACCATTTTTATACGTTCTTGTGTTCAACTAAGATTATTTTATGATATCAATTGTAAACGAGTTTCCACTGAAAGTGTAGTACTTGACTACTTTGTACTTAATGTTCTGTACAATGCTGGAAAGTAATAAAGTCCTTTTTGGTATCAGTCCTTTACTTAATACATTTTAATATGGATACTTTGAACTGGACGGTAATTTAAGATACCTGCTCTCAAATGTAGTGGACTACAAAGTACAAAGTATTTTTTATCATCATTTGAGACTTTCTTAATACACAACCAGTGGTGGAGGAAGCACTCGATTTTATTTATACTTTTATCAGTACTAATTTTTTTAAGTTTATTAAGAATTATTCAGGCTTAGTAACTTAATGAAAAGGTTTGGGTATTCATTTAAAGTAGTTACCAAAATCAGTATTAATTCACAATGAACAAATTATTTAGCATAAAAAATGCTTATATAAAAAGGATAATTAAAGTGTAGTTACTACCTACTACCAGTACCACTACTACAATCATTTGGTCAATAAAAAAACATTTAAACGCGCTCTTACCTTGGGCTACTGGTGTCTCGTGGATTATGAAACCATTCCAGAAGCTTTGAGTCTGACGCCACACCGACTTTAACCATGAAAGAGTACGGTTCAACTCTAAAGGCCCAGAAGTGTCTGCAAAACAAAGGCATTTCACTTAGCATTAACCACCCATCTTTGAGTGACCACAACAGACGAACTACCCAATTCATTAATACAGTAAAAAATAAATTTGCACTTAACATCGCACTCATTAGGCCGAGATGACTTGTCGTGTAAACAAAACTTCATGCAGTCATTTAAGACATGTTAAGGCAGCATTAGCTTCAGTTCATCAGAAGAGGGCGCTGCACTAAGCCCAACCTGCTGTCTCAGAGGTTTCTAGTGAAACAGGGCTACAGTGTGCAGCAGAATCCTGCCAGAGATACAGACTTTCCGATTATGCTGTGCTTATTTTAATTCTGCAGTAATAGTACATAGTAATAGTTTACAGCCATTTCATATGATTTCAGGAAATTTGTCAAAAACATTGGCAGAGCTTCTAATTAGAGCTCATTATTTTCAGACCCTGTAAAAAAAATCAGAATCCTAAAAGAATGTCTGATAATTGATGATGATGATTGATCTTGGACAAGTATGAAAAACTGTCTTAGAAGGGAAAAAAGAAGAAGAGTACACTTTGAATGCATCACATACAAAATGTCTTTGGACTAAAGTCTCTTTGTCAAACAGGAGTGGGATGAAGTAATGCTTATTTACTCGCGCCACTGTGTTATGCATGTAAAACACATTTCTAGTATGCTTCCTGTTCTTGCATTATAAAGTCACACAAATCACAATATTATCAGAAATTCAAATGCATATATCCAAGTCAAAGCAGTTACAGCAATGGTTCATAACAATAATAGCGCAAGCGTAAAGCACCTTAAAGCCTAATGTTTTCACAGTATAATGAGCTATATGAATCGTCTTAAATTTGCAAACACTTGTGTCAAACAGTGAAACAGTCTTGGGGAGCAGCACTACACATGCACTTTTCATTTTGTTTACACATTATCTAAAATTTGTCATCAGTTATTTATCAGATTCGAAAATGAAATGTGTGACTTTTTTGTTCTACCAGGTTTGCAATATTTGGTCAATAAATGTGTAGTTTGTGCTCTCAAAACTGGTAAATTAGCTTAAATCTCTAGCAAGATTTCTTTTTTCTAATTAACCTCTGCAGCCTTCACCAGACCTGTGCTTACCTTCGGTCATACTTTATGTTCTTGTGTTCATATTTTGACAGTTTCGGCTACGCTCTGATGTGCTCCAGATAAATGTAACATGATGTGTCTGTGATGTGTCTGATGCTTACCTTCCCTGAGAGATTCCTGTGTCTCCGATGATGTAGTCCAGTCCGATGTAGCTCCCGGTCTGGACTCTGTCTGCAGCCAACAGGAAGCCCATTCCAGCCACACTCTCCACCAAGTCCCTCCTCTTGTTAAGAACCAGGCGCTCAGTGCTGAACCCACACTTATCATTGAACAGGAACCCAAACGCTGAAAAACACAAGACAGGTGTGTGAAGAAAATTAAGTGCTGAAGGCATGTAGTTTCATTTATCCAACACGAGAGGGCAGTACTAACTACATTGGTAACACTTCAGGGACCACGTATTAATGGCCAAGTAAAAGTAAATTAGGTAGTAAGTGCTTAGATATATCCCAGTAAGTATAAAGTACTCCATATATACCCCCCCCCAAGTATTTGTCAGTAAACATTTTTTCCCCCTAGTACAGGTAATCCAATTAGTTCTATTTTCTAATGCAGTACAGCATTAGCAGTAGATGTGTTTTTAATTACACTATAGTCTTAAACATTTCATCAATCTAGCCTAATAAGAATGTGGTGAGTGGTGGTGGACGTCAGAAGGCTGATCGTGCAGATTGGCAGCCTTGCTTCCATCAGTGTACCCCAAGGCAGCTGTGGCTACAGTATTGGCTTATCACTATCAGGAGTGAATGAAGAACGCAATGCAAGACCTTTGAATGTCTAAAAATGCACTGTATTCATTCAAATTAGTATGCTAATTAGTTCATGATATATAGTCAATCTATATATATTTGCTCTCAAACTCATTTAGACCCATTCCTTTTGTGCACAAAACAATACCGTCAAAAATGTAAGTGAAATTAAAAAAAAAGTTACTCGTCCAATCATGGGTTTATTTAGATGCAAATTAAAACCAGCTGAACCTAGGACAACTAAACAATTAAGCAGATTTTTATACAGTTGTGCAAGAATGTAGAGGTTGGAGAAAAGAGCCATGTTTGAGGGGTCATGGTAATGATAATACAACCAGGGCAGCATGATAACTCAGAAATAATTTAAAAAAAAAATCACATCCAAAGATCTGAGTTGCAGTGGATTGAAAAAGTCACTTCTGTGGCCAATTATTGTTTCAATCTGTATTTACTTGTTGCAGCTCATGACACTTAACATGACATTTAAAAAATCATTTACTTTATGCCACTGATAAAAACAATACAATATAATCCCAACAGTTTTGATATTTTCGTTTATCGCAGTCTCTCTCTCTAAATATATTGTGTTTCAGAATTCGAGACAGGCCTAGCCACAAATGTTGAATTTAAACATTTACATCATCTCCTCCCCTCAGTACTGCATGTACATGTGTCTGTACATGTGTCAGTGCGTATCCTGCCTCAGTTTCACCGTGACCTGAAATTCCAGCTCATTATTGACGCAGACCGAGTCCATCCACGGGTGCCGCAAAGCCCGCAGAGCCCAGAGCAGAGGAATGTGGAAAAACAGAGTAAACAAACTGACAAACAGCATACTATGGGCTCTTTAATCTGTTGAGTGTCCTGTATGTCGTTTTGTGATCTGTGTTATAGGGTCGTTTCCTCATCAAAAACATACCTGGAGTTGTGTTTTATTTGATTCACACATGTTTAACACACAAACCCTGCATAGCTAGTTCTTTTCTCAAGCAGGAAGCACTCTGTTCCACCTTGTGATGTCATGTGGTAATATAGGAAGTGCCCCACTGTATTTTTAGACTCCTTTACATTAATTATTTGGGTAATTCACCTTTGGAATCTACTAAACAAAAAGGTAAAGGGTAGCTGTTAACTTGAAAACTAAAGCTTTGTGACATGACAAGCTGGAACAGAGCATTTTGAGCTTTGGAGATGTAGACGGGCTAATAATGTAGGGTGTGAATGAAAAACACAACTCCAGGTAGGTTTTTAAAGGAGGTAACATTATAACATGGTTTAAAGCTCAAATGACAAAGCTCATTTCTGTATTAGAGATGCATTGACTTAAAGTGTCACCTCATTATCATGCCAACAACAACTTGCATGCCAACAGTGCACTTCTTGGTGTCAAAATAGCTGTGTGCTGTCTGTTATCTAGTGTTTTTATCCTCCTCAAACCAAGAGCTGCTTTTAAAATGTGTGGAGTTTGCAATCTTCTCCCTGTTTCTGGGTGGGTAGTCCTGACCAAGACTAGTTCTAGATCTGGAGATGGGTCCCACTGCTCCTGACAGGTTGCCCCAGCAGCACTGAAGACTGGGTCAAATGCACAGGACACATTTCCCTACAGGGACAATAAAGTGTACCTTAACCTTAACTTTGAAATCATCTCTGAACTTGGTCAATACAGTACAAAACGTCTTGATTCTCACTACAGAACTGCATTCTCAGGAATTGAGAGTAAATAACATTGTGGTCATAGGTTTAACATACCAAACCACTATAAGCACTTCCATAATCATGTTCTTTACTGTAGTAACTGTAAAACTATACAAACACAGATAATCCTACTACTTAGGGTAAATATTAATCTACAAGTCCAATTACCATGCCAATACCAAGAATCATTTAAGAGGTGTAAATTTTTCTACAAATATAGTCCCATTATAACTCTGCAGTTCAAATTAACACCAAATGTAAACATGGGATTAGTTTAGCTGTATCTATTCTTATGTTTCGTTGCGGCAGCTGTCCTTTACCCACTTTGCCTATGTATAAATGTGGTGTAAGTGTCTTGCCAAAGTGATTGGTGGTGGTTGGAGGGCTGATATAATTTAATAATTAATACAATTATAAATTTGTATACAAGAAGTAGTTCACATTTTTTCTGCAGTCTAGTTATTCTTTATTTAATCAGGAAGTTAATGCTTTGCATTTGTGCTCCCATTTTCAAGCTTGACCATAGTTTATTAATTAAGGATGGGACGAGATCTCGAAAGTTACAATTGCCACAAAACTCTAGAATGATAATGAGTGAGTTTTTTTCCCCCCATGTGTTCACATTTGTCACTAGCAAAAAGGATCCAAGTGCTGGTGAGTTACATCCATTTCAGAAGCTACAAAAAACACTGCTACTACAACAGCAGGAAATCCAAGTAAATCAGAAATTTCTTTCAAAAAAGACAAAAATATAAGCATTTTTATTATTTTCATAATTTTGGTTGTGTTCATTTCATCCTTACTGTGAACGGACTTGCTCTTTCTGCTATTGCTTTTTAATTGATTCAAGTAGAGCGCATATACTTGATGGTTTAATTCTGCACATTTTCAGAACAACAATTGTGGTATTATCTTTTTTTTTTAAAAGATTTCCAAGCACCATCATGGAGAATATTCCAAAGTATGGTTTTAACTTTCCATTTCCATGGAATTATGCAGGTCATGTCTCACCTTCAGAAAAGTTAGGTATTGCATCTTTAAATCATGTCAAGAACTCATTCCTCATTCTTGTGGACACATTCTTACCTTGTGGGAATTGTGTCACATCCAATCTCTTACTAAAATAACTAAACATGAGTCCATCTTACCTGGTGCGGGGGGCGTGTGGAAGGTGACCTCAGGGCTGTAGGGGCTGAACAGGGAGTTTCTGCAGCTGCGGACTCTAAAGGAGTACAGCGTGTCGGGGTCCAGGTCTGAGACCGTCGCACTGGGACCATACACCCGCTCTGTAGACCTCCATACACCGCTGTCCTCGCCATCAGACTGAGAGGGGCACGGGCTCTGACCTCCAAGTCTAACAAACACACAGTTAACCTCAGCATTCAGCTCAACATGTTGAAGCAGAGGTAGGAAATAATATAGACAAAATAAAGCCGTTTTTAAGATATGTACAACCATCTCCACCTTTCAAGATGCCCAACAGAATTCACAGGGCATTATTCATTCACTCATTCTCACTGGTGACAATTTGCTATTATAGCCACAGCTGCCCTGGAGTAGGCTGACAGAAACAAGGCTGCCAATCTGCGCCATCGGCCCCTCCAACCAACACTCACCACATTCATACTCGGTAATGCGGGTGAAGTGTTTTGCCTAAAGACACAACAACAGATTCTACTTGAGCGACTGCTGCCCTACTGTGGCACCTGGTATTCTCAACAATCTCCTATTCAATAATCACCACTACTAACCTGACCCAATACCCAAAGCAAATTAAAATTAACAAATGAGTCATCAATTAGAATACAGTAAGTTACCTGCGATATTCCAGGACATGATGGTCTGTGGGTAAACTATCTTCAGACAGTCTCCAGTGAATAGAAGCTTCGTTATAAACTCGACTGTTAGACAGGTCAATCAGAGGAGGGTCTGGGACTAGAGTGAAAAAAACAAAAAAAAAACAAAAAACGATTACAACTTGAACTAGGATATTTTAGAAGAAACCATCAACCCACAGTGAGCACTGAGCACGCATTTAATTTATTCAAGTTTGCGAAAAAATCTCAAACTAGAGAGTCAAGGGTTAAAGTGAGTTAACCATCACAAGTGTCTGGATTGAGTTGTTCGTCCAGACTGTTGACAAAAAGGTCTTACATAAGCACAAGCGCTGCCAGGGAGTGCATATTAATACAGTTTAGTCCCACTTTCTCCAACCCTCATCTCTCATTTCCCCCATTTATATTAATGGCTGGAGTTTAAACACATTACACCATTTCCAGTTTTTCTTAATCTCCACTATTCTCTAAGGGAAAATTTTTACTAAAGCCTTTTCGGTCCTGGGTGATTCACATGAACAGAAACCATGTAGGTCACTCACTACTTCAAGATCAAGGTGGCCTCTGTCCCATTTCTCCAATAGTGTACAGTTTTATCCCCACACAAAGGAGCCAGGCCCAAAGGAAACTACCTCTCTCCCCTTTTTGCTGGTGTGACAAAGAAGATTTATCCAATTATTAAGGGATTTTGAAGAAATGTTTGAAGAAATTGGATTCAGCCTTTGAGACTTATTGCTTCAAATCTGCCTGTCATTCCCAGGAGGCCATTCTGCTTTTCCGTTGCTGTCAAGTTTAGGCTGAATCACTCAAAATACTCTGAGTATGCAGATGAGGTAGTGCATTGTTAAAAGACAATAAAAGTCAAGTCAGTTTTGCACAATATGCCCCCTTTAATAAATCTTATTCTGATTATGGGGTTGTTTTGAGCTTGTGTCTAAAAGGTTTTATCCCTCTGCAGTGGTCCTTTGCCGACTCATCCATTAGGACCTTATTGAGTTACAGGAGACAGATCAGCCCTTTCTCTCAGAGTGCAGGCTAAAAGCACCGTTAGGTCCCACAGTGCAAACTACGCACCTTAGAACACTTTAAAAGCAAAACAATTATGCCATCATTAAATGCATAATGCAAACTGGCAAATATAGTAGAAAACCTGCAAAAATATCATTCCAGCTAAACAAGGGAGGTAATATATTTATCATTTAGTTTACTTTATTGTAATATATCCATATACATGACCTTACATGTGCAAATAAAGTAAACATGTTTCTTATCAAATACCGATTTTAAATATATGAATTTTAGGGATGGGCCAATATCGGTATTTACCAATATTGATACTGGAATAGATCTGTGGCTCATGTCCAGTTGCTTTACTTTTACATCTTAAGTTTTTGTAGAAAGCAGAAAAAAGCTGCTTTGGGTTGCCAGGTCCTAAAACTAGTTAAAATACACTCAAAAGGGCTCTCCAAGATGATGTTTACTTTCCTCCGTAAATGACAGATAATGGTATATCAGGCTAACTTATGACTGTATTGACGTTTTAAAAGCAAATTTTGTATTTAGTAGAAATCCAGATCAAACTTGGAAAATTAACCACATGAATTGGCTGTGTTTTTTCCTGTTCATAACCAAGTTATTTTGAATAGTGAAAAGTCTTCAAAATGACACTTTGTTATGGTGTTACTTAACTGCGTTTAGTTTTTTTTCACCAATTAATTCACCATTCACAGTATGGAAAGGTTTCAAAACAATGCAAATGCACATGAATCCGTCTTTGCCAACAGGCCACTTTTAGAATAGAAAAAAACCTTCGACTGAACAACTGTGAGAGGGCTCTTTCACTCTGAGGATTACAGTGTGTGGAGCTAGTACTAAAGTATCAGGAATTCCCTTTAGACCTCAGCTCAGAGTGGGAACTCCCCCCTAAAGCTGAACACATGTTTAACACTACGACCTCACTAAATCCCTCCACAATGCTCTAATGTAATACAGATCATATTCCACATATCTGAGAAATAAAATCATGTCCGCATTCTGACAGAACTGCACTTGCACAGATGTGAAAGGAAGCTGGTGCCATTCATGTATTTATGCACTTCATTTTTACCATTCAATCAATTTGTATATAGACTTATTTAAAGAGTTTAGTTCAACATTTGAGAGAAGACTGAAATTAACTGCTCAACTAATACAAGAATCACATGAATAGAGGTCTTAACTACAGGGTTAGCAATTTTATACATAACCAAAAATATGTTTTTTGTAGAAGCCTATTTCGATTAAACCCAATATGTGAGAGTCATAAAAATAAATAATGATCATCTTTAAAATGAGCCTACATCAGAATATTGTAAAATGTGGGAGTGTGGGTAGTATCTTTTGGACACAGAGCCTAAACCTCCCCAGAGCAGTAAAGGCATAGGCCAGTCCAATGTAAACCTGCCCCATAGATGCCCTTTGACCTCTGAGGGCATCACGGGTCACTGCAGAGGTCATGAGAGCTCCTCATTTGGACCATGCAATCCGTCACGCACCACCAAGCTAGTCCGGGAACTTTTCAGAATTGACAAGTTGCTTTTTGATGACTGATGGTAATGGCCATAGAAAACAATGTAAATTATCAAATATCATGTGGCCTCATTCTTGGCCTTTAAAAGAACTAGTCTATACTAGTTCTGTTAAAGGCCACATTCTGAAGCTATTCTGAAAAGGTCAAATTTCGTCCACTTTATGCAACTTTTTCAGTATTGATACTGGTTCAATATTTAATCTAGCAGTGAAACTAGATACTCATTTGATTTCATTACATGTATGCCACGTATGTTGTCTCTCTTGCGTTGTCAAAAATCTATATTGAGAATAATCGAATATGCCATATTTGCCTTTTATATGAGGATGGGTTTCAGTTGTGTGTCAATTTCCGGTTTTCTATAATGTGATGATGCCCCTCTCAGATGGGGGCCGTTTTTTGTCAGTATTTTGCGCATTTACCTTTTGGATATTTCATGGCAATGTTAAACCTGATCATTTCTCTTAGTGCTTAGACTCAAGAACTCACTGTATTCAAACACAAATATGCATTTAAACAATATTTATTTTTAGCTGCCCCCATCTGTATTAAATATCATTGCCCTATAGAATGTTGTGATCTGAAACCTAGCAATAGAAGAATCGATGCTATAAGGTTACGTTTTATGATCATGAGTTACCACATTGACCCAGAAGACGTTCAGAGGTATTCATTCCTAAAGGATTTTAATGAGTTTGAAACCAGACATTGATTATCCATTATGTAAAGGTTAAAAAAGGTCATCGTTTACCTCCTCCAAAACACATTTCCTTGAGTAAAGTTTCCTCGCGTGATGTGTCCAGAACAAATTCGTCGAAGCACGGGTCAGCGGCCGGGTGGAAGGTGCGCAGGGACTCGGTGGCCTTCTGAATTCTAAAAACAAAAATAAGAACATCTAAATACACAACACTCTTTCATGACAATTTTCATTAAAGAGTGGAGTTGTAATATATTGTTTTGTGTATTTATGGGTGTATTTATGGTTTGGGGGCTGAGCATTGGACAGAATTGGACTGCTAACCATAACAGGGGATAGAATAAAGGCCTGGGAGAGCTCACAAGATTACTCAAACAAGCATGGATTACGTAACCTTTTCGGGGATGTTTTTGGTGAGGGAAAAATGTTATATCACGGCTCATGTGAAAGCTCAGAACCCCCAGAATTCACTCACTGAGCTTCAGAGGCTGCACTAGCACCGACTGATGATTGCTGCTGATCTGAATCTTCACTACCTAAACCCCAGCACCTGCAGTCAGTCATTTTACATTGTAAAAGATTTTCCGCACTGAAACTGGCAACCCAAATGACTCATTCTGCTTTCTGATTGGATCGTCTTGAGATCCAAAACACCAAATTATAAACATACCCAACATGTCCATTGATGTTTGTATAATTAAGAATAAATCACCATTACAATCGTTATTAGTAAAAGTTATTTGATTTGGTGGTGTCCCCAGATAAAAACGTAACTATGGTAACCAGTTAGGTCACATTTATGCAATTTAACTCATGGAGCTTTCCTTTCAGCTGCATGACCTTAAATCACAGCCAGGAGTATCATAGTCCCAAAAGTACAAAAGCTCCAGATAAGCTCAAGCGGCTAATAGAGATCAATTAGTCCGTTTATTCAGAGCAGTCACTCGTCAGCATTAAGCACACTGTTTCTGAAGGCTAAATCAAACCCTCAGGACAGAGCATTGGAGCACAGGACACGTGTACAAGGCTCTGCTAATCATACACACACATGACCAGGTTGCAGGTCATTTAAAAGGCATACAGTTACAGAAGACAAATATTTGAGATGTATCATTAATTTTGTCCTAATTTAAAGTGATTTTAATGCCTTTAATTTTTATTTGCTTTACAGAATAAGAAAAAGAAGTGAATAAAAAAAATTAAAAAAAAAAAAAAAAAAAAATTATAAAATCTGACAATGTTTCAACCCAGGCCCAAAATGGTGAAAATAACAAAGTAGAGGTCTGTCTTACATCTTCAGGAAGACTGTTTCAGGTTTCTAGGCTGCATAACTAAAATCAGTTGAGTTGAAGTAAAGGTTTTATAACATTTTAGTGTAGTTCTAGTAGAAGTCAAAGAAACAACAAGCAATACATTTAGTTGACCAAACAAGCACAAGTTTTGTTCAAATTCTGAAAAAATTATGAAAGATCTTATGCTAATTGTCCAAATGAACTCATTGGAGTCAATGGTAATATTGCACCGATTTGTGGACATTCCCTCACATGGAGTTTATATATGGTGTGGGTTAAGTCAATAAATTAAAAAGGCATTTAAGGAATACATTAAAATCATACTGTCATACATAATTTTTACAACTATTCTGTAAGTATCTGAATTTTTATAGTTTAGGTCATCTATGATAACAGGTGGCACTGTTTAAAAAGCCACCAAACAGACTAAGACCTGTCAAAGAGGTGTAATCATTCAGAAGAAGCAGATAATGTAGAAGATACCAAGTTTACATGAATAGTGATGAAGTTGTGATCTGGCTCCAAGAAAATTGTGAAAATATTCTCTCAAATCCTCAACGTCAACAAATGTACCCTCTAGATTAACAGCAGTGTACCTGACGTGGAGCTGCTTTGCCGTCTGCACAAAACACGACTGGTCCGTTTCCTTCAGCACTTCCTGAGCATATCCCACAAGACCACTGTTCTCCAGCATGCCCTGGTACTCCTCCACCTGGGGTTGGGTAAACAATTATTATTAATTACAATATTTCCTTTATGTAGTTAAAGTTCAAGGCAGTGAGTCCCATGAATTATCAGGATTATTTTAGACCTGGTTATACAGTCTAGAAAATATCTGGCCTTCTGCACTGTCCATAAAGTGGTGCTTTGTGTGATAAAATTGAGAACTTCACAGATTAACAGTGCGCCAAAGAAGACCCATTGTGCTTGTGTCTGTTCTATAGTTACAAAATAATGACCATTATAATCTATGACCACCAGTATCATAGATTATAATTTTTATCTCAATATTCATCTAAAACGTCATAATAAAAAGACATCTGTGTTAGAAAACTGAGATGTCCAATGGGAACTGACACCATTGTAAACGTCATAACAAAGAATCATGGAGCCGTCAGCTCCCCCTACGCAGCAGAAAACTGTAGCGAGCAGTGGATTTTTCTCATTTGTACCAAAATTACTCCTGCCGAATTCTGCATGTATGACTGATTAAGAAAATAAAATTGGAGAATGAAGTAAGTATGTCACAGTGGGTGTAAACACTAATTTATACTGTCACCTGTTTCACCTGAACCATCTGCTCCAAAAGACAAATAAAAAAATAACAAAAATAGAAAGAAGGAAAAAGAACTTGTGAATCTGAGTGAAGTCCAGTTAATGTGAGTCCATCTTCTACAAGTTTAGAAAACAGAGCAAAACCTAGATAAACTACTTTTTCAAGCAGTGGATATTTTGACTAAAAATGAATAGTGTGGACGGTCGTTACAATGTCCTGATACTACACTCTGTATGGTGTAGCACAACTAATATCACACTCTGTATGGTGTACCTGTCCCTTGAGCTGATCCAGGCGGCGGTTGCGAGATTGTTCGATCGACCGGAGCATCTCTGACTTCCTCTCCTGCAGCGTCTCAAATAGACGCTCAAAGTGCTCATTGGCTCTGCGCTCCGCCACCTGGCCGTTTTCCTTTAAGCAAAAACATCAAATAGACCTGGATTAGTTTAAATGTAATAAATGTAACATACACCCTTACTTGTTAAAACAACTGCAGTGAAAATCACAATTGAATCTGGGATGTCATTAGCTGAGGACACATCATCAAGTATGGTCATATTAATAATGATGACAAAGCCTCTCAAAGTGCTACACTGTAGTCATTCTTCAGGCTCTTCATAAGTTGGTGGTAACCAACAACTGTAGCCACACCTGACCTGGGGCAGACTGGCACAAGTGAGGCTGCCAATCTGCGCCATCAAATATTAATCAAAATCACAATATAAAATTCATATGTAAAATGAACATGTTTATTTTATTAAATTTAAGTGAAGAGTTGCATCACATTTAAAATCCACGAACAAAACACTCACACTAACATTTAAATAATATCCTTTACAAGCAAAAGAGGAAGCACACTTGAAAGGAGAGGAACTCAAGTGCATGTAGGGAAAAGATCATTTCCTGCTCTTTGTTCTGTTTGATGATTTAACAATTGTCACTGTTAGCATTTGACAGGCATTTGTTTTCTAAAAAAAAAACTGTTTGCTCATGCTTTTATTAAGAATGATAAGGGTTAGAATTTACTTAAAGTGTTAGTAGCAAAAGATGACCTGGCTAACTGAGAGATTACACAGACATCGTGTTAGGAGATTCAGGCTTAGTAACTACTTAATAACGTAACCCTATTGGTGCATCATGTATCATTTGTCATTACAGGGCCTGTACCCAATTTTTTTTCCCCCATTACAGATGTATTGTATAAGCAGTTTGTGAGACAAAAATATGTCAGCTGTGTACTGTATGCAACCAATTATAAAAGTGTGTTTTATAGTTTGATAATCAGGAAGCACATGTTTGCACGCCAGCTGCTAGTTTTACCATCACAGAGTTATTATGAAAACATACAGCACCTTTAACTCTTTGTTCTTGCTTTATTAAGTCTAATTAAAGTGTATTCTTTCTGTCACACAGCAGCATTTGTTTACCTGCTTTACACATTTCAGCCACTTCCTGTAACCTTCCTCAGAAGGTTTGCAAATTACACTACACCGCTTCACATGTAAAGCAGGTAAACAAACCCTCTTGTCTGACAAAAATAATCGCTAATTCTAAGTTAAAACTGAAGACAGAACTAACCTTTAGCAAAATATAAATAAAGTGTAGTTATTATAAATGTTGCCAAAAAAATGACAGTGTCCTGCAGGTCAGATCCATAGTTTTCCCTCATATGGAGCTCCAAAGCCTGAGTCCTTACCTCAGTCTGATTGATGAGAGTCTCCAGATCAGTAATTTGAGCTCGGACCTGGTCCTCTTTACTGATGAGGTAATGGATACTCTTTGCCAGCTTTTCCTATGGAGAGAATTAACATATACATTTTAATATAAATTTGAAAGCAAAACGGGCTTAAAACATGGTGTCTCTACAATAGGGATGGGTTATTCTGACAATGTACATTTTTACTCTTCATTGGATTATCCTGATGGCAAGCATCCAAATTTGACTAAAATTAACCTAAACCAAACTATTATAAAAAAAGTAATTGGACTGTAGATTGTACTACAGTAAAGGCATGTTTTGTTTCCATGTTTTAGCAGCTCTTTTGCAGCCTTCTTTATTAAAAATAATATCCTGGTACTTGCCATTCTGAATATTCCTAAAATAATTAAGGCTATGACTTCTAAAATAGTTTTCAGACATTTCCCATATGTTGAAATGAACTTCCTAACCCAATAAAAGTACAAATGGTTCGTTAAATACTAAAAGGGACAACTGTTGCAAGAGAAGGCAAGATTATATTTCAACAGATTCATTCTGGACAGACGCAAGTTATTGCTTATATGGATGTAAATATCACTTTTTTTTCTTTGGTCCCTTGTGTTGTTTATTTTACAATAAAACCTGAAAAAATACAGGTACAAGAAAAGCACACTAAATGCTTAGTAGGGCAGCATGATTTTGGACAAAATTTATAATAGTAATTTTGACAAGTTTTGCAATTGTGGTTAAATTTGCTATGCACGATTACAATGTGCACACTGAAAATAATTCTATTTTAAATGACTCTAGGTGCATTAACATTTGAGACAAGACTATAATCTGAACTGATCAATCCAAAACAAGACATATTTGGAGAGGTCTAAACTACATGTACAGGATTTTAATGGAAAAAGACAGGATTGTTGCAGTGGACATTCTATTTATTATCAAAATAACTGTAGCCTTTACAGTTTGAAAACACAAATTGAGATTTTGATTTGGTTGTGATGTGTTGTGCAGCCCTCATGTTTAGTTAATCTACTGGGAAAAAAACAAAAACATTGAGGACAAACCACAGTACATCCTGAAGTGTTCCCACCATGTAAAAGGTATAGATTACTGACAAGCACAAGTACAGGTCACGCATCAATATTTCATGAGTGTCACCTATCAGATGAACGGGGGCTTAAAACCCAAAAGGAACAGGCAGAAGCAGGAAGACTATCATTTTCTTGTTTCTTTTTGTAATACTAGACAAAAACTTGTCAGTTCAGGATTAGGATTACGTTTTTCAAATTATTTCTTACACTTGCTGGGGTAGTACCTATGGTAAACATGTATCATAGTTTTCAATCAACCAGCAGTAGGGAAAAAAGTTGAAGTACAAAACTACAGAAAGCAGAGTTCTAAAATGCCATGTGCATGAGTTGAAAATTTAACCATTCCATGAAACCTAACAAATGACAACTCCTTTATTTATTTATTTTTTATTTAATTTTATTTCTATTAGTGTAATCATAACTATTGTGCAATTCAGAGGTTTTGGTCCTTGTTAACATTATGGTTCCTAGACACAGTTACAATTACCTCTACACATGTCATATCCGCTGCCCGTGTCTTTTAGACTTTTAGTCAAATCTTAAATATAATGATGCCAACCATGTTTTAATAAAAAGTGTTAAAGTCCATATGACAGGTTGGACTACTTGATTAAAATAAAGCACTCAAATATAAAAAATAATGACTATATAACGTAATGTGGTACCTTGAGGATCTTGTACGCGCTGCTCATAGATGTGACTTTGTGGTTGGCGTGAGACCCTCCCAGTTTACACAGGTGACACACAGGACGCTTACAGACCTCACAGTACATGTTCACCTTCTCCATCTCATGCTCCGGGCACATCAGCACCTGACAATGGAAAACAACAAAAATAATATTATACAAAAACAATTCCTCAAGATGCAGACAGAAATCTCTACTGTGTTAATACATCACGTAATTGGAAATGTATATCAGTAGGTACCAAAATGAAAAATCATCACCGCTGCCATTTTTAGTGTAAACTAACGATTTGCAGTTTTTTGTTCAAATATCAAAAACTGAAAGTTCCCCGTTTTGTTCAAATATCAAAAACTGAAAGTTCCGACTCCAGTGGCCACTCCAATTTCAAGTACTACGTGGCATCACATAGGACGGCCCTGATTACAGCCAGGTGTTTGATTACAAACACCTGGCTGCAGGGGTATAGTTTGAAGGGTGGATACCTCTTAGACCAATCACACTGTTCCTTATACCTCAAGACCCCGCATCTCCTCCCCCCTCACTCTGCCCTTTAGTCCTCCAGGATCTGCCCAGTTAAGCAGCTCTATCTGAAAGGTGGTTGTGGGTAGAGTTTAGCAGTTTGTTAAAGTGAGACCAAATCCGTAAACAGATCTTGCCTTGGGTCTGAAGTTAGTCGTCGGCCCCACATACTCGTGCTGGGCTTTGGGCGTTCCCCAGGGGTGGTGCAGTTTGAAGCACTCGTTACAGAAGCTGGCTTTACAGTCCATGCAGCTCTTGGTCGCCTCCTGCAGTTGTGGAGGTTTGCATAGGTTACACATGATCGCCACAGCCGCCCGGGCCGCCTGACGATACCGCTCTACGATGCTCTCTAGTGTGAAGTTTCTGAACAACATGCTGATGCCACGTTCGCCCAGGTCTATGTCGTGTTGACAGCCCGGGCAGGGGATGGTGGTGATGCGGGGGGTGACAGAACCTCTGCGCCAGCCTGGAGAAGACACTGAACCTGGAGGAAGGGAGGGGAAGATGGCACAAAGTTACACAATGGTATGTTGAAATGGAAGATATTTGGGTAGTCCAGGTCTGAATCTTGTCTGAGACCCTATTTTGAAATGCATAAGTAGTACCAAATCAGTTCCAATTAATTTATACTATTGATGATTAGTTAAGCTAAATGTATTATGCCTATACAACTACTTCCATGGGTTTCAGAATGATGAAAAATTAGGACAGTTGCAATACAAGTTTTTTTTTTTTAAATATATAATTTAAATGGTAAAAAGTCAAGCCCAAAAAGTCACCAAGAACAGGAAGCTGAAACCCATGAATACCAAATATGGGACTCTTACGTGGTGACATCATAGCTCTACTAAATTTGAACCTGCCCCAATGCAGATTTATAAAATCTGATAACCAACAAGTATAGAGTTCCCTGGTATGCTTCATGAAATGCTTTTCAAACATAATTCACTTGGATTAAAATGAGAAATAGTTCTATAATTTAAGTACACCCACCAATATTTAGCATGAATCTTTGCCTGAAACCCATGGATAGGGCCTTGTTCTGTCCCCTGATGTGGCTTTAATTTATCAGCAGGTTCAGAGAAAGGGCAGAAACAAATTTAGTACCGTTTCCATAGCAATTGATACTATAAAAGTAGTCAAAACAGTGCCTGTAACTGAAGTTCAAACATGAATTTCGGCTGCTTGGGTCTACAGAAATCAGAACAGTTGGTACCTTGATGTCACACTTAAGAGTCCCATTTTATCCGAGCACAGACTTAAAGCAACAACTAATGAACAACCAATGTCCATATCATTTAAAATAGGGCCTTAGTTACATTGCATTACACTGTTCCCAGTCCATTACTCTAAAAGGTATGGGCTATGGTGCACATCAACAGTGTTTTTTATAGCAGTCAAATAACAAGGAGATAATGGTGATAAGGACTGTTTGAGAGGTTTTGGGGAGATGCAGAGAAGTTATGGAAGAAGTGGTCTCCTTGAATTTGTAAAGAATGCAATTTTGTCAAACACTATTAAGTCATTTTAGACTTACTAGGAGTCAAAAGTGCTCAAACTGATCTGGACAACAGCAGGTGATGAATTTAAGGTGGCAATAACACATGCAAATCTATGCATTTTATTTATTTTAAGAAACATTTTAACAAAACAAGACAAACAAGACAGTGCTTCACTTGTTACTTTGTCCTGACAAAGTAACAAGGCAACAGTCAGTCACTATGTTTACATGCACATCAGGAAAACCACACTTCGGCCCAACTCTGATTACAAAATCGTTGTCCTAATTTGACATGCCATTTAGAAATCCTAAGGTCTGGACTTGCTTAAAGCAGCATTCATCAGTGTCAATTTGACAATTTCTAATTTCTAGTTTTTGTCAATGTAATAATTCTGCTGACAAAATGCTTAAGGAAAAAAATATTCCATAATGACAAATTATGAAACAAATGGAAATTTAGACTAAATTCAAGCTCCCAATCAAACAGTTCAATTTTAATGTATTCCATTTCAACTGGGCTCAAACCAGATCATATACAAACTAAAAAGGAATGAAATGAATGAATGAATGAATGTCAGATATATTATTTATACAACCTTATTGTATTTTCATTTGATTTTATATTTTATACATGACTTTTTTTTCCAAAACACCATTTCTTATTTTTGTTATAGACATGCAGCTAACTAGCATAACTTCCCTCATGAGATGGATAAAATTAACTGTTCTAATGATTCTGAGCATTTAAAGTAATATCTGAAGAAAGTTCTAGCACTTCCTGGACTTTGTACGTCCTAGCCCTGGTTCCGAGGCAATTTGGCTTTTCAAATCCAGGGTCAGGGTTAGAGTACTTGTGTGCATGTTAACACAGCGAATGACATGGTGAACTAAAACAAGGTGTTCACGTCACAGGTGCAAGCAAAGGGGGTGACTCAGCAACAAACTCATTTTTACAAACTCAAAAACGACACTAAAATTAAAACAAGCTTCACGTTTTTGAGGGACAGGGGAACCAAGGAGTGCTGGATTTATGTCTGCATTTCCACTTCGCCTCCTCGGACCTGAAAATTCAATCGAACACTCCTCAGGTATAGGCAAAAAAAACAACACAGGAAATAATAACCAACAACACTTTGCAAAGGAGGAAAAAGCAGTGGCCAAACAGCAAAGCAAAACTATGTAGCCGTGTGCATGCTGTGAGGACTGAAAATGAACTAAAGAGTGATCGTGAGTGAGTGAATATGTAAATGCACTACTGTACAGTTAAATGCATTAGAATCTGCCTAATAAATTCAAAATGATTAAACCGTGACACTTTTAAACATGGAGGTTGATGAAGTATGATTTAAAAATAAATGGGCATGTTAAAATATATAATGCATGAAATTTGTCGCGATTTTACAGCAGAAACGGTAGTTATGAAAGAATTTTTACATCTGAGAATAGTTATGACACTTTTTTTTTTAACTTTTGTTTAGTATAACATTTTGAAGTAACAAAACTACTACGCAAGTCTGATTTTGGCTACTCCAATGACAATGAGTAAGGCAATGAGCGATTATGTTGACAAATGAGAAGATTAAAAAAGGTTATATACACACATGTAAAGTTTTGGTACCAATTGAAGTGGAGTGAAGTGAAGTGCTATAGCAAAAATATTGATAGTCCATTCTAATTTTTCATATCTCCAAAACAACAATTATACTGTTATGTAGATAGGGAATGGTATAATCTTCCAAATAAAAGGTATAAAAGATTTCTGCACTTGTGTGGTTAATTTAATAACTTTATAACTCGTGTCCGATTCTTAAACCTAAACTACAAAATGTACAGCCCTGTATTGGCACATTTGTGATGGCCTGCCTTTCATCTGAATGTTTCCTTTGGGGTAATGAAAAATCTCCCACCGCTACCATTCCTACCACTGAAGCAATTTCCTGGTTCTCTTCGTTTTGCTTGGGCCTAGGGCATTTCTATCCATTGGTTTCATAATGAGGAAAACTTAGAACCATTGCCATAGTAGTTAACAATTTATATCAAAGTATATCTTTTGACTGGGGAAAAAAAGTCCTCAAAATGTGGCATATAAACCAACACTGAGACCCATGAGTATAGAGCTGTTCTTAGCGGTTAGCTGTTCTTTTGTCAACATAATTTCAAAGTAGTGTTATTCTAAGTATGTCTGCAGCCCTGTGTTTGAGACGGAGCAGGTGGAGACAGAGGCGCCAGGGGCAGAGTGAGTTTGTGCTGATGCAGGAGTCTGAAAGAGACGAGTCACTGCAGCTGCTTCACTGCTGAGTGTGAGGGTAGAGGTCCCCACCCCCCATTTACTTTAACATCTAGGTTTATATATGGTTCCTATTAGAGCTGAACAATCTGGGGAAAGTATCGGATTTTCTTGAGAAGTATTGCAATTAGATTAGTGCTTTATGTTTTAATATAGGATTCTGTTCAAAGTTCACATTTTAAAACACATCAAGGAAAATTAACAAAAAGACTGAAATATGAACTGTCAAACCAATACAAGAATCACATTTCAGAACATGTTTGTACAGATCTAAAGATATTTTGTCGTTTGTGGATGAAATTATAGCTCTATTGCCTATTAATTTCTGCTTAGGCTTTGGTAGTAGTAAACTATATTTACTTTACACTTACATTTTTTTGAGAGTTATATTTTTCCACTTATGTCATTTTGAAGTCATTACTACTACAAGTTATGGGTGGTTGAAATTGTAATGTAGCATAATGTTTCTATAGCAAGTTAATGTGCCATAAATTTGAGATGACTGATTCTAACCCGTATGTTTGTACAAGAGTCTCTGATGTTTTTTAAAGAAAATAATAATTGAGAGAAGACAACTGTACAAGTTGTTTTTTGGCATCTGTTGAATCACTGAATAGGTCCACTGAGCATGTCTAATTGCTCTATTACTTGGCAACAGTATTTGTAAGGCTTCTTAAATATATTCTTTTTTTTACTAAGAAAACTATCTTGAAAAGAAGCTAATGAACTGTGCCTAAATGTTCATTAAATGAAGCATGAAGTGGTCCCTGAGGCGCGAAGTTATAATAGAGAAGCCAGTCAAAAATGTAGCAAGCCTCAACATATAGTGAGTCTTCAGAGTATGAGACGCAGGGCAGTACACAGAAATGTACTGTTCTTAAAGGGGCAGTACCTAATTTTCTTCCATATATATATAGGAGCAAAATTATCTTGGAGCCAGTAAAGATGTATTGTACAAGTAGCTCGAGGTCAAAATAAGTCTGCTGTCAACAGTCTGCACCCAATAACGCATTTTATTGTCTAAGAATCAGAAAGTGTGCGAGTAGCATGCTAGTTTTTAGCTTTATTGCCACAGCTTAACTCCACACTGTTCTCTGAAAGTTGGGAACGGCGCTTATAAACTCACTGAATATGTAGTATGCTGAATGTGCAAGATAAGTGAGGAATAACTGACCACTGCAAACGGTTTAAAATGAACTAGTTCTGTTTTTAAAGCTGGCAAAAATCAGGTACAGTGCCTTTGGGTAAAGCATAACATTTTTCTTAGACAATATTTATGAAGAAAACATAGAATTGGCAAGTTGGCATACAAACTTAAATAGGCAAATTCCACTGCACTCCCAATTCCTAGGAAACTTGCACCAGCTGCTAAATGAATGTTGGCAATGTTGGTTCCTTATTTGGCAAGTCCAATATTGACGGGTACATGCTACACAGTCTGCCAAAATGCCAAGGTCTAATAGAAATTCTTTTAAATACTTCCTGGATTTGAACATAGGAGAAAAGGGAACCCTAGTTTTGTTTGGGAGTTTTAGTTCTAGGGTTAAAAGTGCTCCAAAAGATTTTTCCATTTCTTAAAAGGTCCCCCAATCAAAGACATACCTGGAGTTGCATTTGCCCCAGGACAGATATAATGTTTAAAACTTGAAAAGCACTTTTAAACTCCCTGTGAATAATTGGGATGCTCGGAATAACTTTGGACCACTGCAAACGATTTAAAATGAACCCTTAATGTATAAATTGTACTTACTCATGCTCAGCGGACTTTTATTTTAATCTATTTCAGCCTACAGCAAAAGTCTGTATGTGAGCATTGACAGGGCTACAGCTAATTAAGAGAAAGGGGGTTGAACCAAACTAAGGCATCACTCACAGGGTTTCTATGGCAACACTGTACTCACTACTATAGCTACTGAAACCACGAAGCCCACGTCTACCTCGGCTCCCCATCGACCTTCGGACTGAGGCTGCAAGCAATGGACAGATATGCAAAATGTGAATCAAAAACAAAACAATGCAAAAGTGAAGTGACATGAGTGAGATTTGATCATTCAGAAATAAAACATGGCATGGCATGGCATTTAGAAACACAGCCAGAAAACAAAACATATTTGCAATTTAAAGCAGTGAAAACAGTTAGTAAAGAGGTTGGAGATGTTGATTGTTGACACAGACCAACAACAGCACAATTTAAAACAGATAAAATCGCATCACATTATAACACTGTAAAAGAACAGATTAGTTTAACATGGAAGTAGACGAGTCAGAATTTTATGGTACAACTTTCACTTTTTAAAAGCCATAGCGGGCAACTTTTTAGCCAACAAATAAGTTCACATGACAAGATAACATTGTAAGAAGAACCTGTTAGTTTAAAATGGAAGTGAACAGGTTGGAATTTTATGTGACAATTTGGACTTTTTACAACTACAGTATGTAACCTTTTAGTCAAAAATAGACTGGAATAAAAGAAAGTTGTTGATTTTTTTATTATTATTATTTTGAGTCGTTGAGCAGGCTTGCATCTCCACAAACATGACTTATGTGGTCTGGACATGGACCTCCTGCTGCTGCTTGTTTCCATGGAAATGTTGCGTGATGTTCTAATGTTCTACAGTATGATATCAAATAAAACCGATCTATCTCTATCTGGAGAATGTTCCAAAGTATGGTTTCAACTTTTTATTTCCATGGAATAATGCAGGTGACGTGCCATCTCCAGAAAGGTGCATAGTGCGCCTTTAAATTGTCATTATTGCAAAGTTTATAGCCAATACAGCTGCAATTACTTGGCCTATCCGCATGAAACAAAAACACACAAAAAAAACAAAAAAAAAAAACTGATAAAGTTGATTGATTGTCACTGTTGACCCAAATGAACTAAAACTACGATACATTTTCATTATAGCTTAAAATGTTTTATTGTATTATTTAACTGCAAAGGCAAAATTGTTAGAGTTAAAAAGGACATTATCACACTGGATTAATATGGAAAGTCTGTGGACCCAATCTTTTACAGCAAATGATGAAAGTTCAACATCTGTAGATTTTCTGTTGGAGCCATAGATTTATAGTCTGACCTCCAAATTACAACTTGTTCAAATTGAAATCCCACCTATTATTGACTAGCACACGGTGGACATAATTAAAAGTGCTTCTCAGTGTGTTCGTACAGAAAGGCTCATCCAGTCTGCCCACTGATAAATATAGCCTTAAGTCTGCCCTCTCAGACCCTTCCCATAATCCCGTCATTGCTGAAAGGAAGGTTACATCACTATGACGACCAGCAAATGAGATTTCTAAGTTTTTTCTAAGCAAGTCCTGCTGTTTAAAGAACTGATATTATGAATTTTTCAGGCTGTTTAAATCTGAATACATTTGGATAGCATTTCAAATAGGTTTTTCAGTGTTACAAACTTAAATTTTCATGTAATAAAGAAAATGTGTCTTGTGAAAGTACAGAAAGCCTATATTGGAGTAAAATGACAGTGATGTGTGCCGTCAAATGATTACAGATTTTTCATCACAGATCACCTTATGACATCAGCAAGTGAAATGAGCCGTTTTGAGCTGTTGAAAAGATGATGACCTTATTGACTATTGACCTTATTCTCCTCCACCCACTAACTAATATAACTAAATGACAGAACATTTTACACAAATCAACCTACTTTATATGTTCATAAGTGCCAACAAGTCAACAATGCCCCTATTCTCCAGGAGGGAATAAAACGACATTGTTGTCCCTATAGAACCTATTTAGTGTCAAGATCGGCAGCTCCATGCAAAATGATACAACCCGAATGACAATGGCGTCGCCCACGGCCACTTCTGCAATAAAGTGAATGTAGGTAGGGTTACTTAAACATACTTGGACTTGTTTTATTAAATTATTGCGTGTTTTTGATGAGTAGATATTGTAACTTAACTAAAAGTAGTGCCCTATAAGGCTTTCACTGCATATAATATAATAGTCTCATGCCTCTTTGCAGTTTGAGTAGTTTTATTATTTGTTTTTATGTTCTGTTTACTCTAAGAGCTGATTTGGTTATTTCCTGCTTGGATGGACACAGGTCAGTGAAGAATTGAGTCATTCAGGTGGAGGAACAGGTCTGATGAAGAGGGGCCTTGTTAAAGAACCAAAGCCCCATTTGGCCCCCTCTCTATGGACACGCAGTATAACGTGCCCTGCTAAACAACACTGCAGCATTTAATGTACTGGCTGTGGGTGTAGGTCTGTTTTTGTTCATTTCCTCTTGGATTTACCGCATGTTTGTCTCCCTCATAGACGAGTGGACAGGCGTACAAATGAATAGGACACTGTAATGGAACGCAGCCCAGAGATTTCAGGTCAGAGAGGCAGGCTTCTTACAAACTGTCTTTCCTGAATACATTTTTTTTAAAACGTACAAAGGCTAGAAATACTAACGCAGAAACTGTATAGAAAAAAGGTAATGATCGTATCTGTTGCAAAACTGACTTCTTGATTCTTCTTCTTCTTCTACCTGGAGTGTGTGGGGTCAGGGCTCCAGGCTAACTATTTGAGTTGGGTGCACCTAAGATTTTCATTTGGGTGCACCAAAACCTGCCACTTATTTTAACCATCACAATACATTATCCTTGAATTGAGTCAACAATAATATAATTCATAAACTATACTACACAATTAAACAAAAAAACCTAAATATTTCAATAACGACTCTATTTGAAGTTGCTCATTTGATCAAAAAACATTAACAATTGACCTTTTCTTTAAGTTAAAAGAGACTTACTTAGTAGCCTATATGTTTAATTCATAAAAGTCAGAGTGAGAAGTCTGCGCTTTTAAGAATCTTTACAGTTTGCTATAGTAGTTGCAGAGTGAGCGCTCTTATTTTGCATTTCAATTGTTGATCTTTGAAGTCTTTTTCAGTGTAGTTTTATTTTCTTTTTCACCTTGTGCATTGGCAGTCTGATTTAAGTGACTACTGCATTATCAGTTTTGTCCCACTCAATGACGTATATGAAAGAGGCTCAATTTAAGAGCCATGTGACATTTGTATGACATTTTGGGATTTGAGCTGATTGGCTGTGCATTAAAGGTCCACTCAGTTTTATCTAAAAATTCATGCGTGTGAATACTGCACACACTTTCTCCTTTCATGGTTTGAAAATTGGGTACCTCAGTTTTGATGTAATGAGATAGCAATCCAGTAGTGCTCCCCTCTGGTTATGAAGTCCATACACCTTTATCAGAGTTTAAATTTACTTTTAAACTTAAGTCAAATTTTGCTAGACTGACCCAGCAGCTAGACATGTTTGCAAGCTTGAAATGTCTGCTGGCAATAATCATGCTTAAACATACCAATAAAACGCATTGTAGGTTATGCCAAGAAAAATATCAAGGTGTCCAAAATGAGTTTAAAAAGCCTGAATTCTTTTGTACAACTTCCTGAACACCACCAAACGTCAGCTTTCATTCAGCTCTGTGTAGTTTTAGAGACTTATAAGGGGAAAGAGCACCTGTAAGCTACTTTTAAGGAATTCTAAGTGTATAATACATACACATGATGCCTGTTAATCCGATCAAGATAGAGAGAAGCTAATCCCACATTTAAAATCTGCATGTTAGTGCTACTGTACAATTATATGGGATTCATGCCGCCTCTGGGCCTTTAGAAACAGACATGACAAATAATTATGGTTGGGCAGATTCAAGTCAACATAAATTTTTGTTCAGCAGATAAACTTGGTGGTCAGGTTTTCAGTACACTTTATAATCCGAGTGTGAAGTAGCGGGCAGAATTGGAGAATAACATGATGACAGACATAATACTGGTGCATCACAGTAATTAAACCACTTTGTTTCCTCCAGTTTATCTAGGGCATGAGAGGGAGGAGGAGTGTGTGCCAACTAGGGCTCAACAGTTCTGGCAAAATATAACTTTCTGGGAACTCCAGAGACGAGACTTGCAATTTATGTTTGAAATCTAGGATTATGTTTTAAGAGCACATTTTAATTTGAGAGAAGACTAAAATATGAACTACCAAATAAACACAAGAATCACATGTGTTTCAGAACATGTTTACATTTATAAAACCTACTAATTCTGTAGTTTAGACCTTTTGCAAACAGGATATTGTGTTGTTTGCAGAAGAAATTAACTTTACTATCTGGTGGAGGGTTCGGTCACCTGCTTCTCGCTAGCACGCTGGCAGTGTTCCACAGTATGGCATTAATCTTATCCATTTCCACTGAGACAAGCAAGTGATGCCACCAGGCCACTTTACAGGTCATATCTGTGGAGAGGTGACCACACTCTCCATAAGAATGCATGTTTTTCAGCATATTTTTGAACAATAAAAACACCTGTAATGAAATAACTGCTAGATTGGCTATAGAACATTCTAAAAGGACAGTTACACATTGCACCTTTAAGTAAACTTTAAGTGATTTGCTGTGAGCCTACTACCCTAGTTTTGAAATGTATTGTTAAGGTAGGATGACACATAACACAGATGCCCTCCCACTGATCCCAACCCTTTATTGTGTTTCGGGCAAGAACCTTTTGGGCAGAACAATGCATTTCCCTTCAGACTGTATTTTAGAAGTTGAATAAGTGCGGTGCAGCTGGAGACAATATGGATTAAAAGGGAGGATCACATGCCTTTTATCATCTGTGCTTACTTCCTGTGATATTGACTTTCTTGTGCGTCATTGTGGTGCTTATAATAAATGTGATACTTGCATTTCATGAGTTCAGAAATAAACTCTGGTTCTATCAGCTCAAACAATGTAAAAACGTTAAAATAACCCATCTTTGGGATTTAAATCTTGTTTTGAGTAGTTTGACCACCACTAATTTAAAAATGCACTATGCAACTTTTCTGATGGTCTGACACCTGCTTGTCTCCATAGAGATGTTGCCACTTTGCCTTGAATGTTCCACAGTATGACATTAAACTTATCCATCTTGCATTTATTCAATTACAGGTGTTTCTATGGCTTGGAAATACCTTGGAAAAGCATGTACTCTTACCGTTTCCTCTCCAGTCTCCACAGATCTGACATCGAACATGGCCTGGTATTGTGACTTGCTTGTTTCCATAGAGATAGACAAGTTTAATGCCATAGTGGGGAACCTTCCAGTCCAATCAATAACATATCCATTGAGACAAGCAGGTGGTATACCCAGAAAAGTTACATATTACACCTTTAATGGACTAACCAGGAGTGAAATCCAACTGGTTAGCAAGATAATTTAGTAAACTTAATCTACCAAATCTGCTGGTGGAGTGAGGAAGGTCATCTTGGTTTAACTGCAATTTTGTCATCTCATAGGCAGATAATTTAGCATGAAATAAGGAGCAATATATTGAAACAAGTGATTGAGTGTCTCGCTCATCAACAACGTGACAAATGGCCGAGCGAAAACAACACAAGGCTGTGACATTCTTTAGAGATGAGAAGCTGATGCTGTCAATTAACCAAAAAAAAATGCTGAGATCCAACCAAAATGGGGCTAAAAATTAAATATTTACCCCATTACGTTTATTTGGTAAGAAGTACTGAGATTTGTGCAAGTTATGTTTTAAAGTCAGAATTTAGTTCACAGTGCTCACTCGAGAAATGATTAGTACCGTCACGATACAAAAAATTAAATTTAGGCTCTCACTCTACCTGATCTGACGAGGCGATCCAGTCTTTCCATGGAGGGAGAGGGGACCCGAGACCTGGGGCTCCCTGGTAAAGAGCACTCTGACCCCGCGTCGAAGGAGTCGTCATGGTTGAGCATGAGCAGCTCTCGGACACATTTGTGACAGACGCTGTGCTGACAGGGCAGGATCAGGGGGTGAGTGAAGAGCTCTTTACAGATGGGGCAAATCAGCTCCCTCTCTATGTTCTTTATAGGGACCTAGAAGACAACATACATTATTAGACTTGGATGTGGCTACTGTTACACAAACAGTCAAAAGTTTGGACACACCTTCTCATTCAGTGTTTTTCTTTATGTTTACTAGTTTCTACATTTTAGACAAATATGGAAGACCTCAAATGTATGTATATGGAATTATGTAGTAAAGGAAAAAAGGGAAATAACTCTGAAACTGAATATTATTTACATTTAATATTGAAATCTTCAAAGTAGCCACACTTTGCTTTGTAGACAGCTCTTGGCCTTCTCTCAAGCTTGAGCTTCAAGATAAATGGTTTTCACTTCACAGGTATGCCATGTCGGGAAATGCCAAAAGAGCAAAGAAAATCTCATAAGAGCAAACCAAGGTTCAAAGCAAAGGATAGCGTGTCCATTCATAGTTTTGATGCTTTCAGTGAGAATCTACAATGTAAGTAATCCTGGAAATAAAGAGGAAGCATGTTCAAACATTTGACTGGTAATGTCCTGTGGTTGTTTTTACATATGCAAAATTAGTCATGTGTACGCATCTGTAGAAAAGTATTGGTCATTTTACAGTTCATTTCTGCAAAATTTGTAACTCAAACACATACACATTATTTTACAGATTGCAAAACTATAGTCAGATTTTAGATATCAAGGATCTAGAATACATGAAATATTTTAATCAATATTTCTCACTCCAAAGTCAGCCCATGACATTAACACTAGCCAAATAAATGCCAACACTTTTATTTTAAAACAACTATTTTAACTGAGGTTTTTTCTTAAGCAATACAGCTCTATTTGATGCTATTGTGCTGAGTAAGACTGCAGAAGTAGAACATTTTTTCTGTTAATGTGCAGCTCTATGCAAACAGGTTCCCAAATATATGCAATAAAAATAAAGTGTGTTTCATATTGCTGACAATATGCATTGATGCAAACATTTTCTCACGGCATAGTTTGGACACAAAAACACAAATAGCCCAAGTCCAGCTGGTCTTTAGCACATTTCTTACGTAAGACAAGATTAACTGCAGCTAAATCTATCCAAATGGTTAAAAGCATCAGTCCAACAGCTCACGTTTGAGAGCTAAAAACATGTGGGCAATTCTCCAGTTCCTCTTTTGTTTAAAATCGTATTCAAACTTGTGCAAATGTCCACTTCTATACTCGTGTTCATTCATCCAGTCACACCTGTTA
The DNA here is from genome assembly GCA_019594935.1 of Periophthalmus modestus. NCBI lineage: Eukaryota > Metazoa > Chordata > Actinopteri > Gobiiformes > Gobiidae > Periophthalmus > Periophthalmus modestus. Next base: position 20,694,064 of record JAIEZT010000012.1, on the reverse strand, counting down.
ACCCCAGTGAACGTCGTAAAATGTGGACAAAAATACCGCGCAAAGAAAAGGCAATAACTGACCAAAACGTCCTTGTCGTTGGTGTTTAATTAAGCTAGCTAGCAGCTGCAGTTGGCTCAGTCACATCCTACAAGATCCCGAACAATGACGAGACAAAACAGCACAAACTTCCCCATCCTCCTCTCCAAAACTACCATTGCACCTAACTTACCCCGATAAAACTGCTACGTCGCCTCTCCGTAGTCATTTTGAGACGATTAAAACAGTTCCCAAGTCCCAAAAATACGTAACTTTATCCAGAAGTGTATTCGTTTAGGCTAAAAACAACTTGTGAGCGCGAGCAGGAGATGTGGAGTGCGCGTGGATGCGTGAGTTTAAATAGAGTGACGCTGAGACGTGCGGAGAGGAGAGGCACGCAGCACAGCGCGCGCGGGGTTGCCAGGTCTCACCGAAGAAACACGCACAGGGGAATATGGAAAGTAATACAAAACAGGGGTGACGTGATTTTTTTTTGCAATTTGTAGCATCTGTGTAACTGTTAGGGTAGACATAATAAGGTGTAGCTTCATTGACTTGCTTTATTATTTGATTGTACAGTTCTACATATGTTTTATTTATGGGCATACATACTATACTGAATTTAATGTATACAGAGCTTTGACCAAACAATAAATAAATGAGCAATACTACTACTACTACTACTACCGCTACCACTACTACTTCTATTATTACTACTACTACTACTTCTAGCATTACTACTACTACTATCACTACTACTACTACTACTACCACTACCACTACTACCGCTACTACTACTTCTATTACTACCACTACCACTACTACTACTACTTCTACTACTACTACCACCACTACTACTTCAGGTATTACTACTGCTGCTGCTGCTGCTACTTCTACTACTACTACTACTACTACTACCTCCACCACCACCACCACCACAACCACCACCACCACCACCACTACTACTACTACTACTACTACTACTACTACTACTACTACTACTACTACTACTACTACTACTACTTCTATTACCACTACACTACTACCACTACTACTACCACTACTACTACTACTACTACTACTACTACTACTTCTACTACTACTACTACTACTACTACTACTACTACTTCTACTAATACTGTAATCATCATCATACTTTTTATTTGTAATTTCTTGTCTAATGGTGCTTTTTTCCCTTCTTTTTACTATTTTAACTTTATTGTCTAGATTTGTAGTGATATTGTGTAGTGATATGTGAGATCAACAAATCAAAACAAATATATATTGTATTATACGTACTAACTTGATTTAATTGTAACCTTTTGGAATTGTTTTTAATTTTAAGAGTTAATCTGTGCATTTGAGATGAATTCACAACAATCCATTGGCCATTTACGCTACCTGATGAGTTTACATCATTTATGAAGTTTACTTTAGAATACTAGTTAGGAAAATATGAGGTAACTCCCGCCGCCCATTTGAAAGAAAGCTGTGGTGCTATTCTGCAATCTGAAAAAAAAAAAACTGACTTCATTAGGTTAAAATATAGGGACTAAATAAGCAAGCAAGACTGACCACTGTGCTGGCAGTTTTGTTTTCTTTTCAGTAATGTAGCCTATTATTTTGGAGGCTGGTCAAATATGCTACCAGTGGTCAGTGAAGTACTCAGTTTTGTTACTTAAGTAAAAGTACATATACAGAGGTGAAAAGTTACTCAAATAAAAGTAAAAGTATCACATGAAAAAAATCTATTTAAGTAGAAGTACCTATAACAGTAAAAAGTAAAAGTATTTCACACAAGTGTTATTTTCTTAGAGAGTTAGCTGTAGTGATATTGATTTAAAAAAAAAAAAAAGTTCAGCTTTCCTACTCTTACTTCCAACACTGTATCCTGCAATATATAGGAAACAGTAGTTGCCACCTTGTTATTAGCTATTGGCTCTAATGATACAAATATTCTGTCAAATTCTGGCTTGCCATGAACCCTCTCTGAAACATGCCCCAAAAATACATAGCCTGATGAAATAAAAAATAAGCTCACAATTGGTAAAAATATGCAAACCTGGCAACCCACAAGCCTTGCACGTGGAGGGGGGAGGAGGGAGAGACAGAGGGATGGGTGTGTGTCTCCATAGCGACCACTGCTGCCTTTAAGTGCAAATGTGAACATAAATCTGAATGGTGAGACATTCATTTTGTTTTATCCACACAGCAGGGTTCAGGCAGGTTAAATAAGTGATGCGCCACAAGTGTAGACCAGTCTCTGAAAGGCAAATGTGAATGCACCAAGCTTACAGCCTTTTCTGCATTTAACTATGAAATCAATGAAAAACTATAGGCTACCTGGACACTGGTTCCTTACAAATGTTTCCTAAACCACTCTTTGGTTAGTTTATCTATTTAATGAGACAGTGCTCCATATATATTACGCTATTTTCTGTGTCTATAATGTTGTTTCCTCATCACAAACATGCCTG